>OX638252.1:4266355-4913855 GCA_951806755.1 Brenthis hecate | reverse complement strand
AATTAACCAGAACTGTGTACCTATATACATACTGCGCGTGTTAGTGAATCTCCATCAGTCTCTCTTGTTGACCAAGAACAATCATCAGTAGTGCAAGAAACGTGCTTTAATTTTCGATCCCTGAACTTATAGAATGTAACAATAAACAATAGGCGATACTCTCCTTATACTTTGTATTAAAAACAGTATAATCGTAAAAACCAAACAGACACACATACAAAGCTTTTAATCCCACGTATAACATTAGCAAGTATACACCACTCAAGTTTAACGAAGTTAAAATACGAGCTAAATATTCTATTACTGGTAGAAACAGTAAAATTTATACTTCAGTATTATTGAAAGGCTTTATTAACAAAACTCCCTTAAGTCTCGCTCCGTGTAAATGAAATTATTTAATGTTATTCGCTTAACTGTTGTTCGGGTAAAGTTGTTTTCATTGATTTAATCCAACGTTTTGTTGACTTAAGTCACATAATTTTAAGAAAGTCTCGAATTCATTTGATTATATATGAGCGAAAATTTCGGCGGAAAATAAAATAAAATACATACAATAATTGTATTGACAATACCTTTGAGTGTATTTAAAAAAAATGTTATTAATTGTCATCTGATGACACGTTTGACTCAGTTTGTAGAGACCCCACTTGCTGTGCCAGCTGGGGGCATTCATTTGTGTGAAGAGCACGAATTTTTGTACTCCAGTCATGGATGTTTATATTTATAATATGTATATATTTAAAGTAATATATATATATATATATATATATATATATATATATATATATATATATATATATATATATATATATATATATATATATATATATATATATATATATACTGTATCAACTATCTGGTATCCATAACACTAGCCTCGTAGCTTACCATGGAAGTAGATGGTGCTGTGTATTAATATCCCAACTTTTTTATTTATTGTTCTATAAAACCCAAATCAAGACTTCTTGTTTGTTTGAACCCTTTCAAGGATTCTCTAAGATTTTTTTCCATATTAATTTCATCGAATTTATTATTTATTAATATTGTAACTCAATTTTTACCCACGACGGAACGGAGACGGTATACGCGTTTGGGGTGAGAGGATGTTTGTTTGTTTGTGCAATTTTACATGTTGCCATTTTTCTCCAAAACTACTAGTCCGATTTTAATACGTAAGTTTTCAGTTATGGGTTCGGGTTTAATTGATGCATGTTCTTAGATAGGTCTTACGGTTACAATTCACCAGGGGGCGCTGCACTAAACATCTGTTTGCGCAAAACCAAAACTACTAGTCTGATTTTGATGCGGTTTTCAGTAATGGGCTTGTAGTTGATTAGTGAGGGTTCTTAAATAGGTGTTACGATAGTAGCTCACTAGGGGACGCTCCATTTATATATTTTATTTTATAGTAGCTACTACGTAATAAGGAAACTCGATAGAACTCGATAGGTAAGTACTTGTGTAGGAAGTAGTGATGTAGAAACAAAAATTCTTTAGAAAACATTTTTAAACATACGTCGTACACGATTTAAGCGCAAAAATGTATGTGAGGCAATAGACGAAGGCAACGTACATACATAATATCTATGCTCTCTTAAAAGTTTAAAATAAGAAACAAAATTAAAAATTTTGAAAAAACTTACGACGATTAAAAAGTAGTTGAAAAGGATAAAATAATTAAAAATCCCCGACTTAAAAAATAAATGTAACGAGAGATAAACCCAAGCATATTCGTCGGGGGCTGCCATCTCTATTTCATCAAATTTCATCGTAAATAAAAATAAGTATCATCATCAAATTCTAAAGGTCCCCACTGTAGGGGCATGGCCTACCCATTTAGAGTGTAAGTAAAAAGCTAAAAATTCTCAAATTAATTACGTTACTATAAAACTGCAAAACTAGTTCATTTAATGGCATACAGTAACAAATATGTTATTCTGATGTATGAGCTATACTATTATAAAGTTTCAGTAAAATCCAATTAGTAGTTTTTGTGTACTAAGCTGTAAAAGTTACTATAGTTTTTTAACTATCCCGCAGGAACTCGTTAATTTTCCGGGATGAAAAGTATCTGAAATGATGACCGGGGGTATAAGGTATCACCATGCAAAATTTCATTTAAATCGGTCCAACAGACAGTTCGAAGGTTAGCCCGTACAAACAGACAAACAGACAGAGAAACAAAAAATTGAACAAATCTGGATTGGTTCTATTTCTCTTCTTACATCCCCCTGAATTGGTTTTTAGCAAATTTTTTTCTATGTACAGACATTCAACCTCTACAGATTTATTATATGTATAGATACATAGCCTTAGACGTGAGCACGATGATTTTGTTTGCTTTTAAAATAATACCATTACATTAGCAAATCTAAGATAAAATTTAAAATTTCAGTGAGATGTGTAGGGTGGGTTAGATCCCTAGTAAAGTTACGGTGGGTCACTAATGTAAATAATAAGCATACTCCGTATATTACTTCGTTATACTTAGGACGAAAATGCCAAAGTAAATAGAAAATAGAATGACATCTTTTTACCAACATCGGATACTCGTATTCCATTTCCCTTTGAATAGAAATAATTAGCGTTACAAACATATTTACATAAGTACTGATGGTTTCATTTTATATGGAAAATTATATTTTAAATATAACACAAACTACATTGAGGATAGGCGAGTTATTATAGTGCACAAGAGTGTTATTTTTGACCTGATTCAGGATTCGAATCTAGGACCTCAGAATCTGCAGTTGTACATGATAATGAGCGATATCAACGAGATTGAGTGCTTAGTAAATAATTTATTGTTTAACTAAAAAACTACATTAATTTTAAAATTACGTAAGTTAAAAGCAATTAATCCACTTAAGAGTGGATCTTTTTATTTCCAATTTACATATATGCGAAGTACATTGAAATATAATTTATTTGTACATATAATAAAATTCTAAGTCGAATCTGTACATTAAATATTTTTTGGAAAATCTTAATGAAATAGTCATTTTTATCGATACAAAGGTCAAATCTATAAATTTTAGGATTTTGTCTGTGACCGCATCACGAGAAAACTATTGAACAGATTTTGATGACAATCGGTATGATGATAGCTGGTTATCCATGGAATATATATATATATATATATATATATATATATATATATATATATATATATATATATATATATATATATGGAACAGAGAAGTAAGTATGTCATATAATATATTTAAGATGTATTTGAACAGCTGGGACAAATCAAATAGCATAGTGGTGAACCTGATTACTGCGACTCGTGATTTGGCGAACGTGACTTTAGCGAGTTTAATCTACTGAACTAGTTATGCCACTAAATATAAGGATTTAGGAAAAATTCTGAGTTTGTTTAGCTTGGAATATTATTGTCTTCATTTTATATTAGTAAATTCGTAAATAGCATATAGAGCCCAGTGGGGTATCGAAAAAAAAATTCAAGGCCAACATTTTTTTTTACCAACTTTTAGGAGAGTCACTGGAAAATGAATTCACATGGGAAATTTCAACTTTTCGACAAAAATCATAAGGCCTAAAGTTATTATTCAATTCCCTACATTTAATGTATTGTTCATTTTCCATGCGATCGATATTTTCCGAGTTAAGAGAGAAACTTACCGGTGGTAGGACTCTCTCAAGCCTGAGGAATCCGACTGGATGGGTACCACCCCCTTATCTATTTCTCCCACCAAGCCACAATGATTACATTGTTGTGTTCCGGTTTGAAGAATAAGGTAGCCAGCGCAATTACAGGCAAGAGGCAAATTATCTTATTCCTCGCAGTGACAATGCACCTGCGGTTCTGCATTTTTGTTACATAAAACCTAAGTGCATGAACCGTAGGTGTTATGGGCGACTGGTACCGCTTTCCATCAGGTGGACTGTCTGCTCGCTTGTCATTGAAAAAAATTATTATTTTAATTATATTTATGGCATTAAACAACCTCAGTTAAGCAACCTCTATAGGACGGCCTATTTCGCAAAAAATTGGACCTTAAATATGAGGCATACGAAAGAAATGGTAGAGATCAAAATTGTAGATATTTCTGTATTTAAGCCCAATTAAAATATAAAATCAATAATAAATAAGATAATACAATTTTACTATTATTTAATTTCACTATTATTAATGATAAACTGCCTTTGCCGAGGTTTACGAAATATTTTACAAAATTACAATGTGATTATTGGTATACATTTTTTTATGGCTAATGTGTGCCTGTCTATGCTGTTCTAATCGAAACTTGCATAATAGAAAGATATTCTCTTCTATAGAAAATGCTTTATAATTCATAGATTATGGGCCAAACCTGACAACAGGTACCTTTAATTTCCAGCACATTAAGTGGTTTCCAGGAATAGCTAAGGATGGATGTAACTCATTACCTATAAATTAATAAATAAATAATTTTATAAAAAAAAATATTTCCAAAACTTGTTTTATTTATAGCACTAAAACTCTTCAATAGTTACTAAACGAAAAAAAATCGGTTGGCAAAACCAGGAGAAGGTACTGAACTGTTTAATTTTTTATTTATTTATATTATACTAGCGACTCACAAATACAAACACATCTATCTCACGGCAGCTGTACATTTTTCCGGGATAAAAATCCATTTAAACAAAAGCTTAAAAGCCTATGTGTTATTACAGACTATAATCTATCTCTGTGCCAAATTTCATCCCAATCGGTTCAGCCGTTCTCGCGTGATTGAGAAACAAACATCCAAACATCTAAGCTTTCACATTTATAATATTACTCGTAGTTAGATAGAGATAATGTTATTAAGTTCTTAATGACAGTAGTTCTACCAAGTTTCAAGGAAGAGTTTAGCAACTAATCCAAAACTGTGGCGCTTATTGATTTATATTAACAGAGCCATATATAGACTTATTTGGTGGAAAACTTTTATACACGTCGCAAAACTTTGAAAAACTTGGAAAAATTAAATTACCTTCGGCAAAGCAATTTCAGTTGGTAACTTAATATCGGTTCCGTGATTTTAGGTCTTTTATTCGGAAATTATTTTCATACAGTAAGCATATTGGCTTTTTTAAATTTCACTCTGTATTTTTTAGTTTAGGTCAAGGGTCGGATTTAAAACCGTGTGGGCAATTCAGGAGTGGTCCTTTATTATTGCTAAGAAATTAAAGAAGTTCGTTTGGCTTTATTTTATAATGTATGGACCAACAAAAATTAGTCATTTCATGTACAATATAAAAATATTAGAATCCCCCGGAATTTCTACCGTGGACTTCCTCGTGGGGCTGCCTCGGTTGAGAACCCATAAGTTTGACTCTCAGGCTACAACTGTAACTAAGTACCTACATCTAATGATTTACTGAATTAGAGGTATCATTTCAAAATGAACGTTAAACATTGCATGAGAATCAAACCCATGACCTTCGGTAGGAATATTAGAACATGATAAAAATAATAAATAATGATTTTATTCAGTACTAGAAGCACTCGGAGGGATTAGCTACAGTCATCCATCAAGCGTCAGTCCCCTGTGAGAGCTAGCACCGAACTTTGTTCCAGGCACTCTGCCAAATGAGTATGATTTAGGCAAAACAAGTAATAACTTTCCATTTATACGAAAAATCTTGAAAGGTTCTTTCTATCAAACAAACCAGAATTCTAAAAATCTTTAATAGAACATTTGAACTTAAAATAAAAGGTTAGCAGAGCAGCTTCAAAACTCACTTTTAAAGTATTTATTCTTCTCTTAAGGGAGAAACTTTTTCTTCAAAATTATAATTAATTTCAAAACATGCCCAAAAAGTATGATCGAATTGGATTTCTCCTTTCTTGGTCGACAAAATCTTAGCTTTCTCAGAATTTCTATCAAATATGTTTAAATGATAAAAATAGAAATAGCTATTTGATTATTTTTTAATTTTTTATTAGTCGTGGCATAACAGGATTGTAGGTCGGTTTCGTGAAATAGATGCGCGTTCGGAGTAAACACCCTATCTTGCCCTGTGTTAAAACGTTTTTGTAAGCTATCCAAATTAAGTCTTTGAGAACAATTTTAAAGCACTTTTAATTTAAAAAAATATTTTTTATGCAATCTGAATGAAATAAAAGAATTGCTTGACATCGAGCAGATCTGATGACGGATTCAGGAAGTACAAGTTTGGGCTATTTGATGTTTTTTGATTATTTTCCCACATTACAGTTGATAAAATCAAGTTTTATAGTATTTTAGAACTATAATTCGACATAATTTAACTTTTAAAGGTTGAAATACGTGTTTCATTAAATGACATGTTATTCCAAACATAACATTAATGCGATGTTGACGTTGCATTAATTTTATATGTTGGCTATATTAAAAGGACATTATATTCCATATGAACGTTACTTAACTTTCTTAGAAGTCTTGGAGGACTACTTTCAAAATGTCGTGTAGTGAAGAATATACAGGGTCATTTTTAATTTCCTGGAAACCTTTTGGAAATATACTATTTACATCATAACAACAACATCTGTAACAAGAAAAAATAATATTTCTTAAATTTTTATTTTCATACAAAAATAAAAATATTTTTATTGCACCTTCTAAACGGTAAAGTTCTAGCATCTGGCCAAGTTTAAATTAGTAAGCGCCGCTTCCTACACTCCTCCACCTCTCCCCCTAAATTTGTCGCGCGCTTTCTTTTGCTAATGCTGGACTATTACCGTTAAGAAGATGTTAAGAAGGTGTAAATATGTTTATTTTTGTAAAACTTAAGAATTTTTTTTTCTTACAGATGTTGTTGGTATGATGTAAAAAGTATATTCCCAAAAGGTTTTCAGTAAATTAAAACGGACTTTGTATAAATAGCGATAATATACCAAAAGAACAGAAGAGAATACAGCACAATGCGATTTCATTCTCATATACCTGATAATACATACACCTACAATTACAGTAAAATTCAAATAAATTCTTGTTTTAGAAAAACACTTGGATCTAAATAGAAAAGGAAAAAATAGCCATAGCTTATATTCTATTCTATCTAGCTTATTATATATATATATATAAATATATATATATATATATATATATATATATATATATATAAATAGGTTAATATGAATATTATAGGTATATAAAAATACCAAAATGGAACATAGAAAGTATACTTACGTACAAAAATAAAAGCTAACGCTATATAAGATGTTAGTAGAGCAGGTTAAAGGTCATCTATCAAGCGCCAGAGCTTCGTGAGGAAAAATCAAGCTAAGTTTTAAGTGCAGCTTATATAACATTGTTTGTTTTCAACTGTAAAAATAAAAATACCGTTTAAACTAACATTAAAAAAGAGATTTTCAATCTATACTAATATTGCGAAGAGGCAGATTTTGTTTGTTTGTTTGAACGCGTTAATCTCAGGAACTATTAATCCGATTTAAAAAATTCTTCATGCATTAGATAGCCCGTTTCTTGTGGAAGGCTATAGGCTATATATCATCATGCTACTACCCAAGGGAACGAAGTAGTAATCATAAAGATTAAAAAATCGGGCAGACTTCCATATATTATTACTAATAGCATAAGTCAAAGAGATTTTTTTGTAGTTAAAGCGCGAGCGAAGCTGTGGGTTCTGCTAGTATGATTATACTTTTAAACTAATTTTAATTGCTTCAGTCATAGTGTAATGTTATTCAATTTTTAATTTTACAAAATTCTTTTTTTAAACTTAAAACAGAAAGTAACTTAAAAAAATAAGTTTAAAAAAGTTTCAATTAGGGTTACGCGTAAAAAAACTAAAACTTATAAAATTCTGAACAATTTAAGTAAGTAGAGAAGTATATTTTAATTACATATCAAATATTTAAAATAAAATGACAATTTAACAGTAGTTTGTAATTTTATCTGTTTCAAACGTACCTAGGGTGTACGGACGCACTCGAGCGAAGCGAGGTTACATCTCTAGTTCTGTTGTTTAATAATTAAGTATCATATCAGATGCTAGTGGATTACCCAACAAATTGTCAAACAATCAAGTTAAATGCTGTCTCAGATGCGGTTTGTAGTAATCTTCATTCTCTAAGCGAATATTATATGTGTGTAACTTGAAGGGTATAGTGCTTCTAGAAGTGTCTGTAACAATAAAATTATCGACATTCAAAAATTAAATTTTAATATTAAATAGTTAAATTATAATGTAATAAATATTAGTCCAGTGGTAACACGCTCGGATTGAAAACCAAGTGAAGGGAGTTCGAATCCCGGGTTTCGAACCTCTGATATTTTCATGTGCGAATCATTTCCAACATGTTTACCATTTGTATTAAGAAGGAAAACATTGTGAGTAAATCTGCATGTCAGAAAGAACCTAACAATTTTTTGAAAGACATGTGAAGTCCGCCAATAGCTGTTGGTCAGCGTGGTGGACTATGGCCTGATCGCCCTTGTAGTAAAGGAAAGCCCGTGCCACAAAATAAATAACGGGTTTGTTTCCTATCTGAAGCTATAAATGTTCATATAGGTATGTTTTTTTAATAAATATCTGACAGTCACTAAATTTTTATAATAATTTACACCAATTTTGTACTCATCATTACAATATTATAAAAAGTGCAAGATTGGTGTAAATAAATTATACCAATTTTGTACTTATTTTAATATTGTTAATAGTTGTAGTGCTGTGTAAACAAGTCTTTAAAATGTGGCCAAAAAAGTTTAGTAAATGTGAAGGTCATCGTAACTAAATTATACCGAAAAAAACGATTCAATTTTATCCTTGAAAATAATATTCGCAATTTATTACATATCCTTATGGGCAGATTTTATTAGTTATTCATTCATTAATATCTTTGTACTTCATAAATAAGATAGCGAAATGAATAGAAGATATTAATAGAAGTCTGACATGGTATTATAATTAGTTATTTATAATTACTAGCAGAACCCGCGGCTTCTAACTACAACAAAACCTTTAAAAAGGTAGTTTCATACAAACTTTCAACCCCTATTTTACACCCTTATAGGATGAATATTTAAGGAAGAGAAGGACAATATTTAATTTTATTGGAGAGCATTAATACCAAGTTTCAAGCAATTCTGATCACAAATATTTTTTTGGATTGTATTATAACGTGTTTTCCCGTGGGAATGAGATAATCTCCCACGGTAAAAAGTAGCCTATGTCACTCTCCAGCCCTCCAACTATCTTCACACAAAAAATCACGCCAATCCGTTACTCCGTTTCGACGTGAAAGAAGGACAAACAAACAAACACTTGCACATTTATAATATTAATATTCCCATCATTGTACAACCAATATGCGCAGTAAGACACATTGTGAAAAATATTATAAATACATTTGACATTGGCAAACTTCGTTTGGCGTTTATTGTTTCGTATACTCCGTCTATATAAATATTTATTTTTAGTCTAAAGATGTTACTTAATGTAAAACAAAAACTAGCAAAGTTTATCGATTTAAAAACTGCGTATATTTTTTTGTTAGTGAGCGTCTTATTATTTTTGCACATCTTATTCATTTTACGAGATCATGATGACCTTGACGTTTAAAATTTAGTTACATTTTTTGTTCAAGTTTTAAAATAAACCTAATTAATATAATATGTAAAAACGTGGAAAATTATTCATTGTTATGCACATAATAATTTTTCGACATCTAATTATTTCATTGTGGATACGAGTTTCTGCTAGTACCATCTATTAAAATATATGTAAGTCTTTGATCATCAACAACTAATGGATTGGTACTTGATGAATTGATTCTGGGTTCTAAGCATTTAATAACAAGTTATATCGAAATCACAAGCACACAATTATGTATGTTTGTATGTATATATAGATACTTTATACATATGTATGTTCAGCCCTTTTTAACGTCCCACTGCTGGGCATGGCCTCCCTTCAGTACGAGGGGAATCAGGCCATAGTCCACCACGCTGGCCAAGTGTGGGTTGGCGGACTTCACATGTCTTTTGGAAACTTGCTAGTTTGTCTCAAACATGCAGGTTTACTCAAGAAATTTTTTCTTCACCGTAAGACAAGTGGTGATCATGTTGGAAATGATTCGCACATGAAAATATCAGAGGTGCGAGACCCGGGATTTGAACTTGCTTCATTCGGTTTCTCAAGCGAGCGCGTTACTACTGGGCTACCCATGGCTATACATACATATGATACAGCAATTAGTATATATATATATATATATATATATATATATATATATATATATATAGATAGATAGCGGAATGCAAAATAAACTCTCTCTATGTCTCCGTAGGGGAGTGCGCTGTAAGCTTTTGGATTAGATATTTAGATTAGAAACTTAGGTTTCCTCTTATCTCATCTTGACTTTGTCAAGGGCGCTAGTTGCTTTTCACTTCCTACTAATACTATAAATGCGAAAGTTTGTGAGGATGTACTGATTTCTGGACTCTAGATTTATAGATGTATGGATGTTTGTTACTCTTTCACGCAAAAACTATCGAATGGATTTTAATAAAACTTTTCATTAATATAGCTCATACATTAAAATAACACATATGCTACTTTTTATCCCAGAAAAATGTATGGTTCCCGTGGGAAAAATTTGTTTTTGTTTTTCTAGAGGCAAACCCGAGCGAAGCCAGGGTAAACCGCTAGTTAAGAATAAAATAAGAACAACTGTGCTTCCTTTACATATCACAGTTAACATAAAGCTAGCACTGAGCAAAAAGTATAATAAAGGTTACTTACCTATAAATGTTTTTATATTTTACCAAAATAAAATAGCACCACGCTTATTGAATCATCTGTCATTAAGTTTAATAATAATTTGGTATAGGTATAAATATACCGGCATTGGGTCGGGATTATCACTAAAGCTATTTATAACTATATTTTTTTGTTTCATACAACCAGTTTCTCCGAGATCTGTTGGCAATTTTTTTTTGATTTTAACGTACATAAATTACACTAGAACGACAGTCCCACGCAAAAACTAGTTTTAATTGCTTCTTTTACAGTTTAAAAGACAAATTAGTTCATTGTTATATTTTTTGTATTTCTAAGTGTATTTTATATATATTAGGCGGACATCCTGCAGTGGTTTTTTTTATATTTCAATAGATTTTTATTATATGTATATTTGTTTATTTATAAGTACATATATATAGTCGATATTGTTTCACAATTTATAACTTACACTGATAGACACTGCATATAGGCATATAGACAGGAAAATTTAAAAATAAATGTTCACAGAAAAAAAAACGTGTGTGTACTTATTTATGTACGCAGTACGTAAGAAGTTATACATACTTCTTTGGAGTAACAGAACAATAACAGTTAAAGATTCCCGTATGTCAAAACTCTCTGTTTGTAAAAAAATGCAGCTAACTTCATCATGTCGTTTTTGCTGACGGCGTGCCCATCGAAAAATTTTACTCTCGTATATTTTTTTTCAAACTTGCCAAAACAAGTATAACTTCCAAAATAATAATAAGTAATACAATAAAAAATTAAAATAATAGTATTAAAAAATACAAAAACGAAAAAATAATTTTTATTTTACGACCTGGGCAATTTTCATAGATAGTAATATTTTTTTTATTTTACTTGGGGAATCTAAAATCCATTAGTACCTAAGTATAATTTTTGGAAGTCGGTTTTCAAAATTGTTGGAATAGTAAACATAAAATATATAATTGTAATTTTCTGAATGAACCGTTCCAATCTCATTTTTAACTTGTGGCGGTTGTGTGCCTACTTTTTTCTTTTCTTTTTAAAATTGTCATGTTCCAATGTTACTGTAAAAAGTATTTATTCAGTAAGAAACAAAATATACTACAATTAAATTACTCGCTTTAATAGATATTACTTATGGAATAAGCATAAACGACTTCCAAAAAGGAGGAGGTTCTATGTTCGGCTGTATGTATTTTTTTTCTTTTCTTATACATATATGCTCTACGAATTATTAATGAAAATAGTACCATGTAAACCTAGCATTAGTTCTGACACTGCACAAGCCACGCCATTGTTCATAAATTCGATCGTATAGCTTACCACATAGTTTTGGTTTTACGTTTGGAATAAGCAGTTTTAAATTAAGTCGATTTTGCTGTTTAATTCAGCTAAATCGAAGTTCTTTCTTAGCTAATAGTACATATACATACATACATATATCTTTTATCTTAAAAATTGTTTTTTATTTAACTGATACAAATATAATTTTCCTTATTTTTAAAGAAAGTAAACTGTCTGTATAGCTAAATCTAGAATAGTAGCATAAACAGCAAATGACTCTACTATTTTTGACTGACATTTATTTTGGCGGACATTTTTTAGTTTGATTAGAAAAAAGTATAGATCAAACATTGAGACCAATAATTTACGAGTCAAATTGCGGTTAGCAACTTCGATTTGTCAGCAGTTACACTGAAATGCTTAGGTATTTGGAAATTTAATTTGTCGTACTCGCCACTAAGGAAAATGATATAATACCATCACATCAGCAATTTTTGCCCCGACCCCGGTCGAGTGGTACGTTTGTAAATAAATGAAAATATTTTTTGTAGAAAATCATGTTATCGTCTTCTCCGCAACAATTTATGGGTCACACTTATTCTCTAGCACTACACTTTACTCTGTTAACGTTCTAGATTGGAATTGTAATTAAAGACATTTTTTTTAAATATATATTTTATATTTGTTAGCACACCTTACTTGCTCGGTATCTAGCCAACGGATGGTTGTTTTCCGATTTTTCTTATTTTCAATTTCGAGTCAAAATAAAATCTATATTGTCAATAAATAATTATTTAACTCTGGGCGGAAACTATCAATTGAAATATCAAAATATTTGTAATATAAAGTTTCGTGGTTTATTATATATAATTTCCGCTTTATTAAAAACTAAAAATATCTAAAGTCGGTAACAATCAATTAAAAATAAATAAAAATAAAACAGAAAGTTTAGCAAAGTTTATTGCCCGGTAATACTTTTTACAGTGACATTAGAACATGACAATTTTAAAGAGAAAAGAAAAAAGTAGGCACAGAACGGCAATAAGTTAAAAAAGAGGTTGGAACTGTTAATTCAGAAAATTACAATTATATATTTTCTGTTTACTATTCCCACAATTTTGAAAAACCAACTTCCAAAAATTATACTTAGGTACTAATGGATTTTTGATTCCCCAAGTAAAATCAAAAAAATATTACTATCTATGAAAATTGCCTAGGTCGTGACATAAAAATCATTTTTTCATTTTTGTATTTTGTTATACTACTTTTTAATTTTTTATTGTATTATTTACTCATTATTATTAATATTTTTGAAGTTAAACTTCTTTGAACACGTTTGAAAAAAAAATGAGAGTAAAATTTTTCGATGCGCACACCGTCAGCCAAAAAACGACATAATGAATTTAGTTGCATTCCTTTTACAAACAGAGAGTTTTGACATACGGGATAAAATCTTTAGCTATTTTTGTTCTGTTACGCCAAAAAAGTATAACTTCTTACGTACTGCGTAATAGCTACTGTACTGCGTATAAACTAATCGTGCATTCTGTTATATATCACCGGCATTTTACTGATCAATGTGAACAGCAAAAGTGTCCTAAATGGGTCTATTTAAACTATTAATTCTGAAATTGCCTAAATAAAGCGCGGACATCCACATCACAGTGCTCATTTAGATTTTATATTAATTGGCAGGGAACTTGATGTGATTTCCCATCATTCCGAGGAGCTTAAAAAAAAGTAAATATTTATATATTTAACTTTAAAAATAACATATTCTAATAATAGATAATCACCCCATATTATAAAACAAAGTCCTCCGCCGTGTCTGTCTGTCTGTCTGATTTGATTGTTATTTTCACCAATAAATAGAGTGGTTCTCGAGGAAGGTTTTAATATAAATTTGTTAAATTTTTGTATCATCGGCTAAAATATAACGATATATGTTGGAGGTGTCGGAAAAAAATAATCCGTCTGGGAGCTTTCAACGAAAACGCTGCCTAAACCTTTTGAGATATAACAAAATAATGTATGGTAGAATTGTGTATCTAATATAGATCTACAGAAAAGTCCGCAATAGCATATGTCTATTGTCTATCTCTTAAGGATAGCATACTATATCCATTTTAATAGTTTAAAAAATTGGCAATTATAATGTGGTAATGTAAAAGCTATTTACACAAATACGGTATTAATCCTAATTGTTTTAAATAAGTTGGAGGCTTTAAGCATTTCATGCATATTATTTTACTATTTTACACCATATAATTTAAATGAATGTCTTAGGAGTAATCGCAAAAAAATGACGGATGCGAGTATAAAATTCAAGCGACTCGCTTCGCTTGATGCAATCGCCAAAACGTATTGCTGGTTAATATAATAAAATCACAACATATATGTATAATATGACTAGCGGCTCACCCTCGATACGCTTGTGTTCACTTCTACATAAGCACAAACAGATGTATCCGGGAACCATTCATTTTACCGGGAATAAAATTAACCTGTTGTTTGACCGGCAATATAAGGTATAAGCATGCCAAATTTTACTAGATTAGGTGCATAAGTCGTTGTGTATAAGTTACTATGTTTTTTTAACTATCCCACGGGAACTCTTTAATTTTAACGGGATGAAACTTAAACTATAAATGAAAAGTTGACCGGTATACCGTACCACCATGCAAAATTTCATTTAAATGGGTCCAACAGTTTAACCCGTACAAACAGACAAACAGACAGAGTAACAAAAAATTTGAAAAAAAAAATGGATTTGTTCTATTTATCTTCTTACATCCCCCTGACTTATTCTTTTTCCTATGTACAGACATTCGACCTCTACAGTTTTATTATATGTATAGATAAGATCAAGTACATTTTGTCAACAAAAAAGTTTATGAATATCCATATTTTTAAATTTAATAACGTATTTCTAAATTTAAAACTTTAATCTTTTACTCAAAATAATACCTAGAATATAAATGACATTAATTAATACCTCGTCTGTCGATCGACCTTTTAAAGGTCGATGTCAAAAAGACCCCTGTCTGTCAAGCGACCTTTTAAAGGTCGATTGGTCCCGATGTTATTTAATGTGTGATTTCTCGCATTTAAAGTATATTTATTTTTATCTCACTTTTGTAACGTGTAAAGGAAAATACAAGCAATAATATCATACTACATTTCAAAAAAGTAATAACTCCAATAACATAATTTTTTGTAATTTGTGCAGACAATTTATTTAAATTTTGGCGGTCTTCGAACTCAATACTTGTGAGTAAAAAATTAATAAAATAGTGTAAAATTATTAGTATAAGGATTGGAATATGATGGAAGGGTAAGTAATTAACAGTTTGTATTTCATAGGATGTGTATTGAATAAAGATTTTATACAGAAATTGTTATATTTGTCAAACATCGTAAGCATTCACGCGCGCTAAGTCCTTATATTTTCACTTTTTCTGAATAAAAAATACACTAGCGAAAGCATTATATTTTTATTAACATGATTTAAATTTATAACTAAATAAATACGTATAATTGAATTTGTAAATTTTCTATTGGATTTTAAGTAATTATTAATATAATAACACGTAACCCAAATTCGAGCCGCCATTTTTGACGGCTGTTGGATAGTATGGGGAAGGCTTTTTTAATATTGATTAGAATATTCAGATTGATGTTTTTTTAGCATTATTTGAAATTTAGTATTTTATAAAATTATTTTAACTGTTTTCCTACAAAAATAAAAATTGTTTTTCTTTTAAACAGAACGATTTTTATTTTACAGATATAATTTCAACTTACAGATTACTTTGAAACATTGTAAAAATAAAAAAGCCTAACTGCATAAAAGCTAACTAAAAAGATGAAAACAAGTTGACGAAGGAATAAACTATTATGCAGTTGGTGACATACATATGTACATCTCGCGACAAGAATGAAACGTATTTTTTTATTTACAGCTTTTTAATTTTATTAGACATTTGAAGTTATAATAGGTCTTTTGAAATTGCCGTTCTACAATACTTACTTGCCATTGGAAACGTAATTTATGAATGGCCGGCAATAAATTCTATATTTATTTTAAAAGTATGGAGTTCTATTTTTGAATTCAGTCGTTTGTTTATTAATTAGTGTTTTGTTTTCACTACATTTGTTTGTTTTTCATCAATATGAACGCAATAAAAATACGAGTTCCATCGCGGTAGCAATCCCGCACAAACGGCTCGCAATATTAATGACGTGTACGGAGTGCCGAGTGAACACTACAAACAAACGCACGACTCGTTATTGGTCTGAACGCTTCCAACATCGAAATTTTGATCTTAAAAAATTAACCCCGTGGTCGCCCGAAAACTAAAATCAGTAACGACGCATTAAAGGCGATAGTGGAACCTGCCGATACTCAATCTGTGGATGAGATAGCAGCAGCTTTTAACGTTAGCATTAAAACAATATTGGTACATTTGCATCAAATTGCATCAATAGCATGGGTGCATATTTTGATTAATAGAAATGAAAAATATTTATAAAAAAAAATACTTTAACTTTCTGTATATTAAACGACAATTTCATAGGTATAACCTAATATTTAGCAATTTTTTATCCCAAATTACCTCTAACATGTAAGTTGTGTTCTTTTAAATTTTTTGTGATCACCAAAAATATTTATTTTGAGGCCCCATTCGATTGATTTGGAAGATTTTTTACAGAGACACAAATTGGCGCCTGATATCCGCCATTTTAATTTTCAACTATTTTTAATTTTCAACTATAATGCGAGTATCATAGGCTATATATAGCTTATAGCACTCGCGTAAATACGACACTAACGACATATGAATCATCAAAATCGGCCTACGCGTTTGGTTTCTAGAGTGCCACAAAGGAAAAACATACCTATGTACATACATACATACATAGACTGATAAACACATTACCCTCCTCTGCGTCGCGTTGTCGGGTAAAAACTATGTTTATTTGCATCTCTTACACTAGTATCATGTTGCATTTTATGTTTATTGTAGCTGCACCAAAATTGCTTAAAACATGCCTTATTAGATTACAATATTATGATCGGTGGGGTGAACAAGAAAGACCAATTGTAGGCAATGTAGAGCGGAAGCAAACAAGGGTGTAGTATAAAAAACTCTATAAAAACTTAAAAAAAAATATAAACCGACTTCCAGGCTCTAAAATGTAAAAAATAACTAAACGGAGGTTTTCATTTAGAATAGATACCTAATCAGATATTTTCGAAGTCGGTGCCAGCCGACAATATTGAAAGATATAAATATCTAATAAGTAAATATATGTTTTACGTATAGAAATATATTAGATGTGCTTTGCATCGGCTGGCACCGACTTCGAAAATATCTAATTTATAATTATACCACGCCTTTGTTCGTTTCGACGACGTGACTGAACATCGAAGACGTGCTGAACTTTATATGGGAGGAGGTTAGTATAGCTACGTATGTATCTTTACTTAGTGATAATTAGAATTTATTGCTTTTAGGGTAGATGCTCATCTTTTTTTTTTTCAATTACAAAAATATGTATAAAAGCTTCTACCTGCCAGCAATATTCATTAAAAAGTGTCCTTTACTTAACAAAAGGCATCCAAAATTTTCAAGTTCAGATTTAAAACATCTGTGAGTACTAATTACAAAATTTTTATACTCTACTATAATTTTGTTTACTACTATAATTACGCAGTCCATTAAATACTCAATACAGTAACTGGCACAATACTTCAATCTTATAAAATTAAAATTAAAAATTTAAAAGTAACCCCGACATGTAATTCGCCATTTTGTGGCGGCGGCCATCTTGGATTTGAAATTTATCGTAGTGTGTATTATACTAGTCAACCCTAATTCATTTGATACCCATATTGAGGGAGTTGTGAAATAATATGTAATCCGCTATTTTGTGGCGGCGGCCATCTTGGACCGATTTTCATCAAACATAGCTAGAACACTTCCGAATAATTCACCTTTCTAAGAAAAAACAAAAACAAAATCGGATCATCTCTTCCGGAGCTACTATGCCACAGACAGACAGACACACACACACAGCACGTCAAACTTATAACTCCCCGTCGTTTTTGCGTCGGAGGATAAAAACAGTTGAAAAAAAATAATTCCTGTCCGAATTAATATTTGAAGTTGTTTTATTTTTTATTGATGTTTTTATTATCATTTTATTTCCATAACATAATCTGTTCAGATGTGATGGAATTGGTCGTATCCATACTTTTTTAGCTGTCCCTTGTAATTCTTATAGTGAAATTGTTAGTTTTCAGAATAGATTTCTGAAATATTCTAATAAGGCAACATGTCTTTTTATTATATTTTTCTAATTTTAAATATCACTAAATTGTGAGATGTTCATATATTTTAATGAAAATTTAAACAGAATTTGCTCTGCGATCCAAAGTTTGAGATGACGTTTTTTAGTACTTATTTTAAAGTGTTTGGTTTATTGTTTAATTCTCGTAAACTAAATAGTTATAAGAAGTCAAACTATGTCAGTATAACGTATGTGGACTAAACTATAATATAAATGATTATCCTAAATCTCTTGATCTTCAATGCTCTCAGAATTAAAGTATAAAAAAACCTCTTTTTTATCCAGCGCTAAGTCGCTATGATTGAGACATGTTATTGTAAAAGCTTGTGGTATAAAATAAATGTACAGTGAGTTGTGTTGTTTTAATCAATTAATATAAAATATTGTATCAATTATTAAATTAAATTATAACTTTTTAAAATAATAGTTTTATTTTGTAATAATTCCTGTTTTCATACTATATACTGCTAAAAAATCACTTTCAGTAATTTCAACTTAGAATTAACTATATATTATTAAATACAATTGAACTCATTTATATATATATTCTTAGTATATTTTAAAACGATTCTAACGGTATAAGCTTTATATATAGCTTATATATAAAAATTTTAAGAAATATTGTTATTTTAATGATGCGTACATATTTCGCGCAGGTCCTCAGAAAGTAGCCGACAGATGCGCCATATTCTTGTAAAATGACAGCGACAGTTGAGGGGTTAATAAAATAAAATCTTAACAGATACAATATAATAGTAATGTACCCATGTATTTCATGTTCTTTTTGAGGATATATAAAATTGAGGTTTTATTATGTGTATAGATAAGATCAAGTACATTTTTGTTAACAAAAAAGTTTATGAATATTCATATTTTTAACTTTAAAAACATATTCCTAAATTTAAAACTTTAATCCTTTACTTAAAATAATACTTAGAATATAATAATATTAATTAATACAATGAAATCTCAACACATACAATATAATAGTAATGTAGCCATGTATTTTATGTCCTTTTTGAGGATACATAAAATAAGAAATATAGTGTTACAACATTTTGACAAAAAAAAAATTATATTAAAAAAATTTCATTATATTAATATTGGTTTGAATAAAATGATGACCAAAATAAAAAAAACTCTTTTTTTTTTAAATTAAATTATATTTCTATGCAAGTTTATAGAAGAGTTTATGATGATATTTTGTTTTAAATAAAAAAAAATCATGCATTGGATAATACGCTTTATACAGTAAAGAAAGGAACGGAAGTGAATTTCGAAAACGGATGGGGCGCTAATCACGTTGTTTTATAAAAAAAAAATATTAAGGGTATCGGCCTGTACGCAATCGCCTCGCATCTTTTATAGATAAGAGCGTTATTATACAGGACTTTCTTAATAAATGGAAAAGTATAGATTATTTAAGCTATATAAGCTTCAATAAATGTATAAAAGTACATACAGTAGAAAAATATATTCAACTTAAGAAATATTAAGGTGCTTTTAATCATTATAATGCAATGAGCGTGGTCTCCCTACTTGTTTTATACCTGCGATACTTCCTACTATATATTACTGAATAATATCAACGACTTAGCATTTCATATTTAGAGCTCTAAAATGATTATCCTATATCCGATAGTGTTACTTGTTTGTGTGTTGTATTACTACGCTACCAAAAATTACAATTATTGGAAAAAAAGAAATGTGCCATATATCAAGCCATTACCATTTTTCGGTAATTATGTAGAATATATATTATTTAAAAAAACTGGACCACAAGTGGCGCATGAAATTTGTGAAAAGTTTCCAAATGAACCATACATTGGAGTATACTATGGTACGGATCCCGCGTTAATCGTCAAGGATCCTAATATTATAAAGCTGGTGATGACTAAGGATTTTTATTATTTTAATCAACGTGAAATATCCGAACATCTCCATAAAGAAGCAATAACACAAAATATGTTTTTTTCTGGCGGTGACAGATGGAAAATTTTACGTCAAAACATGACTGCGTTGTTTTCTTCTGCAAAACTTAAAGCCATGTTCTATTTAATTGAAAATTGTGCAACGAATTTAGATAAGTTGTTAAACCAAGAAGTGAAAATGACGACAACCTTAGAAGTAAAGTCACTCCTAGCAAGATATACAATGGACTGTATAGGAACATGTGCATTTGGTGTCCACACCGGTACACTGGAAAGTCATTCAAAAATTAACCCTTTTGCAGTAATTGGAGATAAGATATTTGACTCCTCAAATTATGGTGGATTTAGACTCGTCACTCGCGCAATGTGGCCTTATATTTTCTACTCTTTAGGATTTCAATTGTTCCCAGAAAGTATAAGCATTTTTTTTAAAACTTTGCTCACGGATGTATTCAAAAGTCGTCAGAATAAAGCGTTATCACGGAATGACTTTGTAGATCTCCTTCTGACTTGGAAAACTAACAAATACTTAGTTGGAGATAGTATGTCAAATATGAAATCAAGTCAAAATGATAAAAAAACGACGGAATTAAAAATCGATGATACATTACTGATTGGCCTTTGTACGTTAATATTTTCAGCTGGCTATGAAACAACATCCTCTACGACGAGCTATTTATTATTTGAATTATCAAAAAATCAAGAAGCTCAGATTAGAGTAATCGAAGAAGTTGATGATTACTTTCGAAGACACGATGGCAAAATAGAATACGAGTGCATTAACGAGATGCCCTACCTCCAAGCTTGCATGGAAGAAACTGAAAGATTGTATCCTGTTTTAGGAATCCTTACTCGGGAAGTTTCAGAAGAATATACTTTACCATCAGGTCTTTGCTTAGAAAAAGGCATGCGTATTCATATACCAGTATACCATCTTCATTACAACTCAGAATACTTTCCAAATCCCGAAGAATTCCGACCGGAACGCTTCTTTGGTAATGAAAGGAAAAACGTTAAACAATTTACTTTCATGCCCTTTGGAGAGGGGCCCAGGATATGTATAGGTAATCTTATTTATATTATTGCATTTATATGTCATAGTCAAATGGCTAAATAAGCTGCTTTATTTGACTTTATGTAAAAATTTAAGAAGTTTAAAATGAATTTAAATAAAATGGGCATTATTTAGTAATTAAACCAACGGTAATATTTGAAGTGTTTCCAAAAATACTGACCACAGAGGCGCAGATCTCGTTGCCTAGGTGGCTGTTTTTACATAACCAGCACTAACTATTTAATATTTTATAAATATAAAGCGAATATTAATATTTAATTAGATTTAACTACTTAGTAACATATGTAGTTGAGATACAATGAATTTATGTATATAATATAATAATCTTTTTGTTCCCAGGTCTTCGTTTCTCAAAAATGCCAATGATTGCAGGACTTTTAACAATATTCAGGAAGTATCGAGTCGAATTAAGCGATAATATGCCTACAAAAGTGACGTTCGATCCGCGATCAATCGTAACTAACCAACCTTTTGGTGGAATCCATTTAAATTTCATCCCACGTCAAGTTAATTAAAATGTAATTTTGTGAAGTAAAACTAAGAACAAAACTAAAATATCTGTAGTACTGTATCCTAGCTTATATACTTGAGTTTAGCTATGTGTGTTTGGTCTCGATTGAAAAAAATTATGAAAATATTATTATGCATGTAATTATCTTATTAAATAAATGATATTTATTAAATAGCATAGTGGACTATGGCCTGATGCCCCTCGCATTGAATGAAGGCCTACCCCCAGCAGTGGGACATTAAAAAAAGGCTGAATATGTTGCATTTCTTCTAGTGAGGGCGATTTTTAAAAGAACATGTAATATGTATAAATTATGGTAATTTCTACAATATTATATAAAACTTATTATTTATTAAATAAAACTACTTTTCGGATTATTTCGCGGATTTATTTTGATTTTTAATTCCCGACGTTTCGAATGCTTTACAGCAATCATGGTCATGGGAAAGACTAAGGTTATAGACGTCTCAAACATATATACTTGTTACAGACAGTGTCTACCCACTATTTTACAAAAATGATTTCAAAAATTCAAAAAAGGCGATAAAGTACCATACAATATTCGTTGATTTTTAATTCTAAACATTTTTAAAAATTTAATAATTATTATAATTAAATATAGCAATATTATTTATTTTATTTTAGCTGTTATTATTATAAATATTACAATTTTTAAAAACTTTATTATTGCTTACCATGGACCTAGAGATGCTGCTGTGTTAACACACATGTCCCAACATATTCTTATTTAATTACATATTTAACTTTTTTTTTAAATATAAAATAAACATCCGATTTTACATGCATTGATATATCAATACCTGCAAGGAATAATATTGTACCTAAGTTTTGTAGCTTTGGACTTTAAATATATGAAAACCAATAAAAAAAATTAAATTATCTCAATGCAGAGTTACAATTGCTGTTTTTCTCAGTCGAATGAATGCATACTAATTGATGATGTTCTCCTGACCGATTCCGGCCACGGCGGCCAATCTCATTAAGACCAGCCAACTGCGCAGGAAATATTATAGTGCACAAATGTACGCGCAGACACAAGTGCACTCTCTATTCCTGTCACTCTCATACTCCGGTGGGACGACTGCTCGATACGACCAGTGAGAGTTAAGGCGCAGGACCGACGGCTTTACGTGCTCTCCGAGGCACGGGGGTGAAACACCGCCAACTTCCCAACTCCGGGCTGTTACTGAGGCTTAATATACAGAAAGACTCAATAACTAAACTTGGCCCGACCCGGGACTCGAACCCAGGACCCCCGGGTGTGCAGCCGTACATGCTAGCCACTACACCACCGAGGCAGTTATTATTATATATTTTATTACTAATTATAGTAGTAATGTAATAAAAAATGTATGTAGGTATGTACATTCTACTCCTAAGTGTTTATTTATTATCATTACATCGATATTTTTAGCTAAGCAAAAACATTGCAGATAAAAAATGAACAGTCGTTTTTATAACGATGAAAAAAAATCAAATGTACAACAACGTGTAACATAAGAACGTATTTTGACTGCTTTTAGCTTTAGTTTATTTATAGCATTGCGTGACCTTAAAGAATATATTTTATTTTTATTTTAAAAATATCTTTATTTAACCAACATAATTATAAATCATTTAATTAAGTACAACAGTGACAAAGTACAAGTCTGAACGCGGGCGGAGCCGTGGGTAATGCTAGTTATCTATAAAATAGCAAAAAAATCACGTTTTTTGTATGGGAGCCCCCTTAAATATTTATTTTATTCTATTGTTTTGTATTTGTTGTTATAGCGGCAACAGAAATACATGATCTGTGAAAATTTCAACTGTTTAACTATCATGATTCATGAGATACAGCCTGGTCACAGACGGATAGACAGACGGACCGACAGCGGAGTCTTAGTAATAGAGTCCCGTTTTACCCTTTGGGTACGAAACCCTAATAAACTACTCTAAAATACTCTGTTGTGAACGCAGAGCCCGAACCATACTCGAAACGTGCGGTTTCTCGATATCCAGTCACAGCGCGAGGACCTTGGGCCCCCATCAGGTGCTGGCATACCTCGATAAGCTATCTTTCTGGCAACGCATAAGACTTTTTTGTAGTACTAATTTGTAAACTTTATTTACTGGGAATGGTTTATAACCGGTAAATTCGTCTGGCGATTTGCAATTATTATTGAAAATTACTCAATAAATACGTGATTAAAATTTCAGATTGCTAAAAGTATATTTTTTGGGAATTTTAATAAAGCGTATTTGGAGAGGTCTGGCAATACTTTACAACCAATAAAAACGTCTGGGGTTCTTTTTTTTGAATTATATGAAAACTAAATTAAAAGATGAAATAAAAATCAAGTTGCCAAAAAAATGTTTTTTTGGATATTTTTTTTACAAATGTTATATACTGCGCAGTAACGAAATAACCGCTAAAGCTATACCAAACTCGCGGGACTGGACTCGCCAATTCACGAAATTATATTTTTTCACAATTTCAACTTGCCAAAAGGACCTTCCCAAAATTCGTCACGAGCTCTCGGGCTATCAGTTTGTACTTACTGTGCCAACGGGTTCGTCCCGTTGGGGGCATTTGGTTTGGGGGCTTTGAGGGACGATTTTTTAAGAAAGAAATGACGGATTCTCCATACATTTCATTATCTAATTCACTAATTTAATTTTTTTATATTAAATTATATACAAAATCGGTTCTACAGTTTAGGCGTGGGCACAATATAACAAACAAACAGAAAAAGAGACAGAAAACTAGCTCCTCGCTTACGGTAAATACTTGATTTTTGTTGTTCTCGGAACATTGCCAAAGCGATTTTTTACGTACTTAATAATTAAAATTGAAGTATCCCTTAGAATTTATAGTATTACATTTTGAATTGTACAATACTAAAGTTAAAAGATTACGAGAAAAATAAAGTGTTCCTGTGGGATAGGGTATGTAGGATAAAAGTTTTGTGCATTTTTATTTATAGTAAAGGGAGGCCTATTTCTACTGTTTATTAAAATGCACTGACATTCACATTAATTTTACAAACTGGAAGGGAGCTTGATGAGATTTCTCATCATCCCGTGGAGTTAAAAAAAATATTACGAATATTCATATTTTGAAATTCAAACATTTAATTAATACAATAAAATCGTAACACATATTAAATGATAACATAAAGTGATTAAGTATTTTGTTTTTAAAAATATTTTATAAATATTCATTTTTTGACTTCAAAAACAACATGTTTATGCTACAAAATGCTAAAAAAAAGATTTAATACATAAAAAAGTCGATATTAATGTAGCCATGTATTATATGTTATTTTTTTAAGTATAAAATAAGATATATAGTATTACAACATTTTAATAAAAACAAAACAAAATACATTAAAAAGTGTTTGTATTAAAATTAGTTTAAAAAAAATATATTACCAAAATAAAAACACTCTTTTGTTTTTTTTAAACTAAATTATATTTCTATGCAAGTTTATATAAAAAAATAGTTAAAAAAATATATCTTTCGTTTGATAATATACACTTATACAGTGTAGAAAGTTCAAAAACGGACGGGGCGCGAATAATCACGTTGTTCTATAAAAAATTAATTTAAGGATATCGGCTTCTACGCAATCGCCTTATACATCTTTTATAGATAAGAGCTTTTTTATATAGAACTTTCTCTCATTTATTATGCAAAGTATAGATTATTGAAGCTATATAAGTTTCAATAAATGTATAAAAGTACGTACAGTGGAAAAATATATTCAATTGAAGAAATAATAAAGTGCTCTAAATAATCAGATTGCGATGAGCGTGGTCTCCCTAGTTGTTTTGTATTTACGATACTTCCCACTATATATATATTACTAAATAATATCAATGATTCCATGCATTTCATATTCAGAGCTCTAAAATGATTGTCCTATATTCGATAGTGTTACTTTTTTGTGCGACAATATGTTTGTTTTATTATTACGCTACCAAAAATTACAATTATTGGAAGAAAAGAAATGTGCCATATATCAAGCCATTACCACTTTTCGGTAATTATGCAGAATATATATTATTTAAGAAAACTGGACCACAAGTGGCGCAAGAAATTTGTAAAAAGTTTCCAAATGAACCATACATTGGAGTATACTATGGTACGGATCCCGCTTTAATCGTCAAGGATCCTAATATTATAAAGCTGGTGATGACTAAGGATTTTTATTATTTTAATCAACGTGAAATATCCGGACATGTCCATAAAGAAATAATAACACAAAACATGTTCTTTTCTGGTGGCAACAGATGGAAAATTTTACGTCAAAACACGACTGCGTTGTTTTCTTCTGCAAAACTTAAAGGCATGTTTTATTTAATTGAAAACTGTGCAACGAGCTTAGATAAGTTGTTAAACCAAGAAGTGAAAATGACAAAGGCCTTAGAAATAAAGTCACTTTTAGCAAGATATACAATGGACTGTATAGGATCATGTGCATTTGGTGTCCACACCGGTACACTGGAAAGTCATTCAAAAACTAATCCTTTTTCAATAATTGGGGAAAAGATATTTGACTCTTCAAATTATGGTGGATTTAGACTCATCACTCGCACAATGTGGCCGGAAATTTTCTACGGTTTACGATTTCAATTGTTCCCAGAAAGTATAACCACTTTTTTTAAAAGTTTGCTCACTGATGTATTCAAAAGTCGTCAGTATAAAGCATCATCACGAAATGATTTTGTGGATCTCATTCTGACTTGGAAAAATAAAAAATACTTAGTCGGAGATAGTATGTCGAATATGAAAATAAGCCAAAACGATAAAAAAGTAGTGGAATTAGAAATCGATGATACGTTAATGATCAGTTTTTGTGTATTATTTTTCGCAGCTGGCTTTGAAACAACATCCATTACGACGAGCCTTTTACTCTTTGAGTTGTCAAAAAATCAAGAAGCTCAGACTAGAGTAATCGAAGAAGTTGATGAATACTTTCAAAGGCACGATGGGAAAATCGAATTCGAGTGCATTAACGAGATGCCCTACCTCCAAGCTTGCATGGAAGAAACTGGACGACTCTATCCTGTTTTAGGAATCCTTACTCGGGAAGTTTCAGACGAATATACCTTACCATCAGGTCTTTGCTTAGAAAAAGGCATGCGTATTCATATACCAGTAAACTATCTTCATTACAACTCAGAATACTTTCCAAATCCCGAAGAATTCCGACCGGAACGCTTTTTTGGTAAAGAAAGGAAAAACGTTAAACAATTTACCTATATGCCCTTTGGAGAGGGGCCAAGGATATGTATAGGTAATCTTATTTATACTATTGCTGTATATTTTGTCACAGTCAAATAGCAAAATAAACTGCTTTATTTAACTTTATTATTCGAAGTTAATAGTTAGGATATGACTAAAAATAAATTTAATTGAAATGGACATTATTTAGTTTAAGTGACGGCTATAATTAAAGGCTGTTGCTATTTGTCCGATAATTATAATCGGATGAATAAAATATATATTATTTGTCCGACTATGGTCGGTTTGTAGGAAGGTTTTTGTGTTCTAATGTAAAATAAGTGATTTTTAGGCGCAGGAGTTTCTATATGCAATAAAAACCTAACCTACCGAGCTGAAAACTTATTCTTTTGAATCAGAACGATTTTTAAGTTCACGAATTTTTATGTATAAAAAGTGATATTTAGGTGCAGGAGTTTTTATATGGAAAAAAATTACATTAACCTACCGAGCTAAAAACTTATCCTTGTAAATCCCAACGATTTTTAAGTTCAAGAGTTTTTAAGGTAAAAATATTATTTTTATGTGCAGGAGTTCCTGTATGCAAAAAAATAATGCAATAACCTTAACCAACCGAGCTGAGCCGAGTTACTTATTCGACTTACCTATTATTAGTATTTATATATTTTATGAAGGACGAATAATATTTTTTATTCGTCTTTTAAAAGAACGAATAGACACTCCGATAATTAAAGTGCTTCCAAAAAAACTGACCACAAGGGCGTAGATCTCGCAACCTAGATGGCTGCTTTTACTTAACCAGTACTAATTATTCAGTATTTTCTGAATATAAATTTAAAATAATATTTTATTAGATTTAACTATTTATTCATATCGTTTTAAAAAATAAATTTATGTATCTTTTTGTTCCCAGGTCTTCGTTTCTCCAAAATGCCAATGATTGCAGGAATCTTAACAATATTCAGGAAGTATCGAGTCGAATTAAGCAATAATATGGCCACAAAAGTGACGTTCGATCCGCGATCAATCGTTTCCAACCAACCTTTTGGTGGAATTCATTTAAATTTCATCCCACGTCAGATTATTTAAGATGTAAACTTTGGAATTAAATGTAAGAGTAAAACTAAAATATCTTTAGTCCAGTATCCTTAAGTAAAATAAAGGTTAATATAATATGCTTGAGTTTATCAAATATGGATACATACCCGTTTGGTTGGGTTCGGCCTTGATTTAAAAAAAACATAAAAAATATTATTATGTCTATAATTATCTTATTAAATTATTTGACGATACGTTTGGCGTTCATTTGTGTGATGAGCACGAATGTTTGTACTCCAGTCATGGGTGTTTATATTTATAATATTTATGTATTTAAAGTTATATATGTATAATGTATCAACTATCTAGTATCCATAACACAAGCCTCGTAGATTACCATGGAACTGGATGGTGTTGTGTGTTAATGTCCTGAAATATTATATTTATTTTATTTATTTATATTAATACAACATGGTGGACTATGGTCTGACGCTCCTGGTATTGAATGGAGGCCCACCCCCAGATGTAGAACGTTAAAAAGGCTTGAATACCTTATAATTTTTCCGGCCACGGCGATTTTTAAAAGATAATGTAGTTTTTTTAATGTTTAACATGCTACGTTTATATGTAGTAATATAAATTATAGTAATATCTACAATTAAGTCAGAGTTTCATCTATGTAACGTTGATGCGGTATGGTATGGTAGTCACACCGTACCGTTACCGTACAGTAGATGTACCAACTTATAATCTGTCTTACCAAAGCTTCTTATGATACCGGAATACAAAGTGTGTATTTATTTTTGTATGTGATGCGACGTTTTCGTCGAATATGCCATTCATGTTTATCCATTTTTTCTAAAACATAAACTATGTCCGATTCACATAGGCCAGTAAAAAAAGACGTTTTTTTGGTCAAGTTTGCACTAAATTTCCGATCCATTTTTTTTTCTTTTATAAGATTTAGGATCACTTACTGAGTATAAAATCATAAAATGCTGACAGATTCCGGCGGAGCTTCAGGCGCCATCTTAAAAAAACTTTAGTGGCCGATATCTCGGAAATTATGTACTTTAGGGCAAAAGTTATTAAAATCATTTTTGTAGACAATAAAATTTAATGTATATATATATATATATATATATATATATATATATATATATATATATATATAATATATATATATATATATAAAAAAAAACGTCTGTTCATTTTTTGTATACAATGTTTTTGCTAAGCTAAAATTATCGAATTAATATATATATATATATATATTATATATATATATAAATATATATATATATATATATATATATATATATATATATATATATATATATATATAATAGAATAAACCGGTTTTTCTATCTCGACCTATAACTCTTAAAATATTGGTTTTATCAATAAAAATACGGTTCATTAAATGGGCCATAAATCGTAAACTGTTAATTTTACAAAAAAAAAGTAACGTTCCAATTTTACTGGCCTGACAGTAGAATTGATATATCAACACCTGCAAGGAATAACATTTGTAAGTCAGTTTTTTTAGCTTTGGACTTTAAATATATGAAAAACAATATTTTTGTTTTAAATTACCTCAATGTAGAGTTACAATTGTTGTTTTTAGCTGTAGTCGAATCAATACACACTAATTACAGTAGTAATGTTTGTATACATATATATATATATATATATATATATATATATATATATATATATATATATATATATATATATATATATATATAATATTTTTAGCTTAGCAAAAATATTGTATGCAAAAAATGATCAGTCGTTATTATAACGATGAAAAAAATCTATGTACAATGTTCTGTAATTTAAAAACGTATTTTTTCGGTTAGTTTATTTATAGCATTGCGTAACCTTAACATGTTCTTAGATATCGCTTATCACTTAAGTAGATTTAAGTAAGTTGCATCAAGCAATAAATGTAACATCGTGTATCACAGGACAAAGAACTTTTAATTTCTACTGACAGTCCCTTTAGAGTTTAGACAGTGGAAAATATTTTTTCTCAACAATATAATATTTACATAATTATTTATTACTAGCATTGCCCGCGGCTCTGCCCGCGTTCAGATGACCTCAAACCATATTCTTAGATTTTACATATTAGTATACTCTTACATTGCTGTTTTTGTATTTTTTCTCAGAAATGAGATATTTTCCCGCGGTAAAAAGTATCCTATGCAGTAACAGACAGACAGACAGACAAAAATTCTAAAAACTATAGATTCGGATTCTGTATCGATAAAAATGTCTATTTCAATTAGATTTTCCAAAAAATATTTAATGTAAAGATTCGACTTATTTACAATTTTATTATATATATAGATTTATCTGAATTATTATCTGTAAATAATAAAGTTTGTTTATTTTTGTGTCAAGTCTTTCGATTCACTTTTTTATTTTTTGTGTCACTGAAGCCTTTTTATTTAATTTAAATGTTATTCAAATCTGCTGTAGTTCAGGATTTTCCTTTTTTCCTTCTTCGGTAGTAAGATCTCCGTGTACAGCATCTTTAGACCAAACCTTCTTTAAAAATTTCAAAGTTGATGATATTCCTATATTTTCAATTTTATTACTTTTTCATACTTATACACTTTGGGTCTTTTGGTTAGGCTATTTTTTTAATCATTTTATACATTAAATTAAATATTGTTATTAATGTGTTTCATGTATTTCACGATCAGTTCATTTCTATTAGAGCTAATGTTTAAAGATTGGAATGTGAACCGCTTTATAAATGATCCGCGAAAATCATTCATTGGTTGGAAAATACCAAAGTTATAAGTATCATTAAGATGGCGGGATTGAGTGTGTGAGATAAAGAAAAGTATACGGTACTCGTAATCTCGTAATCTAAGTATCTAGTCTATTTGCACGGTACAAACTAAACTAAAACTCAAAACTAAACTCGGGTGCTAACTAACGCCATTCAATAATGCCACTTAAGCCATACCTATCGTGATTTGTAACGTACTATTAGTTTTCTATTATGGTGATTGTAGAATGCCATTTTGTCAAAGCTCCCTGATATCTGGGGGCACGGTAGTGCCCCGCCAAGTCGAGCTATAAAAGGTTTATTATATTGCGAATACCACGATGCTTATCGTTCACTAGCATTACCCGCGGTTTCCCTCGTATTCAAACTTTTAATCGCTGAAGATTGTCTGACAATTTCATCAAATTTGCTCCAGCTATTTAGGATTCCATAGGGAACATTTATTAATTAATAATATTTAGTGTTGCTATTACTATGATATGTATAACCACAAGGAAATTAAAAATTGAAAATATTAATATATTTCACCGGGTTCGAGTCTCGCTAGCGTCTAGCCTCTAGAGGCATTTATTTGGGTTTAGGTCTTCGAGGGATGATTTTTCAAGAAACGTTGAAATATTCTTTAATTGTTACCAAAAGCATAAATATGAATTTGCATATTTCTAATTTGATAAATGTCGGATTCACCATACAAGATTTCATTCTCTATTTCATGCATTATAATATATTTTTTTAATACAAAACTGAAGAATCTTCTTCAAGGTCCAATATGTCTTAATATTAAATTTTATGTTTAAAGTTTTAAAATATTGTAAGGTACTTGGTGCAATTTTCATTTTGTTATTTGTGGGTAGGCTGTCTGTAACAACTATACCTTCGAGACATCTAACACCTCAGTCTTTCCCGTGTCCATGATTGCTGTAAAGCATTCTAAACGTCGGGAATCAAAAATAAAAATAAATTCGCGAAATAATTCGAAAAGATAGTTTTATTTAAAACTCAGTAAGGTATTTAATATAGCAGATAAAAATAGTTCATCTCTGGCTCATATCTACAGAATTAAATCGATTCGATACATCGTGGATTCGTCAAAAAAAGGCATACTAAAAATTAAACAAGAATGTAAGATCCTAGAAGTATTTTAAATATATATCTATACATATAATAAAATTGTAACGAAGCCGAAACTGTACATTAAATATTTTTTGGAAAATCTTGTTTAAATAGTCATTATTATTGAAACAGAGGCCGAATCTATAGTTTTTTATAATTTTTGTCTGTCTGTTTATCTGTCTGTCTGTGGTCGTGTAAAGCTTAACTATTGTCCAAGGATATACTGTAAATGTTTGTCACTGAAGAAGTGTGTAAATCTCTAAAAGTTAAAAGTATTTTGCGAGTCTAACTTTATGGGTTTACTTGGATGATATTACCGAAACTTAACTGCCTCGGTGGTGTAGTGGCTAGCATGTACGGCTGCACACCCGGAGGTCCTGGGTTCGAGTCCCGGGTCGGGCCAAGTTTAGATATTGAGTCTTTCTGTATATTAAGCCTCAGTAACAGCCCGGAGTTGGGAAGTTGGCGGTGTTTCACCCCCGTGCCTCGGAGAGCACGTAAAGCCATCGGTCCTGCGCCTTAACTCTCACTGGTCGTGTCGAGCAGTCGTCCCACCGGAGTATGAGAGTGACAGGAATAGAGAGTGCACTTGTGCCTGCGCGTACACTTGTGCACTATAATATCTCCTGCGCAGTTGGCTAGTCTCAATGAGATTGGCCGCCGTGGCCGGAATCGGTCAGGAGAACATCATCATCATTACCGAAACAATCGTAAAACTTGTATATGAAGTTGAAAGGAATCAAGTTAAACGTACTTTAACTTGAAACTTGGGTGCTGCTTCTAAATATTTATGAAAAGACGTCGTATTCATATGCAAAACTATAGGATATTCCTCTGTAGGACGTTACGATAAACAAACTCGATAATATATCAAGGTTGGTTTTTTACTTATGTATTATGAAGAATTGAATAAAAGTGTGTCAAAAAATCAAAAGTTGTCTTGTTAAGCGCTTGAACATTTTTTTAACCGACTTCCAAACTGTCGGCTGGCACCGACTTCGAAAATATCTGATTAGGTATCAATTTTAAATGAAAACCCCCGTTTAGTTATTTTTTACATTTTAGTGCCTGGAAGTCGGTTTTTATTTTTTTTAAGTTTTTATTAATGTTAGTAAATGCATTAAGGTATACAACTGTATACATACAAGTGGTTATATGGAGACTTTTTGGCTAGAAAATCAAGCTAAAGTAAGACCAAAACAACCACGCGGTTCCTCCCACGGTTCATTCTGTTATTAGAGAAGTACCAGGAGCAATCCATATGGAACACCGTACCACGTTGGGGGTGAAGATATCATACTACTACCGTTAAAGAATAGTTTAAAAATTGTATTGTAATGACAAATTTGATGGTTGTGTTATAGAATCATACCAATGTTTTTTTCCTATGTATTGTTTTAGATTTTTTTTTCTTCAAAAGATATAAAATTACTTCTTGTCTAAGCTTCCTTCTTAAACTTGGTCCTTTAGCCGAAGAAAAATTAGAAAATAGGCGTATATATTTATTTATTACTTATAATTATTGTAGTAATATATTTCATATGCGGTTTTTGACTAATAATTGTTTAAAATTGTGTATACCTACAAAATATGTATATGTACGTAAAACTTTAAATAATATTTTGCATTTTGCGACCATAGTTGAGTTTATTTGCAATAAAGCAAATTCATCAGAAAATTAATATTAGTTTCAGTCCCGTGCTCCGATAACAATATGTCGAATAGCGCAAATCTGAAATGAAAATCATCTAATTTTATGATTAATTTGGATATTTAACTGCTTTCAACTAGTAACGGCCTACAGCTTTGTTTACATATTTTTAATAAGTCCTTAATACCTCTACGACCGCGGACACGTCGGCGTTACAGTTAACAATAGATTACTTAGAAATTTAATTAATTTCTTAGAAAATTACCTGGAGGTGTTAATCACAATATTTTACTCTTATTTTATGGGGTAATGCTAATGCACTACACCACACTCTATACTACACGCGTCGTACTCGATGAGTTAATACTTATTACTTAAGTATGTTTTAAGATTTTACTAATTATAACCTATATAACAAAAAAGTTTTATTGAAATCCATCCAGCTTTTTAGCGATATTGTATTAAAAAATATTTTACATCCCTAACGAAAGTATCTAAATCGCAACTAGAATCATTAGTATAGAAAAAAAACCAAAACTATTTTTCTGTTCATTAATAAATTTGAAATTTCACAAATATGTTTGACAACTTTATTGAAGTTTTTTTTGGACCTCGAATTTACCTTTGTTACTCGCTGTAAGTGATATTATATATATATATTATATATCACTACAGCGAGTAACAAAGGTAAATTAAAAGTTGAATAACAAAGGTAAATTATAATAGATACTCATGAAAGCAGACGTTAGTTTAAATTAATTATATATTTTAGAATAATTTACAATTTAACATTTACGCAAAAATCTACATGGTACGATTTTTCATATCATGGTTTGCTCCACTAGAAAAAGGGATAAATAAAATAATACTAGGAAACTAATCTACTAGTATGATGACATTTGTGAATTAACTCGACAAAAAATCATCCCCTCTAAGTTTCCGTAGAATTATAAATGAGAATGAAATCTAACAACACTACCTAAGGATAGATTTTTTTTATTGGTATGGTAAGCTATAACAATAAATACCTACAAATACGCGTACGAATCGAACCTAACTTTGTAGTGGAAATCTTATATTGTTTCATTAAAGTTGTAATATAACTTCATAATTCAAGCCCAATTAAACATGTAAATGTTTGGAGAGCAATAGAGCAAATTATTCGGGAAATTTATGTTAGTGCTGCACTCTGCGGCTTCCGATAAGAGTATGCTGAATGTTGGAATACATTACGATCTGCAAGGTAATTATGTTCAATAGTGCTTTAATTATAATAATAAAACTTTTATTGATATAATGTTAACATCTTTATGTACTGTACTGCTTTGAGAGTGTTAGAGAGTTTTTATAAAGGAGCTTATATTCTACCCAAAAACCCTTCTTAGTGGATGTTGACATCATTGAAATGCATCAACTGCCAAAATTTCAAGTTTTTAACCCCTGTGGCTTAACCTCTGCCTTGATAAACAGTCAGGACATGTAATTTTATATATGTATATAATTATACAGAGAAGGAACAAGACAGTCTGTGAAATCTTATTATATATGCATATACTCAGGCCCATGAAGCACTTATTCACCTTTTGAAATTGAAATCTAGGCGTAATAAGTTTTTATTTCTAGTTTTTATTATGTGTCTATCACTGTTTTTCAAATAATTATTTAGATTTTTATGTACAAAGAATACATAACACAATACACAGTATATATGAGTTTAATAACAGGTGTAATATTAAGAAATTGAAACATTCAACAATATCGAATATCGATTTATTTCACGATTAGCCAAAAAATACAATACTCATTGTATGTGCTCTTTTCTTTACTACTCTGATTCCTTCTGCTCTTCTCGATTTCTTATCCAATTTTAAATATAAAACTTGTAATTTGTTAAAATATTCTACATATTATTACCGAAAGGTTTTGAAGATAATATTACGAAAAAACACATTGATTTCATAAATTAAACGAAGTAACACATTAATAATCTACACAAGTGTAAAAATTTGTACATAAATAAAAATTATTGTGAACGACGAATGAAATCTAAATGAATACCACCGATAGGCTGGGTAACGATCACTCGCGGTTCGAAAGATACATGTTTATCCATTTTTTCTCCCAATTTTATTTCATAGTTTCTAAATATTGTTAAAAGTCCAGCAACCATCGGCATTTTTGCAAATCGAAGTCCTGCAAAAAAATCAAGGATTACTAAATTGATATGATAATATTCGTTATTTTTGCAACTAAATTAGGACATTAGGATAACAGCTGCTATGGGCTGGATCATAGCATCACAACATTGAAAAACTGATCCATAAAAATCTCAAGGATTGGTATGATTGTAAGGCTGTTTAAAATAATTGTTGTTATTTTTATATTAACACTAGCAACTTACCCTTTCTTCGGCCGGGTGCGTCTCTAGGACCCAACAGTAGCCTATGTATTTATTATGTCAAGTTATAGTTTATTGACATTATTAAATTTTATCCAAATCTGTTCAGTGGTCAGCATGAAAAAGTAACACACTCATACTTTCGCATCCATTACCTATTTTAGCTGTTTAAGTACCTACTTTAACTTTTTTAAATTTTGAGTTAGTGTTCTGGTATTTAATTAAATGTAAAATTTAAATTTATATTTAAATTAAATTATATAAAAATTACCTATACATATCCTTGGTCCCTCTCCAAATGGCATATATGTGAATGGCTTAATATTTTTCTTTTCATCACCAAAGAAACGTTCTGGTCGGAATGTTTCGGGTTCTGGAAAGTATTGAGGGTCGTGATGCAGATGGTACACTGGTATATGAATGCGCATGCCTGTTTCTAGTTGTAGACCTGTCGGTAAGACGTATTCTTCTTCAACTTCCCGAGTAATAGTCCCCAAAACGGGGTATAATCGTAAAGTTTCATCTATGCAAGCTTGGAGGTAGGGCATCTCGTTAATGCACTCGAATTCTATTTTGCCATTGTGTCTTTGAAAGTAATCACCAACTTCTTCGATTACTTTAGTCTGAGCTTTTTGATTTTTTGCTAACTCAAAGAGTAAAAGGCTCGTCGTAGTGGATGTTGTCTCAAAACCAGCTGCGAATAATAGTACACAAAAGCCTATGAGTAACGTATCATCGATTTCTAATTCCGCTGACTCTTTTTTGCATTCGCCTGATTTCATATTTGATATACTATCTCCAACTAAGTATTTTTTGTTTTTCCATGTTAGGACTAGATCTACGAAATCATTTCGTGATGATGCTTTATGTTGTCGGCATTTGAATACATCAGTCAGAAGACTTTTAAAAAAAGTGTTTATACTTTCTGGGAACAATTGCAATCGTAAGCCGTAGAAAATTTCTGGCCACATTGTGCGGGTAATAAGTCTAAATCCACCATAATTTGAAGTGTCAAATATCTTTTCCCCAATTACTGAAAAAGGGTTCGTTTTTGAGTGACTTTCTAGTGTACCGGTGTGGATACCAAATGCACATGTTCCTATACAGTCCATGGTATATCTCGCTAATAGTGACTTAACCTCTATTGTTTTTTTCATTTTAACATCATGGCTTAGTACATTATCTAAACTAGTAGCACAGTTTTCAATTAAATAAAACATATTTTTAATTTTCGATGAGGTAAATAATGCTGTCATATTTTGACGTAGAACTTTCCATCTATCACCTCCAGAGAAGAACATATTCTGGGTGATTACTTCTTTATGAGCATATTTGGATACTTCTCGTTGGTTGAAAAAATAGAAATCCTTAGTCATCACCAGTTTGATAATATTAGGATCCTGTATGATCAAAGCAGGATCTGTCCCATAGTAAGCGCCGATGTAAGGTTCATGGGGAAAATTTTGGCAGATTTCCTGTGCGACATGTGGTCCATACTTTTTCAATAATATGTATTCTCGATAATTACCAAAAAATGGCAAAGGTTTTAAATGTGGGACCTTCCTTTTTTCCCAGTAATTATTATTTTTAGTAATTTTATAGTAAAATAAATATAACACTAGACCAATTACTGCGAATACCGGATACAAGACAATCATGTTGAAAGTCATAAATAAAAATACTTGAATTGTTACTTGTTCTTCTTAATTATATACAGTATGAACGTTTTCAAAGGAAGAAGGGATACCATATTTAACGTGCTTTTATGTTTAAAATAATATTTAATTATTCTATTAAACATTAATTACTATAAGTTTCTAGATATAATTAGTCTATCCTTTTTTATAACACATTGTGTTAATTATTCGTTCATTAGGAATCAATAATAATTCGATATCTGCGATAAAATTTATCTTTTAATTAACTAACAATTATGATTTAAGTGGTTTTTACTTAAACGATATTTCACTAGTTAAATAAAAAAATGATATTTATAAAAAATCTCTCCAACCCTCCAACTATTTCTCATATTAACTCTCGTTGTTAATCTATTACTTAAAAACAAAACAGTTCAGAACTTTTTTATCTCCTCTTTAATTGTTTATGTGATTTTTTTTTATTTAATAGATATTGACGAATTACTGTGCGAGTTGTAGATTACGATCCGTTCTCAAACTTGATGATTTGATTACAAAACATCGACTTTTCCGTATTCTTTTATTGACCGAGCGAGCAAAGTAAGCGAAGCTTTACGTCTGACAAAATTTGGTTTTCTCTGACAGTTTGCTGGTGATCTTCTACAGGTCTACATACAGGTGTTACAACTTTATACAATTTTTTTGTCGTTGAGGATTTTTAATTGCAGAGGAGTTTCGTCCAAAAAGGGGCAAAAAGGGGGCTACTGGATATCCGCGCTTTATAAGATCCGATTTCGACGTTTTTTTTTATTTGAAAGTTTAAGTGAGTTTCATAAAAAATGTGATGAAGATTCGATGATAGTCTTCGGCGTGATAAACAGAATACTACAAATTGTAGTTTGTGCTCACGAGGCAGAACTGCAATGGGCTGTTTGTAGAACTACTTGTATATATAGATGTATAATATGCATGGATTATACATTCAAGATTTACTAAAATAACTTAAATGAAAGTGAAAATAATATAAAAATATTAACTAACAAATGGAAGGACAAAATAGCGATTTTAATTTATCCTAGCGACTTACATTCACTTTGCTTGTGTGCTTCTCTAGGGGTCTAATATTACACCAGGTTTATAGTACTTGTATATCCGTGTAGTAAACTCCATTCAAATTCATCAAGCCGTCACAATTATTTACATACAAACATTCGGATTTATTAGTCTGACTATTTAGTAAGATAAATACAATAAGTATGTAGTCAAGAAAAATTTCCGGTAACTTAAAATTTTAGCGTCACTCTTGTTACAAGATTATAAACTGTCGACAATAGCAGCTAAATACGATATACTCGTATTATAAAAGCAATTAGTATTGACGTAGAACACAGTCATATACGAGTATTAACACAGTAACTATGCCAAAAATATATAATTTTTAATAAAAAACCGACATTCAGACATTGAAAAGTAAAATATTACTGAACGGGGCCTTTTTATTTACCAAATCAGATATTTTCAAAGTCGGCGCCAGCATCGTTATGCTTAACGGCTATCAATGTAAAAAAAATATATTATATATTTATCATTAATATTATTTGACAAATCAAGTAATTTTAAATTGTCAAACTCAAAGAGTGTTCATTTTTGTTATACCTATTGTATTTTTAGATTAAAAAAACTACAAACCTGAATAAATACAAAAAAAAAAACAAAAGTAAAAACTTTTTTATCTGACGGGATTCGAACCCGGACAATATTAACGACACATACCAAATTTCAGCGAAATTGTTAGATCCGTTTCCAAGATCACCGTTATAAATGAATAAATAAATATACAAGAATTGCTCGTTTAAATATATTAGATTTACAACTAGCGACTCACCCTCGCTTCGCTCGGGTTCGTCCCGATACGATATACAATACGATATAGTATGTCATCCTTAAGAGATAGACATATGCCATCGCCGGCTTTTCTGTAGATCTATATAAGATACATAATTCCACCATACATTATTTTGTTATATCTCAAAGGGTTTAAGGCAGCGTTTTCATTGAAAGCTCCCAGACTGCTTATTTTTTTCCGACACCTCCAACAAATATCGTTATATTTTAGCCAATGTATACAAAAACTTAACATATTATATACTAAAACCTTGCTCGAGAATCAATCTATCCATTGGTGAAAACAACATGAAAATCGGTGCAGTAGTTTTTGAGTATATCGCGAACAGATAGACAGACGCGGCGGAGGACTCTGTTTTATTATATGTAGTGATGCTAAGATTTAAACATTTTTTATACTTAATAATTCTATTTAGTGTCGCTATGTTTAATATTTATACAATTAAAAAAAATACTTCATTTAGATGTACTATTATTATCTACAAGAACTGGTTACATCTAGTATTGCTTATATTTTTATAACCGTATGTCACAGCCATTTTACTCGAAGACTATTCGAGCTATATTGCTGACATTTAGACGGAAGGTCTCTCATTTGAACCGCTAGACAAGTAAGTAGTCACATTACAAAAAAATAAAAATATAGGGGTGGCAATCCATACATGTAACTGAGGGATGTTAAAAAAATAACTACAATACTTTTTTTGTATGTGATATTTTTCGTTTCACGCGTCCCGTGTCAAATTACAACTTATTTTCTCATAGTAATCAAATAACATTTAAAAAAAAACAACATTAAAATTTAAAATACGACCCCTTAAAAAGTTAAAAATAATTTCCATTTAATAAGTCTTCTTTAATTGTAACCAAAAAACCAAAGTCCTAATTTCCCTCTTAATGAAATAATATCCGTAGGGATATCATTAATTTTAAATTGTTAAATTTTTTTTACTTACCCTTAAATAGATGAATAGATTTTTTTGATTTATAGCTAAGAAGACTTTCGACCAAGTAATCTTTAAAACAAAAACTTAATCATAATCGGTTAATCCGTTTGGGAGTTAACCGATTTTGATTTATATTTTTGCCACTGACAGACACACAGATACACACGTTAAACTTATAACTCTTCTTTGTACACGTCATGGGTAGATAGAATGAATACCTGTCATAGTGAGGTAAATATTTTTTTTTATATATACTTAACCACTCCGATGGCTGCCAGATCTTCTTCATAACGACCAGGGGGTTGTATGCACAGTCCACTCTTCTATCAAAGCAGTACCGGAAGCAACCCGCACGGTATAGGTATCTCAAAAATCACTGTGCGTCTCTCTTTGCTTCACGCCCACATGAAGGAGCCCACAGGAGACACGTTTTTTTATAAGCAACAGTTATTTATATATAAACAAATATATAAATCATAAAAATGCTGAATTTACAATAATTATTAAAAATCAAAACCCAGGCAGATAAAGCCATACACATCTACTAAAGTAATAGATAATCAATCTGAGGATGTGCCAAATTAAATTATTAAGATAATTATATTTTTTGCTTCGTAATTTCGAAGTTTACAGTAAAATATATTTTTTTCAGTTGACAGTTATAAACAAAATACCGTCCTCGCCTCAGCCTCTAATTATGACATACGCGTTATGTAAGGGGATTTAGACAAGATGTCGTTAATAATACCTATAGGCATCACAATATACTGATTCTATGATATAAAGATTTTTGTCATTTCAATACTTTTTTACTATTCTACAAAGATGTTAGATTGACATATAGTATACACTAGCATTGCCCGCGGCTCCGCTCGCGTGTAATACTAGGTATTATTTTTTATTATCTGTTATACATTGTAGCCAAATGACATGAAAAGGTCGACAAATATTATCTTTTTTAAGTACTTGTGATGATAAAATAACATATTTTTATTTATATTACTAGCATTGCCCGCGGCTCCGCCCGCGTTCAGATGACCAAAAACCAAATTCTTAGGGTTTACATATTAGTATATTCTTACATAGCAGTTTTTGTATTTTTTCTCAAAAATGAGATATTTTCCCGCGGTAAAAAGTATCTTATATATTGATCCCGATAATCAGCTATCACCATTCAAAATACCTCCAGTGGTTTTTGTGTGATGCGGTAACAGAAAGACAGACAGACAAACAAAAATTCTAAAAACTATAGATTCGGTCTCTGTATCGAATAATGTTTATTTCAATAAGATTTTCCAAAAAATATTTAATGTACAGATTCGGCTTAGTTACAATTTTATTATATGTATAGATTATAAGGATCAATTGTTTATAGTACAAGGAATCCTATATACATATTACTATTCAAAAATCTTCTTATATACCAAAAAAAAAAAACAATTATATCTTAGGTGGTCGGTCTGCCGCTGCTATTTTTATAGTAAAAATTATATACATACACACATACATACATATGTATTATGTAGTGACGGTAATAAGTTTATGATATGTTATTATATTTACTGTTATTGTACCGTTTACTGGTCTTCGGATTTTCATAGAAGTAAATCTGCCAGTCATTTCAGATTGTTATGGAATATTTTAATTTTGTTTAATGCCTTTAAAATATATACTATTAAGATAATAACAAAGTAACAAGTTAGTCATTACGTTTTCTCGTTGTTTGTTTGTAAATATTGCATTGTAATTGGACTGCTATTATAAATGTAATTGTTTGTTTGTATGTTTGTTACTCCTTCACGTTAAGGTGGCAGGACTGATTTGGATAACATTTAGTATCAAGATAGACACAAGTAACACCTTTGCCAAAGGTAACGTTACCTGTTCGTACATTCTGTTCTAATAAGCTTGCTTCGCTCAGATGTTAACTACTAATTTCAAAAAGAAATCGCTTAATGTATCTAATGTATTTAAAAAAAATGACTTCCAGGCATAAAATGTAAAAAATAACTAAACTGGGGTTTTCATTTAGAATAGATACCTAATCAGATATTTTTCGAAGTCGGTGCCAGCTGACTATAAGTATATACCCTTTGAGACAAAAAAATCCAAATCTGTTCAGGCGTTTTTGAGTAATCGGTGAACATACATTAAAAAAAAGATTCCGATGAATTGAGAACCTTCTCCTTTTTGGAAGTCGGTTAAAAATAACTTCGACATTCTTCAGCTGTAATACTTTATGTTAAACTACTAACTCTATGTAAGCCGTAGGTTATAGATTTGATTACCATCGGAGTAAACTTTTTTGTATATTACTCGTAATGAATAAGTCTCTCGTTTGGGTCAAGACAAAGCTACTCGACACTCATTGTCTTCACAAAAGGGTTTCTAAAATCAAGTGAAGAGCTTTTCACTTAATTAAAATGCGTTTCTCTCGCGTTTCTTTTAAAATAGCAAATTCGACTTTAGTTAGTTATTTAAACAAAATTAAACTTAATATTTATCTGTTCAGATAAATAAAATTGAAGTGTGTGTTTGTAATGAATTAAATTAAATAAAGTTTCTACTTAATGCATATTAAATTAACGGTACATATAAGGAAAACACAATTTTCAAAATTTTGTCTGTCTGTCTGTTTGTTCCGGATAATCTCTGATGCAGCTGGACCGATTTTATAATGGAAAAAGCGGAAATTATTACACAACACTTACAACAATTTTGAGGAGTAATTTAAAAAAAAGCCACCAAATTCATTAATCATATTCATTCATATTCTAAAATTAGACGTTCATTATTTGAGAACAACAGAAAACAATGTAAGTATCTCAGGCTATATCTTTTGTTCTTAAAGGAAACCAATGGCTGGTGCTATTCAGGACCACCAATTGTTATTGTGGACAACAATGCCGTCTGAATTAAGAGTTTTTACTTAAGTACCTACTATCATTATAATTTTGGAAAGTGCAGGCGAAAGAAAATGTTTAAGATATATGTAGTTACTTTTGGATCTAAAGATATAACTGATAATATTTATTAATCGCCGACGCAAAAAGTGGAGTTTGACCGCTATGTGTGTTTGTGTGTCTGTCTGTGGCACCGCAGCTCTTTAACAAGTGAACCGATTTGGACGCGTTTTTTTTATTCGAAAGCTATTTTCTTGATGTGGCGGCGCTCATCGTTAAAATATTAAATCTTTTTCCTCGATTCCTCACCGATGATCGTGACCACTTATGATTTTTTTCCAGTCAGTTCGGTTCAGCGATGCCTCTACTGCAGCATGGAGAGTAGCGCCTACTGTCTTTTTTATCTCGTCCGATCACCTTATAGGTGGCCTTCCCCGTGCACGTTTACAGTCAATTTAGCCAAAAAAAAAATAATAAAAATAATACGTACTTTTAATTAAGTTAAAAAGCCAAGAGAGAGAATTTTTTTTTTTACTTTTTAGAGGTTTTTTTTTTGTGTCGAGAGTTATTTAAATTTTTTATAAAGAAAAGCGAAAACAAAATTACTCATTGATGTTTTTCTATTGACTGGATTTATTTAAATAGCGCTTTAAATTTATGATGATACTAGTGAATCACTAGTATGGATTAGATAAAGCTTGAGCTTACTACATATATTGAAAATTTAGAGCTTGAACCATCTTCCGAATCAACCGCACCTTAAAGCTGTCAAGACATACATATAATATGTATAAAGGGATAGATAGATGTCGATTCGACTAAAGAAAAAGCATTAAAAATTTGTTCAAAGTCGATATAAAGGTGGCAGAAATATAATGCACAGACACATCTGAAGTGAGGAGTTTTCTTTATCTTTAGTGAAATATCTTTGGTAATTTATAGGAAGTGTACGTATATATGTATATATAATATCTATCTCGTATAAATAAAAATGAATGTACGTATGTTTGTCCTCTATCGTTCCTAAGCCATTGATCCGATTGTGATGGGTGATGGCTTTGGTAGGATATTGTGCTGCTCCTGGTACTTCTCTGATAGCAAAGTGGACTGTTGTAGTCTGCTTCGGCAGACTTGTCATCGGGGCATCGTGGTTGAGTGCGCAAGCGATCCTGCGACGCCCCATTAAGACGGGGGAGGTTTTGTTGGGTTTTAGCAGGTAGTACTGACTTTTCTGGCCGATGAGTCCCACATAATCATCTGTATGTCTACAGGATGTATGCGTAAATGCATCTTCTAACATTAAAAAAACGTGCGTGTGTACTTAAGTACGCATGTAATGAGTTATACTTCTTTATACAAGGCGTAACAAAACAAAAATAGGTAAAGATTTCATCCCGTATATCACAACTTTCTTTTTGTAAAAGGAATGCAGCTAACTTCATCATATCGCTTTTTGGCTGTCGGTGTGCGAGCATCGTAAAAATAAATCTCATATTATTTTCAAAACGTGGCAAAATAAATAAAATAATAAATAAAATAAACGTTGGGACATTAACACACCACACCGTCTAGTTCCATGGTAAGCTACGAGGCTTGTGTTATGGACACCAGATAGTTGATACACTACACATATATAACTTTAAATACATACGTATTATAAATATAAACACCCATGACTGGAGTACAAACCTTCGTCATCACACAAATGAACCCGCGACCGCCGGCACAGAAAGTAGGGCCACTACAAACCGAGCCAAACGTGTCGTCAAAAGAAGTATAACCTCAAAAAATTTAGGATATTCTGTATACAAAAATATAATGTATGTAAAAAAATTCAAGCTAAGTCGCAAGGGCTCTAGTTATTTATAAAAAGATACTATTCATTGTTTTATTTACAGTTTTGTAATCACCAATAGATAGATAGATATATTTATACAGCACACTTAATTTTCGTTATTTCTGAGGGACGGTTGTTAGTATCTAATCGATTGGCCGCCCTTTCCTTGTTTACATTTCCATCGGCCTTCATCAATCATCATCTTTCATTTTCGTCTGTTACAGAGAATATACGTATTAAGTATCAAATACCATTTACTATAACCCCTATCACTACTAACCATGAGTTATAGCAAATATGTAATTATTTTGTCCATACTTTAATATTTTAGTACTAAATCCATGATTTTGATTTACTCAGGCACTTCGCGATAGTTTATGGCGCAGAGGAAGATAGGAAATACTTTTTTAGGTATCCATATAGTCTGTCTATATCTATATATATATCTGTATGACGAGTATTCCATAGACAAGCGGCTTATATCCTTAGTAGCCTTTTGTATCTATAATTTATATAACATAGTTGTAGCGTCTTCCTTTATTACTAGTGTCCGACCGAAGGTCTATTTTTGGCCGAAGCCGAAGCAGAAGCCGATTAACCGGCTATCGCCACAACCTTCGGCCGAAACCGAAACCGAAGCTGAAGGTTTATATTCTCTCCGCACTCAGTAATTAATTTTGTATCAATACCTCAAATAACCTCAATATTGAAGGTTTATATTTACTGTCTCATATAGAAGTTGATGATATATCATAGAGATGGTTGGTTTAGAGATAAATAAAAGTTTGTGATTTTGTGATTTACCTACTGGTAAAAAATAATCATTTCTTTATTATGTAATTCACAAATTACAATTAGACCAATCAGTCTTTGTTTTACTCGACTAGACCAAAACTAGACTAATAAATAAAATAAACAGACACTAACTTCTTAGTAAATAATTAAATGTTGGTCAATTAAATGCACAGTTTAGAAAATATTAGAAATTTCAAAATAAATGTAACAATAACAATAGAACTAATGAGGTAATGACTGTTTTGCAAACAACAAGTTATAAAAATAATATAATATTCTATTTTACTAAGCATATTTGTTCTTAACCTTCTTTCTCAAAAACACTCGTTTAAATACACGTACGAACTTGTTTTGATGCATGCAATGTGATATTTTGACAATGACTCCCCGCCGCCTCATTACTTTCGTAACAGTTCGTTCAATCTCGACGGTCGCTCGGACCTTCGGCGAAACCTTCGGCTTCGGCCGGGTTTTGGGCCGAAGCCGAATGTTTCGCCGTAGGTGGATTTTTTGGCCGAAGGTGGCCGAAGCCGAAGCCGAAGCCGAAGCTTCGGTCGGACACTATTTATTACTTACAGTGGCCCATATGTTACTCCAGGTAGACTATTTGTGAACTAAATTTCATCTGAATCGGTCCAGCCGTTTCATAGTGAAAGAGTAACTAACAAATAAGGTAAGTGGCTAGTTATACAATATAATTCGTATGTGTGTGTATCATACAAAATATATTGCATAGCTACCGACTTACCCTTGCTTTGCTCGGATGCGTAATTAGGTTCGTTTTGAATAGATAAAAATAGTTATTATGATTGTACCTTAGGAGATATTATCGCGGAATTATTCATGAAACCGTAAATTCGAATTTTGTGTACCTAATTTTTAGGAGTTTTCGATTTTCACGATAGAACCCCCTTAATATTTCTGAAATAAAACCCACCCTATATGCAGTCCAACATACTCCTCTTTCAGTAAGTCCTATTACAATCGGCTAAGCCATTCCAAAGATTACCCCTGACAAACAGAAAGACAGATAGATAGACAAAAATTAAAAAAAAGGTTGTTTAGGTACTGGTATAACCCCCCCCCCCCCCAAACGCCCCCCCCCCTCCCCCAACGTGCGTTGCCTTGTCGTGGTGGGTTGTTTTCCAACATTAAAAAAAAGCTACTGGTATCATATGAATAAATCTTATGTGCTTGAGAAAGCATACTTATTTTGAAGTGATAGACAGATACTTCAATTCTAATTTATTTACATGTATAGAAAAGAATGATATTTAGGATCTCAGCAAAACGAGGGATTTATAGTGAATAACAAACATATAAGTTGCCTTAACGATTCTCTAAAACAGCAGTAAAGTAGCGCGGTATACCGGAATGGTTATACTGCCAACCACTATCAATTACTTAATGCACGGCCATACATGAATATGGAAGCGAGCTCAGTGAATTCGGTCATTAGGCTATTCAATATTCCATGTATGGATCTCGTATTAGATATCTTTTTAGAATATTAAAATAATATTCTATGATGTTATAATGCTTAATGAGGATTTATACTTAAGTAAATATATTATATATAGTTACAACACTTATAACTCGAGAACGGCTGGACTGATTTTTATGATCTTTGCTTTATTGTTTTCACCCCGAATAGCAGAATAACTATTAAAACATTGGCAAAATTCACAAAAAGAAAATAAATAAAAAAAATGTATTCCATACTAAGCGTCAAAACGTAGCTAGGGACGACCTTGAGCGAAGCGAGTATGAGTCGCTAGTTCAAAATAAATTATAAAAATAAGAAAAATGACTGCGCAAAAAGCGAACTAAAAAGACAGAAGTTGAGTCGAATATATAGGTACATACATAAATACGTGCATACATATAGGTCAAACACATAACCCTGCTCTGAGTTTCGCCGCAATCGGGTGCAAATGTACATTTAATGAATATACATAAACAACAAAATGTACATTTAATAAATGTGCATAATTTAATTATTACGCGGAATTATAGGAAACACGCAGTTTATGCAAAAGAGTGACTCTAAAAACGTGAGTTTAAACCTAAAGTTGCTATACATTGTAAATTATTGAATAAACAATACTTTACACTCCATGTCTTTTATTTGTCCACCATAATTGGTGAGTGTTTATGTTGAAAATCACAGAACACAATTCAAAAGTTTAGATTATAGTTATATTGCCAATACAAGTATTTGCATCTAGTGTCATTCGAACCTATGGCTGTCAGGTTAGAGATAATGGTGACTTTAACATAAGACAATAAAATTAAGTTATTTAATTCATTTTATAAGCTCTTACTGCAGTTCTAATGTTACAGATGTAACGCGAATAACATTAATGTGCTTAGCGACAGCGACAGGGGAAAACGTTGCTTAATTCCACAACCCCTTCTGTAATTACTATATCTGGTATTCTTAAATAGTTGTCCATAATTAATAACTTAAAAAATTGAAAAATAAAAAAAATCTGGATCTCGAGAACAGTGTCACCTAACGTGTCTAATTATATATAGATAAGAACCATCTAGGTGTTTTCTTAAGTACAAAAAAAATCATCAAAATCGATCAAACCGTTTGAAAGGAGAAAAATTACGAACACACGTACACCGGAACTTTATATATAAATACTTTTCCGAGGCAGCACGACGTAAGATTTAATAAAAACAATTCACTAAGTCGACATACGTACTCTATCCTCCTATCCTTTTGTTCTACTTTTCAAAGGCAGCAGCTTTTGAATCGCAAGCTACTTCAAATGTTAACAGGATATGTGCTGTTATACCGGATATCTTAATTTTATAATAAAGGGAAACCCTGTACAATGAGTTAGGGTTCATTACTTTGTTCGAAATCGAAACATTATAAGCGTTAACATTGTTAAGAAAAAATGTGCTTCTGAGAGTGAAATAATTAATTTAATACCGATTTTGAAATCGATAAATCTTTTAAGATACAAAACACTAATATATAAATATCTCGTGTCATGGTGTTTGAGGTTACAGTCCTCCAAAACGGCTCGACCGATTTAAATGTTATTTTTTTGTATATTTGGTAGGTATGAGAATAGGTCGTAAAGTATTTTTCACCCTCCTACCCCAATTTTAATCACGATTTTAGTATTTTTGTATGAACAATCCATACTAATATTATAAATGTGAAAGTGTGTTTGTTTGTTTCTTTCTTTGTTTGTTTGTTTGTCCTTCTTTCACGTCGAAACGGAGTGACGGCTTGGGGTGATTTTTTGTGTGGAGATAGTTGGAGGGTTGGGGAGTAACATAGGCTTTTTACCGCGGGAGATTATCTGTTTCCCATTGGAAAACACGTTATAATACAATCCAAAAAATGTTTATGATCAGAATTACTTGAAACTTAGTATAAATGCTATTTAATACAATTAATTAGATGCGTGTTTTAGGATTTTTAGAAATTCATCCCATAAGCGGGTAAAATAGCGTGTGTAACTTTGTATGAATCCTCCCATTTTAGAGCTTTTTTTGTAGTTTTAGGGCGATAGCGAAGCCGTGGGTTCTGCTAGTATTATATAAATACATATACGCTGTATAACATAAATATGTTAGGACATTATCACACAGCGCCATCTAGTTCCATGGTAAGCTACGAGGCTTGTGTTATGGATACCAGATAGTTGATAGACTACACATATATAACTTTAAATACATACATATTATAAATATAAACACCCATGACTGGAGTGCAAACATTCGTGCTCATCACACAAATGAATGCCCCCAGCGAGACTCGAACCCGCGATCGCTGGCACAGCAAGTACGATCACTACAAACTGAGCCAAACGTGTCGTCAATAAAGCAAAAGAGATTTTTTTTGTAGATTGAACGCGGGCGTAGCCGCGGGTTCTGCTAGTAACTATATACATATAAATGGTAGCTTGCAACTACTAACAGTAATTTGTTTTACTTATCAGAAATCTCTTCACTTCTACAGCAAATAGAGTAAAATCTTTAAAATACTACTCGTACAAGGGAAGCCATTTTTGGTTTTTTTTTCTAGCTATGAATAAAATATAGTTTAAGTATTTATTCATTAGCAACATTTTATTATTTCGTATATTTTACGCATAAAATTTTCATATCCTTTCACAGATATTTATTAATTTTAAACTGTGAAATGCGTTATATTTTTGCACGACTCTTGATATTTTTAATTAAACTGCGAATCTATAAATACGAGTAATTCCGCTTTGTAATTAATGTTTCATAATAAATTTTATTTCAAAATGTTGTTACTTGATTTTTTATAATATGAATTTCATTTTCTGTGATTTTAATCAATGTGTACCTGCCACGGTAATAACGTGTCGTTCACTGTCTAGAGGTCGCAGGTTTGATGCTGGCTGGAGTGTCTTTTAATATACTAGAATTAAAAGGAGCCTATGCCATTGATAGAATTATGAAATGATGTTAATTAAAATAGATTTGAAATTATTAGTATAAAAATGAATTAAATTTATACTATAATAAAACTGTAGAGGTCGAATGTCTGTACATAAAAAAAAATGATAAAAACCGAGCCAGGCGGATCTAAGAAGACAAATAGAACAAATCCAGATTTTTTTCAAATTTTTTGTTTCTCTGTTTGTTTGTCTGTTTGTATGGGCTAATCTCCGAAACTATTGGATCGATTTAAATGAAATTTTGCATGGTGGTACCTTATATCCCCAGTCATCATCTAAGATACTTTTCATTCCGGCAAATTAAAGAGTTCCCGTGGGATAGTTAAAAACTATAGTATCTTATACAGCTTAATACACAACAACTTATGTACCTAATTTAGTAAAATTTAACATTATGATACCTTATATTGCCGGTCAAATAACAGGTTACTTTTCATGCCGGAAAAATAAACGGTTCCCGTGGGAACTAATAGATTTATATTAGTGTTTTTCCAGAGGCAAACCCGAGCGAAGCGAGGGTGACCCGCTTGTCTATACTTAATATTATAAATGTGAAAGTGTGTTTGTTTGTTTGTTCTTCTTTCACGTTGAAATGGAGTGACGGATTGGCGTGATTTTTTGTGTTATTTTGATTTTTAATAATATCTATATTATGTTTTTAAGACGAATCTAACGATGTATGAATTATTAATATCGATTAAGCCGTTTAGTATTTATGAGGTATAATAGGATCGAACATACATGTATAGTACATATATACATACAGGTTAAACACATAACCCTTCTTTAGGCTTCACTGCAGTCGAGAAAAAAACGAATGGTATAAGATTAATCCCTCTACGACCGCGGACACGCCGGCGTGTCAGTTAACAATAGATTTCTTAGAATTTTAATTAATTTCTTAGCAATTTACCTGGAGGTGTTAATATGTTGGTATTATTACTTTGTAACGTAAAGCTAAACGTAAAGTTTCATATTTAATCCAATAAGTATTTCTATTAAGAAACATAATATGACAATTTAACTCGAGGAAAAAATTGCTATGAGAAAAAATGCTGGAAAATTAGCTTCAGCGTCAAAGCGACGTTACAGAGTTAATTGAAGATTTCTTAAAGAGAACAAAAAGCTTAACTATTCCGTAGGGAAATGTTGGGATTTTTTACCTGACTATGAAATAGAATTACGATGGCGTAATAAATTTTCAGCAGTTATTTTATTATCGGTAATTAATAAATTAATGTTTTGATAAAATGTAGAATTTATTTCTAATGAAAAATAGCTTTTTTTGACGACACGTTTGGGCTCAGTTTGTATTGCTGTGCCAGCGGTTGCGGGTTCGAGTTCCGTTGGGGGCATTCATTTGTGTGATGAGAACGAATGTATGTACTCCACTCATGGGTGTTTATATATGTATGTATTTAAAATTTTATATGTGTAGTGTACCAACTATCTGGTATCCATAATACAAGTCTCGTAGCTTACCATGGAACTAGATGGTGCTGTGTGTTAATGTCCCAACATATTCATTTATTTATTTAAATAGCTCGCTCTGTCTGTAATATTGAGCTCATATGGTCATTTGCACGATATTAAAGTCCAAATAACTTCCAAATATTGGTGGTGAAATACCTTCTCAATAGTCGCGAGCCGAAAAAATTTCATATTGAGATTGTCGGCTTGTTTCAGCAGATTCTATAAAAAACATATAAAGATATAAAGTGAAGATTATTTATTTAATACCATTTGTCTGCCTGTTTGTTTGTGTATCTTTATCGAATGTGTGATCGTTAAGACAAAGAGAGTGTAATACAGGCTATATATATGATGTTCTCCTGACCGATTCCGGCCACGGCGGCCAATCTCATTGAGACTAGCCAACTGCGCAGGAGATATTATAGTGCACAAGTGTACGCGCAGACACAACGTGCACTCTCTATTCCTGTCACTCTCATACTCCGATGGGACGACTACTCGACACGACCGGTGAGAGATAAGGCGCAGGACCGACGGCTTTACGTGCTCTCCGAGGCACGGGGGTGAAACACCGCCCTATATATATATATATATATATATATATATATATATATATATATATATATATATATATATATATATATAATATATATATATATATTATATATATATATATATATATATATATATATATAATGTCCTACTGACCCAATTCCGATCACAGCAGCTAATCTATGCAGAAGATATTATAGAAGTGCGTCCGTACGTGCAAATAGTTAAATAAGTTTTTTCTCTATTCCCTTGCCTTACTGGTGATGCCTGGCGCGAGACTTACAGCTTTACATGCTTTCTAGGGCGATTCCTCTAGAAATTGCTAACGCAATAAACACAGTATTTTTAGAATAAATAAGAAGAAAAGCTACATGGAACCATATGCAGAGAAATAACTCAAAAATTAAAACGTTGTTAGTAAATTGTTTTTCGTGTAATTAGTATCATAATTTACCTTTATAGATATCATAATATGATAATTATCGGTATTTGAGAGTATATCGAAATCAGCGAGTCTCATGAAAATCTAATCGCTATGTGATCGCAACGTATCACTCGTGGTGCATAGGGTTGTCACGTTTACCTAATATTTTTCATATCAGATAAATTGAAGTGTCTGTTTATAATTTTGTTTTTTTTTCTAAATGCCTATGAAACTTTTAATTTTTTTTGTCTGTCTATCTGTCTCTTTGTTCCGACTAATTATATATTTTTTTCTAAAATAAAAGTAGCCTAAGTTACTCATTATAACATCAGCTACCGCCAGTGAAAGTCCCGTCAAAATCAGTCCAGTCATTTCGGAGATTAGCCGGAGCAAATAGACAGACAAAAATGTTCAAAATTATGTTTTTCTTATAAGTACCGTATATAATTCCGTATGCATTTAGTAAAAAGCTTTTATTTTGACATTAAAAACAGACACTTCTATTTTATTTATCTGTATACATAAATTAAAGTATACCTATAATGATAATGTGTTAGTCCTAAAATAACAAAAAGATAAGGCTACATTTAAACAAAAAACTGAAACAAAATTCCACCACCGTACACACAACCCTATTTCCACGGCAATATTCCGAGGTATGCATTATTCAGTTTCATTACTCCCGAGCCACTTCAGCTATAAATCGAACGCCTTTATTCATTTTCGCCTGTTTTCTTGTTTTATATCAATAGTGTATTTGATTGGATCGATTCATCCTGTGGAGATTGTATTAAGAACCACATATTATATCATATTTACCAATATTTATATCAAGGTTTTCATAAACAAAGTTTTAAAATTTTTCGAGTAGTATTTATTTATTTTGGATCGTCAACAGAAAATTTATATAATTAATAAATATTACATGATAATTTGAAATATGGTATTAGCAAATTGATTAAATGCTTTTCCATTTACAGACAATCACAGCACAGAATATTAGATACAAGTAAAAAAATAATTAATTAAAGTTAAGTTTAGGTACTCATATACAAAAACAAATATCAGAAAACGAAAATAATCATAAATGTCATATAATGGGAAAAAAATAAATTGATTGGAATAGTAAATAATTAAAAAAGTACAATAAAATGAAATGAAAAAACAAAATTGAGTAGTCGAATAAAGTGAATTAATAAAATAAAAGAATAATCAATGACTAACAAAAACCAAAGATTCTATCGTCACACTGAGTCATTTTACTTATTTTATTTTTAAATATATTAAATGTATCGTAGGCAACTTCTAAGCTACAAATTAAATTAATATAAAAATAACCTAACTAAACAAACAGGACTTACAGCTTATACGATTGGATGTCGTGTCCTACATTTGGGGCCCGGGTTATTACAAATAGATTATCTTGTTATATTATGTTAAAATATTCTTAGTCCAAAGGTAAGAATGAGGCAATGATGATGTAAAAGAAAATTGTTAAGTTTGGTTTCGGGAACATACGTAGAAATTAAATTCTTAAGCTATTACGAAAAAAAAGGAAGTACTAGCGTAAAAAATAAATCTATCCCACGGGAACCGTAAATTTTTTCCGGGGTAAAAAGTGTGCAATGTATGTGCTATTCGAGACTATAATGTACTCGTACCTCTGTGCCAAATTTCATCCAGATCCGCTCAACCGTTCTGGCGTGAAAGAGTAACAAACATCCAGACATAAACTTTCACATTTTTAATATTGTCATTTATAATATGTCATTGTTATTATTGTGTGGCTTTTTAATTAAATATAATGTGATAAATTTAGTGATAATGTCTAATGATAAGTTAGTGATAATTCTTTTATGTCATAGAGGAAGGAACTGTCGTCTGTAATACAGGCTCGGCCTAGTACAGTTGGCACTCGGCAGTGACAAACCGATGTAAGTAACCTAAATTGTACTAAGCTTTATTTTGCGCTTAGTGTAAATTTAGTGTAAAAATGTAGCAATAATGCTAATAAAGTTTTATTTATTATTTATTTATTATAAACACAAATGATGAATCAATGAAATTGATGCTTACTACGTGGACTTAAATGTACTTGATAGTAAATAAATTATAATTATTATAAATTATATTAGTACCATAAGTCAAGAATGGTTTCAATACCCTCGTTTACGTTTTTTTCTTTTAACGAGAATCGAACTTGCGATATTACTAGTAAAAAAAAATTAAACTATTTTCTGTTAAAACCTAACAATCGAAAGTATATTTGGCGAAAGAAAATGAAAAACTGATTCTCTTGATAGAAATACAGTGTAAGAGCGCTATTAAGTTAATCGCCTTTGGCTTTTACTAGCATTTCAAGTTGTAGTAAGGAAATTATTGTACAACGTGCATTGCTTACTGTGTATACGCACATTTTAATACATTTTCAAAGAAACCGTCGATGGATATGGTATAAGGTTTTCTCTCTCTATTTTGTATAGTTAAGTACTATAAAAAGTAATCAATGCAAAGTCATTTCCCATGAAGAGGCCACTTTACGACGTATTAATATTGTCTTAAAAGAAAACGTTCATTGATAATCTTTTTATGAGAAGAGCTTAGGAAGCCAATATTAACATTTCAGAGTTTTTTTATTGATTTGTTTTCGTAGTTTAATGAAAATTCGGTGCCTTGTAATGGGTTTAATAGAAAAAAAAGAAAAGAAATTATTATATAATTTATGTGGGAAGATACCGTATGTCTTCTGAAACATCAAAAACATGTCTATCTTGTTGTCATATCCATACTAATATTATGTCCTGCCTCGGTGGTTTAGTGGCTAGCATGTACGGCTGCACACTCGGAGGTTCTGGGTTCGAGTCCCGGGTCGGGCCAAGTTTAGTTATTGAGTCTTTCTGTATATTAAGCCTCAGTAACAGCCCGGAGTTGGGAAGCTGGCGGTGTTTCACCCCCGTGCCTCGGAGAGCACGTAAAGCCGTCGGTCCTGCGCCTTAACTCTCACTGGTCGTGTCGAGTGGTCGTCCCACCAGAGTATGAGAGTGATAGGAATAGAGAGTGCACTTGTGCCTGCGCGTACACTTGTGCACTATAATATCTCCTGCGCAGTTGGCTAGTCTCAATAAGATTGGCCGCCGTGGCCGGAATCGGTCAGGAGAACATCACTATTAGGCACTCAGGGACGCACATGAACTAAGTAAGAAGCTAAGGTAAATTTCTAGTATTTATATATTAATAGAAAAGTAAATACAAATAAATTAGTAATTTTTTTTATGGTTTTCATTGACAAACGAGCACACAGACCACCCGATATAAAGCAGTACGTATCGCCCATAACACCTACGGTTCATGCACTTAGATTTTATGTAACAAAAATGCAAAACCGTAGATACATTGTCACTGTGAGGACTAAGATGATATGCATCTTGCCTGTAATTGCGCTGGCTACCTTATCCTTCAAACCGGAACACAACAATGCAAACCTTGTTGCTTGGCGGGAGAAATAGATAAGGGGGGTGGTACCCATCCAGTCGGACTTCTCAGGCTTGACAGAGTCCTACCGCCGGTAACATTGGGACATTAATGGCAGCATCATCTATTTCCATGGTAAGCTATGGCCTATGAGGCTTGTGTTATGGATACCAGATAATTGATAAACTAGACAAATACATACACATTATAAATATAAACCCACGACTGGAGTACAAACATCCGTGCTCATCACATAAATGAATACCCCCAGCGGGACTCGAACCCGCGACCGTTGGCACAGCAAGTAGGATCATTACAAACTGAGCCGAACATGTCGTCAAAAAAAGAAAGATAAGTACTATGTTTATATGTTTTTCTTAATAATATGTTCTATAACATTTACTACTTTGCTACAAAATACGTTCCATCCAGTCAGTAGAGGGTACCCGCGACCGGAGCAGAGTGAAATTTTAATGCAATTAAGCCCCGGTAAATGCCTCAGGAAATTTATTTACTTCTAAGTGTTGATTAAGAAATACTATTTATGGAGTACATACTAATATATTTACAAGGTTAGAGAAGACTTACGTCAGCTTATTCTGTAATAAGAATATTTTAACAATTTCATTTGAGTTTCATCTTATTATTTTGGTTTTCGATATTTCATATGGTTAACAGTAAACGTAGTAGAATGCAAAAATTGTCGTAAAAATAAATTAAATTTAAAATAAAATTATGTATTTCTTTAAATTTTAGAAAATATTAAACTCTTTTTCGTGTCAAAGTTAGTTTGTGTGATGGTAGAGGCTATAAAAACGATCATATTATAAATCACAATTTGATTTATATAGTCTATACTATCTATACTAACAGTATAAAGAAGCGTGATTTTTTGCATTGAATAGGCGCCGAAACTACTGAACCGATTTAGATGAAATTTGGTTAGAAGATAGTTTGAGACCCTGGGAAGGACATATTATTTATCCTTATATAGACATATTATTTATCCCGCAAATTATCCCTAAAGGGCGTGAATTATTGGTATGAAAGTTTGTATAGGGAAGCAAGCTAGGGACGAACCCGAGCGAAGCGAGGGTGAGTCGTTAGTATTATGATATATTGATAAGTTTAATTTGTCTTATACAGAAAAAAGTTTGCGATCAATTATGTTAAAGGGATAGCTAGAAGTATAATATAAAGTTAGAAGAATAATAATATCGCTTATCGGACTACTATTATAATTGGAAAAGGTTTTTATTTATGTGTATGTTTGTTACTCCTTTGCGCTGAAATGGGTAGACGGATTTTGACGAAAAGTACACAGGTATTTTATAATTTGTCATATAGGCTCTTGATTAGGCATCTTTGTTGATAGTGTATAAAGTGTAACCCTGACTAGCCATCATAGTTGTCAACGACTGCACATTACATGACCAACACGCGATAGTCTCATTTCACTGTATTCAGCCCTTTTTAACGTCCCACTGCTGGTCACGCCGCCCTTCAATACGAGGGAGATCAGGTCATAGTCCACCACGCTGGCCAAGTGCGGGTTAGCGGATTTAACATGTCTTTTGAAAATTTGCTAAGTTCTTTCAGATATTTAGGTATCCTGGATGTTTTCATTCACCATTAAGACAAGTGGTAAGTATGTTGGAAATGATTCGAATATCAGAGGTTTTGAATTTTGAACCTACTTTACTCGGTTTCCCAAGCGAGTGCGTTACCACTGGGCTACTGCTTTATACAAATACTAAACTGGTTACTGTGACCATCTAGACGGTAGTCTCTTGTTGTATTTGGGTTATTATAATTATAAAAAATGTAGAATTTATAAAATTTCACGAAGATTTATAACTAAAGTTATTTATATAGTGTTAGCCGCTGATTTAGGAGATCCGCCGTCTGTTTGAATTATGAGGCTAGTTTGGGGAAGTTTTTGTTGTCTCTGGGCTTATACATTAACAACGTTTTTAAAGCGTTTTTAAGAATAATGATTCAATAAGAACTGAACTTTGACTTTCTTTCTCTATATTTTTTTAATTATCGTTGTATTACTAATTAAAAGCAAAGAATACGCATTTAATTTATTGAAATTTGAAATGTTACTTATAGAATTCATTTAAGCATATTAAATAAATCCAAGCTTAAAAAGTTAGCTAAAGCCATTAAAAAGTATCCCTATTATCTAGCTCTCTGGCTAGAGCCAGCTTCCGCAGTTCGATGATGAGTCATAAGATAGTTCGATAAAACCAAACAAAATCATGTAAAATATGGTTGGTATTCAATTTGTTTTCGATGCCTTTCTCTTGATTTTCCATAATTTAAACTAACAAGTAATCTTCTAAATTAAAAAAGGGCTATGTTTAAAAATATAGTAATGATGCTAGTTATTTTGTTCAAAAAGATTTCTATGCATAAATAAAAAGAAAAAGACACGTAAGACAATTTTTTTATAACAAATTTATTGATATTTAGCTGGAAAATCTATTTCAGGCCGCTGCATAAACGCAGTACGTGTGAAGAACCTTTATATTTCAAAGTTAAGGCAATAAAAACAATGTTAGTTTCATTAATTCTCAGGGCGTCCATATAATTTATGGTCGGCATAGTTCACATCCCTGGCGTATTTAAGGATTTTAGTATATACAACATACATACTAGTTTTCGCCCAGTGCTCGAATTTCGACAATGATCATTATTGAATTTTACTATGCCTGCTGCAGCTATTTTTTTAGTCAAAAAATAATAATAATAGGGGGTAGCAGTATGCCATATAATATGTAACTGAGGGGTGAAAAAAAATTTTTAGTCTGTGTGGTAAAAATATATGGGATATTTTTGAAGAGTTGTATATGTAGATGTTGCTAAGTGACTTTTTAAAGTGAAACTTGGTAAACTCGATGAAACGGAAATGCAACAATAAACATATACAAACACATAAATATATAGGATTAAGCCGGCGAGAGAATGAGATAGAATACATTGCCATGTTGCCATGGTAACCATTGTTTTTTGAGATAGAATACATTAGACAGGAAGTGAAAAAAAATAAAATTAATTGCTGTATAATATGTAATATACATATATTTATGTCAAATAAAATGTGACATAACGGTTAAACTTGGTAAAAATATTATAAAAAAATAAACCTTATAATTATCCTACTCCTGATACTCTATATTCATCTCATTCTCTCGTAGGTTACTTTTCTAAAGTTTCACTTCTACCATGTGTGAATTGCACACACACGCAATTTTCTTTGTTTTAAAAGCGCTTCATTGTAGAGTTATAGGCTTCTTCGTTTGTTTGTTTGTTTGTTTGTTTGTTTGTTTGTTTGTTTGTTTGTTTGTTTGTTTGTTTGTTTGTTTGTCTGTCTTTCTTTAACGTCGAAACTGAGTGACAGATTGGCGTGATTTTTTGTGTGGAGATAGTTGGAGGCTTGGAGAGTGACATAGGCTACTTTTTACCGCGGGAAATTATCTGATTCCCACGGGAAAACACGTTATGACACAATCCAAAAAATATATAATCAGAATTACTTGTAATTTTAATTACTTTTACTATCTTATTTTACTTTAATAAAATTAATTAAATACGTGTTTTAGCATTTTTCATAATTCATCCCATAAGGGGGTAAAGCGGATGAAAGTTTGTATGAAACCATTTTAGAGTTTTTTGTAGTTTTAGCGAGAGCTAAGCCGCGAATTCTGCTAGTATGGACTGTTTCTCATTATGATAATATGAAATACAAAGTTATTTATGCCATCCATAAGATAAATATCGTACATGGATAAATATTATATTTTACTTTTGACGAAACAAAATAATCTGTTAAATAAATAAAACATACATTTAATATCTCATACGGGAGGGAGGCTCAGTGTACGAGTCAGGATTACACTTGTCCGGTGCTTTTATTGGATAAGGTACCTAAGTATTAATTGGAAGGATAAATGGAATTTAGCCACAAAAATTATAAAATTAACATGGTTTAGTAAAAATCAACAGCATTTTATCATAATTAACCGTCAAAAAATGAAATGCGCAAACAAACCTTTTTAGTCGATAACTAAGCTCCTTAAATTTTGGGTTGACGTGTTCATTTCGTGCTTTTTTATCTCGTTAGGCACAATTTTTTTAATGTTATAATTAGATAAATTTTATAATAATAACAAACTTATTCATCTATCCTACAAAATCTTCTATGTTAGAATATAAAAATAAAATAAATAATAGAAAAAATGTATACTTTATTGGATGCAGCGGATAGGTCATTCCCATGAGAGAAAATCGACGGTAATGTAACTTTTCTTGTTTTACGTCTAGCCAATTTATCAAAGCAGTTGTTATCTTCCGGTAGATATAAAAAGGAGTAAAAAAATACGTACAATATTTGGCCTATTTATTTTTTTACGTGAGTATTTTTTATGCACGTCTTATTTATAGTTAGTTATTTAAAATGTAATGTACATGTATGTATCTATGTACGCATGTATGTATGTTTGTATATGTGTATATTTATATTATAATTGATATTTGTAGTTTGTACCTACACCGCACCGCATTATTATTTTTATATTTTCTCACGCTTGAGAGTTTCTGGTAGAGATCTCTTAAAGAGATAAGTCATCCTTTGTACACATGGTGTCTGTTTTCACTTGTATTTTTTCTGGTACATAAATAAATAAATAAATAAATAAATAAATAAATAAATAAATAAATAAATAAATAAATAAATAAATAAATAAATAAATAAAAGGTCTTTTATTTCCTTTTAATACAATTGTTTATATCTGTTTAGAAATCATAATTATGTCCTACTAGATACTCATTCTCGCTTCGCTTATGTTTATTCCTGGTTAAAAACAAAACCAAATCTATCCTATGGGAACCGTACAATTTTCCGGGGTAAAAAGTAACCTATGTATTGCATATGAATTATGATATAGAATTATCTTATAATATTAAATGAGCAATTCTTGTAATACTTACATAAATATGTATAATATCTTGTATCTCGTAAAAGACTAACGCTTTGGTATGAATTTTATTTTTTGATAAGGTTTTGCTTTTTAAGTTTTTCTATATGTTTATTACGAGTATATGTTTACCATCATATTTTTATATCTTTTCTAAAAAAGGCCATGCGGTGCTCGTTCGCCCAGGTACTTTTTATTAATCTCATAAACATTAATACGAATGTTTGGATGGATGTTTGTTACTCTTTCACGCCAAAACGGCTGAACCGATCTGGATGAAATTTGGCACAGAAATAGATTATAGTCTGGAACAACATATAGTCTACTTTTTCTGTCTTTCTATTTCGGAAAAATATACGTTTCCGAGGGACAGATTTGTTTTCCTAGAGGCGAACCCGAGCGAAGCGAGGGTGAGCCACTAGTTTATATAAATAAAAATTAATGTTAGTAAGTGCATAGCTCAAGAATGGCTGGACCAATTTGGCAAATTTTTTTTCGTATGTTCCTTAAGGTCCACGGAAGGAGAAAAAATGAAAAATTAACGAAAAAAAAATTATAATTTATATGGCTAACGCTGGCTTATAACTATTTAAAACGTACAGTTGGAGAGACAGTGTAGGGTTAGTAGAGTTAAAGCCCTTTGAATATGAAACCTGTAAACCTGTAAACCTGGTAGAAAACGAAAACAAAACCATAAAATATTATTATATAGATATATGTGCTTTATCGATAATCGATAGCCCGTCATAATTTAACCAATTAATAGCAAAAATTTAACAAAGAACGTTTAAAAGTAGATAAAAGAATAAAAGTCAATAATAAAAATATAGATAGCATACGACGTGAGTTGCTATTCAGTGAGCGCGATATGCGTGTCGTGGTGGAAAATATCGAACATCTGGAAGAGTTATCGCTGCTATTTAAACAAGAATGTAAGATCCTAGAAGTACTTTAAATATATTTATCTATACATATAATAAAATTGTAACCAAGCCGAATCTGTACATTAAATATTTTTTGGAAAATCTTATTGAAATAGACATTATTATCGATACAGAGGGCGAATCTATAGTTTTTAGAATTTTTGTCTGTCTGTCTGTCTGTTTATTACCGCATCACAGAAAAACTACTCGAAGGAGTTTTGATGAAATTTGGTACGATGATAGCTGGTTATCCGGGTCAACTTATAGGATTCTTTTTACCGCGGGAAAATGTCTCATTTCTGAGAAAAAAAAAAATACAAAAACTGCAGTGTAAGAGTATACTAATATTTAAATAAAACCTAAGAATTTGGTTTTTGGTCAATGCTAGTTTATTTATATGATCTTTTATTACACCAAAACAAAAATAAAATTTAAAAAGAATACATAACTTTACAAATATCAGTGTGTTTGATTATTATATATTAATTCAGAAAATATTGACTCGATATTTACAGATTTTTATCATGATTTTTTTAGCTCAAAAGTTATTTAATAATGAAACTGGATTTAATAGGAAAGTGTGTTTTCTAGAGAACAAGTTATTCTTCAGAAGATGAAAATAAGAATTAGAAAGACTGTGAAGATATGTAATACTAATATCTATAATTTACACATACACTGTATAGCGAACATCTTTTTAAAAACTTATCCAGTACGAAATCGAACTTGGCATCTTATATTACAAACAATGTAATATTTATTTATTATTATTTATTTTCTTTTGAAGAGACATATACATTATACAACACAATAAATAATTAAATAAAACATATAAAATGAATCCTAAAACCAAACAAATTTTCACAAATATCTTATACATAGAAAAAACTTGCCACCTTAATACCATATATAAAAAAAATGAATATAAAAATAAAAAGTACTGAATGGTACCTACTTATAATTAAACATTAGTTAGTTTAGGTTAGGTTACGCAGTTAAAAGTAATATTACTATTTAAATAATAAAATTGAACGTTTCCAGTTCTTTATTATATTACCGTTCCAGTGAGCTGGATTTATAAGGTCTTGGTGGGGTATAAATTCAGACGCGTGTGCGTACTCAGATGAATGTTTTATGTTTCATTCGATTTCATACCTCCTTTACGTACCAACTATCTGGAATATCCTGAAGTCATTTGGTTTTATTACCACGAAAACATGTTAGATAAAGTCGTGGATTTCGTAGATGATAGTATTTTTTCTTGTAATTTGTGGTAAAATAGTTATGGAGTTTCTATATTGCCTTCATGGTCTAGTGGTTTATAGTTTATATGGTTGTAAATCAGGAGTCTCACGTTCAAATCCCGAGTCAAGCCAAAAATTATTAATAGGATTTTCTGTGAAGTAATTTTATGGAGTAGTCCAGAAATGAGAATCTTATAGAATTACATACGTGTTCTGATGTGTGTATGGTCGTGATTTCTGCCATCTTGTCCAACAATGATAGTGAGGAACCAAATGTAACCTATATTTACGATCTCACTTGTACACTATAATAACTCCTGCACAGATAATTAATTAGTTCGTGATATAGGCCATAAAAGAAATTCGCTTCAGGGGATATTTCTTTGAGTTTAGTAAACATGTTTTGCTTAGCCTCATTTTTTTTACTTATAATTTTGATGTTTGATTTCTTATAAAGGATTTATCAGGCAGTGGTAGCCCAGTGGTAACGCGCTCGCTTGGGCAACCTAGTGATGCGGGTTCAAATCCCGGGTCTCGCACCTCTAATATTTTCATGTGCGAATCATTTCTAGCATGATTACCACTTGCCTTACGGTGAAGGAAAACATCGTGAGGAAATCTGCATGTCTGAGGGAACTTAGCAAGTTTTCGAAAGATATGTGAAGTCCGCCAACCCGCACTTGGCCAGCGTGGTGGACTATGGCATGATTCCCCGTTAAAAAGGGCTGAATACATACATACAAAGGATTCATTACAATAAAAGCTTGCTCTACTGATTAAAGGAAAAATTCTAAAAACTATAGATTCAGCCTCTGTATCGATAATTTCAATAAGATTTTCCAAAAAATATTAAATAGCGTAGCTTCACTTTTTGGAAAATTTTAGCGAGTTCCGCGTTACTCTAGGTTGTTTCTGTGTACTAAATTTTATCTAAGTCTGTCCAGCTGCGTCAGCATATACACACGTACTAACTATAGCATTTATATTAATAGTGTAATTATTTTTTTTCCTTAAAGGCTATTTAATATTATCAAGAGGTTTTGTTTATTTTTTATTTTATTTATTTTTATTTTATTTAATTTAATACGCGCATAGTTCATTTTCATGGTCTTATCTAGACAAAAATTTTTATAGTTTTTCGCATTTATCGTGATAAATATTGATTCTAGAGGAAAATATTTAATACAAAAGTTGTCTTAAATATTTTCAAAGTATTGTAGGCCATGAAAAAAAAATTTTTTGTTTAATAATTTTTTCTATTCAGAAGTACACCCAAGAAACTAATATTTCAATTTTCCAATATCAATTCTCCTAGACGAAGTCACTCGAATTGATGGTTAGTACCTGCCAATTTTAGTACATACACAAGGGTTTACCCAGTGTCAACAGGTGGTATGTGTAAAAGCATTTCCCAACATTAAAAAAAACGTATTCACCCAGTAGCCAAAATTTGACTATAATATTTTTTATTGATATCACCAAAGTTCGTCAGTAGCTACTAAGCAAAACGCCATCGCGGGTAAAAAAAAGGAAATAATACAAGAGAAAAAGTACTGAACTGTTTGGTCTGTGCTCATTTATCTATAGATATCTTCTATATAAATAAAAATGAATATTGGTAAGCGCGTAACTCAAGAATGCCTGAACCAATTCGGCAAAATTTTTTTTCGTATGTTCCTTAAGGTCCACGGAAGGTTTCAATAAAGAGAAAAAATGAAAATTTAACGAAAAAAAAAATATATGGTTAACGCTGGCTAATAACTATTTATATCTATCTAAAACGTACCTAGCGAGGAACCCGAGCGGAGCGAGGGCGAGCCGCTAGTTAAAAATATAATTTGTGTATATGCAAACAATGAACATACGGCGGTCAGAAAAACTAACATATGCCCCATACGAATAGTTTCCCTTTAATACATGAACCCTCATGAATATTCCATGTCCGACGAGATTTATTGGGGACGGTTTTCCGTCTTGCCGTAGATTTATGTTGCGTCCGTCTGAATTAGATTTGCTACGTAGCATCCATAAGCATTAATGCTATAGATTGGTCATATATATGTTACGTAATAATGAAATTGATGTACCTATTTGTTTGTTCGTAAGTTTTATTTTGTATGGGTGGTGTTACCTGTTTTCCCATTATATAAATTTATTTTGTTTTACCCAACTGCCCTAAAAGGAGGGTTATGTTTTTCGAGTGTATGTTTGTTTATACATACGTATGTACATTTATTTTTTGGTGCGCCCCTCAATCTGTGTAAGTCAAGACATATTTTTTGCACTAATGACTTACCATCGTTTCCATAATTGCCTAATAATTGCCTATGTATGATTCCAGGTCAAGTTCCAGTCCACCTTAGTACTAAAAATGTTTCCCATTTCCATTCAATCATTTCCGCGTAAATTAACAACCACACATGCAAACACTAACACACACATACATACACACCTGCACACACAAACTTTGGCATTTATAATACATAGTAATCTGAATCAGTCCAGTGAAGCAGCAGATTATATGAAGCAGCTGTTGGTTATATAGCAGAAATAGCACTCCACAATTTGCTTAGCGATTTTTTTTATTTTTTATTTTACACGTTTCGTGGCAGCGTATATACAGTAATATTTTTGATCCGAAACGTGACAGATAAACTATGCAAATATTTTCCCATCAGAATCGAATCTACGTTATGGGAACAGTATTATTATTTTAAAAGAATTTGGCAAATATTTGAAGAAACAATAAGGACAAAATACTTTCTTAGATTTACGCGAATATTTGACATTTCAAATAAAACTATCTTTTCGCGGATTTATTTTGATTTTTGGTTCCCGACGGATTTCGGATGCTTTACAGCAATTATGGCCACGGGAGAGACAAGGTGTTAGATGTCTCAAAAGCATTTATATAGAGTTCTTTAAAAAAAGATAGTTTTATTGAAAATAAGCACAAAGTTTACATTTAAATTCATATTATGGTAATTATTACCATGAGATATATGACGCTACATAGATAAGATACAATATCCATTTTTTGGCTCCCCCGTAAAGTACTATAATTAGCCAAGTAAAAATCAAACTCAATATAATGTTATGTTTTTGCTAATAACATAATATTTAATTTTCAACATTGATTGAACCTCACTCGCGAATAAGACTCACACTGGACCAGTTTTCATTATATATTGTTATAGAAACTTTTAAGTTAATACTAAAAGCACTATAAACTCCCTTTAAATACGTCCAACTTTTCCAAGTACTTAGCGACAAGTGAACAACGTTTAATAAATAATAATAATAGTTAAAAAAAACACATTTTTAACACACTGCTATAAATAGAATCTGTCGAATGGAATTAAATAACTTGTAGATTTTAAGGGTTGCCATAGAAAAATTACCCTGTCCACTTCCAGGTTGCATCATCAGATCAGCACTATGGTATAAAGGGAGAGACTAAGATTTTTGGCGTCTCAAAAGTCATAGTTATATAGTACAGACAGTGTCTACCTGTGGCCATTTCCCAAAAATATTTTTGCAGTAAAGCAATCGGAACATCGGAGGCGAAAAATTTATTTGAAACACCGAAAAAATCCGAAATCTCAGTTTTGTTTGAAATGTCGAATGTTCGTATAAATCTTCAAAAACTCATGACTATTTTATTTCCATAAATAAAATATCAATCTAAAATAAGAACTTTATTCCAACTGACTAGCATTGGCATAAAATTATGTAAATTTTGCCTAATACAGTACAGAGCTTTGTTTTCGAGCCCTCTTTTATAAGTCGCCTTTCATGAAGATTAAATTAGCGAAATTATTCTGTTATTCGTTCCTGAAGTGAATTGTTTGAATTGATTTACGTACTTTGTTTATTTTTATAGCGTTTTTATTTAATTTTATTTAAATTACTACACATTATAAAACGAAGTCCCCGCCGTATGTATGTTTGTTTGAACGCGATAAATTCAAAAACTATCTAACGGATTTTCATACGGATAATGGACGGAGTGATTCATGAGAAAAGTTTAGGTGTATAATTTATTAAGGTTATTCATTAAATCAAGGCAAGTTAGCCCAGTGGTAACGTGCTTACTTGGGAAACCGAGTGAAGCGGGTTCAAATCCCGGATCTCGCACGGATCGGATCGTGCGAATCATTTTCAACATGATTACCATTTGCCTTATGGTGCAAGTTCAGACATCTCTCAGAAGAACCCTGATTCCCTGATTCTCCTCGTATTGAACGAAGGTGCCCAGCAGTGGAATCTCAAAAGGGCTAAATACATTCAATAAATCATACCCACTTTTGGAAGCTTAGAACAAATAGTTATATGAAAACAATGTATTATTAAGCTATACGTGTCTCTTTAAAAAAAAGTTGTAGAATATTTTTATATACGCTCACACACTCGCTCCGCTCGGTTTCGTCCCTAGTTACGTTTTAACAACTAATATAGATTTCTCAGAGATGAGATATTTTCCCGCAGTAAAAAGCATCCCAGATATTAATCCGGATAACCAGCTATTATCATACCAAATTTCATCAAAATCTGTCCAGTGACAGACATACAAAAATTCTTAAAACTATACATTCGGTCTCTGTATCGATAATAAAGAATGACTATTTCAATAATATTTTCCAAAAAGTATTTAATGTACAGATTCGACTCAGTTAGAATTTTATTATATGTACAGATTTGTTTCTGGTAAAAGACTTTTTTTTTAAAGATAAATTTAATATTTGTAACAAAAAGTACTGCTTATTTAAAGTCAAGATGCTTAGTAAAGGGTTCTTATGAAGGAAGACGCTCTTACATTGCCCCACTTGTAAATCTTCCTAAATGTGCCAACAATATTCTTATATTTTCTTATATTTGAAACTTCCAAAAAATAAAGAATTAAGACGTTAAAAGCAAAATTCACTTTAATTTTGGAATATTTTTTTAATAATCCTTTATAGATTTTTACTATAATTTATCTTACCAATTTTAGGTTTATAGACAGACATACATAGGTTTATGTTTATATATTATACACTATATATGTGTATATTATACAGTCTACACATAATATGTTTTAATTTCACAATAATTGTTATCTTTAAATTTTTTTTCTCTAACCGTACTTTCTCTGTATACTTAGTTAATTTTCAGAATGTCACAAACATTTTTTTTTCATAGCTAAGAGTATGTTAACTGGAAGAAATGCTGTATAAGCGCTACGCTTTTTATATATTAAAAAATATGCAACAAAGTAAAGAAAAAATACTGTTATTAAATAAAAACTATTTGTTTAATAACTATATGTTTATACTATACTAGCGACTCACCCTTGCACCCGTTGGGATTGGCTCTACTTACGTTAGAAGTATCCTTTATGTTGACCCGGATAACCAGCTATCATCATACCAAATTTCATCAAAATCCCTCCAGAGGTTTTTCTGTGATGCGGTAACAGATAGACAGACAAACATTCTAAAAACTATAGATTCGGTGTTTGTATCGATAATAATGTCTATTTCAATAAGATTTTCCAAAAAAATATTTAATATACAGATTCGACTTAGTTAGAATTTTATTATATGTTTAGAATATACATACAGATTTGATTTTTTTTAAATAATAATTTTTTGAAAAAACCCATTTATGTAGCTAGAATTTATATAAGACAATAAATTGGTTACGTCTTGCGGTCTGGTTCATCCGTAGAAACAATTTGGGAAAACGTCGTGTGGGTTCTTTATAGATGCGGCTTAGTTATCGCTTTATAGAAGCAAGTACATATATACACTATAAAAAAATATTCTAGTTTAGAGAAACGGCGTCTAATGTAAAAATCGTGGCAGAAAAGTAAGTTACGTAAACACGCCTTCTTCAGTAAAATTTTTATCTCGATGCATTTTGCAATAGAATCCCATAACACAAGGAGTCAAAGGGCTAAACAATTTCTAAAAGAAATAATACCTCGAGTTATCACCACTACCTATGACAAGTGGGATGGTTCGATTTTAGCCTAATTTCCACATAGTTATTTTGCGGAATAATTGAATGAATGGTTCTATTCAATTCTTTTGAGCTTCAAAAATGAATGAAAGATTGTATTGTGCCGGAATCGATTATCGACTTTCAGTTGCTTTTACTAAAAGCCATCAGACACGCTGTTCATGTCCACTCCAGCTAATTCCAAAAAATTCTATTTAGAAATTCGAAGCAAGTACGTTTTAGTATGGCTTTATAAAAAAAATGTGCCTCTAAACGAGAAGGTAAAAATACGAAAGTAAATATAAAATCAGGAGTGAAATGTTTTTAATAACGTCGGGTAAGCGGTACAGTTTTCCGCTAGACAGCGCTCTTTAAGTAGCGGGGCAAATAAACTCGCTGGTAGGCTCGTAGGGTCCCGCAGGAAACCTCGTGAAATGAACTATGGCTTAATCCATACTAATTAAATACTTCAGTATCTATATATAAATAGGCAATGACAAAACCGTTTTATCTCTTTCTCATCTGTTTGTTAGCCGATTTTCGTTTTTGTGTAGAATCTATTGATGTTATCAATAAAAAATGATTATGGTCGAAATTCTACAACTAGTTTTAATAAATTGTTCGAATTATTAAGAAACAAATAGTAATAGATAAAGTATTAAAAATGGACTACATATTTTTTTTGGTTTATGTAAAATTATATATAATTAGTTCTATATATACAAATTCCCCATTCCCATTATACATAGTACCTGGGCTACCGAGCTGCGCTCGGAGTTTTTGGCCAATGGACCTAAAAAAAAAACAATCTAATAATTTGAATAAATACAAAAAAAAAACAAAAGTAAAATCTTTGTATCCGACCGGGATACGAACCTAGACACCTGTGGTTGTCAAACTTGCGCCATGGCCGTTTGACCACGATGCTAATGTCCTAATGTGTGAATTAGCGTTCATATTTTGCGTGGAATAATGCGAAACAAAACCACATGAAAACTCAAAAACACGCGTTTTCCCAGAACCAGAAACCCCTTATATACTAAATTTCATGAAAATCGTTGGAGCCGTTTCCGAGATTCAAATCTTTGAACGCTAACCCTCTTTCACTTTAATCTATCTAGATTAAAGTGAAAGAGAGTTAGCGCGTTAGTTAACTATTTATTGCCATGGTAACCGTTGTTATTGTCTGACAAATGATATATAACATTAAATTCTTTCCTTCTTTTCTTTTCATTGCGGCCTCTTTTACATAGGCAGAGGTATCTTATCATGCACAGAAAAAAATTAGCTTTAATTTGATATATAAATGATGAATATACACCATGAACGTATAAACATAACAAAATATGACCTGCTTACACTGGCGGCAGCTATCACTTTTCAAGATCTCTGCGTATATTTCTGTGAAGTGGAGTATAATTTATTTTAATAACAAATACATCGTTTTTGTTCCAAAATGTCTATTATTATTTATTTAATTAAACATACTAGCGGGCACATTTCAATAGGCACTCCAGCCAAAACATATTGTCCCTTTTAGTATTGTATGTTAAAAAAATGATTTTGATTAAATACGCTATGAACGAATCTTGCAGCTGGATCTCGATCCATACAGCTTAATATATATTTTTAAGAGAAATGATTTGGTAATAGGTACATTGTTTATATTAGTTTACGCGACGCACGCCAATAAAGCTCCCAGTCGGCGTGATTTTTTTCGATATCTTCAACAATCATGTCATATTTCAGCCAATTTACATAAAAAATTAATAAATTATAAACCTAAGCGTCCCTTATTTATTGGTAAAAACCGTATGAAAATCTGTTCCGTTAGTTTTGGTGTTTATCGCGTTCAGACAGACAGACATCCGCGGCGGGGGACTTTGTTTTATAATATGTAGTGACATACAGACAGCATCACCTTTTGACAAATTTTATTACTAATAATAGCGTATAATATATTAATTCAGTTCATTTGTTTGTGTACATTTTATCCAAATTCGATCAACCGTATTCGATAAGAATAACTTTAAATGTAATTTTAGCATCTGTAGGGGTGGATTGTTTTGTGAATTTATGGTCCTTAAAAACATAAGCAGGCAATTAGAAAGGTCAAAGTTATATACAAAAGACAGTAGAATTAATAAAATTAATAAATTATTTCATACGGACCCCGAGCTTTTAATAAACGTCAAGCTTCCACTACATAGCTACTCGGTGAATTTAATGTGTATCCCAGTTGGCTGCTAATGCGAGGATGCATATTTCGTTACACTAACGCTTTCCGCTGGGTTCTACTTTAACTGGGATGATTAAGATTTTACTACAAGGGTTTGTTTAAATTAAAGCTCTAAAACTTATACTTCATTTGCATCATTTCGATATTGGTTGGATATGATGTTTTTTTTTTTAAATATTTTATTTATTTATTTAATATTAATAAGGTTTGCTAGTGGTTATTACAAATTACACAAAAATTTTTTTTAATAGAGCACAATTATGCATAAACGTTTAAAAGCAAACACAACTCGCACATTCTTGTGTCCATTTTAATTTAAACATTATGTTAAATTAAATAAAAATATAACAACAATAACAATTTACAAATGATAATTATTTATATAAATATCTATATTCCATACTAATATTATAAATGTGAAAGTGTGTTTGTTTATTTGTCCTTCTTTCACGTCACAACGGAGTAAGGGATTGGCGTGATTTTTTGTGTGGAGATAGTTAGAGGGCTGGAGAGTGACATTTGTGACAGTTTGGTTCAGTTTGTAGTGACTTGCTGCGCCAGCGGTCGCGGGCTTGAGTCCCGCTGGGGGCATTCATTTGTGTGATGAGCACGATCATTGTACATGGGTGTTTATATTTATAATAATAGTATGTATTTATTTTATATTTATGTGTAGTGTATCAACTATCTGGTATCCATAACACAAGCCTCGTAGCTTACCATGGAACTAGGTGGTGCTGTGTGTTAATGTCCCAACATATTTATTTATTTATTCAATTCATAATTGTATGCTGGAGGTAGAATACAACAAAATGTAACTTTTAGTAGTAACTAATAGTAATATCAATTACAACATACTCAGTTGATATGAGCCTTACGTCTCACAAGTTTGACGAAGTTGGTCTTTGCCGAAGCACTCCTTAACTATACTTAACTAACTTTGTTTATTTTGTCTCTTGCACCTTTTAAAAGTATCGTCTGACTGAGGGTTGAAAAACTGCTTTTTGCTTTTTACTTGCACACTGCGTCTACTACATATATGGCAGCCATGAATATAACAGGTAATAAAATAGCCTTAAAATTTGTTAAAATAATTAAAATACTTAAATATAATATCTTAATAACATAAATATGATTATATAGTTAAATTAATGTAATTTAACATTGCCATGTTGGTATGTACTGACTTATATTTCAGTATAAAAGTATAATGATGATGATGATGTTCTCCTAGCCGATTCCGCCTACGGCGGCCAATCTCATTGAGACTAGCCAACTGCGCAGGAGATATTATAGTGCACAAGTGTGCGCGCAGACACAAGTGCACTCTCTATTCCTATCACTCTCATACTCCGGTGGGACGACCACTCGACGCGACCGGTGAGAGTTAAGGCGCAGGACCGACGGCTTTACGTGCTCTCCGAGGCACGGGGGTGAAACACCGCCAACTTCCCAACTTCGGGCTGTTACTGAGATTTACTATACGGAAAGACTCAATAACTAAATTTGGCCCGTCCCGGGACTCGAACCCAGGACCTCCGGGTGTGCGGCCGTACATGCTAGCCACTACACCACCGAGGCAGTTGGAAAAGTATAATATTATACATAAAAATGAGTCGCGAAATGTATGTACACGCATAACTTCTGATCGACTCCACCAAATTGGATAATGCTTCTTTTTTGTGTTTGTTATTTTCAGGACAAGTTTTGTATAGAAGAAAATTAAAAGAAATTATTTTTTTCTAAAATAAGATTTTTTTAAATCTCATGATATGAAAAATGAAATAGTTTTTATCCCGGAAATCATCCATTAAGGGGGTGAGAATGGGATGAAAGTTTGTATGTGCAAGCAAGTGAGGTACGAACCCGAGCAAAGCGAGGATGAGTCGCTAGTATTAAAATAAAAAATATTACCAGATTGTTATTAGCTTGAAATTTTATACTATTGTAGTAAAATTACACATAAAATCCACTCGTTTCTAAGATATTTTTAAAAACAGACAAACAGAAAAAGTATTAAGGACTTTTCTATCTTAAAATAAGCTAATGCGAGACTGCTAAGAAATCCTTACTTTGCAGTTCTAAACGGACGTTCTTTTATACTAATGTATATATATTTTTTCTTTACTCGCGGTTTTGCAATTTGTAGAGTGCTTTTACCTTTAAATATGAAAGGTAAATGCATTAAGACAGTACAAGCGCAAGTTTAATACAATTTCATCTCAAAGTTTTATGATGTTGTATGAAATTCACTGACGGTGAGTTTGGTTTTAACAACATAAAAAAACAGCAACGGTGAGAAAATATTTAATCAATTTAAATGTGACTTTGCTAGCGCAACTATTAATTATATCATAAAATTCTAACTGAGACGAATCTGTACATTAAATGCTTTTTAAGAAAATGTTATTGAAATGGTGATTGCTACGATAAATATACTCGATACAGGGGACGAATCTATAGTTTTTAGAATTTTTGTCGATCTGTCAGTCTGGGAACGCGTCACAAGAAAATCACTGATACGACGATACTACTAATACTGGCGATAGATGGTTATCCGGGTCAACATTTAGAATTCCTTTTACTTTAAAACTTTGTTAAAACGTATCTAGGGATGAATCCGAGCGGAGCGAGGGTGAGTCGCTAGTAATAATTATAATAAAACACGCTTTTCACTGACTGTATTGTATATAACTGTAATAGGATTCGTTTAAAACGAACTAAATAATGTCTGTCTTGGAAGCTTCACTAGCCATATAATATTTATACGGTGTATAAAATGTTCAATGGATATATGTAAAATACGTTAGTATAATATCAATATTATAACTCCAAAATAGAGCCAGACATTCTTGAATGATATTACATCGACAGAAATATTATGAAAAATAAATTTAACCATTGTTTATCTAATGTGAAAAAAAGCCTTTCGACCTCTTTTTTCGTTTTTGAACGCCGTTTTACTCGCTCGAGGTCGCATTGTTAATGAGACAGGAAGTAGCATATGTCAATCATGCAATCTATCGATTCTTGAAAAAATAAATTCAACTTATCGAGTGGTACGAATAAGTTAAAATACAAATCATTAGTGTAATATTCATCACTGTCTATACTCTAGAATCTAGGCGCTTGAAAGATTAACTTCTTTGACGAAAAGATATTTACTTTCAATTGGTTTTCCTAGAATATATTAAATTTACAAGTACATAAGTTAATTTATTTAAAATACGTATTAGGTATGTTTTATTAGACTATCGCCTGTGTTAGCCAGAGGACCGATTCCAAACTAAATTCAAACGCTATTATTGATTTGTTCTAAAACTTTTCTTTTTTTTTCATAATTTATTGGGTTTCATATAGCCTATTCAATTAAAAGAAGGATCATGAAAATCGGCTATTTAAATAAAAATAAATATAATAAAACTTACATCTGGAATTTGAGTCCATTTTTTACATCGGATAAAAATAACAAAGTAACACTTTATCCCATCGAGAAGATCGACTGATACAGCAAGACAAAGTAACACCATTTTTAAGATGTTGAAGACTAATTTATAAAATCTCCGAAAAAAAAACAAATATCACTCATACTAGGTATATATAGAGCTTTTGCATATATAAATATATCTCAAGGAAAATACTAACTTTATTGCGATAAAAGCTGTCCAGTGGCGAATTTACACATTTTACTACTATAGGCTAATATATTTACTGCCCTCACCTCTATCTGTCTGTCTCTGTCTAACTGTCAGTCCAACAATTTGGTCGACATGACACAAGAATTTGAGTAATAATACTTTCTTAGATTTACGCGAATTTTATTTAAAATTTGAGTAATTTTTGAACTAATTAAAGCTCAATCATGTTTCGAATTGTTACAGGAGTCTTGTAAGGAGTCTTGTAATTTCTGCAAACCGCTTAAAAATTTTTTGCCCTAAAGCGGCCTTAAGCTTAAGCCTGCTGATAAATACACCACTCTCCAGGCCATTAACTATCACTATGAAAAAAATATGAAAAAAAGCACAAACGAAAATATCTAGTAGTATATAATATTTTGGCATTATTTCTGCAAGTTCTATTTCTAAGACTGAAGTAATAGCGTATAAGGTTTCATTAGAACTTGTCAATCACTGTCTGGGTCGACGTATTGACATATTGGCCGAAAGCTAACCGTAATGTATACTTTGATTGGATACTTTCAGTAAATTGAAATAGGAAAGATATTGAGTCTTCGAGATTATTTAATAGAACCCTTTTAGTTATTTTTTATGTCATATCTTTTATATAAAAAAAAATCCTTTGGGTATCTTTATATACTTTATATAAATTGTATTTTTCTTCATTGGTCTAGTCACCTAGTGGCTGACATATAGGTTCTGGGTTCGAATCCTGGAACGGGCCAAGTAGTTAACGAGGTTTGCTGTCAAGAAGTTCTCAGTAGCAGCACGAAGTTGGAAAGTTGGCAGTGCTTCAGCACGAAAAGCTGTTGGTCCTGAATCTGATCTCTAACTGGCCGTGTTGGAGTTGTCCCGTCGAAGTTTGAGAGTGAAGAGATTAGAATGTGCACTTGTCTCTGCGAATATACTTGTGTAATCGATTAAAAAAGTACTAGATACACAATCGGCGACGAAAAATGTCCACACCGAATGAGCGCTCATTTGAACATTTGAGCGCGCTTTTAATTTAAAACGTTTTTTGTGAAAACTACTTTAAGTATTGCATTTAAGGTTAAATATACATTGTTGTATATTTATTTCAACTAGAATAATTACCTAAACACATTTGGTGATAGTTTAAAGAGAACTTCTGCATGGGATTGTGTATCTAATACTTTTTTGATCGATGACTTGTGCACTATAATATCTTGTGCGTACATGGCTAGCCACAGTGAGATCAGCAGAAAGAAGAAATCCTCAATACGATAGTATTTTTGTGGGTTCGTCAAGAGATATCTTTCTCAATCGTTTTTTTATGAATAGCCAAACATGTTCCTATATAAATTAAAAAAAATATATCTAAGGATGAAATCTATACTAATATTATAAATGTGAAAGTTTGTGAGTATGGATGTATGTTTGTTACTCTTTCACGCAAAAACTACTGTATACATTTTGATGAAGCTTTACAATAATATAGCTCATATATCAAAATAGCACATAGACTGCTTTTTATCCCGGTAAAAAGTACGGTTCCCGTGGGATAGATTTGTTTTTGTTTTTCTAGAGGCGTAACTGAGCAAAGCGAGGGTGAGCTGCTAGTAATAAATATTCTTTTAAGCGAGTTTGAAACCGGTATTTTTTTGTTGACAATTTGTAACTTAATTTAATTTTTTGTACTTAAAATACCGTTTTAGTATTAGGTATAAGAAGTACTCGCAAAGATTAGCCGGTAGTCATCCATCAATCGTTAGTCTGTGGGAAGCCCGAAGCGTGAAAGCTTTAGGCACTCTGCCAAATGAGGCTGAAGCTATGTGCGGACTCAAAGTAAGATGACGGTAGATTAAACGTACGTATGTACATCTCTATTTATATAATTAATTTGACGATAAATATATTTGATCGGTTTTGTAAATATGTAATGATAATTTCATTTTTAAGTATCTTATTTATTGTATGAACCTTTTTATATTTTTTTATATTTATTGAAAAAACGGGTTCTTTATTATCTTAAAATGTATTTATCTTGCGGTAATGAACGAAAGATTAGGATTTTATATTAAACTAGCGACTCACTCTCGCTTCACTCGGGTTCGTCCCTAAATTAATTCGCATACAAATTTTCATCCCCGTTTTCAACCCCTTAAGGGATAATTTCCTATATCCTTCCCAGGGTTTCAAACTATCTTCGTACCAAATTTCATCTAAATCAGTTCAGTAAATCTAGTGATTACCCCCTATAACCTCATAAACTCACAAAGTCTGCCACTTTATAATATTGTTGTATACACCTGATGTGAAATATGCTTAGAGACTTGGGATGTTATAGATCTTCAAAAGTAGGAGTCTTTCTGTTTGAAAAAATTTAGGAGTTACAGCGCGTTTACTGATTTATCCAACAAAAACAACGTATACAAATTTAATCACCCTTTCAATAGATTTATTATTTTAAATACAATATTATGTGCCAATACATTAATATATTAAGTAGATACGTATAGATGTCTCCTCGATGTGCGTTAATCATGTCGTGGTGGGGGTGCTCGTTAACGTCCGGCAATCCAGCCGGACGTGAAGCCACGATACACTGTGAGGTGGCCTACTTTTTTATGCAATACTAATAACTACTATGTGGGTATAAATACTATGTGGGTTGCTCCTGGTACTTTTCTGATAGCAGAATGATCATGGACGCCGCCTTTTGGCAGGCCAGCCATCGGGGACTCACAGGAATAACCACAACCCTTATTAAGTCAGGAAGGTTCCATTGGTTTTAGTGGGTAGTACTGGCTTTCCTGACCGGTGAGTCCCACATAACCTGTAGGTAATAAACGTAAATAAAACATTTCCCAACGTTAAAAAACATATGTATAGGTGTAAGAATGTTTTTGTAAATGTATTACTGGGCGAAGCCAAGAGAGAGCGCTAGTTTAAAATATAAAAAAAAAATATTTGGAATTTCTTTCATACAACCTGCATCTACCGTAGAAAATATCACAGTATTATTACCGTCGCTTAGGGCCGTAAAGGGCGGTATATAACGTTTATCTCGGCTTTAATTGCCTTTTTGCCACTTTATTGTCATTTCCCTGCATGCTTGTATCTCGTTTTGCTACTTTATCGTCATTCCCCCGTGCACATTTTTTCTTTTTAGCATTTAGTGCTTACTAAAATAGCGTTACAGTTTGATGAGGTTTGTATATGCAATTTGTAGTTAAAGCTAAATGAGTTCTTAAATTGTTAGGAATAATTATCTATACATATAATAAAATTCTAAGTCGAATATGTACTTTAAATATTTTTTGGGAAATTTAATTGAAATAGACATTATTATCGATACAGAGTCCGAATCCATAGTTTTTAGAATTTTTGTCTGTCTATCTGTCTGTCTGTTAGCGCATCACGAGAAAACCACTGGACAGATTTTGATAAAATTTAATATCACGATAGCTGGTTATCCGGGTCAACATATAGGCTACTTTTTACCGCAGAAAAATATCTCATTTCTGAGAAAATATACAAAAACACAAAAACTGCAATGTAAGAGTATACTAATAGGTTTTTGGTCATCTGAACGCGGGCGGAGCCGCGGGCAATGCTAGTTAAAAAATATAATACATTTAAAATGAAATTATTTTATAGAATTTTGTCGTATTAACAATACCAACAATATTTTAAGATATGAATATCTAATAGGTAAATTGTATTTTACGTACATATCGAAATATATTAGATTAGCTTTGCATCGGCTGGCACCGACTTAGAAAATATCTGATTAGGTATCTCTTCTAAATGAAAACCGCCGTTTAGTTATTTTTAAATTTTAGTGCCTGCACGTCAGTTTTTTTTAAGTTTTTATGATGAGTTCTGGTAAATACTCCATCACTGAATGTTTTATCACAAGATTTACCTTATAACTCTAAATATGTCTAATATTATATTTACTTCTAATCAATGGCTTTTAAATTTGTATGGTTACTAAAAAAAAATGATTTTGTTGTAAGTTCGAATTCATTTATTTTTAATCAATTTTTATTTCTATCTCCTTAGTAATAAAGTACTTAACATTAGCCATTAAGGGTTTGTGGTTATCTTTTCCTTTTACTCAATAACGGAGCAATAAATTGATCACTTTTTTTGTATTTTTAAATTACTAGTGACTCATCCTCGCTCCTACGTCCCTATATAATTTTAACCGTTAGTATAGATTTCTCAGAGATGAGATTTTTTCATGCAGTAAAAAGTATCCTATACGTTGACCCGGATGACAAGCTATCATCATACCAAATTTCATCAAAATCTGTCTAGTGGTTTTCTCGTGACGTGTTCTCAGTCAGACGGATAAAAGTTCTAAAAACTATAGATTCGGCCTCTGTATCGATAATAATGACTAATTCAATAAGATTTTCCAAACAATATTTATGGTACAGATTCGAATTTTATTATATTGTTACATTGCACTAGTATTCTATTATTCTTGTATGATACAACAATGCAAAAAAGTAAATAAATAAAAGAGTAACTTAATAATTATATCTCGCTGGTATTAAAAAATAAAGTAAAATAATTGAAATTTAAAAGTTAATAATTCTGTAACTCTTTCGGTAAAATATTTGTTTGAAAAAGTACGTGGATGAAGCCACTGAATATTGTTAGTGATGAAGAGTCCAAAAACCAAAATAAGCACTTTTAAAAGTTACTGGATCACAAATCGCAGTCAAAACCGAATTCAACTCGTAAATTACAGTAACAGATGTGTTCAATGTTTGCTCCACGCTTTTTGCAAATGTTACGGTTTTGAAAGCGACTTTTTTAGTTTGTTAACTAGAGTATTAAATGTTTTAAAACCTTTATATGGACAGTTTTATCTGTTTTAAGTTTTAAATAATTTCAATTTAATACAACGTTGTTGAACATTTAATATGTGGTTTAATTAACATTTAATATGAATATTTAGTGTAATAAAGATATTAATTTATTATTTCATAATGTAATGCTTCTGTCTTACTTCTTATTCTTTGCTTTATGCTATTACTTCATATTTCAATGGGATGAAAATTTGACACGACCTGTTTGAAATCAGGCGCAAGACCAATGATTGAGTCTGATGACATGACACGAGAATGTGATCCTGAGAATTTCTTGGCAGATAACCCTAAAACATGACCATGAGGCCATGGAACACCCTGATGGACTACATGGACAGAAAACCCTAAAGCATGACCAGGAGGCTATGGAGGCCAAATATTTGGTCCGACGAATAATTTGAACCCAAGACCTCCGAAACTGCAGTCGCACACTCTAGCCACTAGAGCGAAGCATTTGGCATTATTCATTTATGGCTCTACTTGATATACTATCAGACAAATAAGGGTCAAAGTCTGTAAAGTAATTAAAAGTTATCCTTTACAGCAACAAATCTAAAATCACATTATTCATTTACATTTCTAACTTCATCCTTTTAGATGGATATTTTATTTTCTTAATATTTAATATTTGAAGGCTTATAATGATGAATGGCATATTGGAGGGTCATCCATCAAAGACCCTTTTAACGCCTCCAACACCAAAATGATACATTACGATATAATAACAGTTGCTGTTAAAGATTATAGCGAAAATATAATTTAGGGTCAACCTTTAGGGAATTTTAGTTCTTTATAAGTACCATATATTTTTTCTTTATGACCTTCTGCTTGATCTAACTATGTGTAAATGTGTGATGTTAAACATCTGTAGTGTTTACCATACTGCAAGAAAAGGGTTATGTTTTACGTGCCTATCTTTGTATGTTTGTTTGTAATATTCTTTATTCCCTCATATCTTCCAAACCACTCGATGGATTTCTTTAATTAAGGTATCGTTAGATTTGTCTTATTAGTCCAGGTGTTCTTAGGTAGGTGACATAAAAAAATATGGGGGCTGCTAGATTCCATAATGTGAAAAAGGAAATAAATATTGAAAATCGACGAACTATGTCGTTTGAATAGGTATTTAAAACATCTTTGAATAGGTATTTAAAAATTATTTTTAAGTTTCTTTCATCAATTTTTATTTTAAATAACAGTTTAGGATATATGATGATTTAAAGTTGGTTAACAACCATTCTCGCTAATTTCCCTACTTAAACATATTTAAAAAGCTGTAAATAAATAAATACATTAAAAAAATAAAAAATATTACCCGATTGCATAAAAGGCAAAAGCTTTTTTATTTTTATAATATACTAGCGGCTCATCCTCGCTTCACTCCAGTTTATCGCTAGGTGCGTTTTAAATAGATATAAATAGTTATTAGCCAGCGTTAGTCATATAATTTTTTTTTTGTTAATAATATTCACAAATATTGACATTAATATTCATACGATACTAACGTCACTCAATTGTTTTGCCTTCCCGGAACCTCTCCACTAACACTTAAACTTTATGGTATGGTATTAAAGTCCAAATTGACTTTTAAGTATTATTACGAATGTTTGTTAGGGAATATAGAAAAGTGTTGTTTTTAGACGTTTTCAGGCAATTTTTTAAATTTTTCTCTCCATAAGCACCATCCTCGTATTTCAAGGAATATTCTAAAAAAAGAATTAGCGAAATCGGTCCAGCTGCTCTCGAGATTTGCGTTTACCAACAAATGCAGCGATTCTTTTTTATATTATAGATTTATTTATTATAATAGCAGTATTTATAGTACAGTGCAGAGTGTAAATAATATTTTTGATCTTTACAATCGGATTTGTGTAATACCGTATTTTAAAAGGTGCCTTACGTATACGTTCTATCGTTTTTGCATGCACCTACGGACACATACGAGCGTAGCGAGAGTAAGACATAAGTAATTAAATGTAGTAATGCTTCTTTTTCATTTTTTACCTGACTGCGCCAGAAAGAGGGTTATGTTTTTCGACTGTATGTAATATGTATATATATTTCTTTGGCAGCTAAGCGGCTTGATGGATTTAAGGCTGGAGAGATGCCGCTAAATACGTCTTAATTGTGAGAGTGTTACTGGATGTATCAAAATTATAAAAATTAAAATGGACGATTTTTGTGGAATCATATTTTCTTTAATTTTTTTCCTCAAAACCTTTCGTTCGAGTGGAGTTTCAAAATAAATTATTTTCATGTTTTTATTTTATTTATTTATTTATTAATCTTTATTGTACACACAATAAGAACAAAAATACAGGTGTTGTTAGATAAAATACATTAAATACTTAATGTACAAAGGCGGTCTTATTGCTAAAAACATTCTCTACCAAACCTTTGATGAAAGGATTTAATAACATGGAAACGGTAACATTTTTAATGTTTAATTTGTGAAGAATATAATCAGAATTCTTATTAGGAAATATTGTACAAGTGCTTTAAGACCAGTGAGCTTTTTTTTTTTTTTAACGTTGGGAAATGCATTTACGCACGACGTGTGGGACTCACCGGCGTAATACAGCCAGTACTACCCACTAAAACCCAACAAAACCTTCCCCCGTCTTAATGGGGCATCGCAGGATCGCTTACGCATTCAACTACGACGCCCTGACGGCAGGTCTGCCGAAGCAGACCACCACAACTATGGGGTTGCTTAAAGGTCCACTCTGCTATCAGAGAAGTACCAGGAACAACCCGCATGGTACACCGCCCCCAAAGAGGGCCACCTCCCACCGCCCACCGAAGTGGGCAACCTCCCTGTGCGTTTCTTAGCTTCGTGCCCGGTTAAATCTAACCCGGCAATCGCCGGGCACTACTAAGCCCCCCCCACCACGACAAGGTGAACGCACGTTGGGGGGGATTAGACCAGTGACTGAATGATTTAATTTTAAGATTTTTATTAAATATTTCATAAAAGGTTTAGTCTATCTATCATATCTTATTCCTTTATTAAAGAAAGGCGCAGATTATATACGATATCATGTTCAAAAATCACTTTAAAGTTAATAATAAATAGTAAGGCAGAATAACTGCTCTAAAGCTCATTCGTATTATTTGGAGCGTGCGAGATTTATTTTAGACGAACATGTACTGTTGAATTGAGTTTTTGCTTTGGTATACAGTTATCTATACATGACATAATATATAATAAAATTGTAACTAAGCCGAATCTGTAACAGAGAAAATCTATATTGGCCTAGTTAAAATATTTGTTGTTATACATATCTTTAGATACATATGTTAGTAGTAGAAAATTAGAATTTAGTCTTATTGCATTATACAATTTTTTAGTTTATTTTTAAAAGACTGTTGCTCTTCGTCCGATAATTAGATGAATAAAAATATATTATTCGTCCGACTATTTTGTACGAATATCTACTTATCACTTTTTTGTTTTATAATGTAAAATAAGATTATCTATTATATAAAATTTTCTTCATCTTATTTAAATAATAACGGAAATATCCTAAGTAACAATAACACGATATTAAACACTGTCTCACCGTGTTGTTATTTCTTTAGTAAAATACGATACTGTACTTGCTTTCTACGTAGTTGGAAAACACTTGTGGTTTGATTTATATGAAAGTGGCGGATGTGTGTGTTTTTATTCATCCGATTATCGGACGGATAGACACACACACCGTTTTTTCTAATGTAATTTTAAATTTCTTCATCTTTTTTTGCTCTGAATAACTTTCATTTGATGATTCGAAAAGTTTTCCAGATAACGTCGATATTATTATATTAGTTTAAACAGTACCCTGCAAAAGTTAGTACTTAAGTAAACCACTATGTCAATAATAAATTAATTGACAACAGAATTGACTGACAATAAAAAACGCGAGTCTGAAGTACGCAAGCTCATATTATGATGAGTTAAAAAAAATTCCTCGATTAATTAAAAATAAAACGAAAATAAAAAAAGAATATTAGGCACCAATAGATAATAAAAAAACAGAGAGATGCCTTTTTTATTTTTTATTTTTAATCATTTTTAAAGGAGATATGACATGTTAAATTTCTTTTCGAAAACTTAAAACAAAAACATGGCACCAATGGAATTTTGTTTATATGTATTTAATAAACATGCACTTGACGTGATATGTGTTCAACTAACTCTAGTTTTTTAATTTTTACTGTGTTCATTATCATATAATTCCATTTTATTGTTTATGGTTTCTAAACGTGGCAATAGACTACAAATTTCTTCGCCAATGTCATTTAAAAATTTTCATGGCTCTAATTTGCCTTTAAGAAATAATTAACAATAATTATAATGTTTTTAAACGTTATTATTAACTTAAAAAACATATACGAGTATGTGCATAATTCTATAGTTTTATTTCTGAAAGATCTTTTTTATCTATTCAATTTCGTAAACAAAAATTTATTTGCAAATAATTACAGGTTTATATTTTTACAAGGTGTAATTACTATATATAATTTGATCCGGTAAACATTAAAGGATCGTATACAACGAGAAACCTAATTAAAGCTGTTCGAAGGCCGTTTTACTTAATAAGGGAATTTTAATTAAAATCAACAAATCCACATTCCGGATCAATTGCCTATGTCAAGGTATCGCGAGTCCAGAATTTTTAATGTTTTAGCAATTTTAGGATTTCGGAATGAGGGTGGAGATAATGAAAAATACTTTAGATATTTTTAAGATTTGGCTATCTTTTGACGTCATCTTTGAGATTACAACTTGTTGTTATATTTATTTTTTTGCTGCCTTACTGCTCTAATGGCTTATTTGGTTGCAGATCCTATGATCATGGGTTCAACTTCCAGGTAGGGTCAAGTATAGTTATAGAGAATTTCTGCCAGGAAATTCTGACTAGAAAGTTGCATAACACTCTCTTGCAACTGAAGAAGTGACTTTTAGAAACAGTTTAAAAATGTGAAATTTTACGGTTTAGTTTTACATCAGTATTATAAGGCGTCATCAGTTTGCTGTTCTGCTAAAAGAACAGGCGAGAAACTCAGCAGTTATTTTAAAAATATTTGTTACAATAATTTTTCTTAACAATATTCTAGTATTAAAATCACTTTATATCTATCTATACAATTAGCTTATCTACTAAAATTCGTCGATTCTTCTACGTCTTAATCCTGTCTCGTCATACGTATTATGACAATTAAAATATACGAAAATCTACAAAGCAAAGTAGCGTCAAAATAAGTTAATTAAGTTAATTAATCAAGCGCGTTATCTCTGACAGTTGGAGTCGTGGGGTTGGAGATAGATAGAGGCATTCGTTATATGAATTTTACATCATTTGTCAAACAAAAATAATAGGATTCAATTTATTTTGACAAACATAAGGGATAGAATTGGATATTCAGGATTTATGTATACAATCAATTCGTAACATCTGGCTAAGTTTGTCCTTTAATAATTTTGTAACTTTCTGGTATCATAATATTTCATATATAGCTTGCTTCATAATACAAATTTTCATCCTAATTTTCACCCCCTTAAGGGATGATTTCGGGGATAAAAAGTATTCTATGTCCTTCCCAGGGTCTCAAACTATCTTATTACCAAATTTCATCTAAATCGGTTCAGTAGATCTAAATATTACCCCCTACAACCTCACAAACTCACGAACTTTACATCTTTCTAATATGAGTATACATGTGAAATAAAGAATGTCATGCATTAATTATAAACTTATTTTATATATATTTTTTAGTTTTTTTGTAACTTCATACTGCTTTGGGTCATCGAACAAAGATATCTGACGAAAGAGCCGCAACTTTGCATTTGCTTAAAGGAATATTTAAACCTAGATGGCATTGCACCGACTAAAATTACGTAATTGAGAATATATTATATTATATGACGACACGTTTGGCTCAGTTTACAGTGACCCTACTTGCCATGCCAGCGGTCGCGGGTTCGAGTCCCGCTGGGGGCATTCATTTGTGTGATGAGCACGAATGTTTGTACTCCAGTCATGGGTGTTTATATTTATTTTTTTATGCATTTAAAGTTATAAACGTATAGTGTATCAATTATCTGGTATCCATAACACAGGCCTCATAGCTTACCTAGATGGTGCTGTGTGTTAATGTCTTAGCATATTTATTTATTTATTATGCAGTTTATAATATTAAATATGAGTGCATAATATTATACAGCTTATAAAGTTTTCTATAAAAAAATCTATTACTATGGTACTTCAAAGCTACTTGAGTGATTATAATTTTTTATCTAAGACAATTAATTTGACAATAGTAGAGTGACAGCTATACACATACACAATACACAACACATACACACAAATACGCTTACATCCATAAAAATTGTGACTTCCTTTACCTGTTGCATTTCGACGAATAACTTTTAACTTAATATTTTTTTGGTACTTTTTATGTATATATATTATATAATGTATGAAAAACTCCCTTATATGCTTAACAACTTGTGAATGTTTCAACATAATTGGACATCAAAATGCATGCGTAACTTTAACTATGTTTAAAAGCTTATTTTACTAATTTAAAGAAAATACTTTTATTGTTAATTTTTTTGCTGTTTTAAACAATATTTTTACATGGATATAAGTTAAATATTACGTGTTCAGAAACTAAATATTATTATTATCTTTCGTACAGTGCATGTCTCACTTTAATATAGAACAGCTGCTGTAAAAACTGCCCAATCAGGTTAATGGAAGGGATTTTGGCTTAGATGACTTTGCATAGTTTTTCTTACAATTCAGTACATGTGTTCAGTCCTTTTTTAACGTCCACTTCTGCCCTCAGGTCTCACAGAGAGATCTTTGGCCTCAATGTGAGTGGGATCTGGAGGCTTATGCTGGCCAAGTGTGGGCTGCTGGACTTCACATGTCTTTCAAAGGTTGCTAGGTTGACTCAGACATGTAGGTTTCCTCACGATGTTTTCCTTCACCGTAAGATATGTAATAATCATGGTGAAAATGATTCGCACATGGTATTACAGCAAACGTTTACAGCAAACTTAATACTACTTAAATCTATCTATCTTAAAACTAATAAAATTCGGCATTGCCATCCAGCGGGGGATCGTTGCTAGTATTTTGCCACAGTTTCACGCGGACATGACTTGTACGGTAATAATTAAGTGCACATTTGTTTTGTATCTATACTAATATTATAGAGAAGTAAAGTTTGTGACGTTGTAGGGGGTGATCTCTAGATCTACCAAACCGTTTTAAATGAAATTTGGTAAGAATAGTTTGAAACCCTGCGAAGGACATAGGATACTTTTTATCCCGGAAATCATCTCTCAAGGGGTAAAATGGGGTTAAAATTTTGCATCGGGAAACAAGCTAGGGACGAACCCGAGCGAAGCGAGGGTGAGTCGCTAGTTTACATATAATTAAGATTTTTGTAATTTCAATGAATTTCATATATTGTACACAAAAATAATATAGGCTTAAATAAAACATTCATAATAAGCTTAAATATACAGTAAAAACTTTGTAGGAAATCTAAATCTACGTTGAAATCTCTAGGCAAAGATTAAACTAATATATCAAGTACTCAGCTGCGTTGTGTTCTTAACGAATGAGATTTTTTCCTACAAATGCATAAAATATCAAAGAACTATCTAGCTTATACAGTAGTGGGTGTAGGTTCAACTATGGATGAGGTAAATGTTTTGACTCAGGCAAAATGACATTACTTTAATTGCGAAAGTTTGTATGTATGTGTATATTTGATACTCTTTAACGCTGAAACTGTTGAACGGATTTGTATAAAATTTAGTATACAGACTTTGACAAAAAGCAAGCAGTAACGACTTACTCTTGCTTAACTCTTTTCTTCACCGATTTTAAATATTTTTTTTGAATATTTGGTAGGTATGAGAATAGGTTGTAAAGTGTTTTTGACCCTCCTACCCCCACCCCCCATTTTTTAATCGTGATTTTAGTATTTTTGTATGAACAATACAATATAAAGCCAAAGAGCACTTCGCTCGGGTTCGCCAAAGCCAAAGAGATATTTTTGTAGATTGAACGCGGGCATAGCCGTGGGTTCTGCTAGTATACTAATATTATTATTTATGCATTAATGAACTTAAGCATAATTACACGTTTAGAATATGCGTGCTTTATTTTCTTCAATGAAATCAATAATACAGGGGACCGATGTCCAACTTACTGCATATAGGTATACTAATATTATAAAGAGCTAAAGGTGTGAGTTTGTGATATTGTGAATTTGTGAGGCTGTAGGGGGTAATCTCTGGATATACTGAACCGATTTAAACGAAATTTAGTAAGAAAATAGTTTGAGACCCTGGGAAGGACATAGAATACTTTTTATCCCGAAAATCATCCCTTAAGAGGGTGAAAATTGGGATGAAAGTTTGTATGGGGAATCAAGCTAGGGACGAACGAGGGTGAGTCGCTAGTAGTTTATATAATTAATGACTCTTCAAAGGGCAAGGTCAACAAAACTTAATGTATAGTAATTCTGAGTCTGAATTTAATATATAGCAATGTTGCATTTCAATAGAGGCAGTGTAATTAAGGTATCTGCAATCTACATAGAACATAGTAATCACACAGCTCGAAATAAATTAAAATCTATTTTGAACTCATTTTAAACTTAAAACCATATAAGCTATCTAAAATGCACTCACTATATTATATAAAATGTACCGCAGTGCGATCTATCGAACTACATCTAAACTGGCTGGAATAATACATTCGGATGCCCGCACGATTGCTTTTCCAATGAATAAATTGACAATTGGGCTCAGCTGTTTTCAAATCTTCAGCTTTTCTAGCTTAAAAAATTACTATGGAGTGAGTGATTTTTTTAAAAATCTATACATATAATAAAAGTGTAATTAATCGCTGTCTGTACACGAAAGATGTTTGAGAAAAACTATTATTAGGGGGTCTTTATTAACGCAATAGAGCCCAAAACAATAGTTTTTTGATTTTTTGTCTGTTTGTCGGTTTGTCTGTTTGTCAGTGCGTTTATGCGCGCTAATCTCAGATACAGCTTAACCGATTTGGGTGTAGTTTCACTAATTTATGTAGTAAGCTTCACTTAATATTTAGTATTTATTTTATTTCGATTGGTTCATAAATAAAAAAAATATGTCAATGGAAAGAATCACCAAGGGACGAACCCGAGCGAAGCGAAGTGAGTCGCTAGTACCTAATTAATTTGAATATGACCGTCGTAGCGTTATTAGGCAAATGATTATACAAGATCCCATAAACCAATCAATCGTATAACGATCAACTATGATGTATGCAAAAGTTTGTATGTATGTATATTGTGTGCATTCGTTCACGCTCAAACGGCAGAACACATTTCGATGTTATTTTGTCCACAGATAGATTATGTCCTGGAGTAAATTGTAAGCTAATATTAGGCACCTATACGTATACACACACCCAAGTGAAGCAAGGATAAGTAGCTTGTTAAATTAATACAATTAACAACGTTTCTAAGTACAAAGTAGTGCAAAAATATATATGCCTTTAATATTCCATAGCAGCGTTCTCAGAATCAAGACTGATAGTAAGTTGGTAATATATATTTTTGTAAAAAATATGTTAGAATAGCTACGTGATTGCCAGCAAATGTTGTCGAAGGGAATTTCCAATAGAGCAAATTGTTCGCTAGAAAATTAATGTTAGTTTTGCTGCAATCACTGCGTGTTGAACAGTGGAGTTCTGAAGAAAATTGTTTTAAACTTTAGAAAATATTTTTTACGATCCATATGCGTTTGATAGTGTTGATTTTTCAATTGAAATAAAAGTTTTATCTGACTTATAACTAGATTTAATACATAAGTGATATTATTACACTACTATTATAAATGCGAAAGTTTGTATGTATGTATGTTTTGTTTGTTACCTGTTAACACCTCCAGGTAAATTTCTAAGAAATTAATTAAAATTCTAAGAAATCTACTGTTATCTGACACGCCGGCGTGTCCGCGTTCGTGGAGGGATTAAGGAATAAATGTCTGGACAGGTTTCGATGAAATCTGTACATAGGTGTTTATGATCTGGAATATCATAGGTATTAGATATTTAGGTAGTAACGCACCCGAGCCAAGAGGTAAACTAGTGGCAAGCAGAATATAATATTAAATCCAGATCGAAGTCAATAATTACATTGGCAATTCCTTTATTCCATTTAAAAAAAAAAAACATCAAGACCGTCTTCAGAAGTAGATAAGGTATCCAATTACTATTTTAATAGAATTGACATAAATAACGACCATACTGTCTGAAGTGCAAAGAATGAGGACGAGAAGCTATTTGATAGTTTCATTAAATCGATTTTAATGAAAGTTCGCTACGTTTAAATTCGCTATAGAAGAAATACTAAAAAATGTAAAATTCCATAGATTCATCTAACTTTAGATGTTATTTTATTTTATTTATTTAATTTTTTCCTAATTAATTATATATTAACGCAACAGGCTGCTTTTGAGAAATTTTAGGCTAATATCATCAATAATATTCTTATCTTAAACCGAGATTCGAACCCAGAACCTGTAGATTTGAAACCATATAAGCTAATAAATATATATCTACTTAGCCCATATGAAAAATAATATATGTGTACGAAAAACTTGTTATATGTTTATGGTAAGAACATATAGATTGAGTAAATTAATTTTGAATGGATATTATATGAACGTAACTTTAGAATTTCAAAACCAATACAGTATTTTCCAAATAATTTAATATTTTAACGCTAGTGTAAGTAAATGCTGCAAATTGTTTGATGTTAAATTAATGTTAGTTTTACTCTCGCCGTGCTCCAGTTCTGCAGCTGTGGGAGTTGTGGCAAGTTAGATTATGATTGGTATTATATTGTACTCGTTATGTCGTCATGGTAATATAAAAAAGGTATTTAATTCTTTTATTCATAGGAATCTATACTAATCTATACTAATATTATAAATGTGAAAGTAACTACGTCTGTGTGTGTGTTACGTTTTCACAGCTAAACCAATTTTGATGAATTTTTCTTCACACTGAACCGGCTGAACAGATATAAAACTTAGTACATAGATAGACTAACACCTGGAATAATATATTGTTACTATTAGACTTAGGGACACACCCGAATATTTATTACCAATGTGTTTTATTTTGATTTTCTATTTGATATAAGTCTTAAATTCACTTATTTACTCACAAACAGAACTCACAACCTAAACTAGTTGGTCTAATAGAAATAAATTTGCATAAAAACCCATTTGTAACGAATGTTGTCCACTAAGGAAAGATTTTTAGAAATTCATCCCTTAATCCAGTATGGGATAAAATTTGTAAGAAATTTCATAATTTTTGAAGTTAGAACCATGAAAGTTACTAGGAATAGGAAGTTATATCATAGATTTTGGATTTCTCATAGAAGATGAAAAACCACATTCGACAAACGAATAGTATTTAATGGTCAGTCAAAATCATGGTACAATATCGTAAAATTATTATTTTCACTAAATATCATCAACATATCAAAAACAAGCATAATGTAAATGTACTATGTCATATCGCAGTAAAATTGAGAAAATTCCTTCAAATACAAGAACAAAATCTAAATTGTTAACATACAGTTAGTTCAATTTTCTATATTCTATTTACTTTCTTGCGAATCATTCGTCCGTGCATGCATGTTACTCGTATAAACGAAAGCGCTAAACGTAAGGCACATAACAATTTACGATGTCAACGAGTTTAAAAACTATAGAAGAGATATGTTATATTTTTTTAACTTATACCAGGGGCTCAGGTCCCTTGGTGGTCTGCCTAGTATTTAGGCAGACCTGCCGCCGGGGCGCCGTAGTAGTTATGCGCAAGCGATCCTGCGGCGTCCCACTAAGGCGGGGGGAAGGGATGTCGGGTTTTAGTGGGTAGTACCGGCTCTTCTAGCCGGTCAGCCCCACATCACCACCTGGGGGATCAGGTGGTATGCGTAAATGCATTTCCCGACATTAAAAAAAAGAGGCTCAGTAGCGTCTGGAAATTAATTCATGCGTGAAGGTAAAAGACGCATTTGAGAGGTAGAGTATACACGTCGTATTTCTCTGATGTCGACATCTACCTCAGTTTTCTGAGTGGACGGTGGGAGCAACCCATGGTTGTTGTAGACCACGACAACCATGGGGTTGTTCCTGTGCAAGCAGCTGTCGGAGCGTTATTGTGGAGTGCATGAGCGATCCGGCGTGTTATACCTATTACCTCCATTAAGACGAAACAGTTCCGTTGGGTTATAGTAGGTAATACTAGCTTTTTTACAACTTGTAAAAGTTTTAGTGGGCTTCTAACAGGTAAGTAACCACGTAACCACTTATTGTACTAGTGGTAAGAGTAAACACATTTTTCGCAAATCTATTTTGATTTTTAGTTCCCGACGTTTCGAATGCTTTACAGCAATCATGGTCACGGGAGAGACTAACAGAATAAATGAACGAAAAATCGGTAAAGATAGTTTTATTTAAAATGTCAAATATTCGAGTAAATCTAAGAAAGTATTATACATTTTTCAAATAATAAAAATAAAAAACTATGACATGTAATTAAATGGTTTTATTTATTTATTAATAACACTTCCATGGTCGTGATATCTATGTAATCGTTAGAGGCAGCATACAGGCTGATTGCGATGGGAGCGTTGTTTGCGTATCGAGGCGCGGGCGTTTTATAAATACTTGTTAGGTTACCTATATCGAATTCAGTTAAACTATAAAAAAATGGATTTAAATTCAATTTTATTTAAGATTAAAAAGCTTTTGTTGATATTTTTACAGATGATGATTTGCTAACACAGTAGATGAAAACATCTTGAGAAAATCAGGATACTTAAAAACCCCAAATAAGTTTTGGTCGAAATTGGGATAAAATTAAAGTACTTAAATAATGAGATATTTATTTATTTTAATCAAAACTTGCTTGGACATTTACACCTTTTACCTGCTTAATTATGAGTGTCCATAATCAAAAATAAGTTCTCGAAGTCTGAAGTTTGCTAAGCCACATTATTTAGTATATATAATACTAGCATTGCCCGCGGCTCCGTCCGCGTTCAGATGACCAAAAACCAAATTCTTAGGTTTTACATATTAGTATATTCTTGCATTACAGTTTTTGTATTTTTTCTCAGAAATGAGATATTTTTCTGCGGTAAAAAGTATTCTATATGTTGATCTGGATAATCAGCTATAATCATACCAAATTTCATCAAAATCCGTCCAGTAGTTTTTCTGTGATGCGGTAACAGACAGACAGACAAAAATTCTAAAAACTATAGATTCGGCCTCTATATCGATAATAATGTTTATTTCAATAAGATTTTCCAAAAAATATTTAATGTACAGATTTGACTCAGTTAAAATTTGATTATATGTATAGATGACCTATTTCATGAAGTTTTTATTAGAGCATAGATAATAAAATAGAATAAGAACTAAATATTAAATACAAAAAGCTTACCCCAAATTAAGCGTGAGTGCTGGTAGAATTTTAACAGCGTTGACCTTTTTCTGCAATAAATTAAGTAAATTTTTGTAGAGCGTCACTAGCAGATTTTGATTCAAACTCGAATTTAAATGTAATGTGACTTTTTCAAATATATCTTACACTAGTGACAAGATCTCGGTTTCCTCACTCGCGTCCCCAAGTACTTACTGCAATAAAAGTAACTCACGCTATAAAACACTCGCAATCTGTGAATCTGTACATTAAATATTTTTTTTAAAATCTTATTGAAACAAACATTATTATCGATACAGAGGCCGAATCAATAGATTTTAGAATTTTTGTCTGTCTGTCTGTTATCGCATCACAGAAAAACCACTGGAAGGATTTTGATGAAATTTGGTCTGGTGATAGCTAGTTATCCGGGTCAACATATAGGACTTTTTACCGCGGGAAAATATCTCATTACTGAGAAAAAATACAAAAACCGCATTGTAAGAATATACTAATATGTAAAACCTAAGAATTTGGTTTTTGGTCATCTGCACGCGGGCGGAGCCGCGGGCAATGCTAGTCAAGCTTTTATAGCTTTTATAACATAATCTGCGATATTAGAAATTACTACTATAAGATTATTTTATCTGATGGATGCAAACTTATTTAATTTTAAATATATTCGGCATAAGCAAAAAATTAAACTAATAGATATTAGATGGAAAAATCTTTGTTGATATACATTTTCATGTTGGACGATAACATAAATTAAGTAATAAAAAAACATACAGACGAACATAGAACCTCTTCCTTTTTGAAAGTCGGCTAAAAAGGAACTGTTCGCATTCGGAATAACCATGAGAAAATTATCTATATATTTATCTTTTAGCAAAAGTATATTTTCTTTGAATTATAATAATAAAAAGCTTATTTAGCTTACATAGTTATTTACGAATAAAATATGTATATTAATAATTGAATATTAACGAAATAGTAATGTGTTTGTGCATTTCATTATTTTAAAGCATGTTGATACTTTTTTATTTATTTATTAATATCTACCAGTGATAATTATTAATTAAATTAATTTACAACATTGTATAGTAAAAAATAGTATAAATTAATTTTAAATGCATTATTCTTTAAGGCAGATCAGGCATGCAACAATAAGGAATTTTACAAATCATTTATGATTTATAAACTTCCTTAATATTACGACATACTTTTCGAATAAAATAAATAATCGATATTTGAAAATTTACTTTTAATGGGAGCTTCTATTTTATCTCCTATAAAAATTTCCTTTAATTTCCATCACATTGACGACAAACTACTACCATGATAATTGCAAATAATATATTTATAAAATTTGGAACATTTTTCAGTCTTCGTTTTTTTGTCTTATGCGTATTTTTTTTAATATAGTGATTATCAAATGAAGAAGAAAGGCTATGTTAAAATTGTTGTACTTTTAAAATAGATTTTCTTCCACAAAGTGACGGAAAATGACGATGCACTTGTAATATAAGGCGCATTGCGTCTGCCCAAGGAAGCCACTTTGCTTTGAACCAAAGTTAATAGATAGCGCTTAAATGCTTAAACCACATGCCTAGACATGCGATGGTGCATTTTATGAAGATTGGTAGCATGTTTTCCTTACTTACTTATGCTCCTTTGTGCATTTCTCAATAGTTCAAGAATTTTAAAGGCATTTGTAATAATACTAGCAATCTGCTATGGCTTTGTCCAGTTATTTGTAATTATAAATATCAACCATGCAACGAGAAGTTTAAATGTTGTCTAGAAAAGCTTTCTCAGTGGTTACTTATATACGTTAAGAAGTAGTGCATTTTGGCTCTTAACATTTTTGCATTTTGAATTTGTCACTAACATGTTTTAAAATTTGAAATCATAAGAACGTCGGTAGGATTTCTAGCATTCTAGTGTATATATATATATATATATATATATATATATATATATATATATATATATATATATATATATATATATATATGTATATATATTGTATATATATATATATATATATATATATATATATATATACTATAACTATATAACTAACTAAAGTAACTTATGTGCTATTCCAGTCTATAATAATCTATCTCTATGCCGAATTTTGTCCAGATCCGTTACCACCCCCACAAATTTTCACATTTATGATATGAGTAGGATTTTATGAATTGGGATCAAAAGTGCTTAATACTTTTTATACAATACGTACGTGACCATTTTTATCACGATCATGTGCTGAGATTTTGAAAAAATACTAGAAATTTAAGTAGTTACAAATTTTTACCGTATATTTTGTCTTTTGGGTGATAAAGGCTATAGAAATCTAGCTTAAGAAACTGTAGAAATTCTAGAAATATTTTAAGCATTAACTCTATTTAATATTATTAACAAAGAAATAGCCAGAAGGCAAGTGCTTTATTTCATGGTGTATTGTGCCAGCGTAACGAAAGGACGGGGCGTTAAAATTTGCATATTCTTTTTACATTTATTCAAGTATTTGTAAAACAACTAGCTTTATAATAAACTAGCGACTCACCATCGCTTCGCTCGGGTTCGTCCCTAGCTTGCTTCCCAATACAAATTTTCATCCCCATTTTCAACCCTTTAAGGGATGATTTCCGGGGTAAAAAGTATTGTAAGTTCTTCCCGGTGTCTCAAAATATCTTCTTACCAAATTTCATCTAAATCAGTTCAGTAGATTGCAGGGGGGGTTGCAGGGGGTAATCTCTGATTACCCCCTACAACCTCACAAACTTTACTTCTTCATAATATTAGTATAGACTAGTTACTCACCCTGGCGTCGCCTGCTCTCTGACTAAGACTCATTCAAATTTTGGTAGCTTTTGCTAATTTATTGTAGCGGAATAAATTCGCTTACAGCACTTTTGTCCCTAAACTATTTGTATGAACTAAATAACGTAATATTTTATTATGTATAAAAATAGGACAAACACAGATTTTAACTTGCGACTAACATAGTTATAGGTACATCGATAAAACGTATCGATAATATTGTGTTAATTCAAGCTATCTCAATTTCGAATTTTACTAAAATATTTGTAATATTAGTATCATTGGTTAAGAATGGCGACTTTCAAACAAACTCTACGTGGTTTTTTTTTAATATATTTTAAATTTTTTACCTAAATATCTTTATCATAATAACTTATTAGTTCTTACCTATAACAAGCTGCCAAACTATTACACAATTTAAAAGTCTTCTCAAGATATTTAATTTTATTTATTTATGTACAGAAACAGAAAAAAATTAAAAAAAAAATACATCTACGTAATAAAAACTAAAAATATCATTTTAAATTTGTTATCTAATTATATCTGTACACAACATTCAAATAAAAACATATAATAATTATATCAACAAACTTAACCAGAAAATGAATATTACAGTACGAGTCTGTGCATTTAAAGTTAGTTACATTATATATTAAAAAACGTAAAGAAAATAAAATTTATATTTCATGTGAAAAAAAAAGAAAAAAAAGATAAAGGAGAAGAAAGAGAGTAAGCATACCCAATTATCCTTATTATCAAAAATGTAAAGTAAGAACTATAATTTATTTAATTTTTTCATGAATGATAAAAAAATATTATTAAAAATGTATTCATTATTTAAATTATTGTATGTTTAAAACATTCTGTGTAAAGGGTTGTTTTGGGAAATGTTTTTAGTTGCCGAAGGTTCTATATATCAAAAAGTTGTGGCTGACGAATCGAGTGAGTATGAATTATAAATTCCAGTTTTTCTAACAATTATCACATATTTACATCTTCACAAAGGCCTTCCTCCTTTTATACTTATGAATATATCAAGTACTAACTGACGCGTGAATGATTTCTCAAGTTGCAAGTACATGACTACAGTTCCTCTTTAGAATCAGACACTACCGTATGTACCACCATACCATCTTTGCATTATAAAAAAACATGTAAGAAAAACATCTTACAGGTCTCATTAAGATTCACATTCTTATATACTTGGAATCTACAAAAAACAGTGTAAGTCTCTAAGACCGTTTCTTTTGTTTTCGTAAGAAAAGAGCCGATGCAATGGGCAGTGCTTTTCAGCGCTGTAATAATTATCACTGTGAGCCTTTAACAATAGTCTATACTTATAATAAAACTAGCATTGCCCGCGGCTCCGCCTGCGTTCAGATGACCAAAACACAAATTCTTAGGTTTTACATTTTAATATACTTTTACTTATTATATCTTACATTGTAGTTTTTATATTTTTTCTCAGAAATGAAATATTTTCCCATGGTAAAAAGTATTCTACGAGTATATGTTGGCCCGGGTAACCAGCTATCACCATACCAAATTTCATCAAACTCCCTCCAGTGATTTTTGTGTGATGCGGTAACAGACAGACAGACAGACAAAAATTTTAAAAACCATAGATACGGTCTCTGTATCGATAATACTGATTATTTCAATAAGATTTTCCAAAAAATATCTAATGTACAGATTCAGCTTAGTTACAATTTTATTATATGTATAGAATGTAATAAGTGACTCGCTAGTCACTTGTTTAAAAAACTCGAGCGATAAAGGATCCTATTAAATTGTCTGAAATATACGGATAGATCTAAAAATACGATATGACAAAATTATAAGGGTTCCATTTTTTCCCTTTTGGCTGTCATCATAAAGGCCCTATTTCCGCTAGATGGGGCGTCCACAGTGCGTAGCCAACCCGGTCGCTCCTAACATTTGCGCTTTATTTCATTCCCGGTCTTCCCTATAATCTTCGTTTCTGCCATGACTGAGCGTCACCAGGGTTGTTGAGGGCAGCCACGCTTACGATTTCCCGGAGGATTCCAGTCTAGGACTCACTAAGTGCTCAGGGTCCCTTTGGAGCGTATCTCCAATCAGTTCCAATCCAAATACACTTAATATTGTCTGTAACGAGCCCAAATTTTCTAAAAGTTTTACATCTTCCACTACGAACGTACGCTACGTACGTAGCACACCACCTACCTATCTATCAAGTGATTTGATAGCACGGGAGTAGCAAATAAAAGTGTTTAAAATATATTTTATTGTATAACTTAAAAGGAAAAAAATATATATTTTTGAAGAGAGGGTCGAGTTATAATCTACTGCAGGGTTGTTCAAACTTACTTTGATACGTACCCTAATTAAGAATGCCAGGTACTGAAATACATTGAATTGGAGCAGTTGCTATTAGTAGCCCAAATAATACTTTTACTGTTTTGAACTTTGTTCTTCGAATAGAAAAACACTTTTTTAATTATGTAATATAATAATTAAGCAGCATATTTAAAAGAAAATACTTAAATTTTGTCGCAAATATCCTATGACTATTCAACGGTTGATCCTAAGAGTTAATATACCGTATTTTGAAATATCTTACCCGATTATATTAATGTATTTATTCATATACATTTGCATTAAAGCCATACGTAATCGGAATACTGAAAAAATAAGTATTTTTTGTGTATGTGAATACGGCTTGACTGATTCTGATTAAATTTAGTATCAACCAAGCAAAGTATTGGTAAGTCGCTATTATATTATAACATTTCATTCTTCGCCTTCTTGCTTCGCTCGGGTTCGTCCCTAGCTTACTTCTTAATACAAATTTTCATCCCCATTTTCACCCCCTTAAGGGATGATTTCCAGAATAAAAAGTAGCCAATGTCCTTTCCAGGGTCTCAAATTATATTCTCACCAAATTTCATCTGAATCGGCTCAGTAGATCCAGAGATTACCCTCCACAACGTCACCAACTCACAAATTGTACCTCTTTATAATATTAGTATAGATAAATAAAATATATTTAAATTTGTATTAAAAGGTACTCACTATATTCGAATTTTATTACAAATCTATAATACTATAACTCGGTAATAAATTGCCAATAAAATTTTAGTAAGTTCAGAATTGAGTTAAAAGTTTCCGAAAATAAACAAACATCGTCAATCCGAATAATCCAGTAGAATATTGGCGTTGAAATATAGGTCAGCCAGTCTACTGCTGTGGCTGTCAATTATTATTCAATATTCCTAGTTAGTGTTTTGGGCTACGATGAATATAAATCTATACTAATATTATAAATGTGAAAGCTTATATGGATGTATGGATGTTTGTTACTCGTTCACGCCAGAACGGCTGAACGGATCTGGATGAAATTTTTCACAAAGATAGATTATAGTGTGGAATAACATGCTACTTTTTATCCTGGAAAAATATACGGTTCCCGTGGGATAGGTTTATTTTTGTTTTTCTAGCGACGAACCCGAGCGAAGCGAGGGTAAGCTGTGAGGTGAGGAGTGAGAAAATCTTCACAGAAAAACTCAGTAATTAAACTTGGCCCAACCCGGGACTCAAACCCAGGATTTCTGGGTTTGCAGCCATAAATTCTAGCCTCTAGACCACCAAGGCAGTTTCTACATATTGACGGGAAATCCAATAAAACATTTGTATTCTAGTAATATAATTAACGTACATTGTTGTGTATTTCACCAAAAGCTAAACTATACATTAGTTAATTAAATGTTAGTTGTAATATAGCAGACCTACTTTGCAACTGTTATAATATATTTTTAAGGATATAAAAAGTAATGTCATACATATTAATACATTTTACAATAATATTAGCATTGCCCGCGGCTCCGCCCGAGTTCAGATGACCAAAAAGCAAATTCTTAGGTTTTACATATTAGTATACTCTTACAATGCACTTTTTGTATTTTTTCTCAGAAATGAGATATTTTTCCGTGGTAAAAAGTATCCTATATGTTGACCCGGATAACCAGCTATCACCATACCAAATTTCATCAAAATCCCTCCATTGGTTTTTCTGTGATGCGGTAACAGACAGACAGACAAAAATTCTAAAACCTATAGATTCGGCTTCTGTTCGATAATAGTGTCTATTTCAATAAGATTTTCCAATAAATATTTAATGTACAGATTCGGCCTAGTTACAATTTTATTATATGTATAGATGTTACCTTTTTTTTTATAGTAAAAAAGGGCAAACGAGCAAACGATCAACCTGATGGGAATTGGCTATCGTCGCTCATGGACATCTGCAACACAAGAGGAGTTGCGAATGCGTTGCCGGCCTTTAAGGGACCTATAGACATTACTCTTGAAGAGCCCCATATTAAAGCGCTCAGGGAATACTTCGGGAGGAAGATCATTCCACATCTTGCACGTGGCGGAGTAAAAATGATCGAGACGCACGTACATTTGTAGAATGCCAAGCATCTAAAATGTGTGGATGACATCCTACCCGACGGCGAAGAGTGCGATGATAAAAGCGCGACGGTGGCACCATGTCAAAAAGTACATCAGAACACTCTCCATTGTATAGACGATAAAAAACACACAGAGAGCCAATATCTCTCCGAAGGCTTAGAGTGTCTAAGTCGTCTGTGAGTACGGGATCGTTGACAATACGAACTGCCCGGCGTTGGATAGAATCAAATAGAAGAAGCTGGTATTGGGGGGCGCCGGCCCAGAGATGAGAACAGTACTCCATGAGAGGGCGAACCTGTGCTTTATAAAGCAAAAGTCGATGCCCTGACGTGAAATACTGTTTCGCTCTGTTAAGGACACCCATTTTTTTGGAAGCCAATTTGGCTTTTTCTTCCAGATGACATCTAAATTGGACGTCGCTCGATATTTCGACCCCTAGGATCCCGATACTCTTACAGATGTTAAGAGAAGTGTTCTGGAACTTTGGCACTATAGTGAATGGGGTTTTTTTCGTGGAGAACGCATAAACTTGTGTCTTTGAGGGGTTAAACTGGATGAGATTTCGTTGGCCCCAATCGAAGATCTGCTCTAGGGAAGTCTCGATTTCAGACACAAGTTGGACTCTGTTCTCCTCAACCTTAGCCCGAGAGATGCTAGCTCGGCCAGTATAATAGGCATCGACTGTACTGTCATTTGACATTAACTTATAATATGAGCAATTCTTGTATATACTATGTATATATAAATGTACTTTGTGTATCTTGGAAAGGGGTCTAACGATTTGGATAATTTTTTTTTAGACAAGGTTTTGCTTTAAATTTATCTTTTTTGATAAAACTTAATTTTTCAAAAAAAAAAAGATATTTTCTTATAAAAATGCCAATCACAGTTCATCCACGTATAATTTATTAAATTGATACCACAACAAGGATTTGATTTGATGATTACGTACAGTAGTTAATAAAGCAACATGATTACAAAAAATATGTTTAAAATAAACCTTCGTTACTCTCATCGTTATTTCACTTGAAATCTCTTAGATGTGCAAACACAATCTGGACAAGGTTTTCTAATTTTTAGATTAAGTTTATTCACTATATGAATTGTGACAAATAACGATCACTTTTACCGGCAATAATTTTTACGGTGCATTTAAGCTTTATTTTGAATAATTTATATTCATGGTTATAATTATCATCTCTTCTGAAAAGCTTTTAAGAGCTTAAAGCGTATAATCAAAAGAGAACAGCAAACTAGATGTGTCATGGCGACTATCAATTACCTAATGCGCGGCCACAGCGCATGAATATGGAAGTGCACTCAGTGAATTCGGTCATTAGACTTTACTACTAGGGTTGATATTCGAGGTACTGACTGCATATTGGATTCTTAACAAGGACTTTAATCGTGTTCGATTTTGTAGGAACGCTAAATTAAGTATATTGATTTTATAATAATTATAATATTTTGTGCTTTGTAATTGGTAAATGAGAGTCTTTAGTTTAGGTTTTAATATTCGTAATGTAAGTTACATTTTTATAGATATTAAGAAAGTGATAAATGTTAATTTTTAAATATAGGTATATTAAAGAAAATATTGGATATTTCAAATGTAAATAATAAATGATGGCAATTCGATACGACCGCGTAGGACCGACGGTTCTACGTGCACTCCTAGTTACAGGGGTGAAAGATCGCTAACTTCCCAACTTCGGCTGTTATGAAGAATTTCTCGACAGAAAACCCCAATAAATATACTTAGCCCGAGCTGGGAACCTATAACTATGACCAGGACCTCCGAATCTGCAGCCGTAAGTGCTAGCCACTAGACGACCGAGGCAATTAATATATTTCATAATACATTAAATATCTACTAAGTTACACTGAAATGTCCGTAACGCGAAGTACACTGAAGAGCTTAGCGACAGCGACGAGCGAGAGCTGTTACTTCTTTCCACAAACTCTCCCTTAATTGCTCCGATACGTTTTATTTGAGATTTCAAACTACGTTGTTTTAAACTACAAATAATTTTTTTACTGCACAATGTCGTTATGTTGGTCTATACAATTGAATTTTATTCTTATTTTTATAAAATTCTAGCAACTCACCCTCGCTCCGCTCGGGTACGTCCCCTCTTACGTTTTAATGTTAAGTATACATTTCTCAGATGCGATATTTTCCCGCAGTAAAAAGTATCCTATATGTTGACCCGGATAACCAGCTATCATCATACCAAATTTCATCAAAATCTGTCCAGTGGTTTTCTCGTGATGCGGTAATAGACAGACAGATAGACAGACAGACATACAGACAGACAAAAATTCTAAAAACCAAAGATTCGGACTCTGTATCGATAATAATGTCTATTTCAGTTACATTTTCCAAAAAATATTTAATGTACAGATTCGACTTAGTTACAATTTTATTATATGTATAGATAATCACGTTTAGATAGACGAGATTTGATATTTTATGCTATTGTAATTTTAGTAAATGTAGAAGTAAGAACAGAAATAACCATTTTCCGCCGTTGATAAACAACGCGCTTCGTCTTAATCAAATAAGGATAATTTATATATGCATTGGTTATTGTAATGAGGCAAAATTTATTATGTATCGACTTACTGATTAGAATATTCCTTAGTGGCTTTTTTTTTCAAAGCATAACCGAGCAAAGTTGCAGGCGAAAACTAGTATAGTATAATTTAAATATTTACAACAAAGGAAGACAGTAATATTATACAAGGTCTAGAAAAAATATGCTTTAAAAGAGATAATATAATGACATATTCAACGATCTTGTTTATGGTACGCATTGAGGCGTACATTTTAAATGTGCGTAGAATTCTAAAACGAAGCGAGCGTAAGTCCGCATATGCGCAGTCTCTAGAAAATTAAAATGTTTGAATTATTTTCTAATATTTACTGACTTATCTTTTTACTAAGTTATATTGACTTTAATGTATATAACACTATCTAAATTATTTTTATTGACGACACGTTTGGCTTAGTTTGTATTGGACCTACTTGCTGTGCGAGCGGTCGCGAGTTCGAGTCCCGCTGGGGACATTCATTTATATGATGAGCACTTATGTTTGTATCCCAGTCATGAGTTTTTATATTTATAATATGTATGGAGTGTATCAACTATCTGATATCTATTATGTAAAACCTAAGAAATACTAATATGTAAAACCTAAGAATTTGGTTTTGGTCGTCTGAACGCGGGCGGAGCCGCGGACAATGCTAGTACATATTAAGTTTAATTATACCGTATTAAGTATTTTTAAACAATAGCCTTTAGTTGCACTACTAATAAAACATGTCATACATCATTATTCCACTAGACAACAGCACTTCACTTGTGCGTAGTTCAGAAATATTGTATTGTTAGTTAATTAATAAAATATTATGGTTTTAGTAATTCACAATTTTAATATAAGTATCGTTGCATTGATTTTTTATAATATTTGTCTGCTAATAAATATTTTTATACTAATGTCCTCCTCTGACTCCTTACAGACCTGTAAAATTATATACACAGATGATACACATTACATAGCCATAAAATATAACAGAATAATTTAAAGATAGCAAAGTCTTATTAATCCCTCCACGACCACGAACACGCCGGCGTGTCAGTTAACAATAGATTTCTTAGAATTTTAATTAATTTCTTAGAAATTTACCTGGAGGTGATATGGAACTGTTATAAGTAGAATGGTTACTAAAAAAGTCATCTTACAATATTTAACTATAAAATTGTTTGTGATCAACTTCAAAAGAGGGGTCGAGTGAACTGAATGAATCAATTTTCACATTTCTTTTCGAGATAATGGTTATCTATACATATTACATATAATAAAATTCTGAGTCGAATCTGTACATTAAATATATTTTTTTTGAAAATCTTATTAAAATAGTCATTATTATCGATACATAGGTAGAATCTATAGTTTTTAGAATTTTTGTCTGAGAATGATAATAAGAAAACCACTTTACAGATTTTGATGAAATTTGATAATATAGGATACTTTTTAATTCAGGCAAATATCTCTCTCATCTTTGAGATAACCGTTAAATTTCATCATGCGATAATCACTTTAAAGTGATTTTTAAGTCAATTTGTTAATTGTAAATCGATGCACATCAAGATAAAACCTTATCGCACTTTTACCTACTTCCATAACATGTGCTTATATTAAAAATCATATGAATCATTGTATCGGATAACAAGGAAACGAACAAACTTTTGCACTAGTAATAATTAATTTTATAAATGTACCTAATATTTAATATTTTTAATAATAAAATTTTATTATGAAAGAAATGACCGATATTAATTAGTTTTACTTTCAAAGGGACGGCATACAGTTAATTGGAGTCTTACTAAAGAGAACAAAACATGAACTAACCCATTGGGAATAGGTTTCAGTTTAAATTTTATTTTCTTTGCTAGAAAGCTAGAAATTCCGAAGGAGCTTACAAGTTTTTTGGATGTTTTCGGATTTGTAATGTCGAAAATTGTATTAAAAATTAATTTTTGAATTAAAGAAATATAAACATTAAAAAAATGATTTTATTTATTTAATATACAATTGAAAGCTACAAAGTTTTTTTATCACGTGAGAATAAAAAATGGCAAAGTAAATATGAAAATTTAAATTTTAACAATACCTAATCAGTTATTTTTAAAGTAAAATATTTATTTTATTTAGAAATGAATTTTATTATTCAGAAATATGATAACATATTTTATGAGAAACCGCAAAGTAATGAATCTATAAGTTATACATATTCGAGTCTAAGATGTGCTCTAGAGTCTACTTGATATGGAGGGCAACTTATTACTCGACTATCGCATCTCGAGAGTCCATCCAAATCAGCAGAGCCTCATGAAAATCTAATCGCTGTGTGATCGCACGATACCCTTTGTGCTAGGGATGGCATTGCTTGTAATTTTTAGTCCACGACGCAAAAACGACGGGGTGTTACGAGTTCGACGTGCCTGTGTGTGTCTGTGTGTGGCATCGAAGCTCCCGAACTGCTTTTAATTTTGTTTTTTTTTTTGTTTGAAAGGTGAATTAGTCGGGAGTGTTCTTAGCTATGTTTGATGAAAATAGGTCTAAGATGATCGGGGTTATTTATACGTAAAAACTTTACTTATCCAACTTTTTATTAATTTATTTGTCTGGAACTTCTAGTTACATTTGAATTATTAATATCATCTTTTTGAGTTTTATAAAGAACATCAAGGGGCATATAAGATATCATCGCCAGACATTGAAGTATAGGATTCTTTAAAATTGTATTGAAATGTGACATTTTATGGTTATGTCATAGAATCATAAGACAACATAGACAGCTCGTAAACCTTTACTTTTCTTATGAGAAAACCATTCGTTCTAAAATGTCTTACCCATACGAGTATATACGTATTACTTGCTTTAAATTCTAATTTTAAGATATTTTTTTAAATCTCTTTTAATACAAAAAATCGACAAGATAGCTTCTGAAATTTGTATCAAATACATTTTTTTTTCTTATATTATCAAAAAATCTTTTCCATCGCACAACCCTATTTCCGCGGCAATATTCCGAGGTATGCATTATTCAGTTTCATTACTCCCGAGCCACTTCAGCTATAAATCGAACGCGCCTTTATTCATTTCCGTTATTTTCTCCCATTTTCTTGTTTTGCGAACAGTGATAAGATTTGATTGGATTGACGTTTCAGTTTTTATAGAATTTTTGTTTGAACTACTATCGCTACGGTTTATTTATTTAAATTAAAGTGGAATAAAAATGGATATTCTTAACTGTTTTTGCATTCAATAAAAGTTACTGAGTATTTCCGAAACGGTAAATATTAACTGTTTATTTTAAAATTTCATCAAAATTGATCACGTATATTACCTATAAGGAATTTTATATTTAAGTATCGTTTATATGCAGCCATTTACACAAAAATGTATTTAAAATTTAGATGTTACGTTTCAATCATCAGTAAAAATCGAAATTTGTCAATGATAATTAATTTTACAACGGAAATATTTTTAACATGTTTTTACACTTTTTTTATAGACGTTTCGAAGATATTATGTTTGTTTCCATTTTGAAACTTCAAATACTCGTAAATTTAAGTGGTTTTTTTATACTATCATTTATTCTTAAGAGACAAGAGGTTTTATCTATTTCAATTCAATTCAATTCTTTTGTTTAGTGGCTTCCAGGAGTACCAATTGGGCACAAATTACTTCGCCAATGTCGCGTAGAATGGAGAAAACACGTTATATTAAGAATGAACGGTAAAAGAGAGAAAAACATCACTAGGTCTGATTACAACAGTTAATTTTCGTAGGGGGTTTTTTTTTTATTTTATATGTAATTATGCATACAGATATTATATTAATTTTAAATATACTTTATATAATATTTTTTTATATATTTTATACGTTGGTCAATTCTATGAGTACGTACTGCTAATTGAAAATATTAAATCTTTAATGTAAAGAAGAAAGATTTGTTTTAACTCTCGATAGAAATAGCGTGTAAAAGCCATTAAGTTAATCGCCTTAGACTCTCAACGCGCCTTTTACTTTCCTCTAACAGTAATCTATTTCTCATTTCCATTGCCTTTTTTAAATGTTTTTTTATATAGAATGTTCAGCAAAATCGTCAATGGATGCTGTGCTATTAATTTTGTTAGTAAATTAAGATATTTTTAACAATTGCTTTAGGAAAACGTAATCAATTCAAAGTCATTTTCGGCCGATAAATCTACTTTGCAGGATAAATTAATATTATTTCTAGTGAAAAAGCTTTTATAATTGTTTTATAGGGAAAATCGGGTTTACAATAAATATAATATTTATTTAATTTTTTGAACTTATATAATAAATAACACCCGTTTGCGCGTTTCTATATGCGTGTTTATTATATTTTTGTTGTCTTTTCCGCATTCAGGCAGCTTGTAGCCTTTTGTGTGTGGGATTGCGAGGAATACTAAATTCATGATAATTAAATTTTGTTTACATGAGGCGGTCTAGAAAACAACTAGGTTAGTTATGGTTTGCTTTGTTTTTAAGAATGACGTCTTATATCTTAGTTTTTGATTGTTTTTTTTTGTGTATTGTCATTAAATATGAACCAATTTTAATATTATTTTAATTATACATAATTTATAATGGTAACTACTTACCATAATAGCATTTAAAAATATATGAAATTTTTGACTATTATTATGTTTTCTTTACATATCGTGTATATTTTTACTCTTAAGAGTATGCTATAAACATTTAATGAACAAATTAAAAAGCAGTTGCATTATTTCTAATAGAAAAACAAAATTTGTAAAAGCTAGAAATATTAAATGGGTCTTTTGAAAATGATTTTTTTTACACCAATTATTAAAATATCTCATAGCTTAAGTGAATCGCACGTAACTTGTATAAAAGAATCCTATAGGGAGTACCAGTGCTTTAATGTAATTAAACCTTACTCGGAAAATATGAGCTTTTTTCTGCAAATACAGATAAAAAGATTTTTCTATTCCAACAAATTATGCAAGCGGTAACTCTTTCCATCTTTTATGGCAGATAAATTAAATTAGTCTAACAAATGTATGATTTGAGTAGCGTAGTGTTTGACTTCTAACCGCATATTTCAATTTTTACATATTTTTTTTTAACTAGTGACCTACTTACCCTCGCTTCGTTCGGGTCTATTTAATTTTTTGTGAACGATTATTTTTCTAAAATAGAAGTAGCCTAAGTTACTCCTTATAACATCAGCTATCTACCAGTGTGAGTCCCGTTAAAATCGGTCCAGCCATTTAATTATACTATTTAACAAACAGACAAAAATTTAAAAAATCTTTTTTTCGTAGAAGTGCCGTATATAATTGCAAATGCATTTAGTAAAAAGCTATTTTTTAACACTACAAACAGACACTTCAATTTTATTTATCTGATGTGTTTTAACGGAGCCGATATACGTCCACCGCATCCATACATACACTACATGCGTAATATACGGTCTGACATAATATATACGAATACAAAGACATGTTGAAATGTTAAAAAATACCTGGAACATGAAAATCTGGTATAGTTGAAAGATTTCGAATTATGTAAAAATATACAGAAACACGTTAAAAGTTTCAACATACTGTTCATACGTTGATATTATAATATTATGTACTAGCGACTCATCCTCGCTTCGCTCGGGTTGGTCCCTAGGTACGTCTTAACGGTAAGTATGGGATAGTTAGACTACCGGTGGTAGGACTCTGTCAAGCCCGAGGAGTTCGACTGGATGGGTACCACCCCTTTATCTATTTCTTCCGCCAAGCAACAATGATTACATTGTTGTGTTCCGGTTTGAAGGATAAGGTAGCCAGCGCAATTACAGGCAAGAGGCATATCACCTTAGTCCTCACAGTGATAACGCATCTACGGTTCTTCATTTTTGTTACATATAACCTAAGTGCATGAACCATAGGTGCTATGGACGACAGGTTCTGCTTTCCATCAGATGGGCTGTCTGCTCGTTTGTCACCGTTTACCATTAAAAAAAATTATGTATAAGCACGGGTATGATGAGTTGTTGTTGATTGTATTATAATGCGTTTTCCCGTGGGAATGAGATAATCTCCCGAGGTAAATAGTAGCCTATGTCACTCTCCTAACCTCCAATTCTCCTAATCTCCACACAAAATTTCACGACAATTCCTCACTCTGTTGGACGAGAAGTGAAGTCTGTTTGATGTGAATGACAAAGAAATAAACAAGCTTTAACATTTAAAAAATTAGTATGGGATATGGATGCCTTAGCATTAACACACTTGTAACTTTGTTGATAAAAATATGATAAGAATATTTTTCTAACCATTTTGCATATTTTTTTTTATATTTGCATCTCCATATTTTTGTTCTGATTTGCAGTTTGAGGATAAAATTACATCTAGAATCTAAACTATCTACTTTTCTATACAATTATTATGACAGTAGCTTTATCTGATTGTTTCTTAGCCTTTCACGTTTAATCTGCTGGACAGATTTTAATGAAATTTGGCAAGGACATAGAAAGTACTATAGGAGTATATATATTCTACCTTACATCCTCTTCCCGCTTACTATGCGAACGGGGCCGCGTGATAAGAGCGCGAAATTAAATAATTTAGGCTAATGGTAACCACGATACTAACTTCGGTGCAATTAAAATTTAATATTATTTCATATTAATATATAATTTAGTCGGTAGATACCGTCTTTAATAACTAGTATATAATAACTTTTGAGATGCCTATGACCTTTTTAACAGATATCTTTTAAAGAAAAATATTTTTTTGAATATTTTGGTTCCCGAGGCTCCGAATGCTTTACAGTGTACAGCATTCGGAGCCTCGGGAGAGACTGGAAGATAGTTTTACTAAGAATATCAAGTATTCGCGTAAAAAAAAAGTATTAATAACCTTTTTATTTTTACGTAAAATATTTTTGAAAATTCCGTTATGGAAATCGTATAAAATTACTTTTAAACATACAGTTTTACAGTAACTTTTACATAAAACTAGTTTACTCATAGTAGGCGGTTCATTACATGTTTTTCTGAATGTTATCCATTTTAAAGTTTGTTAATTGGGAAAAGTACGTAACGATATGCCTTTATTGCAACCAGACCGTAGCAAATATGATGAAATGTACAATTATTTCACAAAATTTAAAATGAAATATACTAAATGTAAAAAAGTCGATTAAATGATAAGAGGGATCCATTGACATATTTATGTTTCTGCCTCATTGCTAAAATGGCAAGTATGTACGGCTGATAATTGAGAGGTACTGGGTTCGAATTTCGGATCAAATCTTAATAGTTACTTGTACTTGGGAAGCTGGCAGTGTGTATATATATGCATCCCCGTATGTGTTTACCTCGTCTGTTAGAGAAACCCCATGGTCGTTGTAGTCTGCTTTGGCACACAGTCTTGTCATCAGGGCGTCGTGGTTGAGTGCATAATCCTGCGACGTCCCATTAAGACAGGGGAGGTTCTGTTGGATTTTAATGCGTAGTACTGGCTTTGCCGGTAAGTGCCACATATCCACCTGTATGTATGCAGGTGAAAAAAAAGTGTGTATACCACCTCTTCGGAGAGCATTCAGCTGTCAGTCCTGCACCTTATAGATCATATTGTAGTCCCATCAGAATATGATAATTAAAGGAATATAGAGTGCAATTGCGTCTACGCACATATTTGTACTCCACAATATTTTCTGCGATTGTTGGCCAGTCAGTCACAATCAGATTGGCTGTCGTAACAGAAATCACTTTAGAGGACACATTACGTTTATATAGTAAACTGGCGGCTCACCCTCGCTTCGCTCGGGTTCACCTCTAGAAAAGCACAAACAGATCTATCCCACGGGAACCGTTCATTTTTCCGGAATCATGAATTTTCCGGATGAAAAGTAACTTGTTGTTTGATCGGCAATATAAGGTATCAGCATGCCAAATTTTATTAAATTAGGAGGATAAGTTGTTGTGTACTAAGCTGTATAAGTTACTATAGTTTTTTTAACTATCCCACGGAAACTCTTTAATTTTCTGGAATGAAAAGTATCTTAGATGTTGACCGGGGATATAAGGTACTATCATGAAAAATTTCATTTAAATCGTTTCAATAGTTTCGGAGATTAGTCCATACAAACAGACAAACAGACAGAGAAACAAATAAATTGAAAAAAAAACTGGATTTGTTCTATTTCTCTTCTTCTTCTATTGGTAAAAGAATTTTGAAACCGGTTCAGTAGATCCAGAGATTACCCCCTACAACGTCACAAACTCACAAACTCACAAGATCACAAACTTTACCTCTGTATAATATTAGTATAGATATGTATTATGATTGCATAAATGGACGTTGGACTTTAATTACACAACCTACACCTTAGTCATTGGATTAAGTAGATAAACTTATAGAAAGCCAAATTGAGCTTACAAAAGAAAAACACAAAGATAACAAATAATGTGTAAAAATAAGATATTTAATAAATAAGATATTTATTTATTATATAAGCAGTCTGCCCGTGACCACGTCTGGTGCAACCCAGTCGAAACGTAACTGTCAGTTATCTTAACTGTCGGTTATCTTAACTGTTGGTTATCTTAACTTTCAGTAATCTTAACTGTCAGTAATCTTAACTGTCAGTTACCTTAACTGTCAGTTACCTTAACTGTCGTTTATCTTAACCGTCGGTTATCTTAACTGTCAGTTATCGTAAATGTTAGTTATTTTATCTGTCGGTTATCTTAATTGTCGGTTATCTTAACTGTCGGTTATCTTAACTGTCGGATATCTTAACTGCCGGTTACCTTAACTGTCGGTTATCTTAACTATCGGTAATCTTAACTCTCGGTTACCTTAACTGTCGGTCATCTTAACTGTCGGTTATCTTAACTGTCGGTTATTTTAACTGTCGGTTATCTTAACTGCCGGTTATCTTAACTGTCAGTAATCTTAACCGTCGATTATCTTAACTTTCTGTTATCTTAACTGTCAGTAATCTTAACTGCCGGTTACCTTAACTGTCAGTTACCTTAACTGTCGTTTATCTTAACCGTCGGTAAACTTAACTGTCAGTTATCGTAACTGTCGGTTATCTTTACTGTCGGTTATCATAACTGTCAGTAATCTTAACTGTCGGTTATCTTAACTGTCGGTTACCTTATCTGTCGGTTATTTTAACTGTCGGTTATCTTAACTGACAGTTATCTTAACTGTCGGTTATCTAATCTGTCGGTTATCTTAACTGTCGGTTACCTTAACAGTCGGTTATCTAATCTGTCGGTTTTCTTAACTGTCGGTTACCTTAACTGTCGGTTGTTTTAACTGTCGGTTATCTTAACTGTCGGTTATCTTAACTGTCGGTTATCTTAACTGTCGGTTATCTTAACTGTCGGTTATCGTAACAGAAAAACAGACAAACAGCTCGCTCGGGTTCGTCCATACCTACGAATATGTTGTATTATCTCTTTAACCATTTGTCCAAATTATATGCAGTAAAAGGGAAAAGTCTGTTGTTTTAAACATTTTAGACGATAAATTTACTTATTTTGATAAGAATTCATAATTGTTGATAATATGACCAATAAACGTGACCTACCGATTTAAATTATTTTTTTAATATAAAAAACTACCTTTTGTGACTTAAATATAAAAGTTAGATATATGCTGTCGCTGACTTTTTTTGTGGGCATTATTAAGCTCTACAACTTTTCTCTAGAACATAATCATATATCTCTCATCGTTAAGGCAGCGTTCGTAAGAAACTTTTTCGTTCGACCGTTTTTTCTCCGACTTACTTTGCAAATCCGACTACCACGAAAAAGCCTTTTCATTTTTCAGGTTAATATATAGCCTATGACACTCAGAAAGAACGTGGCTTTCTATTGGTAAAAGAATTTTGAAACCGGTTCAGTAGATCCAGAGATTACCCCCTACAACGTCACAAACTCACAAACTCACAAGATCACAAACTTTACCTCTTTATAATATTAGTATAGATATTAATAAATACTTATTTATATTGCGTTAGTAAATTTTAAAGCCTGGCTAATTTTTAATATTTCTTTACTCTTTAAAGTATATAAATATTAATAAATATATTTACAGAGATCCAGCTAGTACCTTTTAGTATGGAACTCTAACAAGCTTCTGAAACGTTCAGTAATAAGAAAAATTCGTATTCCTAATTCTCTGAACGTTTGCATGATTTATGCTTGTCCAGTGAATGTTTATGTTCCAGAGGGATTTTATGAAACGCTGGTATTAACTTTCGGTTTCCATTATAAATTTTTATTGTTTTTTATCCAACTGCGCTATATGGAGATATGTTTTTCGAGCGTATCTTTGTGTAATTTATTCGTATAATTTTTTGTGCACCTTCTAATCCATACAATTTGAGATGGGTATATGTAGCACTTGGTCGAGTGCGTAAGCGATCGTTCGACCCCCCCATTAAACGACGGAGGTTCCATGGGGTTTTACTTGGTAGTAACTAGTATTGGTTTTTCTAGCTGGTGAGTCTCAGGTGAGTGTATGTTTACAGGTGGTATGCGTAAATGCATTTCCCCATGATAAAAAAGGGATAAGAAGCACTAGTGACTTACCCTCACTTCGCTGGAGTCATCGTCAACCTGTGTTACTCCAAATAAAATTCTATTTAGACACTAAATATCGTCCAAATTCAATCAGAAGTTTCAGTGTTGATTTTTAGGAGTAACATATTAACTTACACATGGAAAAAACTAGTTCAAAAAATACTTTACGGTTTTTACAACTTCTGTCTATTATTTTACACTTTTTAAGACTGTTTAAGTACAAAGGTTTTTAGAATTATTTTTAGTCAAGACAATTTTTTGTTTTAAAACATTAATATGTAGCAATAAAGTCAGCATTTGGCAAACTTATTAACGTAACGCTTGAAGCATTTTATGGTATTTTAGGAAAAAATATGAAAATGTATTACAACATCTGGTGATGATGCCTGCATTCATCAGAAACACACATACTTTGCTTTATTATTTGAAAAGCGTGATCGTAAACGTGTTAGTTCTTTGAAAGTGTAATTTTATTGTTTGTCGAATCAATCAAACGAAATGGAATAAACTCCAGCGTCCCTGGTGAAGTTTTGCAATGTACCCAGGTGTATCTCGGGGGAATAAAATTTTTTACTTTACTTAATTACGTCAATAAACCCCTTGAAAAATAATAATAATGTGTAAAAATCATATTAAACTGCTGTGTTGTGAAAATATATATTATTCTTTAAAACGTTCTGCTGCTGGTTACGGACCTCCTCTCCATATAATCAGATCAGGCCGTATCCCAACACGCTGGCTAAGTTCGGGTTGGTGGTATTCACATGCCTTTGGAAAATTTGCTAGGTTCTCTCAGATATGCAGGTTTCCTAACGATGTTCTACTTTACCGTAAGCTCATATGTTTGAAATGATCGCACAATATATAAAATACAAGAGATGTGAGGTCCGGGATTTGAACCCGTTTTGAGGTCCGGGATTTGAACCCGTTTAACTTTGATTTTTAAACGAGCGCGTTACTGTCACTGTCACAACGAAGGGGTGCAATAAACCAATAAGCGCTCATACACATATTTATTTAATTGCTAGCGACTCACCCTCGCTTCGCTCAAGTTCGTCCCTAGGGTTTTTTTTAATTGACATAATTTTTTAATTTATGAACCGATTGAAATAAAACAAATACTAAATGTTTAGTGAAACTTACCACAATACATTAGTGTAAACCGCACCCAAATCGTTTAAGTCAGTTCTGAGATTAGCGCGGACAAGCGCACAGACAAGCAAATAAAAATTCATTGTCTTGGGTTTTGTTGCGTTAATCACCAATAATAGTTTTTCTCAAATATCTACCATGTACAGACAGTGATCAGTTACACTTTTATGATATGTATAGATTTAGTATTTCTTTTATTTTCTATATAAAACAATTTATTAGGTATAATTTAATTTTAAATTATGGATTAATCATATTTTCATTCAAATATTCGTGGAAAAATAATATTATACAGGTCGGTAAAATAGTTCAATATTTTTTTAAGTATAAAATTTCTCATTACGATTTTATTTCAATAAAAGGTATTCATAATTATTTTCTGCCATTTTTTGTAAGTTTGCTTGTTAAAATGTTTACAGTTTAATTCTAGCTAGTGGTTTTATTCTATTTTTCATACTTTTCTTTGGGAAAGAGATATTTTCCCGCAGTAAAAAAAATATATAGATACATATATTGACCAGGTAAGTTTATAATATACTAAATTTCATCAAAATCAAGTAATTTATCCCCTGATGTAGACTTTGCATCGATACTAATGACAACAATAAAACTAACTAGCTAACATTTTGTTGTATTTTTAAGTCGTTCGAAGAAAAGAAGTTGAAAATAAATTTTAAAATTTTAAAGTCAATGAATAGATGTTTCTCATAGTTACATGCAGGAATCGAAGCTGTGACTTTCAACGTAGAAGGAAAATATATGGAAATGCCTAACATTTTTCTTATGGGGAATAAATAAAACACCTAATACTTCAAACATTTATTTTATATGACGTCAATAAATAATTACGAGAATACGTTGAGAGTAACAACAAAGAACCTAATTTATGTATATGTATATTAGTTACAGCGAACTAGATACAACTTTGTCAAAGAAGACACTTTATCCTTTAAAAGAGATACGAGAAAGATTCTCAGATAAATTTACTATGACAAAGTTCCACTTAAGTATGATACAACTGAACTTTGGCACAAAACGTTGGCGTTTAGAACTTACTTCTATGAAGAATCATCAGTCTTTCAATAAAGATAATAATATTTGACAGCGAATTTTTAAATCTAAATGGGTAAACTCTCGTGACATTAATTTTTAATTTTAAATACTAAAAGTCACTGAGTGACTGAATTTATTTTGATCAAACTATTCACGAAAGAATACACCCAAAACTATACGTACAAAGTTATGACTCCATTATTAACTATACTAAGTTTAATAATCCAGTGTGCTTATGATATGACTCAAAAGTTATATTATAACAAAATTACATTATTTAAATTCTTTCTAATGACCCTAATTTATGTTAAAATAAACTTCAACTAGTTTATGGGTAGATTTTAATACAACGGTCCTTAGGCAAACGCTCATATACGCAATTTATATTCTATTGTAAGGTATGAAATTTTAAACACTGATAAAAAATATATTTATATAATTCTAAACAGTTTTATTTTATGAAAGAGATACATGTCGTATGTGTGAATTGAAATTTTAATTAATTTTTTATCATAATAAGTCATATAACAAAATAATTTATTATAAGCCATAAGTTATAGATCATAACATATATATATATATATATATATATATATATATATATATATATATATATATATATATATATATATATATAATAGTCCAAAAACCTAATAATGCGCTTTAATATACATATGATGAAAAGGAAGAAGCGAGAGTTGCACCTTTTTTTCAGCTATATTGTGAAAATATATAACTTTCCTAGTTATACGCATTTGCTTAAGGACTGTCGAATTAATCTTGCAGTTTTATTTTGGATAAAAGTATGGCTAGAAGTATTTCCCTCAGGTACATATAAAGTCCATTAGGTTTTAAAACAGAAAAATTTACTACTTACTCTAACATTTTTAATTTCTTTCTTAGCTTTATAAAAGCTTGTAGTAGTTACCGGTATTATTAACGTATTACATTAAATGTATTTTCCTTGTAAAATTAAATAATTATTACATTTTTAAAAAGCTTAACAATATGACAGAAACCGTTAAATATTTTTACAAATATGGCAGTGTTCGAAAAATATTATAATGCATTGGATTTAAACATATTGCGATCAATTTTACACTTGCAAAAAATTATTATCAAGTTTAATTTAAAAAATATAATATCATTAATGTTACAAAATCAAAATTAAATTAATGTAAATAAATTTTTATCTTTTTATTCACACAAAATAAATTATTTTTTTAGATCGCTAAATAAATAATAGTTTTATTTATAAAATTAAACCACTTATGCTGCAACCTGTATTAATAAATAAATAACTCGCTTTCCCACTTAAATAGAAAGTAACTGAAAAATTAAAGGCGAAAAGTATCACCTCAAATCCATATAAAATAGTGTCAGCAAAAAAATTACCCAATCGTCATGATTTGTACTATGATGACGAAATTTGTAAAAATACAGTATAAAAATACAGCCAAATTAAGATGCCTTTTTTAAAGTCGGCCAAAGTGACAATGATGGTATCATTTGTTAATTCAATAAACTCCCAAAGACGTATTAGGTATAATAAATTTAAATTCTCAACTTAGGCCACTTTTCTGCTGACAGTCTCTAACAAATGTACATAAATAAAATATATAAAACCACGTGTATGAAGTCCCTTGATATATGAAGCCATAAAACATAAAATATGTAACACTGTTCATACGACTATAGTAATAATAACAAAAGTAAAATATTTCTCAAACAAAAATGCTATAAAAATTATTTAAATACCATGAGTCTATCCTTAGATAAAAATATCAGGAAATACCTATAAAAAATATCTGGAAATAAAAAAAAATATATGAGAAAATTGAAAAAATAAAGAGAAATAGAGTTTTTTATCTGTGATGCGGAGTTCGGCAGTGGCCTGAAACAAGTGATTTATTAACATTGTAGTTTTCATCTCGTAAACAAGTTTTTGTACTTTTATTTGCGTGAGCTTTTAGCTGAAAAAATATTACAGGTAGCTTTCATAGAAGAAAATGGGATTTTTAATGTGGTTTTTCGGAGTGTATGCATTTTACATTTTCAGACTAACAGTGTAAAAATGGTTTGTTACTGTGTACACTTGTATCTACGAGTATTCGTTTTATAAGATACTAGCGACTCACCCTCGCTCCGCTCAGGTTCGTCCCTGGTTATGTTTTAACGTTTAGTATAGATTTCTCAGAGATGAGATATTTTCCCGCAGTAAAAAGTATCATATATGTTGACCCGGATAATCAGCTATCATCATACCAAATTTCATCAAAATCTGTACAGTGGTTTTCTCGTAATGCGTTAACAAACAGACAGACAGAACAAAAATTCTAAAAACTATAGAGCCGGCCTCTGCATCGATAATAATGACTATTTCAATAAGATTTTCGAAAAAATATTTAATGTACAGATTCGACTCAGAATTTTATCATATGTATAGATTTCGATGTGTCTCCTAAAACTCCTATTGTTTTTAACTCAGCTTACTAAAAAAAAGATATAAAAACAATTGTTTTTAAAACGTTTCGAATAATTTTCATTTAGTCCACAATTTCTAGTCCAATTTCGAGTTCCATTTGCATTAAATAATGATAAATTACATATATATACATATTACACACACACACACACACATATATATATATATATATATATATATATATATATATATATATATATATATATATATATTACATACATATGTATATACATATATCCATATATGAAGATGAATGATGTTTTACAAGAATCTTTAAAATAGAAAAGAAGTATGAATAGAGATTTTTTATTCAATTTATAACATCCAAATGTGTCTGCGAAAGAATAATAAAATATACAAAATATATGAAAAGAACATAATGTTGTATACAATTTCTTTTTGAATTCACTACAATTTGCCTTTTTACTTTAGTTTTAATGTAAACGTTTCACCGACTCACTATCTTGCATACGGTTTAGTAAGCACACCGCTCGAAAGGCTTTTGTCTAGTAACTACTGTTAATAGGCTAAAGTACGCGTCGGTTTTGAAATTACGTTAAGTGTGCTTATGATTCCTTTTACAGTATTCTGTTTCACTGCTGGCTAATGAAAATTAAATTTATTTGAATTTTATATCCATATTTTTAATATTATAAATGTGAAAGTGTTTGTTTGTTTGTTTGTTTGTTTGTTTGTCCTTCTTTCACTTCGAAACGGAGTGACGGATTAGTGTGATTTCTTGTGTAAAGATAGTTGGAGGGCTAGAGAGTGACATAGGCTACTTTTTAACGGAAAATACGTTATAGGTAATACAATCCAAAAAAATATTTATAATCAGAATTACTTGAAACTTGGTATTAATACTCTTCAATTCAATTTATTAGTATTATAGCATCTTTTGAAATTCATCCCATAAAGGGTAAAATACGGGATGAAAGTTTGTATGAAATCTACCTTTTTAGTTTTATTTTTGTAGTTATCCAGCGAGCGAAGCCGCGGGTTCTTGCTAGTAAAACAATAAATTTCATTAAGCATATAACAGAATGTAATATGTTTTATTAGCTGTAAGATTAATTTGAAGCAATATCGTGTCTGCAATTAGGGAAGTACACTAACTTTGTTAATTTCTCCATATTCAGTGCTGCATCATCAAAAACTTTCGTAGCGCAAGTACTACGTACGTTACGTCATCCTTAGGAACATTCTATATGAGATTCAGCATACGGATATTAAATTATATTACCTATCTCATGTTTAGTTGTAGGCTATTGGGAATAGCTTTAGAAATAGAGTGAAACGGGTTCAAATTCTTGGTTTTACATCACAAATTTCATGGTCATTCCTTTTATTATATAGTGGAAGAAAACATCACGAGAAAATATGTATGTCTGACACAACCTAACTCGTTTTCGAAGGACATAAGGTTTGTTAACCAGCATTTAGTGAGTGTGGTGGAATATAGCACTGAAATGAAAACCGATTGAAGCAGTAGAACGTTTGATATTATTATTTAAAAACTTTATTTCGTAATTTTGTATGAAGTATAAACATAAAATATAGAATAAAAAAATATACATTAAGTATAATTTGAAGGATGTTAACAAATTATAATTATGAAAAGTTCATATTATGTAGAAATTGCCGCATCTACTAAAGGATTTTTGTTTCCAAGCGCTATGAAATAAATCAACGGTCGAAAAAAAATAAAAAAAAAACTCTAAATTGAATGCAAATATTGATACGTGTGCAATATATTATGTAAATCTATCAAATTCAAGTGTAGAGACTTAATCGCGGTTTTTTTTGGCTGCGCCGGAGACTATGAAGATTATTTTATTATTATGAATGGATAACAAACAATAGAATAGGACATAAAACTAAAAAAAAAACTACTTTAACAGTACCTAACTAATAGTCCACCCAAAAAGTGTTTTTTTTAAATAGATATTTTACTCTTACGGTTAAATCTATGCATTTAAATTGGTTCACAATTAGTAAAATATCGCTTCTTGTTTAAATTATTATTTTTTATAAAAACCCATAGCTTACACAAGTAATAAAAAATACCATGTATTTGCATTCACTAATCTTTGGCACAACTAAATCCATTTACGCGAATATTATCGTGACGTATATAATATTCGGGCAATACTTTCTCAAAACACGATTATTTAACATTTTCAATACAGACCTCTCCCCCGTGACAATCATTTGAACGTCGGCAACCAAAAATCAAAATAAATCCGCGGAAAAATCCGGAATAATAATAAATAAATATGTTCATGATACACTATACCATATATAACTTTAAATACATACATATTATACATATAAAAACCCATGACTGGAGTACAAACATTGGTGCTTATTACACAAATGATTGCCCCCAGCGGAACTCGAATCCGCGACCGCTGGTATGGCAAGTAGGGTCACTACAAACTGAGCCAAACGTGTCGTCGGAATACTCGTAAGTTTTATTTAAAACATAAGTTGTTTTTAAAAGTTTTTTTAGTAAGAGTTTGTGATTAATTAAAAACTAGACATGATGTACGTTTAATCTTAGTTCAATAACATACTAGATTTCTATGGCTTCTATTTGAGCTGCGTCAACAAATCGCTTCATTATGTAACTTCGATGTACTATGACGGCTTAATGAAAGCGTTCATCGTATTAAAGGAATATGTGAGTCAGTGGTTTGTAATTAAATGTTTATTTTATTTAAATATCTCTTTTGTTGTGTTACAGTGATTATCTACACATATAATAAAATTCTAACTGAGCCGATTCTGTACATTAAATAGTTTTTGGAAAATCTTATTGAAATAGACATTATTATCGATATAGAGGCCGAATATATGGTTTTTAGAATTTTTGTCTGTCTGTCTGTTACCGCATCACGGAAAAACCACTGGAGGGATTTTTATGAAATTTGGTATGATGATAGCTGGTTATTCGGGTCAACACATAGGATACTTTTTACCGTGGGAAAATATCTCATTTCTGAGAAAAAATACAAAAACTGCATTGTAAGAGTATACTAATATGTAAAACCTAAGAATTTGGTTTTTGGTCATCTGAACGCGAGCGGAGCCGCGGGCAATGCTAGTATCTGATAAAATAATACAATTAATTAATGTAATTTATCCTAAAGATAATATCGCTTAGAAATATTTCTTTACTGTTTCTAATAGCTGTACTTTTTCTACTGTTTCTAATAAAATAGATAAGTAATAGTGATCTTTTGTAAAAAGTCGTTTGGCTGAGAAGCTCAAAAATGTATTTATATTCCATTTCAATGCCGAATTCAAAACTAAATATATAGATGTCTACTATAAATAAGCAAAGATTCTATTATGAATCTATATTGATAATTGAGATCCGCATTCGCTTCGCTCAGGTTTTAACAACGCTCTGGGAGCGCAAGATTCTAGATTACATCGTACGTAAATGACTAGACAATGGGCTTTAAACTAGTTAATGTTCTTCTTTGGCCCAAAAGTTATTTTTGTGTAAAAACAATTCTAATATATTACTGAGAGAAAGAATAATAAATATCCATACTTCCATATACTTAATATTATAAATGCGATAGTAACTCTGTCTGTCTGTTCCTTACCTTTTGACGCTTAATCCGCTGAACCGATTTAGATGAAATTTAGTATGAAGATAGTTTGGAACTCTGGGTAGGATATAGGATAGTTTTTATCCCGGAAATCATCCCTAAGGAGGGTGCAAAGAGAGTTAAAGTTTGTATGGGGAATCAATCAACCAATTGAAAAACCAATTCAATTAAAACAATGTCGTATTTTTTTTAATTATTCCTAATCGAATACTCTAATATTAATTGTATATTTTTTTCAGAATCCAGTGAAATGTTACCGTATAAATGAAGCAAAGTATTTCCTGATAGAGAGATTTACGATACATTTGTTTGATAGCTCTATCGGATGGACTACAATAATAGAATTCGGTTGATTTGAAAAGAAACATTGCCAGTATTTCGATTTTGTTTGGTAAACTACTTATGTAACGTCAAAAACTCTTTTGAAGTTTGTTTAAAAGGTATTTAACTTAAAGATTTATTTATTTATTTTTAACTAGCTTTACAAAGGATAATCAATTTGAAGGGATTGCTTATTGCGTAGGATCTTCGCTAATTATTTTGTATCGATTTCCAGAATTCTTTTTTTAAGGCCCCGACGCAAAAAGAGCGGTGTTATAAGTCTGACGTCGATGTCTGTCTTTGTCTGCTTTGTGTGTGTGTGTGTGCGCGTGTGCGCGTGTGTGTGTGTGTGCGTGTGCGTGTGCGTGTGCGTGTGCGTGTGCGTGTGCGTGTGCGTGTGCGTGTACGCGCGCGCGCGCGTGCGTGCGTGCGTGTGTGCGTGCGTGCGTACGTGCGTGTGTGCGTGCGTGCGTGCGTGCGTGCGTGCGTGCGTGCGTGCGTGCGTGCGTGCGTGCGTGCGTGCGTGCGTGCGTGCGTGCGTGCGTGCGTGCGTGCGTGCGTGCGTGCGTGCGTGCGTGTGTGTGTGTGTGTGTGTGTCTGTCTATGGCATCGTAGCTCTCAAACGGATGGACCGATTTCGATATTGTTTGTTTCATTTGAAAGCCAATTTCCTTACGGTGGTTCTTAGCTACCTTTGGTTAATATCGGTCCAACAGTATAAGAATATCAGCTCTTTTCCAAAATGATGCAAGGCATTTTGGCGTATGATTACTCGGTTAAGTGCTTCACGCGTGCCAGTGTAATCGTAACTCTTTAACTCTTCTTCGCTTAAACTGCTGAGCAAATTTGGATAAAACTTACAACTAAGGACATAGATTGCATAATAGGGACGAACATTTTATCCCCGCCCCAGTCACCACGCGAGCGAGAAGCCGCGGGCAAGAACTAAATAAAAAAATCTGGCCCTACAAGTAGATTAATTACTTTTAATGGATTTTAAAGTCGGCGTATATTATATAAGTAAAAAGTATTAAAAACTATGTTAGAAAATAACGGATAGTTAATATTAATTAAATTACAATGTACATAATGCCGTGTATCAGGAGTAATAAAACATCAATAGTGCAAAAAGACGTGGTTTAATTTCCGATCCCCGAACTCATAGAACGTAACAATACTATTACAATCAGTAACTAAGTGTTCATACCTTAGTATTATTATTTTTTTAATTTGTTTTTAGTCATTCTTAGTAAATTTGTTTAGTAGATTTAGCTACTTCAGTACATTTGTATCGATGTATCATAACAGATATCTCAAATTTAGTTATCTAATATAATATATTCTAGTTCATAATTAAGTTATTTAAAAAAATTACAAAAATATTTTAACAATAATAATGATTTTAACTTCAATAAACAAAATGTTATCTAGTCAGTACGCGAATGCCCAAATAAATCAAGCTAAGTTCTCAGTATCCGTTACAGTGAGATTTACGATACGTTCGCTACGAGTTAAATGGAGTACCAAAGATAAAATAAGTATATAATTGCTTTATTATATTAGTTTATCTCTTTTTATTCTCTTTTTGTTTTTTTTTCTTGACAGAAAAATCTTATGACTAATGAACTAGACCACTAGACCAACGAGGCAGCTATTATTACGTATATACGTGTGTATATATATATATATATATATATATATATATATATATATATATATATATATATATATATATATATATATATATATATATATATATATATATATATATATATTGCGTATTACATTTTGTTATGTTATTGCTGTGAAAATATTACATTTAAAGAATTGTAACGCACAGTTTCTTCAATAACATATAGACAGTTACCAATTTCTTTACATTTAAACCATCTATATTTTTGATTTTCTAAAATGTTTCCAGTTTTATTTTCCACCTTGCAAAGCTAACTTCGCAACCGTTATTCAGTGCTATGTTCCCGTGTAAATCAAGCCAAGCTCTCACTACCGCACAGAAAGATTTACGATACATTTGCTTTGAAAGCTCCGAATGGACTAACAAAGATAGCTGAGCGATAGTTGTTTTATGCACTTACATAAACCTAACAAAGAGCGGAATAACAGCCCAAGTTAACTGACAATTTAGTAAATATAAAGTTTTCTATTAATATTGTTGTAGAGTTTGTTGATATATTTTTGTTAGATTTTTTTATAATGGAATAATCTAAAATTATTACGTATAAAGAGACACGGACATGATTTGTATAGTAATAAATAGTTAAGTACACATTTGTTTTGTATATAGAATTAAGTATATTTGTAGTTTCAATGTTTTAAATTAAATTCAAATTATGTAAATTAAAAGACATAAGACTGAAACACACACGCTTCGTTATATCTATCTATTCAGCCCTTTTCAACGTCCCACTGCTGGGCACGGGCCTTCCTTCAATACGAGGGGGATCAGGCCATAGTCCACCATGCTGGCCGAGTGCGAATTGGCGGACTTCACATGTCTTTCGAAAACCTGTTAGATTCTTTCATCCATGCAGGTTTCCTCACGATGTTTTCCTTCACCGTAAGGCAAATAGTGATCATGTTAGAAATGATTTGCACATGAAAATATTCAAGGTGCGAGACCCGAAATTTGAACCCGCTTCACGGTTTCTCAAGCGAGCGCGTTACCACTTGGCTACCACTGCCTATTGAATGTATATCTATCTAAAAATATATCTATCTACCTAAATAAAAATTATATTTTTGTAAATCATCTAGAGCTTTTCATCGATTGCTTAGAAATATGATATAGTGACATACCATCATATACATTTATACGAGTAATATCTGATATAAAATTCTAAATATTGGCTATGAGTACTGCGAAAATCTTTCAATTATAATGGATCATGGGCCATAAAGAAGAAACTCAGATGAAAATCAATAATAACTTGGTAGTATACTCTTAAGAAAAACTAGTGGAACTTTCAATTGCTTTGAAAGGAGTATCCATTTAAAGTTGGTCGGAACTATATTGAATCTATATCAAGTATTGCAGAATAGTTTTAAAATGTTACCAGAATACTAATAAAGTCTGAAATATTTGCAGATATCTATACATAAATATGTATAGATATATACAATTGTACATATTGCAACAAATTTTATGAAAAGCAATAAGTCCGAGGGGAGTTTTCAATTTTTCATCGACTATAATATTAATTTTCATATATTTTCTTACTTCGAAAATGTTTCGTACAGTCTCATTTCTTACTTAGCACTTTTAGGGGGTCAATTTTCAAATACTTCCTTCAGCGTTACATAAAGAACTCTTGTGCGAAATTTCAAGATTTTATAACTAACGGCCTCCTAGGTTCTACGTTGAACTAGTCTATACATACATATATAGTAATAAAATTGAAGTTACCCACTTAATTTACAGTTGTCTTAAATGATCATTCATGCTTTCAAACTTAAATATCCAATTTTTGTTTTTTTGTCTGTCTGTTAGTTCGTCCTTACTGCTGCCGAACCGATTTCGATGACACTTCTGATTAGAATATATATAATTAATAATTATTTGTCAACTAGTAACTGTTATGAAAATTTATAAAAAATATTCACGGATTTTTCAGAAGAAATATTTGAAATTGGGTACATTTTTACCTACTCTATGCGACGCTTGAGAGCCAAGTTATGAAGTAAAGTAGTAAAATAGTCGTAAAAGAAGACTTGCTCACCCTCGCCTCAGGATTTAGTACTTTTAAAATAATACAATTAAAATTTTTATATTAAAACATATTCTATTTCAGAAATCTTTAACAAACGTCTGAAATCTCACGAAAACGACCTAATTACATACTATAATGAAATAAACAGCTTATGTGACTTTCGGGTATAAAAAATATGTTCATGCAAAAAAATACAAGCGTTGAAAAAAGTACCTACATTATGCTTCTTTGATGCAGGTGTAAAAATCACGATAGATCGATTTTTTCTTAAGTAAACGAAGGACAAACTGATATACTTAGGTATTCTTATTAATAATAAGATTTTAATATTATATTTATACTTAACTATCGACTCTCCCTCGCTTCACTCGGGGTAGTCCAACGTTACGTTTGGAAGGTATGATGAGTTGTTATGGGTTGCATTTTAACGTGCCTTCCCGTGGGAATGATACAAGTAAAAAGTAACCTATATCACTCTCTTCTTCTCCCTGCCCATTTCCCAATCACATCGGCGCAGTACATCTTCTGTACTGCTGAAAGGATTTGGCAAAAGTTTTACGACCGGCCGCCTGCCTGACGTCAAGCCTCCTTGGGAATGCTATTGTCTCTCTTTGTCTGAATGGTGTCGCGGAAGTCTTGTAATTATTATGCACTTTCGATTTTGTTGTTTTTTAAGCATTTTCATACTATTACTTAAATTTTTAATGTTATTTTCGGATATATTTTAAAATAAACTTTGATTACACCATAAATTTTGTTTTGATGTTGTTAAATGTTTTTCTATATCACTTTCCTATCCTTTTAACCATCTCCACACAAAAATCACGCCAATTCGTCCTTCTGTTTCGACGTGAAAGAAGGGCAAAACAAACACTTTCACATTTATATTATTAGTATAGATTTACAATTTCACATGTTATAATCGAAAGTGAAAAAATGGAAATTCTTTGACCCCCACACAAAAATTGATCTTGCGATTTGACACAATATGTTACACAAATAGATAAGTAATATTAATAATAATTTATATAACTTAATGGAAATTGCCATTTAAATTGACTATAGCTTAGTTGGCGATAGGAACGGTCTGTTCACATAAAATTTATTTCATCGCTTTGACCTTATTTCAAGCGTATTGGTACTGGCTGGATGCCAATATAGGTAATAGCTATTATATGCGCTTGACTCAACACCTCTCAGTTAATTTTAATCTTTGACAAGTGCATTAAAATACCTCCCTAAGTATAATAGGAATTTCGTTATATTATTTAGAGGCCACCATAAACTGAACCAATATATACGATATATTATTATATATTTTTAATTTCGTTTGCTTAGTATAGTATTTCAATCCATGAGCGTAAAGAAGTGCCGTCACGCAATTTATTAAAAACTTGCTTCGGAATTTTGGCTTTATTTCAATTAATAATGAAAATTTGCGAAAAGCGAGTCCGCTATGAACTGAATATATTAATAACTATTCTCCACCATACAATAAGTCAAAATTGTCGAAGAGTTTCAGTTTCTCTGTATAAGAACGATATAATATACGATACGATATAATAGGCCTCAGCTAATATTTTGAATTAATATAGGGTATTTTGTTTGAGACACTGACCACACAGGCAAAAATTATGAATGTAAACCATACTAATATTATAAATGTGAAAGTGTGTTTGTTTGTCTTTCTTTCACGTCAAAACGGCTTGGTGGATTGGCTTGATTTTTTGTGTGGGGATAGTTGGAGGGCTGGAGAGTGACAGACTACTTTTTACCGCGGGAGATTATCATTTTCCTACGGGAAAACACGTTATAATACAATCCAAAAAAATATTTATGATCAGAATTACTTAAAGCTTTATATAAATTCTCTTCAATACAATTAATTAAATACGTGTTTTAGCATTTTTCGAAATTCATCCCATAAGCGGGTAAAATAGCGGATGAAAGTTTGTATGAAACCTACCATTTTAGAGTTTTTTTTGTAGTTTTAGTGCGAGCGAAGCCGCAGGTTCCGCTAGTACATTATGAATTTTATACGATTATTTTATTTTTATAATTCAACTCTTATATATATACTGAAACGTAATTCAAACATTTTATATTTTTAATTATACTTAAAATTAAAAAGAATATCATATCATGTTTAATATAACAAATTGCACTCTTAGAAAATAAGTACTAAATAATGAAAATGATTGTTAAAATAAACGTTTAACTCTTGTAATGTTTACGTTACGCAAACACTCTAGCTCTAATTCTATGCTCTTTGTGGATAACTTTTCTATGCATTTTAAATATGATAATTTTTGCTGTGCGTTTTCAAAGTATTATAGCTATTATGTATTTGAAAATGTTAAAAGTATAGTTTTTTTTTCTTTATCTCATATATATATATATATATATATATATATATATATATATATATATATATATATATATATATATATATATATATATATATATATATAAGTTTTAACAATGATAGGGGCTTATTTCTATAAGAAATATATTGAATACCATTCCATACTGAAATAGTAATTAACGTTATCACAGAACATGTAAGTATATTACGTCACTAGCGGCTCACCCTCGCTTCGCTCACGTTCGCCTCTAGACAAACAAAAGCAAGTTTATCCCACAGAAGTCAATCATTTAAATCGGTAAAACATTTTCGAAGATTAGACAGATAGACAAACAGACAGAGAAACAAAAAAATTTAATAAAATCTGGATTTGTTCTATTTCTCTTCTTACATTCCCCTGACTCGGTTTTTCAGCATTTTTTTTCTATGTACAGACAGACATTCTACCTCTATAGTTTTATTATATGTATAGATTTACGACCCATAGGTCATGAAATATCCTTAAATATCTAAACAAATCTATAGGTGCAGCAAACAAAAACAGTGTATCTACCCACACAAAAAAAGATTTAGAAGTGGGTATCTCAACATAGTGCTGAAAAGGCGGCTAGGTTGGAAAAGATGCTAATTCTTCTGACGAAACATTTGGTATAATTTATGGAAGAATTTCAGGCAAGTCCGTTTAGTCATCAAAACTTAGTAGCTTAAAAATTAGAACATTTAAAAATGTATTGAATATTACCTCTTTTAAATAAATAATTAGGCATATAATGATTTTTTTATATCTATCTAAGTTATTATCTTCATTCAATACGGATTAAAATATTGATTTTTTTAATATCTTGCCAGAAAACATTTTTATGGTTAAACTAGTGACTCACCCTCGTTTCTGCTCGGGTTTATATCTAGGTATATTTTAACGGTTAGTATAGATTTCTCAGAGATGAAATATTTGCTCGCAGTAAAAAGTATCCTATATGTTGACCCGGACAACCAGCTATCATCATACCAAATTTCATCAAAATATTTCTAGAGGTTTTCTCGTGATGTGTTCCCAGGCAGACAGACAGAAAGACAGACGATAGTAATGACTATTTCAATAAGATTTTCCAATATACAGACTCGACTCATAATTTCATTATATGTATAGATGACTTTTGACATGACGCCAATCTTATACATTGTACAACTATTTTATTCCTTAAATTGTCATTATTTGTATAAAAAATAAGATAATACGTAAATAATTTTAATTTATTCACTACTATTTCTTAAATTTATCTATAAATTAATAAATGTTAAAGCGGTTAACCACAAATAACTGAAAATTGTTCGAAACGTCGCATTCATTTAATCAAATTAATCAAATTGTAATACAATATACACAGAATTTCATTCGTTAAAAGTACTTTCATTATGTAATCATATTATTGATTCATAGTATAAAGAATAAATAATATCTTTAAATTTTAAGGAAATACGCATTGGATTATAATAAAACTGTCTGAATTTTATTACTTATTTGATATGTAAATATACTTACGTCTTGGCATTCCAGAGACGGTTGCTTTTGACGTGCTGTCACTGTCGTCTGACTCTGATCGAGTCTGGAAGCTGGTTTCTGTAACAAATATAAGAATAAAATATTTTATAATATAATCACTAACCATCACCCGCCCACTTTGCTGAGCGTAGTACGTACATGTTTCTTTTGGTATTCAAGGACCTTCATTTGTATTTAGGTTTTTTGCTTAGAAATTTATTAAATATGTTGCGACATTAACACATATCACCATCTAGGTTCATGATAAGCTCCGAAGCTTGTATTATGAATGCCAGATAGTCTATACACTACACATATATAACTTTAAATACATACATATTATGAATGGGTGTTTAACCCATGACTGGAGTGGAGAGATAAACATTCGTGCTTAACACACAAATGCATGCCCCTAGCGGACTCGAATCCACGACCGCTGGCACAGCAAGTAGAGTCACTACAAACTGAGCTAACCGTGTCGTCAAAAGTATAGTATAGATTAAACAATAAATTTTATCTCGATATTAAAAGTTGTTCTTGAGGTCTATGAAAAAAATTATCTTACGACTATAAACTAGTTAGAGTAGAAAAAAGTGAACTTATTTAGGTATGCAGAAATCATAGCATTTTATTATCTACACGTTTGAAAACAACACAGAAAATTATATGCACATATTTAAAAAAATCTTTTAATAATATATTTTACTACCATACCAAATACGTGCAGTAATACTGTAAAATAAAATATTTTATTTCATTATACTACTACAAGAATAACGCTTGCTTCGTGGCAATAAAAATATTTAACAAACTGCCATCCGAAACGAAGTCGGCCTCTCCAAGCTTTTAAGAGAGAATTAAAATTGCAGCTTACATAAAAAAATATTTTATAATTTAAATAAACTTTTTTGAAATAATTCAAGAACAGATGACCTAGTATAGTTTTTAATGACTTTCAAAAACCAAAGCGAATTCTACTATTTGGTGTGGAAGAAATAGTTTCGCAATATTTTATGCTGCCTTAAAACCTTTGAGTTTCAAACATTTAAACTCCATAAAGTATATAATAATAATTAATATCTATCGTTGGTAATAAATCGATATTAAAAGGTGTAGGACGAATTAGCTCTAGATCTCAGACTAAAAGAGAGATTGGTGAAGCAGTAGGTTCGAATCTATAAAAATAAATCACCGAAATGTGTGTACGCGCATAATTTCGGGTCGACTGCATCAAATTGGATAACTCTTTTTTTTGTGTTTATTATTGTCAGTTTTGTATAGAAGAAAATTATAAGATTTTTTTTTACTAAAATAAGTTTTTTTTTTAATTTCATGATATGAAAAGTGAGTGAGTGAAATAGTTTTTATCCCGGAAATCATCCCTTAAGGGAGTGAGAATGGGGATGAAAGTTTGTATGGGGAAGTAAGTTAGGGACGAACCTGAGCGAAGCGAGGGCGAGTCGCTAGTATGTTATATCCAGTAATAGTACGTCCGTTAAGTCTTTTCTAAATATATTAGTACTTACTAGAGAATTATTTTCGCTTCACTTTGTCTCTTCTCTAGGTAACCAGCCTGTGTTACTCCAGGTCGTAGTCTATCTGCCTATTTCCAATTCCGTCCAGCCATTTGAGCGAGAAGAAGTAACGAACAAAGACATACAAACGCACTAAAATCTCCGATTTTTTAAAATATAATGGTTCTTACTTATAATAATTATTGAGGATATAATATTTATTTTTGGATTTAAAGTTAAATTAAAAAAAAATTCTTTAAGTTTTTATGTTCATGAAAGTTTCTTGGCAATGTCGTGGTAGGTTAGATATATTCACTTAAGCGTACAATTCAAATTATAAAGTTTTTTATATATTTATACGTGTTTTTATAAAGAATTTTCCCGAATCGCTACTAACTTCAATCGATTTAATGTTATTTAATGTTGAGCGAATCGGTAAATGGATGAGTAACGGAATGTTGCCTTGAAAAAAATATTTCTTTTCGTAGAAATTTCCCGATGATAAGCTCGAATTATTCAAGTTTTCTGTGTGATGGCTTGCTACGTAATATCATTGCTTTGAAGATTTAATCTTATTATATAACCACTGTATAACGTTTGTCTGTCGATCTAACTTGTGAAAAGCTTTTATGTCTGTATTTAATTTTTATATACAAAAGAGAAAAAAACTTAATGAGGATGTAAATTTTTATTTATAAAAAATATTTGTAATAAATATAGATATCAAGTATAGATAAATTATTTTTAAAAATCAAATCAGTGAACTTTTTTAATTAAAAAACAGATTAAAAAAGTGATTAGTGTACTAGGCGGGCGGAGCCGCAGAAAAACGGTAGTGTATACATTATACATATACATACATGAATTACCCATTTAAAATTATAAGATATAAATAGAATAATATATAATAATATTACTACAAATGTAAAATCATGTTTGGTTGTTTGTCCATTTTCGAGCACCGAAGGGTGCTACAAATATAAGCTACGTTTTTATCCTTTCCACGAGTAGCTCTTTAAGATACAAGTGTTGCAATAAGTTACTTAGGCTATATTCGGGAATCTAATACAGCTGTGAAATATTTAAACAGATCTTATACAATTTGTTCATCTAACATCTTATAGATTTACTCTCAGTTTTAATCTAAGTTACTAGAAGAAGACTATTTCTAAAAAAATTGAAGCTATACTCTCACTACGAAGCCAAAACAATTTATCAGCACAGTGATCGATCAGTTTATACCAAATAAGTTACCGGAAAGAAGAAAGAAACTATATAGAACAACAGAGTCATTAATTTTATTAAATTAGATCAAGATTGATGGTGATAGAGTATCTCGGGCTTATGGCAACGAAATGAGAGATTCGGCTCGAGCGAAAAGGATTTTGTAATTAATTAAATACTCTGTTTAAGTATTACTTGTTTTTATTTTCAGGCTTAAAAATTGTTTTAATTAAAAATAGATACATGCTATGGCTTCATTCTTGGCAGACTTTTTGTAACTTTTATACATGTACTAATTACTACGCCAACTCTGATATACCGGGGATCCTATGTTCAATTCCCGGGTCAGGCCAAAGTTGGTTCCCTGGGCTATGTGCCCTCGGAAAGCACCTAAAACCTTTCTGTGCCTGATCTTTCACCGGTCATATAGAATTGTCATCCCACTGGACGTTTAGAGTAAAGGTAATAAAAAAAGCATTCGGTTTGCACACTCATCGGTTACATAAAATCGGTCGGAAGAACAATATAAAAAGTTATAAATAGTAAAAAGGGTGGTCCCGTATAAACCCGTCAAGACGCAGGCTTTATACGTTAAAATTCTAAGGGCAGAATTTTAAAATTTTAACTTTTAAAATTTTAAAAAGTAATTATTATTAATAATTTGATTATTATCTTTAAATTCTTCATATAATAAAAAACTACTCTATATTGCCAGTGTCCCAACGCTCAGTGTTTTCTTCACCTATATGAATATAGGCTTGGCCCTTCTAGACCCTCGTCAGATGCTATCAGCCATCAAATATCTATTCACGGGTCACATACTTTCTTTATAGTTCAACTGTTATTAGTATTTTTGAATAATTTCCCACGAATATTTTTTCTACGACATAGAGAAAATGATCAAAATAACTCTACCCAAATTCTGTCTTTGAGCCTTCGGTGGCGGGTTTGAGTCCAAAAAACAAATATAATATCTTACGTGCATTATTTATATAATACTCATTGTTGTTTTAGAGTCTGTTTGTTCTATACGTGAGCCGTTGAGAAATTATCAAAGTTCATATTAGTGAAATTGTGTTTCTTTTACATTAGTGTCTGTCTGTATGTTTTTATATAAAGTCGTAAATAGCATCTAATGCACTTGAGCGATGACAGGGTAAATCTATAGTATAATACAAGAATAGCTACTAGTATAAATTTTATTTATAAAATACTAGCAGAACCCGCAGCTATGTCTGAGTTCAATCAACAAAAAAAAGTCTTTGGCTTTAATACTTTCTTTGATTTACGCGAATATTTGACATTTTAAATAAAACTATGTTTTTGGATTTTTTCGCGGATTTCTTTGGCTTCACGTTATACAGCGACTCACCCTCGCTTCACCCGGGTTCGTCTTTATGTATGTATTTATATAATATTGTTCATACAAAAATACTAAAGTCATGATTAAAAAATGGGGTAGGAGGGTGAAAAATACTTTACGACCTATACTCATACCTACCAAATATACAAATAAAATCATTAAAATCGGCCGAGCCGTTTCGGAGGAATGCGACCACAAGCAACGTGACACGAGATTTTTATATCTTAGATAAACATTTATACACATAATAAGAAAATTTATAAAATAAACGCTACACATGTGGCCGATCGAGTAAGCGATACGATAAATGAAACTTTTGAAATTGCTTTTGTTGACAGCTTCATAAAAGCAACTGCGTAAAGATTTTATCAATAAATGAAAATCGCTTACATAATCGATTAGGAAATGAACAAAGTGATAGGACCATGTAGCCTGACTTCAATAGCTGTTTTTTTACATCCGTGATATGATTTATTCCGTATATTTTAACTGACGTTTATTCCTATCAGATTTTTTTAACATTTATGTTATTTTACATTCAAATTAATGATAATTTAAGGTAAGATATCAGTCGTAGTATTATATCCTATGGTGTTTTACTATGAAGATATGCAGCCGCTATTAACTGTTTTGTCTTGCAGAAAATTTGTGCAATTTATAACTTAGGCTCTGGAGTATCATAAGAGATAGTTTAAACATATAAAAATATTGATTGTTGCTTCTTAATACGTGAAAGAAAACATTATATATGATCGTAAAAATATTTGTTCTCCCAAGACATTCATGATTAAAATATTATGTGCAAAAATAAACTTGCAAAATTAAAAAAAATCTTAAAGAATATTAGTATGGTACAGGCTCAATACAATTAAAGATTTTATGGAGGATGGCACGCTTTGACAATTATGTGATGTTGTAGAATTATAATAACGCATAATTGTTATTTACAAAAAAAGACAAAGAAATAAATAATCTAGTTCTTGTAGGTACCACTTAAGTTTTTTTCGCCAGTTTTTCTCAAGACTGAGGTTTTTTCCTTCTTTCCGAACTAGTGACGTTCAGTAAGAAATTGTAATAATTTAATTCTGAACAAAACATTTTGAATTTGAATTATTATTACTACTAACTACTAATAAAATTTTACTACTAACAGTACAAAATTTCATCTTAATCTGTCCAGCCGTTTGATAATCACAGCATTATCTATACTTATATTACAAAGAGGTAAAGTTTGTGAGATTGTAAGTTTGTGAGTTTGTGACGTTGTAGGGGGTAATCTCTAGATCTACTAAACCGATTTAGATGAAAGGTAAGAAGATAGTTTGAGACCCTACGAAGGACATAGGATACCCTTTATCCCGGAAATCATCACTTAAGGGGTGAAAATGGGGTTGAAAGGTTTGTATGGGGAATCAAGCTAGGGACGAACCCGAGCGAAGCGAGGGTGAGTCGCTAGTTCTAAATATAATTGTATTGTCGTTATCAAAAAGTATAATCAACAAATACATAGATAGAAGTAGATAACTTTAAGAGGAATTATATTCTTATTGAAAATGAGCACATGAAAGCAGATATTATACACATTCAGTAACGCTACTTATATATGAATAAAGAAAAAAATGGTCAAGTCGGACTCATATGAAAGATATTCATTCCGTGTAATAGCGATTTGAAAGGAATTTAACGACTTAAGTTTTCCTTATCTTTTACCGAAAAGTATGAATGAAGCTCTTATATTTACATTTGTTTTATTTTAAAGGATTTATAACGAGGGCTAAGCTTTGGTCTAGACGATGTCATATAGTCTTGAATCAAAATATTTGCTTCTCAACTAAAAAACGTACATTGACTATGAAATAACTTTAAATAAAATTACTACATCCTTTGATAGATATATCCTTTGATATTTTGGTTTTCTACAAATTGGTTCATGGGACTCTGACCTTATAACCTATTCATTACAAAACACCATCAAAATCGATTCACAAACATACTCACAACATTACTCTGTTTTTTGGATGTTGGTCAAAAAGTGTATCTGGTTATCACCGTATAGGTTGATAATAGGGGTCGATATATCCTGTAGTGCTCTATCCAAAGGCAGATAATTGAGTTACCTTGGTACAAAGTCGACGTTTCGTCCTCGCAATCAATTTTAGAGTGGACGTCATATTTCAAAGGAATGTGATCGCCTTTGTATGCGATGATTTAGTTTTATGTATCTGGTAACACACTGGGGATAAAAGTACCTGTTCAGAAATAGGGATTATTCGTATTATTTGGTTAGTGGAACAAATCGTATTGATTCTTTAATACAGAAAATAGTTACGACGTTTCCTTGTAAAATATATTTAGGATTTTTACATATACGAGATGAAAACATATTGTTTTAAGAAAAATATTTATTTTTAATAAAATTAACTTTGATACTAGTTGTTACAGACAACACTTATATAACCTTTGAGATGTCTAAAACCTTAGTCTCTACCGTGTCCATGATTGCTGTAAAGCATTCGAAACGTTGGGAACCAAATAATCAAAATAAATCCGCGAAATAATCCGAAAAGGTAGCTATATTTAAAATGTCAAATATTCGCGTAAATCTAAGAAAGTAAAATATTTATTAATACACTAGCGACTCATCCTCAATTCTCTCGGGTTCGTTCCTGGGTTGATTCCCGATACAAACTTTAATCCTCATTTCATTCATTCAAATTTCATCTAAATCGGTTCAGTAGATCCAGAGATTACCCCCTACAACGTCAGAAATTCACAAACTTTACCTCTTTATAATATTAGTATAGATAGATTACAGTTTGGGTGAAATTTAATTTTTGTAATGAAAATTGTAATCTGTTAAAAGAACATTCTATCATATTTTTAAATTCATCTCAGCACTGACATTGTATTCGGAAATTGCTACTACGCTTCCATAGTGCACTGTGGGACTAAATCTTGAAAATTGGAAATCCACTATATCAAATAAGACGATGTGTAGAGCGCAATATATGAAATTTCAAATAAAAAATATTTCTATTCTTTCAAATAACGATAGTTTAACTGGTATTTTCGTAGTTTAGTTGTAAACAAAACTGCGCATGAATATAAATGGATGTTTTTTTTTTAATTTTATAATATATAATATAACACTAGTGACTCGCCCTCGTTCCGCTCAAGTTTTTTCCTTGGTACGTTTTAACGGTTAGTATAGATTTAAAAAGTATCCTATATGTTTACCCGGATAACCAGCTATCATCATATCAAATTTCATCAAAATCTGTCCAGTGGTTTTCTCGTATTGCGTTCTCAGACAGACAGACAGACAAATAAAAATTAAAAAACAACTATAGATTTGGACTATTTATCGATAATAATGACTACTTCAATAAGATTTTCCAAAAAATATTTAATGTACAATTTCGACTCAGAATTTTATTATATGTAGAGATAAATATTTATTAACACCCTCCACTGTATTGTTTTCTTTATTTAAAACTAAGGAATGGAAATCTATGATCATATTCAAAAATTTGGCTGTTTTTGTACTAAATTGGGACGATATGAAATTAAAAATGTTGCCGTATAATTGTGCGAAACATACATCGCTTGAAATAATTCTTGTATGATAGATATTATTTAACGCTAGCAACATCACAAACGGTCATTGGCAATGCTGCAGTACAATTAAATCTCTTTAATAATAAAACTTTTAAATCGTTAAATTAAATTGTTTCATTGTTAAGTAATTTTATAATAATTGATGGCAAACATTCACATAAATAATATAAATGTACAAAATGAGCTAAAGTTTTTCGAATTTGAATGAAAACCGTTGATTTCAGCAGTTCAGAATCATGCTTTTAAATCACAAATTGCATGTTATATTTTAAAGAATTTTTTTAGATTACTCGTTTGTAAAAGCAACTGAAGCAGATTTAAACCCATTGATTGTGTGTAGGTCATTTTCAACATTAATTTATTTCCTAATACGATGGAGGCAGATATCTTAAGGAAACTTGTATGATTGCTTAAAGTAGTTCTTGAAAGACGTGTGAAGTCCATCAACCGATATTTAGGTGGAGGCTAGTGTGGTAGACTATCAGCTGATGTTAAGAAGAGTTTAATTCATTTTTATTAGCGAATTACCTTCACTTCGCTTGGGTGGGCTCCTATATATGTAGGTGTTAAACTGTCTGTGTGTTAGTTTAGCTCATAGCCTGTCTGTATACTGAATTTCATCCAAATTAGTCCAGCATTTTTAACGTGAGAAAGTAACAACCATACAAAAACACATACACAAAAACTTTCGCAATTATAATAGTAAACCGAATAATCACATTTTCTACCATAAATTCATATAAATATGAGCTTACTCACGGGAGAAATATTTAGACTCATCCATAAAACAAAATGGCGTTGTGTCCGGAAATTGCTTACTACATTGCATCGTACTGCATTTGGTCTTGGAAAATTGAAAATCTAGGGTTTAAGTTATAAACTATATAGTAAACGGACTGGTATGATAAATTCTCACTTCGATATCTGGCTTAGTGTATTATATTAAAGCACATCGAGACCGATGTAAGTTTGTTGAATTTAAAAAAAAGCTAAATATTTCTGAGTGAAAGCTTCGATAGTTCTTGACTTGGGATATAGTCTTATCCTCTTTAAACTAAATTGCTTGCAATATGTCTAGACAGCTGAGTAATGTCAGATTTGCTAATTTTTATATGTATGTAAGTTTGGTACGCAATATCTACATCTACACTAGTATTATAAAAAGGTACAGTTTGTAAGTTTGTATGTACGAATGTAATCTATGAAACTTGATTCGATGAAATTTTAAAGTTCTTTGACTAATAGGAAGCTACATTACGAGTGCTATAGGTTATATTTATTGATGAAAATGTATTTACTGGTCGTTAAGTTGTTTTATTCGCGCGCGCTGCCTAAACGACTTGAAATAAACCAATAAAATATATGGCCAAAACATACCTATACTATATTCGCCGAATGAATCAAGTACTGAGATTTTGCGCTTCCACGTGATTAGTTGCAGATAAGACGCTTAGGACGCGATTACAATGCAAGTCATAAAATTAGTCCGTCGTTGCATTCCGTACCGTTCACACGTCTCACGTGTAGTTACTTGATTTATTATCAATGTAGGAGATGGCAGAGTCCCACTGGGGGTATTCATTTGTGTGATGAGCACGAGTGCTTGTACTCCAGTCATGGGTGTTTATATTTAAAGTAATATATGTATAGTGTATCAACTATCTGGTATCCATAACACAAGCCTCATAGCTTACCATGGAACTAGATAATGTTGTGTGCTAATGTCTCCACATATTTATTTATATTTACTTTGACACGAATAAATAAGTAAGGTTTTATATTTAAAATTTAAATATACCTAGAACATTTTTCAATAAAAATTAGTGATATTTGCGATAGATATTGTAGGTATAAAGAGAGGTAAACAAAAAATTAATCGTTTGTGCTCTCAAATAATCTTGTTTTTTAATTTAAATAACAATTTCTATGGGCACATGCATATATGATATAATATATATGTATATCATTTTATCGTTGTTTTTTATAAATTAATAAAAAAATATATTAAAACTAGGTATATATTTTTTAATACTTTACAAAGCCTTTACAAATCTTCGGAGCTGCTCTGTATTGATTCTGAAAGTTTATTTACTAAAGAAAAACCGTAATATTGTATTTTTACTGTAAGTAATAGTAGGATATGGTTCAAAATTAAAGTTTTTAAGCATTATTTTTACTAAGTGCTAGGTACTAATTTTGTAAAATATTTTATTTGGCAATCACATATTATGTGAATTATGTGATTACACTATAACATATCATAATAGAATAGCGAAAAACACGTCTTTAAGACATATTCTTATGTTCTTAAAATATTCAGAAATTATACGAATATAACATAATTTACATGAAAATAATAATTTCGTAACTTATGAAATTTAATTAAAGAAAAAATGTAATATACATTTAACTAAAAATTGAATCTTTAAACGTTATAATTATGAACCTGGAAAATGTTTACGGAAAAAAATATAGACAATATTAATTTTCCTTAAAAGATATTATGTAAAGTATTCATTGCGAAATTAAATTCAAAGCTGTTACTCCGCCATGCCATTCTGAATAATATACCCGTAATTAAACTAATGGACATTTTATTTCGAAATTATCTCAAGTTTTTGCGAAGTGTAAAATCTAGTTTAAAACAAATTAGGATAATTGTTTTTGTTGATTATGTACATATATTAACTTAATACATTCGAAAATACATACGCATATGTATATAACGACTCCAACTATCTCGACACAAAAAATCACGTCATTCCGTTTCCACTTGAAAGAAGGACAAACAAACAAACACACTTTCACATTTATAATATTAAGTATGGGTATGGATGTTAAATATTCGCGTAAATCTAAGAAAGTTAAATAAAATAAATTAACTCACCGGTATCGAAGCGCGGCCTCGCCGGCAGTCGGTGCGGGAGGTCTTGGTTCTCCGCGTGCTCGAATGTTCTGAAACCGAGCGCGAACTCCGCGTATGGACTTATCTCGAACATTTCTATGGGATATTAGAATTTTATTAATTTATTAAAGTTTTTTTTTAAATATTGAAAAGATACAAAATTATAAATTTTAAGTTATACTAAGTATATACTGTTAACTATGTTATGTAAATTACACCTAAAGTAAGTTGCGGGTTAAAGTTAAAAATGTCGGATTTAACTATACACTACACATATATCTAATCTAATATATAAAATTTTCGTATCACAGTGTTTCTAACAAAACTCCTCCGAAACGGCTTGACCGATTTTTATGAAATTTTGTGCGTATATTAAGTAGGTCTGAGAACAGGACGTAAACAATTTTTCATACCCCTAAGTGATAAGGGTCGTCCAACCATAGTTTTAAATAATATTTTCTTTTGGGTCCAATTATATTAAGGGACAAAACATATATTAAATTTCATTTTAAACAATATCTTAGTACTGAATATTAAATAGTATATTTAATAAGAATTTGAATTAAAGATGAAATATACCAAATTTATGAAGAAATACACGTTTAACCTAAAATGCTGAAAGTTTGATTGAAGAGATAGAATAAATCATGGTAATATGAGTAAAAGATCAAAGCAATATTAGTATGAAGACAGGGCTATGTTCGGTTATCTTAGGATTATCATTAAAAGAAGTAATTTAAATATTTTTATAAGTTAAAAAATATATCTAACTAGCGACTCACCCTCGCTTGGTTCGTCCCTAGGTGCGTTTTGACGGTTAGTATTAAATACAAATCTTTGAATTTCTCGTCTTTTCTGTACTAAAATATGCATGTATTATACATAGAAACCTTCCTCTTAAATCAATCTACCTATTAAAAAAAATGGTTTAAAATCGGTTGCGTAGTTTTAAAGATATAAGCATACATAAAGACAGACAGACAGCGGGAAGCGACTTTGTTTCATACTATGTAGTGACTAGTGACTTATCCTTGCTTCACTGTAGGTACCTGATAGTAGTCAATGTGTTACTTTAAGTAAGAGACTATCTATGTACCTACTAAATTTCATCCAAATCCGTCCAATCATTTTAGCGTGAAGGAGAAACAAACATACACGCACACAAATACATAAATATTCACGTAGTCTAAAATACTAGCGACTTACCTGGTTTCGTTTCGGGTTCATCCCTAAATAACAAATCTATCCTACGGGAATGTACATTTTTTCGGGATAAAAACTAACCTATGTGCTATTTCAGACTATAATCTATCTCCGTGCCAAACTTCATCGTGATCCGTACAGCCGTTTGGCGAAAAAGAGTAACAAACATCCATCCATCCTCACAAATGTTCACATTTATAATAACATTATAAATACCATTTTTGCTAGTTTTCCTCGTATGTACGGGAGACGTGTATATCCGCGGCGTATGCGCGTAACGCTCTTTGTGTTCTGAATGTGAGGCGACACTCTCGTTCCTTGATTTTACTTCCTCGGTGATCGAATGGCGATATTGTGATGTGTAGTTTTGCCTAAAATTTATACTAGAGAATTATTTATTTATATATGCTATTTATATTTCAAATTATGTTTTTTTTTTTCATTTGGTACGATTCCATTCGATCACAAAATATTTGACTCCTAAAATAAATGCATATATTTAAAAAAAACGATCTTTTCGGATTTTTGTGGACTTATTTTGATTTTTTTTTTTTGCTACGAAGCACTCGAAACAACAGAAACAAAAAATCAAAAATAAATCCGCGAAATAATCCGAAAATATAGTTTTTTTTTTGTTTATTACTTAACACTTTTTTGTGTTGTACAAAAAAATGTACAATATCTTTCCATTCCATATTATCTTATATTACGATAAATTAATTATTTCAAATTCTATACAAATACAAACATAAACATTTATTCAAATAGAAAATATAATGCGAATAATTTTCGATAAAAATTTACCACCTAAAACATATTATAAAGATTTCTACAAAATAAAACTAAGCAATACTGAAATAACTCCTATAGCAAATGAAATAATACAATTTTGTTTGTGGGAAATTCTACGAAGTCCTTTGTGAGGAAGAATGATGGATTATGTAAATTACGCAAACCATTTTGCCTAAATATAATGCCTAAGTACGATACTTAGACAAAAATATAAGAATAAGTATAAAAAAATTGGATAACGATCTTTTCTATGTTATTTTCTTTTTTCTCAAAGATCTTGATCAAGATATATGTTATAGCTTAAACTTTATATATGAAATCATATAACTTTTCACGAAACAAGTTTTATAAGAATAGACACATAAAAAGTAAAAACTGTCTTAGATTTTTTCTATACTATTTTTTTTTCTAAACTTTTCGCTGGCAATTAACTCATATATTAAATATATTAATTAATTATTAAAAAAATTCGGATTTTTTTAATAATTAATTGTGTAAAAGGTATCTAATACAAAAACATTAAAATATTTTCATTATAAACAAAACAACGTGAAAATTTATTTGCTAGGGAATATTTAAAAAAATAACTTACCGTCTCCTCAATAGTATGCAAGTGAAAGCGACCAGACATATGACAAGGAGGATCGAACTGCACATGATCACTAGCATATTGAGGTCGAAAAAATCTGAAGGCGGACCGATTTCCTCTAAAAAGTTACAAACATTAGAATACTCGTACTATGTTTTTAAATTAATTAAATATGTTATATTGAAAAAATCTCCATACATAGTACCTACTTTACACATACGTGTGGATTATTTTCTTTCAATTTATATGAAGACTAGCATTGCCCGCGGCTCCGCCCGCGTTCAGATGACCAAAAACCAAATTCGTAGGTTTTACATATTAGTATCTAAATAACAGTTTTTGTATTTTTTATCAGAAATGAGACATTTCCCCGCCGTAAAAAGTATCCTATATGTTGTTCCGGATAACTAGCTATTACCATACTAAATTTCATCAAAATCCCTCCAGTGGTTTTTCTGTGATGCAGTAACAGAGCGACAGACAAAAATTCTAAAAACTATAGATTCGGCCTCTGTATCGCTAATAATGTTTATTTCAATAAGATTTTCCAAAAAATATCTAATGTACAGATTCGGCTTAGTTATAATTTTTTATATGTATAGATATTTTACATTTAATATGTATTATATCCTATCCAGTTGAAAAGAACCATTAAAATTGGTTCATAATAATTACCTAAATAGTTTAATATACATAATATAACAGGCAATTTAGCCGTATTCAGTATATTCTCATATTTATTTTCTGAAATTTCGTGTTATTAAAATATAATATGAGATAAACAAATTATATAAGATTCGAACCATTATAATTGTAAAATCAGTTAACAGAGACTTAACTATAAGGACAAAGGAGATATTATAGTGCTGATATATGTGCGCAAACACAAGCGCACTCTCTATTCCTGTCACTCTCATACTCCCGTGGAACGACACGAGACACGACCAGTGAGAGTTAAGGCGCAGGACCAGCGCGACACGTGCTCTTCGACGCACAAGTGTAAAACACTGCCAGCTTCCCTACTCCAGGTTTGAAATTTCTTGACAGAAAAACTTAATAAACGAACTTGGCCTGACTTGGGAATCGAACTCAAGACCTCAGGATCTGTAGCCGTTAATTTTAGCCACTAGACCATCAAGACAGTTAAAACAAAGACTACAATAAATAAAATACCTGATAAATACAATATATTTCTTTTCAAAACAAAACAACGTGTAAGGGAAAGCATCTGTTTTATCGCGAACTATAGAGACCTATTAAATTCTATCGAGCAATACAATTTAATGGCAACTTTTTATAGAAGCAATCGTTGATTGGATCTATATTTATATCTATAGTTGCAGTTTGAATCAACCCATTATTTTTCGCATTTCTGAATAAAGCTCAAAAAAAGTTCACAAAAAAGCTCACACAAAAGAAGACTTCTTCTCCCTGCCGATTTCCCAATTGCTTGGGGTCGGCGCAGTACATCTTCTGTACTGCTGAAAGGATTTGGCAAAAGTTTTACGACCGGCCGCCTGCCTGACGTCAACCCTCCTTGGGAAAGCTATTGTTTATCGCGGAATAAGTCTTATGATATGTCTCTTATATATAACTCTGATTATGTCTTGTAATATGATGCACTTTCGATTTTTTTTGTCTTTTAAAACATTTTTTATACTATTAATTAAAGTTTAATGTTATTTTCGTATATATTTTAAAATAAATTTTAATTACACTATAAATTTTGGTTTGACATACAAAAGAAAGAGACTAACTATACTCACACAAAAGAAGACGCTAACAGTAATAGCTACACGATTTAAGTATGAAGTTTTTAATAACTATAAGAAATACAAGTAATAGTAAATAGTAATATTTTTATATAAAATTATATTTTCGGATTTTTTCGACGATTTAGTTGGGTTTTTGGTTCCGATATTTCGAACGCCTTACAGCAATCATGGTCACGTAAAAGACTGATTGTTGTTGTTGTTGATGAGTTTTATTTAAATTTTACTTACGTTTTAAAGTTTAGAATAGATTTCTCAGAAATTAGATATTTTCCCGCAGTAAAAAGTATCCTACATGTTGACCCGGAGAACCAGCTATCACCATACGAAATTTCATCAAAATCCCTTCAGTGGTTTTTCCGTGATGCGGTAACAGACAGATAAAAATTTTAAGAACTCTAGATTCGGCCTCTGTATCGATTATCACGTCTATTTCAATAAGATTTCCCAAAAAATATTTCATGTACAGATTAGGCTCAGTTAGAATTTTATTATATGTATAGATATCAAATATTCGCATAAATCTAAGAAAGTATTATATTTAAAAATATATATATATATATATATATATATATATATATATATATATATATATATATATATATAAGAAAGTATTAAAAATAATAATACTAAAAATGTCGAGTTGGATTGTTTATTAATTTTTAATTTATATACTAACTGTAAATAAATTAAAAATTAATAAACGAATAAATGAACAGTAGAGTAAAAATAAGCATTGATTCCAGTTGTTCTCGAATTGTCTTACACAGAGAATTCAAGATTTTCCGTAACTAGAAATCCTGAGAGATATTACTAATTAAGCTCTCGAGCGTTTATTAAGTTTTTAGCTTCCGAGCTAGTTTGATTACTGCATTAAAATTTGTACGCCGTAGTTAGTTTGTTATTATTTCTATGTTATGTATCAAAGTTATTCTTTTGGAAAATGAAGCAAAAAATTAATAATTTGCTTGGAAAAATATACATATAATAAAACTGTAACTAAGCCGAATCTATACATTAAATATTTTTTGGAAAATCTTATTGAAATAAATATTATTATTGAATCAGAGGCCGAATCTATAGTTTATTGAATTCTTGTCTGTATGTCTGTTATCAAATCACAGAAAAACCACTGGAGGGATTTTGATTTTTGGTATGGTGATAGCTGGTTATCCGGGTCAACATAAAGGATACTTTTTACCGCGGGAAAATATCTAATTTCTGAGAAAAAATACGAAAACAGCAATGTACCTAAGAATTTGGTTTTTGGTTTTCTGAGCGCGGGCGGAGCCGCGGGCAATGCTAGTTATACAATAGTTATATATAAAAAACCTCTTACAATATCAAATTTAAGTTGAAATTTCATTTTTAAGTATTGTTTGAAGCAGTTTTTTTTTATATTTTAAAGCGCTAGTCTTCTATATCAGAATCTCATTGGCAGATCAATCATGCATAATTTAAAAATCTTATTGCGATAGACGGAATGTTTTATTGACAGAAAGCTATATGAAATGTATGTTAGTCTGACTATTAATTCTTAGATTTACACGAATATATAACATATTAAATGAAACTATTTATTCGGATTTTATCGACATTTTATTTTGATTTTAATATATTGAAGTTTCCTATACTTCTTAGTCGAATACTAAAAGAGAGTACGGTTCTTATATGTACTAAATAGAATTAAAAACACAAGCAAAGCCATAGGCAATAGCTTATATACAAACAAAAAGTTTAAAATTGATAAGAGTTTATCATAATATGTTACCATGTAATTGCAACTACATATAATTATCTTTGGGATATTATTATGAAAGTAGTTAAATGTCACTTTCGGCTTAGACAGGCTCAAATCCTGTACGTAATGACAAAAGTTTTGCTCAAACGATTTTAGTCTTATAATGAATGTTAAAGATGTTATCGATTAACTGTCATGAGTTAAATATTGTTAACGTTTAAGGGGGATAAAGTTTCATTATGAAGTCTTAAAGTGATTTGATATTACTCGTAGAAGGCTTCGTTAGCTCTTTTTTTCATAATAATATTGTATTTATGGTTTTAAATTTTAATAAATCCATGCTTAACGATTATATTTATGTCAACACTAACGGCTCACCCTTGCTTCGCTCGGGTTGGTCCTTAGGTACATTTAAACGGTTGATATGGAATAGGTAGATTATATATTATATTACTGTTCCACTCCCTTGGGCATGACGATATATAGGCGTATTATTGTGGAAGGCTATACTTTCCACAATAAACAAGCTATCATGCAAAAAGAATTTTTCAAATCGGATTAATAGTTTCTAAGATTAGTGCGTTCAAACAAACAAACAAACAAACAAACAAACAAACAAACAAACAAACAAACAAACAAACAAACAAACAAACAAACAAACAAACAAACAAACAAAATCTGCCTGTTTATATTACTAGTATAGAGAATATTTTGTCGGAATATTAGCTAAAAGTAAAGTTATATTAAAACATCAAAATAACATCGCAAAAAATCCAAACAAAAAGTTTTATTAAAATGTCAAATATTCGCGTACATCTAAGTACTATACATGTACAATGTACATGGATAATAAAAGTTTTAATAAACTATAAAAGCGACCTAAAAGAAACACTCGATTCGGCTGTATGTTTATATACACGATAAATGGATATTTTATGCAATTTTATTTCAATTTTTATATCAATTATACCTCACTAGTGTTAACCCGCGGCCTCGAGTGAGTAGTTCTATTATGTATTACTATATTTACCATATACATTATACTATATGTTATTTTGATATATAAGTTACATTTCTGTTAAAATCATAATAACCATTCAGTAGTTTTTGTGAAAGAGTAACAAACATCCATACATCTTCACAAACTTTCGCGTTTAATTATTAATGCTACGTGATATCAGGAAAAATAAAATGATTGAAACTAAAATTGACACTTTAAAAAAACAACACGCAACTTTCACTCTTAATTTTATTTTCAATCTTTCTCTGCACATTCCATATGTATGTATAGAGATTTTACCTGCATTAAACGATTTATTATTATTATTAGACACTCACTCTCGCTTCGCTCGAGTTCGACCCTAGGTACGTTTTAATTTTTTTTGAAACGAAACCCTAATTTTTTTTCTAAAATAAAAGTAGCTTATGTTACTTCCTATAACATCAGCTATCTTCCAGTGTAAGTCCCGTCAAATCAGTCTAGCTGCATCAGAGATTATCCGGAACAAACGGACAGACAGATACACAAAAATTTTACATAATTTTATATGCATTTAGTAAAACGCTGTTATTTTGACATTACAAACAGACACTTCAATTATATTTATCTGTGTAAATGTATAGATTATATGAAAACACTTACCGCCGTCCATAGTTTTGGTAGCGTAAGTGTATACAGTAGAGGCGGTGCCGGCGTCGTTGGCGGCCGTCACGCGCACTTGGTACCAGCTGCCGGGCAGCAGCGCGCCCACGGCGTACGACGCGGGCACGGAGCGCAGCGGCGGCGCTTGGTAGTGCGTGTCTATGTAACCCCAGCCCAGGTTCATATCCATTGTCTGGTGGATACGATATTATTACCCCTATTTGTATATCAGATTTTATAATCATTACAAGCGATACGTTTTAACGGTTAGTATGAAATACAAATCTTTGAATTTCTTAGCATTTCTTTACTATAATATGCATGCATTATACATATAAACCTTTCTCTTGAATCACTCTATCTATTAAAAGAAACAGTATCAAAATCTGTTGCGTAGTTTTAAAAATTTGAGCATACATAGGGACAGACAGATAGCGGGAAGCGACTTTGTTTTATACTATGTAGTGTTAATTATCTATGAGGTTTTTGAATATTTTTAGTTTTTAACATGTTACGATCGCTTTGTTAGTTGTAAAACGTTCTTTATTTTCATCTTTTTTTATTCTCCATGAACGAACCAGGGAATAGAAGTTCTCTAGACCTTGATAACACACAGTCTATTAAATCCAACTATATGAATGAATCATCTAGTTGACATCGTAAATCATCGCACCACCGCACTGTATTTAAAGATAAATATTATATATATCAGAATTTTAATTTAAAAAATTAAATATACAATATTTTATTCTCTTTTTGTAGTGTGTTTCGCACGAGTATGTCTGATAACAATTAAAAGAACTCTAGTAAAACCAATTTTTTAATCGAATAAAATATCGGCATGGTACAAAAATAAGACCATCTTTATTGTATACCATTGTTATGCATTTGCTATAGAAAACATAATTAAATAACACGTACATATTCTTTAAGAGCTTATCTACACATACGTAATAGGGATTATAAGATTATTTATAATCCCTATTACGTATACGTATTCATATGATGGAATTAAATTAACGTAGATAATATTTTACTTTTAAACACTAAGTAAAAAATAGTATAATTTTAAAAAGCTGTAAAATATAAGCTTTTGACTAACTGAAAAAGCTTTTACTAGAAAGAGTTACGTTACGACAATAAAAATACAATTAAAATCGACTTCCAAGATTTGATTTCATAATAATGTGAGTAACAAGTATTAGGTACCTATAAATGAAGCTAATATACGCGTATTATAGCGCGTAGTAATATACCCGCCGCACCTAACGTCCCTATTCACCCTTGTCCCCCGCGACGCTCCCCGCGTTTCCGTGCGCCTGGCGGCGCCCGCGCTTTCACCCCGGCAGTGAGCCAGTAACCGCGTTACGTTTTACACGCGCCCCGCCGACGTACGCCGCTCACTCAACTCGTGACCATTGATTCCTTTAATAATTTGTTAATTATTATACTTAAACACTATTCATCCTGGAAGTCGAAATACATATGTGTGGATCCAGTACATGAGTTTTAATGATTGCGCCCTATAAAATGGCAGCCCAACGTTCGGCCCGAATTTGAAAAGTCGTACGTACCTATAGGATGATGCAATCGTTTTCAAATATTAACTCATGTTATAGTGTTTGTGAATTGTGTCGCGAGTCGAACTGAAATTAACATTATTAGTGTATATGGTAAATAACAATAAGTTACGTGTTATTTTCTACATAAGTTTGTTAGATATTATTATTTTGTCATATTGCATAATAATATATAGGGAGCGAAGTATTTTTTGTAAATCGTTATGTTAATGCTTACGTACCTACTTATGTTAATACATATTACACTGTTGTGAAATTTTAATTTTAGTATAATATTATATTGTCTAAAAGTTATGTAATAATAAGTGAAGTTTTGTTTGCTACGTAAAACTAATAATAATAAGTTGTCGTATTGCATAATACTTTCTGTTACTGTTTATTTTGTGTAAACCATTATATACGTTGTTGTATAGATTTAATGTTAGTATTCTATACCTATGGTTTTATATAATAATGTTTTGTTTGTTATTTAGGAATGATGATATTATTATTTTGTCGTATTGTTTAATACTTAATAATATCTATCGAAGTATTTTGTGTAAACTTTAAATTGCATATATAACTCTGTTGTATAGATTTTAATTTTGTTAATGTTTAAATAAGGTGTTGAGTAATAATAATACTTACTACTAAGCGTTCTGAATAATTATAGTTGTGTTGTTTACTACTTATTCTGATAATATTATTCTGTTAGAATATTGATGTATAATGAATAGTGAATATTATATTGTGTTGTAAAAATCATTTGTTTTGTGTAGTAATACAAGTTTCAACATGTATAGTTTAGTACTGACTATTGTATAGCTATTGTAAGTGTTTTAGTTAAGGATAAAGTGCAAGGTATAAACGTTTTATTAAGTTGACTGTTGAACTGAAATAGTTTTAATAGTGCGTTTTGATATTATATCATTATGGTGCTTACACGATCGCGAGCGAATAGTAACGAGACTCAGAAGGCACCACAGCAAAATGCTGGAGAGCCCAGGGCTCTCTCGCCAGTGGCGTCGGATGCGCCGCCGTCTCCGCTTACTGGCCTGGACGAGGCCTGCTCCACTGCGCCGTATGCGCAGTCACCGTCGTCGGCATCACACATGCAAGTACCCGGTAACCCAGTGGTAATGTCGGATCAGCAGCTGGCGCAGATATTAGGATTGCTGCGCGCGCCAACTACTTCACCATTGGTAACCGCTATATCAGGTAACTTTGCTTCTTGTTCTTCGCGCTTCGATGGCGGAAAAGGCAGTGATGTACTCGCTTTTATAGATGCAATAGAAACATATAAAGAATGTGTGAATATGGACGATAATATTGCTTTGCGAGGCCTTCCTATTCTGCTAACGGATCTTGCCGCAACGTGGTGGCAAGGTGTAAAACCCACCACGCAAAGTTGGCATGAGGCAATAGAGCTCCTTAAACAAACTTTTGGTCCTCAATTACCACCATATAAAATTTATAGGAAAATTTTTAGTAAAGAGCAAACTCAGGAGCCTACTGACATATTTATTTGTAATATTAGAGCCTTATTTGCGCAGTTGCCTCCTTCGCATTTAACTGAAGAAGTTAAATTGGATATGGTATATGGTCTTCTTAGTAAACGGATTCGAGAGAAGGTACCACGAAGTTCTTTCACGACTTTTTCCGAGTTATTGTCGCATTCTAGACGGATAGAAGAGTTAATGGATGAGAGTCGAGTCGAAGTCAATCGACCTAATCTGTCGCAAAGTCAAAGGTTAAATGTTGCGTACAGTCCGAGACAGGGTATTCCACCTGCCTCTTCTTCCGAGTCTAAGGAACCAGTTAAGGTACCGGTTATAAATAGAAATAAGTGTTCCTATTGTAAACGAGTTGGACATAATAAAGACGCTTGTGAGAAGTTGTCATATAAAAATCAGCAAAATAAAAAGGAGTCGATACCCCAGTTGACTTGTTTTGGATGTGGTGCACCGGGAGTGATTCGTTCAAATTGCGCCACATGTAAAGGGAATAAACCAGTGGTGTCAACCAGTAGTGACTTTCATTCGGTTTCAGCAAGTGTAGACTGTATGGATTCGCGTTTGCGCCCAGTGATTAGTATTGGAATTTATGGCGCTAGTGGTAAAGTTTTAGTAGACACTGGTGCAAAACATTGTGTAGGAAGTGTTAGCCTTAGATCCCTGTTAATTAAGAATAGACATAAGTTAGATACTGTTTATACTGAACTTAAATATGCGGATGGTCGTGCATGTGCACAAAACGTTGAAGTGGCGCACGTCCGCGTAACATTGAGAGGGATAACGTTAGGTGTGGATTTTATTATGCTTCCTAACGCGACGGAAAGTTTATTAGGTATGAATTTTATACAAGACATTGGCATGGTTTTAGATTTTCAGCGCGGTATTTGGTTTTTGAGAGGCGATAAGACGCCCCAACCCATTGAATATGAGTGTAAGTCTTTGCCGCCTATCAATTGCTCTTCTGTAGGTCTTCGCGATGACGAAGGTTCCCACCTTAGCTTAGGGCAACGGCAGCGGCTCTCCGAACTCCTGAATGTTCATGAAGACATTTTTACTCCAGGGGGAGGACCGACTTCATTTGCTATGCACCGTATAGACACCGGGGATGCGGCGCCAGTAACGAGCCCTCCGTACCGTGTCTCACCGTCCAAAAAGGAAATAATACGTAAAGAAATAGAAACCATGCTTGAAGATGGCATTATCGAAGATGCGGAGTCCGAGTGGGCATCGCCCGTGGTGTTAATACCCAAGAAAAACGGTGAGGTGAGATTCTGCGTAGATTACCGTAAATTAAACAATGTTACACAATATCTTAAGTCCTGTGATCTCTGCCAGAAATATAAATCTACTAATTTAAAGCCTGCAGGGTTGCTTCAAACCCCAGTTCCTCAGCAGCGTTTCGAAGTTCTTGCTATGGACCTGTTTGGCCCTTTGCCAGAGGGCGCTAATGGCGAGAAATGGATTTTAGTCGTTGAAGACACAGCCAGTCGGTGGATTGAGTTATTCGCGTTGCAAGATGCCACCTCAGAAACATGTGCTAAGGTGCTCATCGAAGAAGTTTTCCTTAGATATGGTTTACCGCGTCGAGTAATATCCGACAATGGAACCCAGTTCGTATCAGCGGTGATGCAAAAAGTCATGTTTGTACTAGGGATCCATCAATCCCTGATACCAGTTTATCACCCGGAAGCCAACCCGGTTGAGCGGAAGAACCGCGAGCTGAAACAACAATTAGCGATTCTGGTAGGACCAGAACATCGACGTTGGCCAGCTGTTTTACCCATGGTTCGCTTTTCTCTTAATAGTTCCTACAACCAGGGCACCGGCCAGACTGCTGCGTATCTTACTTTCGCACGAGAGATGCGCTCGCCTTTGTCTGTACACACTGATCTCAGAGGCATCGTCACAAAAGAAAATTTTGTGCCTCAGATTACACCATATCTAAAGGAGTTTGCACGAACCTTGAAGTACGTGAAGCAACGAATAGAAGATCAGCAGGATGCTAGGAAAGTAGACAATGATAAGCATCGCAGGAGTTCTCCATCTTATAAATTGGGTGATCTTGTGCTGGTGGAGGCACATCTAGCTAGCAACGCTTCAAAGGGGTTTAGTAGTAAGTTCGCGCCAAGACGGGAGGGACCTTATCGCATATCTCAAATAGCCAGTCCTTCGTCTTTTGTAGTGTCCGATAGCCAAGGACATGTTAAGGGCAAATACCATGCCAGTGCCTTAACGCCGTATGTAGGGTCTTCTAAAGCCATTGTACATCAGCGACGGCGTGGCCGACCAACCAAGTCACAGCCGGGTCGTCCTTGTGACTTGGAGGGGGAGGCTATAGCGCGTAGTAATATACCCGCCGCACCTAACGTCCCTATTCACCCTTGTCCCCCGCGACGCTCCCCGCGTTTCCGTGCGCCTGGCGGCGCCCGCGCTTTCACCCCGGCAGTGAGCCAGTAACCGCGTTACGTTTTACACGCGCCCCGCCGACGTACGCCGCTCACTCAACTCGTGACCATTGATTCCTTTAATAATTTGTTAATTATTATACTTAAACACTATTCATCCTGGAAGTCGAAATACATATGTGTGGATCCAGTACATGAGTTTTAATGATTGCGCCCTATAGTATCTTATATATTTAAACGAGCTATTCTTGTATATATATATATGTATATATATATATCAATATATAATCTGAATCTCGAAAACGGCTCCAACGATTTTCATGAAATTTAGTATACAAAGGGTTCCGGGGGTGATAAATCGATCTAGATTAGTCTTATGTCTGGAAAAACGCGTGTTTTCGAATTTTCATGCGGTTTTCTTTTGCATTTTCATAATTTTTGCATTGTCAGTTGTCACTTCTGGTGGGTGGGAGGCGCCACTGTGCAACTGTCAATATCGTGTCCGTATTTACATCAAGTTTAAAATATTTAAGTGGAAATAATCTAAAGAAAAATTCTAAATTTTAATTAATTTAATAATAATTTTAAGAAATTTTAATCGATAAAATCTATGGGCAATATGTAAACATCACCAAGTCTAGATGCGTTGAAGAACAAATGAGCTTTTAAAAATTCACCTACCAAACAAATACAAAAGTGACAAACATAACATATAGATACTATCAGTGCAAAACCATATTTTCTGTGTGTGATGACAATAAAACAAAATAATTTGTGAAGTGGAAGCGTAAAATATTAAAACAAGTTTATAACCTCAAACTAATACTCTGTATAAAATTGCAATTCAACTAGGTATAATTGGTGCTCTTTTTCAATCAGCTTTTCTACTTCCGTCTTCACACTTAAGATGGAGGACATAAAAAAGTTGCTAATAAACATACAACAAGAAATAAGACAGCAGAAAACAGAAATCTTAGAAATGAAAGAAGACATTAAAAATACAATCAACAATAATATACTTAAATGAGAAATTTAAACACTTAGAAATAAAAATTGAAGTTCTTGAGAAAAAAATCCAGGAACAAAGTACCTCAATAAATAATTTAGAAAGACATATTAGGCGCAAGAACTTGGTTATGTTCGGAGTAGAAAAAGGTAAAAAATCCTATCATGAACTAGAGGAAAAAATAAAATCTTAAACAAACACAAGGTGTTACAAGCCCAACTGAAGATAAAGAAAAAGACCTTGGCAAAACAGCTTTCATTAAATATGACAAACTAATTATTGTGGATAATAATAAGAACACTTCTCGCCAATACTCAAATAAAAGAAGTCTGCCTGTATTTTCAGAAACGCCTTACCTCAATTATAAACAAAAACTAATAAATAAACAACATACAAAGAAAACCAAACCTGCTAATATTAAAGACTTTATATTACAACAACCAAAATTAACTTTCAACCACACAAATGATAACCAGGAACAACTAAAAACAACACAGCAATATACAGTATATTAAACACAGTAGGAACCTCCTCATCTTTATCCCTCAGTACGGCCGGTCACTGTGGGGGAGTTCAACCGTAACCGTCCAAAGAAAAACAGACATACAATGAACAAAGGTATACATATCTTCACCAGAAAAACTTCTAGAATTAAAAGCAGCATTTCCTACAACAAATCAAAAGAACACAAAGATAAAATTATAAACTTTATAGGCATATCAGAAACAAATTATATATTGGAAACAAAATTTGAAAAGAAACCCTTTGCAATCATACAAGCATAATCTCCAACGGAGAGCTCTATGCAGGACTACTTTGGAGAAGGCTTTTAACCGAGAGGGGTCTATACATGAAAAAGACATTTACTAAATAAATACATTTAATTATGAAATTAAATACCTAATTTATAACTATTGTCAGAATTAATGTATGGAAAGAAATTTTATTTATATTTATTATTGTGAAATGTTTAGTATTTACTCAATTGAATTATTTAATTTATTGTGATTGTTTATTTATTTATTTGTTAATCATAATTTATATATATACAATATCATTTCAAATAATATTAAAGATTTTTAAAATAATTTAATTCCAGATTACAAAATTATTAGTTAAAAATTATAAGTTAATAAATAGTCCCTAACCAAAAATTGAAGTTAAATTAAGTATAATCAAATAAGTTATAAATATGATTTGTTAAAATACAATGTTAAAAATTGTTAATTAAGTAAGAGTAATTATAATTTAAAATTATAAGTGAGCATGTATACAATAAATAAAGCTTTATTATTATTATGATTTCTTTTGCATTATTCCACGCAAAATATTATATTCGATAATTTCGCACGCTCAGACGTAAGCATTATGGTCAATCGGCCAATGCGCAAGTTTGACAACCACAGGTGTCTGGGTTCGTATCCCGGTCGGACACAAAGTTTTTAATTTTGTTTTTTTTTTTTGTATTTATTCAAATTCTTAGTTTGTTTTTTTTTTTGCCCAAAAACTCCGAGCAAAGCTCGGTCGCCCAGGTACTTATAAGTAAAATGTGCTTTTTAAGTTATAATAGATTAGCCGTCCCTTGCTCGTTATGCTGGGCATGCGTAAATGTTTCTTTTAATCTTCCGAGACCTTAATGTAAGTATTAATTTTTCGCTTAAAAATTAAAAAAAAAATACGGAAAAATAATAGTCGAACTCGCCCACTGAGGGTTCCCTACAAATTTTCTACATTTCAATTTTTTGGAATTTTTCCTTTATTTGTACTGTAAGAGATTGCTTTTGCCAAGTTTCGTGATTCTAAGTTAACGGTAACTACCATATAAGTCTTCGACTCAAAAACGGGTAAAAAAGGGTACTTCCGGTTGACCTAGAATTGTCAATTTTGGTTAAAAGCAAACTCTTACAGCACAAGTAAAGAGAAAATTCCAAAAAATAAAAAAAGTTGAAAAATAAGGTAAATTTTGGACTTAAAAGTTTTCACTAAAATCTAAATTTGCCCATAACTTTTTGTCTTGTTGACTCAGGACCCTGATTTTTATACACCTAATAGGTACTATAGACCTCAATAGCTGGCATAAATTTCAACTTGCTAGGTCCACCCGTTCCTGAGAAAATCAGTGGTGACACACGAACAGACGGACAAGAGAGTTCCATTTTTTACCTTTTGAGGTACGGAACCCTAAAAACAATAAATCATACATACAAACTCACCGCTAAATTCTCAGAGCGATGCCAAAAGGTACTCCCCAACAAACGGTACTCTACGTCCCATTTCGTGACGTCACACCCGCCGTCGTCCCAACCGCTCAGTTGTATGTAGATGTGTGTAGCATTACTCCATAACCAGTCGGTGGTTAACGGGGATATTGGAGCTGTAAAGGGTGTTATTATTATACACATTTTATAACACGTTTCGCTCAGTTTGCAGTGACCCTATTTGTTGTGTGTTCGAGTCCCGCTGAGGGCATTCATTTGTGTGATGAGCACGAATGTTTGTACTTCAGTCATGGCTGTTTATATTTATAATATGTATGTATTAACTAATTTTGTGTATTCTTGACGACAAGATAACCAAAAATCTATCAATGGTCTTATCTCGAATATGACGGGAATGCTGCGACCTGGTATTTTATTTTGATGACCCGGTATCGGATTGCGACCCACCGAATGAGAAACACTGAATTGTAGAACTTTCTTACCTCCACCCAACGTCATGACATCGGCATGCGCCGGTGCGGAGGTGCCCACGCTGTCCGTCGCCGTCACTCGCACCGAGTACTTCGTGCCACACTTCAGGCCAGATATAGAATGCTGATGTATCCCCCCAATCCTTGTCTCTTTGGTCGGCCATGCCTCTTGCCAGGGACCGTCCTCCTCCCTCCAAGTTAGGTTGTAACCTAGTTACCGTGTTACCATGATTACCATGGTTACCATGGTTACCATGGTTACCATGGTTACCATGGTTACCATGGTTACCACATGTATACTAATATTATAAAGAGACAGTTTGTTTGTTTGAACGCGCTAATTTCAGGACCTACTAAAGCGAATTGAAAAATTCTTCTTCAATAAACGGACTATCTATAACAAAAATAATTTTTCAAATCGAATTAATAGTTTCTGAGATTAGCCCTTTCAAACAAACAAACAAACAAGCTCTGCCACTTTATAATATTAGTATATGTAGATATGTTTTTAACATACCCTTAATATTATATGTCAAGTAAAAAACGAATATGCGAAGAGAAGTATTGAAAACAACCAAAAAAAATATAGACAAAAGTAATTCTGAAAGGACTGAAATACATTCATATTATATATATTTCCTTAGTATTATCGATATTACTTTCGATACCACACAAGTGTCTCACAAACTGTATCATGGAAAGTTACAGCGCAAGCTGTTAGAACATTAGTATGTAGATGGCTTAAACTTTGGATTCCGTCCAATGGGTCTGAGCACTAAACTAACTTGATTTAAATCTAAGCTATTGATTTTCCTAAGATTGCGAATTTAAGGGGAAATATTGCATATATTGCAAGTTTGGTTCTTATTTCAATATATTTGACTAATTCGTAATCTAAAATAAATACATAAATAACAAAATTCTAACTGAGTCGAATCTGTACAATAAATCTTTTTTAGAAAATCTTTTTCGTCCCTACTAACATTTTAATGTTTAGTATAGATTTCTCAGAGATGAGATATTTCCCGCAGTAAAAAGTATCCTATATATCGACCCGGATAACCAGCTACCATCATACTCATCAAAATCCCTCCAGTGGTTTTTTCTGTGATGCGGTCATAGACAGACAGACAAAAATTCTAAAAACTATAGATTCGGCCGCTGTATCGATCACAATGTTTATTTCAATATGATTTTCCAAAAAATATTTAATGTACAGATTCGGCTTAGTTACAATTTTATTATATGTATATCTATAGTTAACAAAAGCAAATAAATATCTACTATATATTACTTACTTATTCCGTAAGATATTGAATCGTTAGCTGTTTTGATTTCATCCCATTCCACTATGATAGAATCTTTGTAAGGCGTAGCTCGTAAGCTCGGAGGGTCCGGTAATGGTAAAACTTTTACAGAATATACCACTGAGTCGGATCCGTACAAATTTTTCGCCAAGCACGTGTAATTCCCGCTCAAAGATTGATCTATGCCTAAAGAAAAAAATATATAATATAATAATAAATAAAAATTACATATAACATATTACACTAATGTAAAAATAAATATATATTTACATACTAAAATAATAATTAAATATCTATACTAATAATACGGTGAATGATAAGAACGATGATGGACGGTGCATATTGGGAGCAAGATCGCTTTAGAATCATAATTTCTGAGATTGTCACGTGTAAATTTATTTTATATTACATACAATATATTATATAAACTTTGCGAGAAAGCTTACGTCTCTATAGTATATATATCTAAGAAAACTTAAAATTTCTTAATACAAACAAATAAAATCTGGAAGTCATTTGAAAAATGTAAATTAAAATAGTGCTCATGTATAGTTATTTGATGTTTAATGCCTAAATGGCTATTTTATAAAATTTCTTAGTTGACATTTGTCACATATTGCCGAAACCACTTTAACTTGCGGATAAAACTTTACTTTAACTCGTGAATAAAATCTATACTAACATAATAAAGAGGTAAACTTTGTGTGTAAGTCGTAATCTCTGAAACTACTGAACCGATTTCAAAAATTCTTTCACTAACAGAAAGCTACATTACCTCTGACGGATATAGACTATGTTTTATTTTTCTTTAAAAAAGTTTTTAGTTTATAACTTAATATTTGCAAATCAAGTCCGACTAAAATCCGCTAAAAAGACGCTATATTGGCCATTTTTTTTTTAACGTTGGGAAATGCATTTACGCACGAAGTGTGGGACTCACCGGCGAAGCCAGTACTACCCACTAAAACCCAACAAGACCTTCCCCCGTCTTAATGGGGCGTCGCAGGATCGCTTACGCATTCAACTACGACGCCCCGACGGCAGGTCTGCCGAAGCAGACCACAACAACCATGGGGTTGCTCCACAGTCCACTCTGCTATCAGAGAAGTACCAGGAGCAACCCGCCCTCCGAAGAGAGCCGCCTCCCACCGCCCACCGAAGCGGGCCACCTCCCTGTGCGTTTCTTGGCTTCGCGCCCGGCTGGATTGCCAGGCACTACTGAGCCCCCCCACCACGACAAGGTGAACGCACGTTGAGGGGGACGCTATATTGGCCTACGCTAGCCCAATCGTTGCCTATAAATGAAAATAATGGTGCTCATTTTTACTATTGTAAAACACGAGCGTAGCCACGTTGAAAAGCTAATTTGTAGATGCCATATTACAAGATTTTATTGTAACTTCTTTCATTTGATAAGTAGGTTTCAAAGAAATGATTCCTACCTCATTCCACGTCAAGTACCTACTCACTCAAGGCTCTTTTACTTATTGAAGGATAAGTGCTCTTTAATAAAGATTAAAGCGTAGATTCTACATCGAAGATTAAAATTAGAACTTTTGTTACGCATTATAAGTGACGATGAAAATATATGAAGTATTATATTAATTATTGTATTATTGGAAGAATAGTGAGAAAACGTCATCATGGAAGGGATGACAAGTAGTGGTGGCGTCTACGAGTCTATATAAGTTTGTGCGCGCTTCATTCGGGAGATTTTTCGTGTACAATCAACGAGTATAGGGGAAACCCTTGTCCATTTGGAAATTCAACCTGCCTTTTTATTTTTCTTTGTAATTAAGAATTTAGATTTGTTTTCCTTTAAATTGTTAATACATAAGATCTCTGTTATTTTTTGTAACTGATTTAGTTTAAAAATTCTATTTAAAAGTATAAATGTGCGTAAGTAGTTGTTATTGTTTTTTTTTATTTCAATTTCACTTCTGGTTCCTAAAAGTATAATATATTTTGAAATGATATTAGAATTTGTATTTAGATACATAAATACATACATATATTTACACTATCTTCGTTCTGATTTTCACTAATATATATTCGTTGAGACGTTAGAGCGTGAAGAATAAAGAAGCACTCACTTTTCTATACATTTTTACATACACACACACACACACACACATAATAATATAGAAATCCATATTATTAATTATAATAATCATTAAAAAACCAACATTTTAAAGTAAATACACCTGAAATAACCAAAACAAAAGAAACCAACTCACTTTTAATCAGCAAGCTGTCATCTTTGTTCCGCGTGAACCTCGGGTGGTGGGTGATGATGTTGTGGTTGTGGTACCACACGGTGCGCGGCGGCGGCGCGCCCACGCTGCGGCACGCCAGCGGCAGCGCGCGCCGCACCGCCACCGCCACCGCGCCGCCCAGCGACCACACGCCCGCCACCACTGCGGGGCGGTGACTTGTCAGTGTTAGCTATACTATCAATTGTTACTAGTATGAACAAAGAATAAATTTAGTCATCATTATAATTTTAACTCAAATGAAATACTCATTTCCTGTCAACCTTGTAGAGATGGCAACACCAAAAACTGTATTTAGTATGAATTATAATTCTCAAAGTCAAAACATTTAATACTCTTTAATTTAAAATATGTGGATGTGGAAAACTTATAAGGTATAAACGAGGTATTTTGTAACATGAAGGGCAGTGTACTTTCTGGAGTGAGTTGAAGTATATGAAAGTTTAAGGTGTCAATGTAAATTCTTATAATATTAATAGTGATTGTGATAAATAAGTGTTAAGTGATATGTAAGTGAAATAAATATGGTAAAGTACAAATGAGTTTCTTATACCGGCCTTTGGTAAGACTTAAATTCTTACATGAAGTATCGAACTTATAACCTGAACATATCATTATAATCGTATGATATATGATTTCGGACACAGCGGCCAGTCTCATTGATGTTAGTCAACTGCAGCAAATATTATAGTGCTGATGTATGCGTATAGACACAAGTGCACTCTCTATTCCTGTCACTCTCATACTCCGGTGGAACGAGACACGTCCGGCGAGTGTGAAGACGCAGGACCGTTGCGACATGGAAGTGGAACACTATTAACTTCGCAATTTCGGGCTGTTACTGAGAATTTCTTGACAGAAAACTTCAATGACTGAACTTGACCCGACCCAGGAGTCAAAGGAAGGCGGCGGTACATGCTAGCCACTAGACCACAGAGGCAGTTAAAGCTTAAATATACTTACGTACTATATAATGCAAACCTAACTATTTAATACTTAATTACCAATATTAACCTCTTTGCGATGTTAAATAACTTTCTAATTTCATGATCCCTCAGCAAAGCGAACTCATAGTTACTCAGACCGCATAAGGCATCTCAAGTAAAGGTTCAAGGATTTGTGTTTAAATTCTTACAACATCATTTAAGCTTTCCAAAGAACTAGTACTTTAAAGAATTGAATCTGCTACCTCTAGCATAAAAACAGTGTTAAAAGTTGACATTCTCATTGAAAGACCGTCTTTCAATTTTTACTTATATGAATGATAGCAGCAGACTAAAATTAGAGTTGCGCCATCAAAACTTGACTAATCTTAGATGTAACTAAAAATTCTTAACATTAGCTATAACTATTCAGGATATTCAGTAAAAGTATGTATTTTACTGTTTGCATTAATATTTACCTCTTTGAGAGGGTGTGTTAGTAACTCTCCGACTCTCCGGTCCCTCCCCTACTGCAGTGCTCGCGGTCACCCATACGTCGTACTGACGACCCTCATACAAACCCTTCAGCTCAAGGCTTTGTGTTTGCTCGTACGGTTCTGTGTCTGATTCGACGTCCACGCGGTGTATTTGTGGACCGTCGTTGCTATTGGAAATGATAAATTATGATATATTTCATTTTAATCAAAAAAGATTTGTAAGTAAATATTTATTATAGATATTTTAAAACAAATGTATGTGAAACATACATAAAGAAGAAAACAAAGAAGAAAAATAGATTTTCATCTGCAGATCTTCCTCAAGATATTATACTTCATGTAAAACAAAAAAAATCTAATTTGATTGGCGCTATCAGTATTTATTTGATTGGTATATAGTGTTTTTATAAAGAAAAAACTGTGTCTTCAGCTTTTTCACAATAAAATAGTTATTAACTGTTTGACGACACCTTTGGATCAGTTTGTAGTACCCCTACCTGCTGTGCCAACGGTCGCGTGTTCGAGTCCCGCTGGGGGCATTCATTTGTGTGATGAGCACGAATGTTTGTACTCCAGTCACGAGTGTTTATATTTATAATATGCATGTATTTAAAGTTATATATGTGTATAAGTGTATCAACTATCTAGTATCCATAACGCACGCCTCGTAGCTTACCATGGAACTAGATGATTCTATGTGTTAATGTCCCAATACATTTATTTATTTAATTTACATGTGAAAAAGTGTTAATAACTTGTTTTGATACAATATTATTTAATATCCATAAACAACAGACTAGGTACACGTCTGTCAATAATCGAAAATACCATTTTCATGCACGTTTAAGGTTGAAATTTGAACACGTGCGTACACGTGTGGAAGTAATGTGATCGCCAGATCAAAGTTCCATGAAGCGAGTAATATTAGACCTTTTTGTGAGGATTTGATATAGTCCGAAATTTACAGTATATTAATATTAATATTTTTAGTTAATTATGAAGAAGGATATTTTTGCTTAACAATAAACTCATTTCCTTTTATAATCATATTTTGTTATTTAAACCAAGATAAAAAGTACTACAATGTTTCACTTTCCAGTAAATAAACTTGTTCTATCTATATATGTATATTGATTATTATATCGATCTATTAGGCTTAAATGCTGCGCTAAATGAAGGACAAAAAAAAAAGGTTTTAGCGTTTATATTTCGCATTATAAGCGTAAGTGTATACAGAAATAATACAAAAAAAGTTGTTAGTTAAAATGTAGTTTATTATTTCCGAAAACATGAATATATGTAAATCTATCTATATAAATCTATATGACGACACGTTTAACTCAGCTTGTGAACCTATTAGCTGTGCCAGCGGTCGCAGGTTCGAATTCCGCTGGGAGCATTCATTTGTGTGATGAGCACGAATGTTTGTACTCCACTCATGGGTGTTTATATTTACAATATGTACCTATGTATTTAAAGTTATATATGTGTATTGTATCAAATATCTGGTATCCATAACACAAGCCTCGTAGCTTACCATGGAACTAGATGGTGCTGAGTGTTAATGTCCCAACATATACTTATAAATTTCCGATAAAAGATATCAATCAACACACGGCTTTTCGTAGCAAACGTTAATAATAATTGACGCCATATTTCATTTGACAACTTTTAAAACTAATTCTTTTCAGTACATAAAATAACTTATTCGGATGACCCTCTTTGCTAAGAGGTCTTTAAATAAAATGTTAATGAAGAAACTTGACAGGCTGAATTAGACGTACTTAAGTAAAATTTACATAAATGAAGGAGCCCTAAATTTCTCATCTTAATTACTAAGTAGTTACGCACACGAATTGACTTGACTATTATCTGAGGAAGAATTATGATGATAATTTATAAGTATATTTTAAATCTTACTTGTGTTACTTATGTTATAAATGTGAAAGTTTAGATGTTTGGATGGGTGTTTGTTACTCAATCACGTCAGAACGGCTGAACGGTTTTAGACGAAATTTGGCACAGAAATAGATTATAGTCTGGAATAGCACATACTTTTCATCCCGGAAAAATGTACGGTTCTCGTGGGATAGATTTGTAATTTTGGGATTTTGTCGAGGTTTTATTTTATATTTTGGTTCCTGGCGTTTCGAATGCTTTACAGCAATCATGGCTATGGAAGAGACTAAAGGTTTAGACGTCTCAATCGCTAATATATAGTTGTTACAGATAGTGTTTACTCACAAAATTTTACAATTATTGGGAAAAAATAGACAAATTTTAAAACCTTACAATATTTGTTAATTTAATTTTAAAACGTTTTAATATTTTTTTTAAATTATATAATTGAATATTAAATATCATATTTTAATTTTGGATGATGTTATTATAATTCTAACAAATTGTAAGAATTTCAAGAAAAGAAGAAGAAGAGAACAAATTCTAATATTTATTAGAGCCATTGTGATAAAAATTCTGAGATAAATTTAAAATAAAATAGTGCGTTTTATTTTAATTAAAAGAATAATAATTATAAATAGTGAAATAAAACAACATGTGTTGTGGATTAAAACGTCTACTCGTACGATTCATTTATATTTATTTATTTGCCTAATCAAATAAGTAAGCAATTCGCCCAATAAATATTTATTCCTAATAAATGTGAATAAAAGTACCTACTATCACCATTTTATATTTTTGACGCTTCAAAATATTTAATCTCGTTTACTTTTTGACTTATAAGTTATAATCGTTAAAATTTCTAGTTCCCAAAAAGTATTAAGTTCATTAAGTATTAAATTGATGCAATTATAATTATTTTTATTTTGATAACAATGTAATAATTTCGTATATACATAGGTAATAAGTTTTACAACTTTTAGAAGTAAGTAGTTTAAAATCGACTTTTAACTTTTAAGATTTGACTACATAGCTTGTTAGAAACAAATGAAACTTACAAAAGTGTATTAATAATAAAAGCTAAAATTAACATTGAATTGCTAAGAAGATATTATAATCCCATAAAGCACGGCGTAATATCTTTATAAATAATAGTACGTAAAGGTAAATTTCCATCAAAATCCGCTCAGTAATATTTGCGTGAAAGAATTAAAACATTTATAACTTAATTATAATAAGATTAGTAGGATTGATATAACAAAATAAAGTTGCAACTAACCTGGCAGTAGGTTTGCAGTACACCGTGTAATGGAGTAGCTTTCCATTACGCTGTTTCGGCCTCTTCCAACTCACTAGCAACGCGGTTGATGATTGCGAAAGCAATTTTATTTCTGCCGGCGCATCTGGTACTACAATTTTATATAGATATTTATATATTTAATGGTTTTATAATGATTTAAATACATAATTATATGTTATATATAAATATTATATATCTAAGCATATGATATGTATGTATTATTAGTACATATTATTATATTTTGGCTAAAATTCCTTCTTTTTGACCGACTTCAAAATGGAGAAGGTAACTAATCATTGTAGTTTTTGTGTAAGTTATTTGATATCTTCACATATTGGGAATCGATTTTTATTTTTATTCTATCGATAATAAATCACAGCTCGTGGCTACGTATAAATTTACAGAAAAAATACTAAGAGATTAGTAACTTTTAAGAAGTAGGCTTATTGATTAGTACTATAGAAATAATTTTTGCCAGGAAATGAATAAGCTGTATGACACATTAGTGAAAATCTAAACATTTTCGCCTAAACCCTATAACATTTGGCAAGTCTTAAAGATAAAAATTCTAACTATTCTTGCCTGTTAATAATAATATTATTATTATTAAATATAATTAATAGTAAATACTACTACTACTAATACTATTAATAATTAAGCCAGTTTACTTATCAATAATAAATATTTTATTTAAATATTCTAGAGTCATATGTATATAAACAAAAATCAAAACTTTCTACATAAACATCAATACAAACTTATCACTTCATACAATTTATACATTAACTAAAACAAAACAACTCCAAAAGTCCTAAACAATAAGCGTTACGTTAAACTGAAAATGAACAATAAAGCTTAGAAAGCCGTAAACATTCAAACAATACTTACCGTCTTGAAGAGTGGAACAAACAATGGGGAAGGAATACGGTCCAGTCCCGTAGTTAGAGAAACCCGCCACTTTAACTGTGTAGTTAGTGTATTTGATAAGTCCTTGCAATCGTAGTTCTGTTACGAGAGACGTTGCGTTTTGCCATTGGCGACCTAGAATTGATTTAATTGATAAACATATCTACTTTTCAGACCTTGTAGATAGCATGAAAGTATTTTCATGGCATTAATCTTCTAATATATAAAATTCTCGTGTCACAGTGTTTGTAACAAAACTCCTCCGACACGGCTGGACCGATTCTTATGAAATTTTGTGTGTATATTCAGTAGGTCTGAGAATAGGACGTAAATTATTTTTTATACCCCTAAGTGATAAGGGTGGTCCACTATAAAAATTTTTTTTTATTTTTTGGACAATTTTTTTTTTTTTAATCTTAAGCCGAAAATATTTTAAGATATGAATATCTAATAGGTAAATATGAATTTTACGTATCGACATATAATAGATTTGCTTTGCATCGGCTGGTACCGACTTCGAAATTATCTGATTCGGTATCTATTCTTTCGATTCTAAATGAAAACCCCCGTTTAGTTATTTTTTACATTTTAGTGCCTGGAAGTCGGTTTTTTTTTAAGTTTTTATTAGCTTCATGTTTAGTTCTATGACACTATCTATATTCTTAGTCCGAGGATATACTCGTATTACAAATAAAATTATAATAACCAGCAAAAAGTAAATTCGAATTAATGCATTATATTTTAAAATATTTTATATAAAATATGGATATCTTAACACAATATCTATTACGTGAAAGTTACAGAACATCAAAGTTGTTGTTAGGAAACTTAAAATTTTGACGAGGAGAAAGTTACGCGAAGTTTTTAAAAGAACATCAAGATATACTTATTTATATTAGTTTTCGCAGAATGTTCATTTTACCTTTACTTTTGCTTTAGTTGAAAAATTCTATAAAAATATACTTAATAATCGATCAACAGCGAGTTCGGGCTTGCATTGAGTCGTTCACGTTTGACATTTGTGCCTGCGGTTGGTCACGATTATCTATATTTACCCGACTGCAGCAAAAGTGTTATATTTTTCGCGCCTATCTTTGTCTGTTTGTTTGTTTGTAATATTCTTTATTCCCTCATATCTTCCAAACCACTCGATGGATTTTTTAATTAAGTTATCGTTGAATTCGTCTCATTAGTCCAAGCGTTCTTAGATAGGCGACATAAAAAAAGTTCAATACGGGGGCTACTAGATTTCATTGTTTAAGGTGATTTTTTTTGATACAGTGCTATGATGTTGTGTTATTATTTAAGCATTTTTAATTTTTTAAACATTAATTAATTAGAACTATCTTTTTGGATATTTTCACTGATTCATTTTGGTTTTTGGTTTCCAACCATAAACCAGAATAAAACGGGTTTGGTTGTTTTATTTGAGAAACCGCATATTTGCATTAATATCTAATATATTTAAACGAGCAATTCTTCATATTTATTTATACCGACGATCTCGGAATCGGCTCTAACGATTTCGCTGTAATTTGGTATGTGGGGGTGTTCGGGAGCGAAAAATCGATATAGATTAATTTTATGTCTGGGAAAACGCGTGTTTTTGAGCTTACATGCGGTTTTCTTTCGCACGCAATAAATGGTCGCTAATTTTGCACCTTCTGGCATAAGCACAGGTGTCCGGGTTCGAATCCCGATCCAGTCGGCTTGTATCAGGTTTTAAAAAAAAAGTAAATTTTCCTTTTGGCCATAAACTCCAGTCGTTCGCCCAAGTACTATACATATTATAACAATATAATTTGCTTATAAAAACGCTTTAAAACATAATATGAATACAAACCTTGTCCAGCATACAGTACCGAGTACCCAATAAGAGCCCCGGCCTGCTTGTGCGGCGGTATCGGCTGCCAGCTGACGCGCAGCGCGGTGGACGTCACGCCGCCGCACTCTACAGACGTCGGACCTTCCTCTGGTGCTATTTGTTTATAGATATCGGTAATATACTTAAGTTATTAATAAGGCAGTGGTAGCCCAGTGGTAACGCGCTCGCTTGGGAAGCCGAGTGAAGCGGGATCAAATCCCGGGTCTCGCACCTCTCATATTTTCATGTGCGAATCATTTCCAACATGATTACCACTTGTTAAGACAAGTGAAGAAAAACATCGTGAGGAAACCTGCATGTCTGAGAGAACCTAGCAAGTTTTCGAAAGACACGTGAAATCCGCCAACCACGCCACTCGGCCAGCGTGGTGGACTATGGCATGATCCCCCTCGTATTGAAGGAAGGCCCGCCCCTAGCAGTGGGACGTTAAAAAGGACTGAATACATACATTAAATTATTTGTTTCGGCTAACATTATTAAATTAAAATATCTTCTTTATATATCTTTTACATTATATAATGTAAAAGTGACGTTTCAAAAGTGCTTGTAAAAGTTTATTTGAATAAAGTATATTTTGATTTGATTTATCTCACTTACATAAGATTTTTTTTAAAATTAAACTATTTAATTTTTTATTTAAATTGAAATATTGTAATGAACTCAATATTAAAAAGTAATACAACTACTAATAATTATTAAGGCCAATTTTTTTCACCAACAAATATATCTTGAAATAAATTATTAATAATAATAATAAATATGTAATCAGTATTTTGGAAGCGTCTAGAATGTTAAAACGACAAATTATATTTAATTTAACCCTAGTTGAATACTTGATTATAAAATGAGATGGAATTTCATATATTCAACCCGTTTTTAACGTCCCACTGCGAGCATGGGCCCAATGTGAGTTCCATTTTATATATCATATATACATATAGTAAAATTTTAAGTCTAATCTGTACATTAAATATTTTTTTAGAAAATCAGGTCAGTACAGAGATCGAATCTACAGTTTTTAGAATTTTTGTCTGTTTGTCTATCTGTCTGGGAACGCATCACAAGAAAACCACTGGACAGATTTTGATAAAATTTGGTATGATGATAGCTGGGTTATCTGGGTCAACATATAAGATACTTTTTACTGCAGAAAAATATCTCATCTCTGAGAGATCTATAGTAAACGGTAAAACGTAGTTATAAAATGAAAACTTTAAAATGCTACAAAACAAAATATTTAGAAACATTAAAATATTAAATTCAAGTGAAACTTTGACTCCTCAAGCAAAATCTATAAAAAAAAAGTCTTTAAAAACTTTTTTAACGTAACGTTGAAACAAAAAACGTGATAAAATAAACTTAACAATATAAGTTTAAGTCATTAATTGCACTCGTGAGGTAAAGTACTGTGAGAAATTCAAATTAAAAAGGCAAAGCAATTTTAAGAACAATAACAAAAATGATGAGGACCGAAGTTAGTTAAAGTGTCCTAATTTAGAAAAACGTTCAAAGTTTCAATAGGAAAATAAACATTTGAATACGCATTTTTGCTTTTGTAGCTGAAAATGTCTTCGCGTAAATGAAAATTACGTTTTTTGTTATTAATTATATCTATATACTAATATAGCCCGCGGCTCCGCCCGCGTTCAGATGACCAAAAACCAATTTCTTAGGTTTTACAGATTAGTATACTCCTACATAGCAGTTTTAGCATTTTTTCTCAGAAATGAAATATTTTCCCGCGGTAAAAATAATCCTATATGTTGACCTGGATAACCAGCTATCACCATACAAAATTTCATCAAAATCAGATGCGATAATAGACAGACAGACAAAGATTCTAAAAACTGTAGATTCGGCCTCTGTATCGATAATAAAGTCAATTTCAATAAGATTTTCCAAAAAAAATTTTAATATACAGATTCGGCTTAGTTACAATTTTATTATATGTATAGATTGAAATGCAGGTTTCCTCTCGATTCTTCCTTGATAAGTGGCAATCATGTTGAAAATGGTTCGCACATGAAAATATCAGAGATGCGAGACCCGGGACTCGAACCTGCTTACTCGGTTTCCTGAGAGAGCGCGTTACGACTGGGCAACCACTGTCTTCATTAAAATGTGAATATAAAAAAACAATATTTCAACATTCTCAAGAGTAATATTAAAAAAAAACAATGAGCTTTAAAAATAAGTACATAAATAGTAGAGCGGAAAGCACTTAAGAGCTTTTTAAAATGGACCATATTTCCATTTCTACCTAGAAATTGAAATAATGAATGTATTTGTTCGTTTTAAAGGATTTAAATAACGAATAGGTTGCAATTTCGAGTGAGTTGAGAATAAATTGATATGGAATAAACATACCTCCTTCTCTAGTGTCTTGAAAGAGTGGAATCGAGAACGGTCCATTCCCAGCGCTATTGAAAGCCGCGATGGACACTGAATACCTAATAAATTGGAATAAAATATATTTTTGAATAAATTGGATTACCATGAAACAAGTAAAGATTCGTATGTGTGTATGTATGTTACTTTTTCGGCTAAACAGATTTGGATGAATCTTAGCTTATAGATAGAATATGATCTGGAATAGTATAAACTACTTTTAGACAGTGTATTGTCAGGTAGTAAGTAAAAAGTTTTTAATTAATTTAAAAAAACGCCTATAAAATCATAAATTTTATCCGATTGATATGTATGGGATACGACATTATGTATCTAATGAGTCTAACCTTAAAGCACAGATCATATAATACTATACTATTACTTAAAGAATTTATTAGTAGCCATTGATAAATAATAAATAAATATGTTGGAACATTAACACACAGCACCATCTAGTTCCATGGTAAGCTACGAGGCTTGTGTTATGGATACCAGATAGTTGATACACTATACATATATAACTTTAAATACATACATATTATAAATATAAACACCCATGACTGGAGTATAAAACATTCGTGCTCATCACACAAATGAATGCCCCCCAGCGGGACTCGAACCCGAGACGGCTGGCAGAGCAATTAGGGTGGGTCACTAGAAACTGAGCAAAACGTGTCGTCAAATCTATGACGACTTCCACTATACACGTTCTGGTACCCAGATTAAAACGATGTTGATATCAAGTTTATTCAAATTAACTTTGAAATTGTTTAAAAGTGTTAGTAGAAAACACAATTCCTATTAGATTTAAGCACCACTTAACCTATAAATACTTTAGCAACGTCTACATATTAATAAATTTAAAAAAGGAGTGTCTTTGTTCAAAAAAATAAATTTTTAACTTTTAAATCATAACTTTAATTAAACTCTTTATAGTATACTCACCGAACTCCTTTCAAAAGACCGGTGATGACGGTTTCTTGCTTTGAATAAAGTGATGATGTTTTGATGATTTTGTCATTTGTTTCTTGGTTTTCTAAACAAAAAAGATTTTACTGTTTCATGTACATTTTCTTTAAAGTGTTAGTGTTTTTTTTTGTTTTTTTTTTTTTTAAATAATGTTTGTATATTTATATTTATTGTGTTCAAAAAATAGTGATCGACAAAGACAATATATCTGTGTTACGTACTCAATAAAAAAATATTAAAAGCTCTTCAAGATAGTTTTTTTTGTATTGCGTAAATGCGCTAGTCTTTTATAGTAGCAATCAGATATAAAAACATAACTTTTCATTTTATTGTCCATTCGTCTACTAACACTTAATATTATAAAGAAGTAAAGTTAGTAAGTTTCTTTGTAGGACGTAATCGCTGGAACTACTGAATCAATTTAGATGAAATGCTATGAAGATAGTTTGAGATCAGAGATTGAGTTTGGGGAGGACAAAGGATAATTTTTATCCCGGAAATCATCCCTTAAGGGGGTGAAAAGTGGGATGAAAGTTTGTATGGGGAATCAATCATTTCTCAAGTAAGGGTTATGAAACTTAACCATACCTATGTAGCATGTATAGTCTATCTATTCCTAGTAAACGTTAAAACGTACCGAGGAACGAGCTCGAGCGAAGCAAGGGTGAGTCGCTATATATTGGGTCGCTATATGTTGAGTTGCTGGGTTTATATATAGATTATACCTATAAGTCTACAACCCATAGGAGGGGGTTTTTTTTTATAAATAAAACACGAGTGAAGCCGCGAACTAAAGCTATTTGGTAAATAATATAAAATTTTCAATAGCTATTGGTATTCAGCGAAGAAAGATAAGTAAAACAACGTAAATGTCAATTAGAAGTAAAATATGGTTCATAAATAGGGTCGGTCTGGGTAAAATAAAATGATTACCAACCCTTCTCTACTTTCAATGAGTTGATCTCGAGTGGTAATATAAGTTCATTTGTGCTCGCCCCTCGATGAATCTTTGTTTTAACTTCCCTTTCATTCTTGAGTTTTAATAACTCTTTATCTATATTATCATTTTGAGAAATAAAATTCTGGTGTACGTGTATTCGTAATCTTACGTAACTTCATCGATTTTGATAAAAATTCTGTGTTTGTATAGGGTCACTTAGACTATTCTTAGCTATAGTTTATACTGATAGCTGGTGATGTTGTAGAGAAATAGATAGTAAAAGATTTTTTTTTATTTTCTGAGAATTGCAGGTCTGTGGTACCATAACGCCTGTCTATTGAGTCCGTAGTAGATATCTTTATATATATAATTCTTCTGTGAGTGTGTATGTCACTGAACTTCTCTCAAACGACTGGACCGATTTTGATGAAATTTTTTGTGTGTGTTCAAGGGGATCTGGGAATGGTTTAGATTCACAATTTTGTCCAAAAAGTTTGAAATTTTCAAATTAAAGACGTGTAGACAGGACAATGTCTGTCGGGTCCGCTAGTAATAAATAAATTAAAAGCAAAAGGTCGATCATTCTTTCACTACGATTTTCATCGTTTTCATAAACTCGAACCAATAAGCTTGAATTGAACTTTATTTCCAAATATCTCGGAAACGTGACCCTTTAGGATATTATATTGCTGATACTTTTGGAATGTTTTTTACATATATTTAGTTTTGTGCACCGAAGTTTAGAAAAAAATATAATAAACAGGCAGTGCTTAAAAGTTCCATCCTCTTTCAAATAAATACAACATTTAGAAGTATTTAACAAAATCGACTCTGTTTGATTACGTAAGTTTGATTTATTATTAAGTTATAGGTGAAACTAATCAAAACATAGTATAAAATTCTATATAATAGTTGATCGCATTAATCTTAATGGAAGCCCCATCAAAGATCAGGATACCTCTACGCGTTTCTGAGACTGGGGCTTTGACAAACAAACAGATAGATGGACGGTGAAATGATTTGAAGTACGAAACCCTAAAAAGCAATCAATTAATAAAAAAAATATTACCTTTAACTCCACTGATCTGTGGGACTGCTTTTAGTCTGTAACCAAGTATGACTCCATTATGAGAGTCACTCGGTGGTGGCAGCCATCGCGCTTTTAATTCTCCTGGTGATTCGGTTTGTTCTAACTGCACTCCCAATGGCGGAGAAGATGGGGCTAGACAATCAAATATATATATATATATATATATATATATATATATATATATATATATATATATATATATATTGTATGTGTGTTTGCGTGTGTGTGTGTGTGTGTGTTTGGTACTCTTGCACGTTGAAACGGCTGGATTGGTTGGAAATTAGTGCATAGAATATAGTAATGAAATAAAAGCTGGTGATGTATGTATGTATATTATATTTTAAAATATATATTGGGACAAAAATATGTTGGGACATTAACACACAGCACCGTCTAATTCCATGGTAAGCTACGAGGTTTTTGCTATACCGATAGTTGGTACACTACACATATATAACTTTAAATACACACAATATATTATAAATATAAACAACAATGACTGGAGTGCAAACATTCGTGCTCATCACACAAATGAATGCCTCCAGCGGGACTCAAACCCACGACCGCTGGCACAGCAAGCAGTGTCACTACAAACTGAGCCAAACGTATCGTCAATATTTTTAAAACAAAAGATACCTAGTTCCAATACTTTGTATTTATTACTAAAAAGGAATAAGACAGTCAGGCATATAATGTCACTGAAATGTAACAACACTTATTTGACGTTGATATATGACTATTTTATATGACTTCTACGTAAAAAGCCTATTAACCTTTGCTCTTTAATTCAATCCGAAGAAAAATAACAGAAAATATACGTACTTTGTGCTATTCTATCAATGTCAAAAGTTAAAGAAAAAGCTTTCATTGAAAATCATTGAGTCTACAAAAATTTGGGAAAATTTTGTTTATCATAAAAAACATTATGTTAATTAGAAAACTGTCAAAAGAATAGAACATTAAAAGCTGTAAAGAAAACTTAACTAATATAGATGTAAATTACAAATAAAATTTAAAAAAAATATTCATTTACTCTATTCTAATTATTAAAAATTATTAATAAGAGTCTGTATACGAAATTTTACCGACTTCGCTGGTTTACGCTATTTTATGAGAGCTATTTCACATTTAATAAACAAATAATAAACAATTAAGATTTTTAACTTCATTTTTTAACTATTACACGTTCTAATAATATAATAAAAGCTATAATAATTTATATATATATATGATTATTATAAAACCTATATAAAAAAGATCATAATAAATAATTGACATAAATACAAGTTCTCCCTCATTCCCTTATTGAGAGAAGACCCGTGCCCAGCAGTGGGACGTCAAAAAGGGCTGAATAATGGCTCATGGCTCAATCCTTACTATCAATAATGACATTTGTATGGAATTTGTATCCTATCTCTAGTAAATAAATTTCAGATAGATTATTGGGAACAGGCGTTAGTAATTAAAGCAATCTAACCTTCTTCAGTAGTACTAAATCTGATAGGCGTGGAGTAAGCACTGAGGTCTGCCTGGTTCCCGCCGGCGACGCGCGCCGCGTAGCTCGTCGCCGGCTGCAGCTCCTCTATGTCGAGGGTGTGACGGATTTCGTCTGACCTTTTATGATGATAATAATATTAATCTTAACTGCCTCGGTGGTGTAGTGGCTAGCATGTACGGCTGCACACGAGGAGGTCCTAGATTCGAGTCTCGGGTCGTGTCATGTTTAGTTATTGATTCTTTCTGTATAGTAAGCCTCAGTAGCAGCCCGGAGTTGGGAAGTTGGCGGTGTTTCACCCCCGTGCCTCGGAGAGCACGTAAAGCCGTCGGTCCTGCGCCTTAACTCTCACTGGTCGTGTCGAGCAGTCGTCCCACCGGAGTATGAGAGTGACAGGAATAGAGAGTGCCCTTGTGTCTGCGCGTACACTGGTGCACTATAATATCTCCTGCGCAGTTGGCTAGTCTCAATGAGATTGGACGCCGTGGCCAGAATCGTTCAGGAGGACATTATTAATAATAATCTAAATATTAATACGTGAAGAGAAAACTTTGAACACCTTTTTAAGCTTATTGCATGTACGGAGGAGCTTTGGTATAGTTAAAGATTCTATAGAGGAGGATTGCAGAAAGCCAAAACAATATTACATATAAAAACAAACATACACACATATATTATTATACAGAACAATCTTAGTTTTTTTGCTCAGTTTAACTTAGGTTGTGTCGACACAAAAGATATGGTAGCCTCTGTTGCCGTACTAGGAGACCTTACGGCATAAATATGTACATAACATATACTTTACATTTCTTCTTGCGAGATAATATTAATAAGGGTTTCTATATATTATATTATTTTTTAACATAAAAACATGACTATAGTTCATTTTTATTAGAACTCAGACTTTAAGTAAGACACGAGTATTTAGTATTATTTAGTATTTAATGATAAACTTGTTAATGAAATAATGAGTAGGAAAAACATCGATCAAAAAAGCACTAAATACATAATACAAAAGTGACAAAAAATGTCCTCACCGAATAAGCGCTCATTTGAACATTTGAGCGCGTTTTTTTTTTTGTGAAAACAACTTTAAGCATTGCACTTAAAATTCAATTTACATTGTTGTATATTTATTTCAACTAGAATAATTATCTAAACACCATTGGTGACAGTTTTAAGAGAACTTTCGCATGACATTGTGTATCTAATATTGTTTTGATCGATGATGAAAAAGGAAGAACTATTACTCAATTAGGATGTCAATATACATAAATCAAAATAATTTAAAACACACCTGGTGACATTAATAGTTCTGGCAGAATTCCACGTCAGCCTCTGTCCGTCCGTCACTTGCACACTGTAGTACTGCGCGAGGGAACGAGTCGCGTCTCGCCAGGAGATACGTACGGAACGACTCCGGGTCGCGTCTGCGGATACTGATGTGGGGGGGAGAGGGGGTTCTATGGGAAGAAGAATGGAATAAAGAAGAATTATTATAGGAGAATTATTAAGAAGACATGAGAAGAATTATTAAGAAGAATCTCAATTATTTGATGTGTTTTAATTAATTGTTTCGTTGAGCTAGCATTTGTGGCAGAAGTCCTGGGTTCGAGACCCAAGTCAAGAAACTTCTTACTCATAAATATGAGAAAGTGCTTAAAATTGGGTAGTTAGTGATTTTTGTCAGAGCTAACTGTTCTCTAATTGGTCGTGTTGAATTGTCGTCCCACCAGAGTACGAGTGCGTAGGTATATTGTATATTATGTCTTTTATTATCATTCCTCATACGAATATATTTACTTGATATCTATTACATTATTTCCCAAATGAATTGTTGAACCTCATTTGACCATTAGTAAATATAATATAACTGATATTTTAAAATACAAATAAATTAAACGTCTACTTTCATTACTAACATAATATGTATATACAAAATATATTTAGGGATTTTTTTTTAAGTTTTTTTCTTGAGAGATCAAAAACTATTATGGATATGAAACATTTTTCTCTTTAAATATACAAATTGTTAGCAGTATTGTCATACTGCTAACAAAAAGGGTTTCTAGCTTTGAACCATCGTCTCGAGTATTATACTCATCGTGTGAAAATAACGGTCGGTCTTATTTAGTCCTTCAGATGTTTGTTACACGACTTTTAAGAGACAAGGATTTAGGGCTACCATTTTGACAGCATCTTATAATGATATAGGTATTAATTAAAAAGAGTTTCGAGATTTAACTTGAAGTTTAGAATGAAGCGATAGAATTTATAAGAAAAACAATATTTTTCGTTCATCGAATTAAAAACAACGGACAGTTCGCATATTGGCATTACATATTATAAATTAAAGTTAAATAGGTTTGTTTGGGCTAATCTCAGAAAATACTGCACAAATTTTCATTCGGTTTTCACACATGGAAAGCACAATTATTTAGAAAGATTATAAAAGACTATATTTTATAAGCATTTTGCCAAAAATAACCTATCGTTATGAATATGTTGATTGTTGATATTTGTGAATAAAGTCGGAAAATCTATACTAATATTATAAAAAGGTAATACTTGTGAGTTTGTGACGTTGTAGGGGGTAATCTCTGGATCTGCTGAACCGATTTAGATGAAATTTGGTAAGTACGTAGTTTGAGATCCTGGAAAGGACATGGGATACTTTTTATCCCGGAAATAATCCCATAAGGGGATGAAAATGGGAATGAAAGTTAGTATTGGGGAGCAATAAACATAAAATTAGAATCATATAAATATTTTTTTATATATTATATAATAATAACTTACCTAATATAGTTAAGTAAACATTATAAACATCAGCCCCAAAAGGGTTTCCCGCTTTACACTGATATAACGCGCCATCACTCGTCTCCGTTTGTAACAACTCAAGTATACTCGTCATGCCTTCGTCTGTTTTCGCTTCGGATATTTTCACTCTGAAAATATTTTATTTTATTTAACATATAATATAGAAATTAATAATATTTTATCATAAGTAAAAATAATTAATATTTAAATGTAAAAATATTGATAATATATATGTTTCATAAAATATTAAAATATGTAGAATAATTGGATTAATGATATGATTACTTTTTTTATATTTTATATAATTAAAAATATATTATTAATTTATTATTGATATTTTAATAATATTATTGTAAATCATATTTTATATTAAAAATACCTTTGCGTTAACGGATTAATGGGTTTTCCGTTCTTCGTCCACATAATCCGTATCGGGTCGTCGCCTTTCGCTTGACATTCTATTGTTACGTGTTTCCCTAATTTGGCGGTTAGATTTCTAGATATTATGTCGAATGTTACTGGTTCTAAAAGAAAATTATATATTATTATATATCTTTTGGACTTTCATTCATTCATTTCAACATAAAGGTATCTTATAAAATAAATAAAAATGTATATATTTAAAAACAAGTTTTTTTTAATTCATATTGAAATTTTAAATTTAATTTAATATTTATAGTTAAATTATCAAGCACGAATTTGATTTGAAATTTTTATCATTAATAAATAAATAAAATAATATCATTAATTAACTTCATTTCATTTCAATTCAATTATTATTAATTTCATTTCAATTTCATTTCATTTCATACATTTATTTACTTATAAAAAAGTTTGTTTAAGTAATACAAAATATATAAAACACAGTAAAATCACTTACTGTTAACAGAAATCCATATAGTTTTACTCAACGCGTCCCCGACCCCGTTCTCGACGTGACAAGTGTAAAGCCCGGCGTCGGATAGCGCGACAGAATCAAATATAAGAGATCCGTTCGACAAACTAAGGACACCTCCACCCGCTACTTCTAACACCGGTCTCCATGTTTCTGATATAACTAAAATATTTGTTATTGTATTATCTATACATATAATAAAATTGTAACTAAGCCAAATCTGTACATTACATATTTTTTCAAAAATCTTATTGAAATAGGTATTATTATCGATACAGAGGCGAAACCATAGTTTTTAAAAAAAATATCTGTCGGTCTGTCTGGGAACGCAACACGGAAAAACTACTAGAGTGATTTTGATAAAATTTAGTATGATGATAGCTGGTTATCCGGGCAACATATAGGATACTTTATGGGAAAATATCTCATCTCTGAGAAATTTATACTAAACGTCAAAACGGAAGTAGGGACGAACCCCAGCGGAACGAGGGTAAGTCGCTAGTTTATCATAATAGTATTTAAATGCGAAGTTTGTATGTATGTGTGTATGTCTTTCATCCCTGGACGGATTTGGATGTTTAGTGCACAGCCAAAGCCTATGCAGTAATACTGTTACTATGCACGAAACACTAATTACTGTTAAAATTTGTCAACAGGTGGTGTCGATAATAAAATAATATAAATAATCACAAAAATAAAAAATGCGACTGTGTAAAAAGCGAATTAAAAAGACGAGAACAAGTTGACGAAGGCACATAGTATTATGCAGTCGGAGACATACATACAAGCAGTACACATTACGTATGTATGCACGAATTTACGATTAGACGAAAAAATACTCGATAGCATGTGTATATCTCCTAAGTTACTGTCACAATAACTACTTGTTGGTATTAAAAACGTATCGTTAAAAACAAAAAGTATGTAAGAAATACTTACTATCTTTTTTCAACCAATGTGTTTGCGGCTGCGGGTAGCCGTTAGCTCTACAAGAGATGTGGCCGTTTCTTCCCAACAGTAGAGACGTATTTTGTGGCTCTTCACTCCACTTAGGAGCAACTGAATATTAAATATTTTGGATAAAACATTTCTAAATTATAGTCCAACTTTTAAAAAAATATTGTAATATTCAAAATGTTTATGATTTTTAATTAGGATTAATTAAAATTAATTCTCTTTTATTGTTTTTGACAAACATTATGTGTATTTCTAAAATACCAATTTGGTATTTTTTTAAAATGGTAATTTTGGGAGAAACTATAAATGTTTTTTTTCTATATAATTTTCTATGACCTTAAAGATTTAAAATTAAATTAATATAAGAACTGGACGTTTCACGTATCAGCTAGTGAATTATAAAGTATTTTCATTAAAAAAAACTAATATAATATAACAAAATATTTAAAAATTAACTAAAATTTTAACATTTAAAATATAATATTATACTAAAACATACCTTTTATATACAAATTAACTGTTCTATTAACTTTAGCGACATGGTTGGCGGCGACACACGTATATGTCCCGCAGTGTTCTAAAGACACATTCTTGATTATAAGTACACTGAATACTTCCAAGCTCCTCTCTACAATCTGTACCAAAGACATTCCCCACTTTAATACCATTTGCACGGCAATTTTGCAAGCACTATACAATTTCACGCTTTAACTACTTAGTTTATGTATTTAGTGAGTAAACCTAATATCAATTAATTTTTTTTCTTAAAAAACAAAACTAAAAACAATTCGAAAATAACTTAAAGGTATTGATTTCCCTTTTATTGGTATCATAATGACAACATTAATATTTAATTGAAACTGTTGTCGTACATTAATGCCCGCCCTCATTATTAAAAAAAATCCTTTCAAATTATGATTTCAGAAGCATTTTTATATACCAATTTTTACATAGATTTATGTGCGCGCGCTCGTGTGTGTGTGTGTGTGTGTGTGTGTGTGTGTGTGTGTGTGTGTGTGTGTGTGTGTGTGTGTGTGTGTGTGTGTGTGTGTGTGTGTGTGTTAGTGTGTGTGTGTGTTTATGTGCGTGCGTGTTTGCTTTTTGTTTTCTCATAAGTCAAGTCTAATCTACATGCACGTATACATGCAAGTAAGGTTCGAAAATAAATGCTAAAACTTTAATTTATTAATAATAATAATAATAATTCTTTATTTGCTCAGAATATGGTATTTACAATGTTCTTATGGTTTACAGTTAAGTTCATACATATTCTACTCATAAAGAGTGTGCAAATATTTATATAAATTGAACTTAATTATTTAAAAATTATTTCTATGTTATGTCAAAATCAAAAGTTAATGTCAAGCTTATATTATATATATAGAGAAAAATAATAATAATAATTTATAACAATGTCATATCATTTCAAACTCCACAAATAAGATAGTCATTAACATTATAAAATAATTTTTCTAATAATAAATCAAACAATTTCTTTTTAAATAATTTAAATGGTAATTTCTTTAAATCATCTGGTAGTTTGTTATATATTACAATTGCCATACAATATACATTTTTGGAAAATACTGTTAACTTTTGATATGGTATATAAAGTTTATTGGGGTACCTTGTGGATCTTGGTATAATTTCTTGATTTTTTTTGAACAAGGATGGATATTTCTTTACAAATAAACATATTTCGAATATGTACAAGCAAGGCAGAGGAAGAATTTTTAGTAACTTGAAAAGAGGCTTGCAACTGTCCAAATAGTGAGCACCACACAACGATCTTACGCTTTTTTTTTGTATTTTGAATGCTTTGCTTGCATCTACAGAATTGCCCCAAAAAATCAAACCATATCTAAGGTTTGATGATTATATTTTATATATTATATATTGTATTTAGTAAAGTAATGGGAATGCTGTATACTCAAAGCTGATCTAATGCTAACCTTTTTTCAAATTTTAGCCCTTATCGATATTTATATCGTAAGCTCACGTTATATGCCAATGTCCTCCAAAGTATTGTTTTGGCAAACTTCAGTTTTTTAGGTACAGGTTGACGACAAGTTTGGCTCAGTTTGTAGTGACCCTACTTGCTGTGTCAGCGGTCGCGGGTACGAGTCCCTGTGGGGGCATTCATTTGTGTGATGAGCTCGAATGTCTGTATTCCAGTCATGGGTGTTTATATTTAAAATATGTATGTATTTAAAGTTATATATTTGTAGTGTATCAACTATCTGGTATCCATAACACAAGCCTCGTAGCTTACCATGGAACTAAATAGTGATGTGTGTTAATGTCCCAAACAAAAATTGTTCTCTTCTACACTCACAAAGAATAATAGCTTAAAGCTTTATCATATTTTACATATAAATACATTTTTTATTTAGTCTTTTATTACGTGTTCAATTCAAACTATAGAGTCACGTCCTAAAGTACTGTATACAAAGACATTCCGGACGTTAATAGCATTCATAGCGGAGATACTTACGGAATATTTGCCCAAATGTTTTCTAGAGTACAGTGTGTTTATGTTGAAACAAAATAGAAATTATAAGTGAAGCCTTTCTTAAGATGAAATATGAGTGACGTTATTAGAATGAAGCCCGTATTTGAGACCGAATGAAGAGACCGATTACGTTGCGGGTTTTCTAAAGAAATAGATGGTTTCAAAGGAAATCTCTCGCTGGCATTAATATTTTGTTTGGGTATTATTATATTGGTGGGTATTATAGTAAAAGTTATTTAAGATACACTAGATATGCCAATTTTTGTCGTTGTCGCGTATTGTTTTAAGTAAAGTCAAAAAATAAAAGGCCTGCAAAAAAAATCATTGTGCAAATTGTTAGGTTTGTTGTTTTGTGGTTAGTTCAAGCGTGCTTGTAAAGGGATATAATTTTATGCTAGTTTCATACAATTATGATGTAATTTATGAATTATATTATATACAAAAAATGAAAACATTAACTAAATAAATACTGTACAAGTCAAGTGAAATTGAGTTGTATTGTGATAAGAAATAGCATGTTACCTTCTTTTATAAATCAGATTACTTACATAGCGTACCGTAATTAATAGTATGTGTATATTCGGGTGTGTGTGTGTTTGTGTGTGTGTGTGTGTGTGTGTGTGTGTGTGTGTGTGTGTGTGTGTGTGTGTGTGTGTGTGTGTGTGTGTGTGTGTGTGTGTGTGTGTGTGTGTGTGTGTATGTATGTGTGTGTGTGTGTGTGTTTGTTTGTGTACGCTTGTTACGCATTCACGTTAAAATGGCTAGAGACATAAAGCAATATTATAAGCATCTAGGCAGGCATCCGAGTGAAACAAGTAAGTTATAAAACGCATTTCTTTTAATTTCACTTTTAGTACCAGACATAAGTGCGTTCAAACTAACAAAAGAACAAGCCATTTTTTCAGCATTAGAATATTAGTACATATTTTTTTTAATAGGTGCATGTTGGTAATAATATTACTGGGCAAAATATTCAGTCAGTTGTGTGATGTTTGAAATATCATACATAAAGACATTCCACGCTTTACTAGATGGCTATTTACATAGTTGCTCACAAAGTTACGTATAATGTATGCTGTTTTAAAACTAAATAAATTTAGTATTGCACTAGTCACTGTTAGGGACTTTGCTTGTGATTTTTTTTATTTAATTTTAGTAAAAAAGTTTTTTTTTTTATTTATAGGTTTTTCTATTAAGTAAGATAAGTCTGTCATTTTCATAGTTATTCATGAAAATTAATCTGAGCAATAAAATAGTTTAAAATTATTTTAAGTGTCCTATTAATTAACGTTAATTAAAATTTATTTAACGTAAATATCTATAGTTATAAATGTCTTTTTTATGTTTAATATATATATATATATATATATATATATATATATATATATATATATATATATATATATATATTATATATATATATAACGTATTAAAAGCATTTTTTAATGAAAAAAAGAATCAAACTTAAATACCTTCTAATTATAATTTTACTCTTAAAATTTAAAATATTTCTTTATTGAATAGAAAAAAATATTAATAGTTATAAAAACAATAATACATTTACACAACTCACCTTTAAATGCGCAGGTATTTTCTTCCCATCCTTTAACCAGGAATAATAAACGGGGGAATCCCCGCTCTTTAAATTACAATGTATTTGTACTATCTGGCCCTCTTGTAGGTCTGAGGCTAACAATATTTCCTCTAACTGAGGCGATTCTACTATTTGCAATTCAAACGCACGTTTTGCCATTTCACCAGAAGGACTTCGAACTATACAGGCAAATAACACTCCATTTTCGCTTTTACTCACTCTGTTTAGGTTTAAAACCCCATTTGTGACACTCACATCCCTTTTTTGTCTTAATTTTGGCTTACGACCGAATATTTCTATGCTTAAAGCGGTGTTGTTTATGAATCGCTTGTATCTAACTTGTGTGGAATCTGAGTTCAACTCTTTCCCTTTATACTCCCACGTTATTTCTCTGAAAAGGTTAGTACTTATTTACTTCACAATAATAATAATAATTAATCAAAAACAAGTTTTAAGAATAGTCTTTTTAATCTTTAGGTATGTCAACTCATAATATAATATTATAAAGATGATTGGAATAGAACCATTGCTAAAATTCCATTTTTTCTTTCAAACTGGCAGTGCACGAATGAATATATGATAGAAGATAGTAAAATAAATGTAATAAACAACTAATATAATGCCCTGAAAAAGTCACGTTTCCGAGATATTTAAAGGTAAAACTTGCTAAATGTATCGCATTAAAAACTCATTACGTACTATAAGTACATTTATACAGAAGTCATTAAAAAAGTACTCGTTAACAGTGTCAGTTGTATTCAAAAAATAGTTTTAACTGTAGACAAAAATAAATCTACCCCGCAGGAATTATACATTTTTTCGGGACAAAAAAAAACCTTTGTGCTATTCCGAACTATAATCTATTTCTGTGCCAAATTTCATTCAGATCCGTTCAGCCGTTCTGGTGTGAAAGAGTAACAAACATCCAACAATCCATCCTCACAAACTTTCACATTTATAATATTAGTAAGATAGTTTTCATATCACTTATACCTCTACTTTAAATAATTCGAATACATCTTAGGGCATCATATTGTTGATATTATTGGTTTGTTAAATTATGGTCTGTCCATTTATAAAAGTTTCATCGTAATGCCGCTACGTTGATAAAATGGCGGCGGTTTGCTAATTCTAGCTTCAGTTCAAACATGTTAAAACCTTTTTCATTTAAAAAAAAACCTTTATGCAGATGGTTTGCACAATTCAGACATACATTTTTTTATTTATAATATTTAAAAAGAACTCTAAAAAACTTACCTAATTGGATACCCATAGTATGGACATCTGAGTGTGACACTTTGACCGCTTTGAACTTTGAAGGGTGGCAAAGTCCGGATGTAGGGCGGCCCTTGGAAGTTAAAACTTTATTTTTAAAACTTTCTGACATGTCCATGATTGAGTTTAAGCGGAAATTAAATCATTATATTTTGTATTTTTGTTATAAACAAGAAAATTTACCTTGGATATATTCTCTTATATTAAATAATTTTAGATAAGTTAAAAATTACTATAGGCTAAAATAACAAATAAAATGAACAAAATATATTATTTTTATATAATAATACACTTATTTTTGTTCATTTTATTTGTTCTTTTAACAATAAGAATTTTAATACGAAGAAATTATTATTGGAACCCTCAACCTAATTTAAAAATGCAGTACGTGTAAAATCAAATCATACGATAATAACACACAATTTTATTTTAGAACCTAACACTGAAACATTAACATTTTTTTTTATTATTTCTTCGTATTTTTAAGTTGGCATTATTTATTAATGATGATTTATTAGTCAGCATTTGCTAAAGGTTTTGGACATGTCAAAAGTCAAAAATAAACGCTATATTTTTTTAAGTTAGCAAAAAACAAACAGCTAAAATAAAAAAAAAATATGTTATATATCCTAATATATTACCATAAACGTTAACCCTGTCCTCATGAGACACCATAGTATCGCCATGATGAGCAACGCACGCGAATCTACCGCCATCGTCCACTCTCACATGTGAAATGTTTAACTGCGTCATTACCCCGTCAGTAGTCATAGTTTGACCTATTGAGTACCTAAAATCGAGTAAATTAAATTAAGGGCTCATTCACACAGAGACTTTTAAACGCACAGTCAAAGCGTATTTCTGAAAAAATGCATTGAAATAAAGCATTGCTTGCGTTTGTTGTACGTTTGCATTATATATTATTACATATTCTGTTCACGTTCAAATATGTACGTCTGTAGTGCTCGTTGCGTGTTTGTATCGATATATTATGGTATTTTTACTAAGAAATTTGATTAAAAATTACGTTTTTAAAAAAGGAATTTTGTTCGTTGGTAAGCTCATTACTTGAAAACGGCGGAACCGTTTCGGTTTATTTCTTTTTGAAGTCAAATGTTCGTAATTACGAACATTGATTTATACAGAAAATTAGGAATTTCGGATAATTCTATGAACTCAAAATACTTTTACTTTATTGAAATTTGGACAAGACAACGTTTATCGAATCAACCAGTAGGTACCTAATAAAATTCTAAGGAAGTACATAAGGACAGAACAAAGAACATTAACATTTAGGCTTAATTATTATTAATTATAATCCAATCCAAAGATAGGATATTTCGATGCTATATTTTTTCATTTCTACTCAATTTAAATTTATAGGTTACTTGAAAATATATCTTACTATACAGATAAATAAAATTGAAGTGTCTGTTTGTAATGTCGAAATAAAAACTTTTTACTAAATGCATAGAAAATTATATAAGGTACTTATAAGAAAAACACAATTTTTAAAATGTTTTTGCATGTCTGCCTGTATGTTTCTTCTGACTAATCTCCGAAACGGCTGAATGATTTTGACAAGACTTTTACTGGCAAACAGCTGATGTTATAAGGGGTAACTTAGGCTACTATTTTAGAAAAAAAATCCTCTCAAAAAAATTTAAACGTACCCAGGATCGCACCCGAGCAAAGCGCGGGTAATTCGCTAGTTAATGTATAAAATAATTTTAATCAAAGTTAAATTAACGCTATACAATAGATTTTAATTATTATAAACTTACCTAGAATCTGTATTGGAAGAGATAACAACGCCGTCCCTCTCCCAAACAAATCTCGCAGGATGAGGACCATTGACTATACATTTAAGGTTTACCTAAGAAAATAATTTTTATTTTAACTTTTGCAAAATAATATTAGCTTAGAAATATATTAATCTCTTAAAATATTCTCTTAGTATAATATGTATTTCACCTCCAACCTAAATCAATGTTTGATGAATATTTATATTAAGAAAATATGAAAGCAAAATAAGTTATATTTTTAATTTTACTTAAAATATTTCGATACTGGAATATGTATTTTACACTTAATATTATCGTATGTCATTATAACTCGTCAGAATATAATATTAATTTTAGTCTTCTCAATGTTCAAAGAATATATTAATAAAGAACGTGAAGCGCTCGCCTGTCAAATTATTTAAAATTATCTCTAAGAAACTGTACTAAAAAGTGATCCAAATACAATCGAAGTATATAAAAGTGTATAAAAAAGACGTTTTCTTCACAATTCGTCAAGCATTTTGTTTATAGCAAAACAAGCTACATAATCATAAGCCCGTGGGATAGTTTAGGGATTGAATCCCATTGTGCCACAATGGAAAATGGGGCATATGTTTTGTGCAATGTTCCACCGCCAATAAATTAAGCAATTCTCCTTTAGATTTTTATGACAATAGCCTGTGCATTACTTTATATATTATTTTTTATTGATGTTAAAGTATTTACTTTAAATAATAAGTATTTATTCGTAGTGTCAAAGTAACTAAAAATATAATTTTGCAGTTAATTTAAAATAATCAACCAAACCCTTGTTTGTTGTTGACCAAACGTGTTTTTTTTTTAGAAAATTTGTATCTAGAAATTATTGGTTATTGGCATTAAATACCCATTTATTATATTTATGTCTAATCTTTTTTATAATGTTATGTATTTCTGATTAACTTAAATCTTAGTTTCGGTTAAAACTATCTCTTTTGATAAAGCATTACTTTCTCTATTAATTATTTCATACTAAATGTAACATGAATGTGACTTTTCAAAACAAATCTAACATCACGCCAACCTACTGACGAAACGTTACTTTTATACAATCTAATCCAAACTTTATTACACTGTGAAAGAGTTCAATTTCCTCTAATACAAATGTCTCGTGAGAGTAATTACATTTGAAATTCATGAAAACCATATTACAAGGGCAATAAAACACAATATTGTGTGAATTTAAACAGCCAATTAAGTTTGGGATTCTAAATATTATCTATATAAGTCCTTATAAAACTTTGAAGGTAATAAACCCTTTACTTGATTTTAGAAATTATTAATAGCATATGATTTAACCATTAGTACAAATAACAAGTGTAAATGGAAACTTAGGCTCTATGTTGATCTAGACAAAGTGAGATGAAGCTAGTAGTGCTTAAGTGACTTATCTTAGGAATAAAGATTTTTGAAGTGAAAACTTCTTTAGGCACATTGGGCACTTTTGGGATGGGGAAAAAGCACTGAACAAGTGTGACCGTCACGCTCGGACACATAGTGACGCTAAAGTGACAGAGACGGAAAGTCATTTTACGAAGTGACGTGACAGCGCCAGTTATATTTTTTAAAATTAATATATTTATAAATTTGTTTTTATTATATAGATAATAATCATTATCTTTTATGTAAAACAGCGCAAGAAATGAAATTTTTATTACTTAACTTATTATTATATGATGTTTACATGTTTGTGAAGCTAAGAAGTTTTCACTTCTAACGCACGTCAGACGACTTACGACTGGCAGTTGTTTTTTTTATTATTATTTTATAATACAAGTATTTATTTACGTGTCATATTATTATTATAATAATTATAAATAAGAAATTTAAACATTTATTTTATTTTTTTTATAATATTGTCGCGATTGGAGACAAATAAAAAACTGAATGTTGTAACTGTTGGGAACACTAGTTTATTGTATAGATATGGATGGTTGTTAGTTAACCTGAGATATACAATTTTAAGCAATCGTCTTAGCGACGGCCAGGAGAGCCTCTGTGTTGCCATGATCGCGGAAACGGTACAGATTTACACAGATTACAAAACCATATAAATTGAGTGACGTTCGAAAACTTATGAAATCTAAATTATTTTATATTATATAAATTATTATTATGTTAATATTGTATATTAATAATAATTATACGCCACACCACCCCCCCACGGAGAAAGTAACCGCAGGCAAAAGAACATTTAAAGAGAATGTGTCTCACAAATTATAAAATAATTAACAAGGAAATGGAAGAAAAAAAAAAAAATTTTTTTATTACAAATCCAAAATTTGTTTAAATCGTACCCTACGACCGGATCTAGTAACCATAGGAGATTTTAGCTCAGGTAGCGCTTGATTTGATGTGCTCGTCGTTGACTGAGATGATGTTGGAGCAGTTCCGATTTGAGCTGTTCTTTGTGAGATTGGGCTGGAAGGTTCTGAATTTTCAAGGTAAGCAGGCTTCACTCTATCGAGGCTGACTACTACTTCCTTTCCTTTTTTATTTATTGTTATCGTCTTGTCTTTACGTCGAATAACTGGAAACGGACCAATATACGGCGGACTAAGAGAACTTCTGACAGAATCATCGCGAACGAAGACGTGTGATGCAGTTGTGAGCTCTTTAAATATAAATGTAGACGTGTTTGACCTCCCCAGATGTCGGGATGCTGCTTTAGGTCGCAACTTCGACATATCCAATCTTAAACGTGTAACAAAGTCGTTTGTGTATTCTACGTTTGGATTTGATTTTGGGGCCACTACTAGTTCTCCAGGCAGACGCAAGGGTTCACCGTAGACCAGCTCTGCGGCTGATGTTTTTAAGTCTTCCTTTACTGCGCTACGCATGCCAAGTAGAACTAAGGGCAGTGCCCTGAGCCATGACTCACCATGACACATCAAGGCAGTCTTTAATTGTCGATGCATACGTTCAACCATACCGTTAGAACATGGATGGTAGCTAGTAGTCCTTATGCGTCGCGTCGAAATTAAATTCATTAAGCGGTGAAAAAGGTCTGATTCAAATTGGCGTCCTCGGTCCGTGGTGATGGTTGACGGTATTCCGAATCGAGATATCCAACCTGCTGTCAACGTTTCTGCTACTTCTTGTGCTGTTTATAGATTTCATAGGCCATGCTTCAGGCCAGCGGGTGAATCTATCCACTGCTGTTAGACAATATCTAAACTCTTTGTTAAATGGAAGAGGTCCAATTATATCAATATGTATGTGACTAAAACGGTGAGGTGGGATATTAATATTTCCTAAAGGTGTTACAGTATGTCTGGTTATTTTACTGCGTTGACATGCAAGGCACGCGCGGGTCCACGCGTGACAATCCTTACTTATGCCAGGCCAAACGAATCGATCAGATATTAAACGAGTTGTCGATCGTGATCCGGGGTGGCTCAAATTGTGAAGCTGGTTAAAATATTGACGTCTTAAATTTGATGTAATAAATGGTCTAGGTTTTCCTGTTGATGTATCACATATCAAGGTTATTGCAGTTCCTGGTATTATGACTTTTTCTAATTTTAAGGATGTTGTGTTGTCCTGAAGCAATTTTTGCAGTTCATTATCAGACAATTGACTTTTCGCTAACTCATTAAAATCTTCATTAATATTAATAACTTCAATTCGTGACATTGTATCTGCTACTATGTTTTCTGTCCCTTGGATATATACTATGTCTGTAGTGAATTCTGAAATAAATGAGAGTTGATTCAGCTGTGACGGTGGTAGTTTCTCACGACGCTGTGAAAAGGCGTGCACAAGAGGCTTGTGATCTGTAAAAATCGTGACATGTTGTGCTTCCAAAATATGTCGAAAATGTTGTACTGCTTCATATATTGCTAATAATTCTCTGTAGTAAGCTGGCCAAGTGGTTTGGCGAGCAGAAAGTTTTTTTGTGAAGAAAGCTAGCGGTTGCCAGTTGTTGTCAACCTTTTGTTGCAAGCAAGCTCCAACATGGATGCTGGATGCATCTGTGAAAAAGTCCCAAATGGGCGTTTGGTACTGGATGAGCAAGAAGAGTAACTTGTGATAGGCTTGCTTTGCATTTGTCGAATGCTTCTTCTAATTCGGGAGTCCACGGTACTGGTTTAGCTCCTTTTAAGTTAGTTTTAGCTAATATATCTACAAGTGGTGCTTGCACTTCTGCCGCTTTAGGTAAAAATTGTCTATAGAAATTTATCATTCCCATAAATCTTCTGAGCCCCTGTGCTGTTTTAGGCAAAGGAAAATTTTTGAGGGCTTCAATTCTTTCAGGTGGTGGAATGGTTCCGGCTGATGAAATCCGATATCCTAGGAATGTGACTTCGTTTGCGGCCCAAACACATTTTTCTAAGTTTATAACCACCCCGTATGTAGCGAGACGCTTAAATAGTATGCGTAAATGTTGTGCGTGTTGGTCTTTATCCTTAGAGAAAACTAAAATGTCGTCAACGTAAGGAAAAACAAAGTCCAGTCCATGAGTTACCTCGTCTATAAATCTCTGGAACGTCTGACCTGCGTTTCGTAATCCGAAGCTCATAAACGGAAATTCATAAAGACCGAAGGGTGTTGTTATCGCAGTCTTGCAGATGTCGTCAGGATGGACTGGGATTTGCTGGTAGGCCTTGACGAGATCTACTGTACTAAAAACTGTTGAACCTGCTAAATTGTACGAAAAATCGGCAATGTGCCTTACAGGATACCGATCTGGAACAGTGCGTGCATTCAATGCCCTGTAATCACCACAAGGTCTCCAGGATGCATCTTTCTTTGGTGCCATGTGTAGTGGGGACGACCAAGCACTTTTTGATGGTCGGGTTATCCCCGCTTGCATCATCTCTGCGAACACTTTCTGAGCTGCACGAAGTTTTTGGGGTGCTAAGCGTCTTGGTTTGGATGATACAGGTGGACCATCTGTGGTTTTTATATAATGAACTGTATTATGTTTGATTTCTGTTTGTAGCCCAGGTGGTTTGATAATTTCAGGAAATTCTGAAATAATTTTAGAAAACGGACAGTTTTCATCATTACTCACTAGTTTTACACTTGATTGGGCATTGGTCAATATTTCTCCCGAAGAAGTGAGACCAGTATGTCCATCACGTAACAGCTTTTTGTTGCAGTCTGGCAGTAAGTTATAGTGGGCTAGAAAATCTGCTCCTATGATTGGTAAGCTTACATCACAAATAACAAAGTTCCATCTGAAATCTCTTCGCAAGCCAAGGTCTAATGTCATAGGAATCAGTCCATAAGTCGGAATAACAGAGCCATTTGCTGCTCGAAGATTGTATTGCAAAGATTTAGGTTGCCCTATGACAAACTTATGTGGAAAACAGCACAAGTCCGAGCCAGTGTCCACTAGGAATCGGCGCTTGGTGTTCCTATCCTGGATGAAGAGGCGACTAGATAGGGAGTGGCAGTCGGTTGTCGCCATTACTGGCTGCCCTGGTTGTTTCCCGACTTCCAAGTGCAAGGTGTTATGCATTTTTTTGCATTAGCCTGGAATTTCCTGTGATAGTAACATAATTTTCCAAAACTGGGGCTTTGTGGACGTTGTGTATGTCTGTGCATGCTCCTTGAGCGTGACCTCATTCTAAATTTTGCTGCAGCAGTCAATGCAGCAACTTGCTGAGTAAGTTCTTCCATGCGTTTATTTAATGATTCAAAGTCAGGGTTAATAGGTGCTGCAGTAAACAGTTGTTGCTACCACTGACGGTGTGTGTTGAACCAATGTTATGTCCACGATTCTATCAGCAAGATCGGCAAGTTTATCCAAGGTAAGGTCAGCTTGTGCAGCTAAAATTGCTTGGACTTGATGTGGTAGTCGCCTTATCCACAATTGTTTTATAATGCCATCATCTTTGATATTAATCCCAGCCAGTGATCTTAGATGCCTTAAAAATTGGCTTGGTTTTCGCTCGCCCAATTCTTCATTTCCTAATAACTGGCTAAGTCTATTTTCTTCAGATTGTGAAAGTCTTCTTATTAATTCATTTTTTAAAAAAATATATCTATCTTCTTTAGGTGGATTTGTAATTATATCTTCTACATCACCAGCTTGCTCTTGAGACAGCTGTCCAACAACATAATTGTATTTTGTATAATCAGCTGTAATACCTGCAATATCAAAATTAGCCTCTACCTGAGCGAACCATACAGCGGGACGATGCGGCCAGAAGGGTGGAAGCTTAACAGAAACTTTACAAATCTCTGAAGGGGTGGGTGGTGCAGCTTTACATTCCTCAGTACTCATTATGTTATTTTAAACTTAAATTTAAAAGATTAATAAAATCTCACCAAAAAAAAATAACAAAAAAAAATATATATATTATATTCTACTTACAAGGATTTTCCTTTTTAATATTTCTAATGGTAATGGGTTTAGTTACACTAAAAATAATAGGTTTCTAATTTATAAAAGGTTATTACTTTTATAAACTTTAGTGTCACAACAATAAAAAAAAAAATATTTGAAATGAATTATATCATATTATAGTTTGCAAAACAATTAATGTACTGTTTTTAGTCATATTTGTATTACTTTACTTTATTTTATATAGTTAACTTTAAAGAATATCAAGTAGTTTAGTTTTATATTAGTTATAATAGATTTAAGAAAAGTGAAACCCAAAGTAACATTCAAGTTAAAGAAAGAAAAAAAAAACATACCATAATATCTGTTTTAACATAAAAGCATGCCATGCATTGAGAATGAAGCACTAAAATTTAATAAGATTCACTAGTATTGCTATTTTAAAGTCCATTTCACCAGCGAGTCTTAAGTTGTATTTAATAACTATTATTCTAGAATTTTTGGAGTCCCATTTTTTTTTGTTTAAAGGAAAAAGAAAAGTTTTTAAAGACATAGGCAAGCACTGAAACACAAATTGCACCATGCACTGTTGCTTGAAATACAGGAACTGGAACTGGTGTCCCGGTAGCAGGCAGCGTGGGGCACTCGGAAGGGTGCTCACAGCTATCGTAGTACACCACGTAATCCCTCCAGTGTATAGGGCGGAGTCCTAAGTCCTGACGCGTTGTCTGATCTGGGTTGCGACGCGTGATCTCACGCGTTCTCGATGTGAGCGGATTGCGAAGCCAAAGCGTGCGTAAGCGTGGAACGACTTTATTCCAAAACAAAATGGCGATGGCGTCGGTGCCACCTCTACGACCCACTACGCAGATTGCACCCTGTTGAATCCCGTCGATCACGTCGGGGTCACCAATGTCGCGATTGGAGACAAATAAAAAACTGAATGTTGTAACTGTTGGGAACACTAGTTTATTGTATAGATATGGATGGTTGTTAGTTAACCTGAGATATACAATTTTAAGCAATCGTCTTAGCGACGGCCAGGAGAGCCTCTGTGTTGCCATGATCGCGGAAACGGTACAGATTTACACAGATTACAAAACCATATAAATTAAGTGAGTGACGTTCGAAAACTTATGAAATCTAAATTATTTTATATTATATAAATTATTATTATGTTAATATTGTATATTAATAATAATTATACGCCACAATATTATTAATTTTTATATACTTACATCGACGCCAGGCGTAACTGTAGTCTCGCTGAAGTGCTGTGATAAAATCATTGGTAATGACCTCTTAAAGCGTTTGCTTCTTCTTTTGAATGCTGAAACATTTTTTGTCTGATAATTGAACAATAATAATGATTAAGATTTTGTACTGTAGATAGATTTTGATAGATTTTGTATTTCCTATCGAAAATATGAATAGACGCTTATATTCATAAATATTCATATTACTAACTAACGACTACCCATCTGCTCGAGTTCGTCCCTACGTTTTAAGATTTGTATAGATTTCTCAGAGATGAGATAATTTCCCTCAGTAAAAAGTATCCTAAATGTTGATCCGGATAATCGGCTATCATCATACCAAACTTTATCAAAATCTGTCCAGTGGGTTTCTCGCATTGCATCCCAGACAGAGAGACAGAGAAAAATTCTAAAAACCATAGATTCGGGCTCTGTATCGATAATAATGACTACTTTAATAAAAATTTTCAAAAATTATTTAATGTACAACTTCGCCTCAGAATTTTATTGTATGTATAGATTTCAAATATAGTAAACTGTCTTATAAAATTTTATTCCCTATTTAAATTATTTTCATAAATTCTTGTTTAATGTTCACCTTTGTTATATTATAAGTAAAACGTGTCCAACATTTCATGTCCTTTACGGTTAACCCAGCGGTTTAGGTTGTCTGTCAGCCAGTCAGTCTTAATTTTATTATGTTGAAAATCTACATAAATCTATATAAATAGGCAAAGAAAAGTCAGTTCAGTAGTTTTTTCTCCTTTTTTGTTTAGTTGTTTCGGCTTTGGCTGTCAAAGAATCTTGATACGTTTCACACTTTTTTCTATACTAATATTTTGAAGAGGTAAAGTTTTTGAGGTTGTAGGAGGTAATCTCTGGATCTACAGAACCGATTTAGATTAGATTTGGTAAGAAGATAGTTGAGACCTTGGGAAGGACATAGGATACTTTTTATCCTGGAAATCATCCCTGAAGGGTAACAATGGGGGTGAAAGTTTGTATGGGAAATGAACCTAGGGACGAACCAGAGTGAAGCGAGGGTGAGTCGCTAGTTTTTGTTATAAATACATTGATGACATCAAATTTCGAAAATCGAACCCGCGACTTATATTAATATAGTAACATCACTGCGACATATGTTAGAGGTTAGCATTAGCAATACTATACGATATTTTATAAACATTAAAAGTACTCATAAGTCAATTGAAATGTATCCGTAAAATAATTCTACATTATATATTATTTTATAATAGAATACGAGTAATATAATTAAAAATAATATTAAATTTCTATTTTTATTGTTTTCTTTGTAATGTAAGAGCACTCACCGCTGTATTGAAAATTCGATTTTGTCAATCCATAAGTGTCTCTTTTCACGTAATTGGATATCGATCTGAAAAGAAAAATTAGTTATTATTTTTAATTAAAGGTAATGTATATTTTAACTGAGACTGCAAATCTATACTAATATTATTATATATGTGAAAGTTTGTGAGTATGTATGGATGTTTGTTACTCTTTCACGCCAGAATGGCTGAACGGATCTGGATGAAATTCGGCACAGAGATAGATTATAGTCTGGAATAATACATGGGCTACTTTTTATTCCGGAAAATGGTACGATTCTCGTGGGATAGGTTTGTGTTTGTTTTCCTAGAGGCAAACCCGAGCGGAGCTTGGGTGAGCTGCTAATAATAAGATATATTTTTTAAATATAATTGAATACATACTAGCTTTTGCCCGCGAAACTGCTTGCGTAGTTTATTCGTATATAATTCTTTTATACTTAAAGGTCGTAGTGTAATGCTGATCCATTAGCCCATTTCATTAGTTTACAGTAATATTATAAGGAATTGAAGTTTAGATGTAAAGGGTGATTTCTGAAAGTATTCATTTGAAAATGCTGACATTACCGCTGAGTGCTATAGGTTTTTGTTCTCATTAAAATGCGTTTACTCTCAAAAATCATAAAATCTTTAATGGAAGTCAGAAATTAACTAAAAGCGCCGGAGCGAAGTGAGGATAAGCCACTAGTTGGTTATGAAATGCAAGAAATATTTTTTTTCTAAAGTTTAGTTATTGGACTTTCTGTTAAGAAATCTCAGTAGTAGCCCTAATCTCTCAGTAATCGTGTCGAATTCGAGTGCAACACCTACTTACGAAATTATAATTGTAATACACTAAATTTTACCTAAATAGGTTCAGTAGTTCCAGAGATTACTTCCTACAAACAAACTCACAAAGTTATAAACTTTTTCTCTTTATAATTATATAGAAGATTAAATTAAAATATACAAACTAGTCAGGATAAGAAAATAAAATTGATAAATACACATATTTGGTAATACGTAGATTTATTATTAAGGCAATAAGGCTTAAACTTTAGTATAGTTGTGAATTTTTTAATCGCATTCTAAACACAACAACTAAAATTGTAATTTTTATTTTCAACATATCCTTCTATACATGATACATTCTATCAACATTCTCCTTAACCTTTATATGAGTACTAATTCTTTCTACGATACGCTACAAAATTCAGTGGCTCGAACATGGTTATTTCTTGTGAGTAAACATGAAGGGTCTTTAAAGGCTAAACAAGGTCCCTTGAGCAATCAGAGGGATGGTCTTTTAAATATAAAAATAGATTTCGTTAAGGAAAGGGCCTTGTGATTTTAGACCCTTCTTTCATAAAATTAGAAAATGTAGAGTCAATAGCTTCATAAAATTTTCTATTAGCTGTAATAGAAAAATTTATGAAGCTATTTAGCTAGTATTTGTATGGAATTAAAAATAAAATAAGATTGCTTGTTGAAAAATTACTGCAGATTATTTTTATTTAATATGCACCAAAAAATATTGTTTTCTATACAACTTTACCACCACTTTGGATAAATTTTGTATCATCTATCACAGAATAGTTCAATTTTCTTATTAATTTAACAATAATTCAATCGTAAAAGTATGAATATATACTTCCAAAGAGCGTTTCACGTGGAGAAAGCCGTAGGCGACATTCAAAACACATATTTAATCTTTAAATTCTATGAAATCTTTTGCAAGGCAAGTCTGACATTCGTTTCAAAGCTTTCGCTTTGATAAGAAATGATAACGTAATGATATTATTAGTTACTAGCAGAACCCGCGGCTTCGCTCACGCTAAAATTACAAAAAAGAACTCTAAAAAGCTAGTTTTCATACAAATTTTCATCCCCTATTTTACCCCCTTATGGGATGAATATCGAAAAATAATCAAAGACGTATTTATTTAATTATATTGAAGAACATTAATATCGTTTCAAGTAATTCAGATCATAAATATTTTTTTCGGTTGCATTATAATGTATATTCTCGTGGGAATGAGATAATCTCCCGCGGTATAAAGTAGCCTGTGTCACTCTCCAGCCCTTCAACTATCTCCACACAAAAAATCACGCCAATCCGTCGCTCTGTTTTGACATAAAAGTAGGGCAAACAAACAAACACACTTTCACATTTATAATATTAGTATGGATATGAATATCATTATCACTATCTCATTGGCCTAATATATACGAGTATGTATTGTATTAATATATGTGCGAAGTGAAATAATTCATTGTCATGTTAGTTTGTACGTTGCTTATTTAATTTTTAAAGTATTTCATCGAAATTATGCGTACTTAATAACAAAATTTGCTAAACTTTGTAACAATAGTTTGTTATTGTTTACATAACGCAAGTCTAAATGGAAAATTCTAAAAAACAAACATTCGAAGTAAATAAGAGCAATTAGTTTCCTTTTGTAAATAAAATATAAAACGTGAGTAAAAACACGGTTTACTTTCAAAATAGATTGTTTAAATTCTTCAATACAAAATATTCAGTAGCATGCCAATATATGAACTGGATTTTTTTATTCATAAATCGCTAGCGAGGTCAGTTTTTATGTAACAAAAATATCGTTTAAAAAGCCTGTCAAGCTAACAACGTACTGATGGTTCACACTTGACTATGCTCTGTAAGCGCCGAGGGCTCTCACTGCAATGCCAAGAGTACAAAATTTTATATTTGCTCCAAAGAAAATGCATTTTTAGCTTTCAAATTACTCACGTAGTTATTATTTTAGTATATTTTACATATATTATTCAAATAGTTAGTGCCGATATTATATATACACGAAATTCATATAAAAATTGCTTGTAACATAACAAGAAAATTTTAGATATACGAGTAAAAAGGTGAGTGTTCTGTTTTAACGTCAGAAATACTCGTAACTAATAAATTAGTATGGCTTTAATAACCGACTTATTTCTTTTCTAATTATATTATATTGTATCATATATATACACTATCATTTTCCTGCGGCTCCGCCCGCATAGTATAATAATCACCAACATATCATATACTAAAACCTTCTCCGAAACACGCTGCATCTTATGGTATGAGTATTATTCCGATCGGTTCAGTAGATATCGCAGTATAATCGAACAAAAAAATCGACTCTCCATTTTATTAGGAGTTATAGATTATACATCGAGTTTCGTAATCTGTGGGCTAATTTACGTGACCTTTTCTATTTAAAAGTATACTTACATACCTCTATACAAATATTGATTGATAGATAACGAAGCTCCTTAGCGAAAAGGAGTAAAATGACTATGATTCAAAATATTTCTTTGAGGTACTTGTTATTGGGCAGTGGTAGACCAGTGGTAACGCGCTCCCTTGGAAAACCGAGTGAAGCGGATTCAAATCCCGATTCTCGCATCTCTGATATTTTCATGTGCTAATCATTTCTAACATGATTACCACATAACGTGAAGGAAAACATCGTGAGGAAACCTGCATGTCTAAGAGAACCTAGCAAGTTTTCGAAAGACATGTGAAGTCCGCCAACCCGCACTTGGCCAGCGTGGTGGACTGTGGCATGATCCCCATCGTATTAAAGGGAGGCCCGTGCCCAGCAGTGAGACGTTAAAAAGGACTGAATACATACATACATATATACTTCTTATTTTAATATGAAGTTATGAAATAAATAGTATTTATAATGGTCCCAATGTAAATACATTTGTATGAATTTTAGGGTAACTAAACACATACATAGTGTATAACTTGAACTAAGAAATCCCGCAATCTACACGCGCACTATTGTGGAAGTTTTTGACTTCTATAAGAAGTTATATGGCCTCAGATGGAAATCAAATGCTATTCGAGAGAGACAACATATATTTTCTCAATCAGGCAAATTTAGTAACATTTAATTTTTTGACAAGGTTAGTTCATTTTTGATCCTCCTTATCCTTTACTTATTTAGAGTATTCTGATATTGTTTTCTTAGTTGTGTAATGTTCTTATTAAACTTAACAGACTTCCAAAATACGAAAATACAAGTACAATGACATCGATTTACCTATATATCAAGGCAAAGACACAACAATTTAGTACTTTTTTCCTCTGTTTGTCAACAAATTTTCTTCTTTTTTTTTAATTTAGTAGCTATTGATGTTACTTTTTTATATACATCTTAGTATATATGTCATATAATATATTTTCCAGAAATTTTCAATAATGATTTTGATCCAATTTTAACCACTAGTAAGAATAATTAACCACTAAAATCAATTTTAATATATTAATAATATTTAGACTATACATCTACAAAATATACCCAATATAAAAAATATTTAGTTACATAATATGTACGAGTAATATTTTATTTTTACTTTTGATAAGACAATATATGAAAATAGTTGTCCTGTTAGGGAACTCAAGGTTAACACCAATACTCCGTGGTGGAACAAAAAGTTAGAACGACTTAGAGTATCCACACGTCGCTTATTTAATCAGGCCACTACACCGTATGGGTGGGAACGGTATAAGAAGGCTCTGACTAAATACCATAAAGAGATCAGAAAAGCTAAAAGAGCATCTTGGAAACGATTCTGTGAGAATATCGCCCAAACACATAAAGGAGCGAGAATCCACAAGGTCCTTGCCAAGACACCAAATATCTTTCTTGGCTTCTTAAAAAAGCGAGACAATTCCTTTACGACCACAGAGATGGAGACGCTGGAACTGTTAAGAGCAACCCATTTCCCAGAATCGTACCCTGTCTCCAGCAGTGAATCAAACCCAAAGGAAAACTACATCCACAGGGCAAATAGTTGCGACTGGAAGATGGCCAACACCATCTTTAGGCCCAACCAGATTAGATGGGCTTTGAAAAAAATTCAAACCATTTAAATCAGCAGGGGAAGACGGAATTTTTCCAGCCCTACTTCAACAGGGCATGGAACTCCTTATCCCGCATCTGGTAAAACTATTTAGAGCAAGCTTTGCTTGGGGCATTATACCAGAACAATGGACTAAGGTCAAGGTTACTTTTATACCGAAGATCGGTAAAAACGACTACTCTCAGCCCAAATCCTTTAGACCTATTAGTCTTACTTCTTTCCTACTAAAAACAATAGAAAAAGTAGTCGATCAGCACATTAGAACAAGGTATCTTGTGGCTAGACCACTCTCCTGCAATCAACATGCTTACCAAAAGGGTAAATCCACAGAATCTGCCTTAGTAGCTCTGATCGACAAGGCAGAAAGGTCCCTAGAGGATAAGCAGACAGCTCTATGTGCGTTTTTGGACATTGAGGGGGCCTTTGACAACACACCTACGGCAACCATCCTGAAAGGATTAAATGCAAAAGGTGTTGATGTCACAACCACCAGATGGGTGGAACATATGCTCTCCAACCGGTGTGCGAAAGTTACGCTAAACGAACACTCACACAACTTTTACACTACCAGAGGCTGTCCGCAAGGAGGAGTACTTTCACCCCTATTATGGACACTAGCTGTAGACCTACTACTTGTAATCATGGCGGATCTCGACTACGATACACAGGGCTATGCAGATGACCTTGTTGTAGTAGTAAGAGGTCCCTGCCTTAACACAATTTCCACCAGGTTACAAGGGGCTCTCAACACCATCACAAGATGGTGTAGAGAAAATGAATTATCAATAAACCCGGATAAAACAGTTGTTGTACCATTCACCAGGAAAAGGAAGCTTGAAAGGCTGACTGAACTCAGACTCAATGGCAAAACCCTTAACCTATCAAATGAGGTAAAGTACCTTGGAGTCACTATTGATCAAAAGTTGACCTGGAACTCTCACCTCAACATTATAAAAAAAGCCAAAATGGCCCTTTGGATATGTTGTCGAATGGCTGGAGCAAAGTGGGGTCTCAAACCCAAAATGGCACTCTGGATGTACACCGCCATGGTAAGGCCGATCATAACATACGCCTCAGTCGTATGGTGTAACAAAACCAAACAAAAGACAACTATAAGTAAACTAGACAGTGTGCAGCGGATGGCATGTCTAATTATCACGGGAGCCTTTCATTCGGCACCAGGAGACGCTCTAAATGCTTTGCTGAACATAGCTCCGCTATATCTCCACGTGCAAAAAGAAGCTAAATCCTGCCTCTACAGGCTCTGCACACAATCGAATGTAAGGTTGCAATCGCAATATATGAACAAACTCAAAGAGTTGACATTCGAACATAAAACTCTAAAAATGCCAGTGGATGGCATGAGCACAGAGTTTAACTTCACAAAACAGTACCAAATAGATCTTCCCAACCGGGACATGTGGCTAAAAGACCAAGAGTCTCACAAAAAGGGCAGTCATGTTTGGTTTACAGACGGATCCAAGAAAGGATCTGATGTAGGGTGCGGTATCTATGGCCTTAAGCCTAGATTTAACATGAGCATCAATCTGGGCAAAGAGGCCACCATCTTTCAAGCAGAGGTCTTCGCCATTAACAAATGTGCTGAAGTCATCCTGGAAAGAAAGCTTAAGAACCAAAACATCTACATCAACTCAGATAGCCAAGCAGCACTTTTGGCTATAGATTCTCTTGAGACCAACTCTAAGCTGGTCAAAGACTGTATGGAAAATCTGAATGTCCTGGGCACATCCAACAGAGTTACCCTCAGATGGGTCCCGGGTCACTCAGGTATAGACGGGAATGAAAAGGCTGATGCTTTGGCAAGAAGGGGCGCTGAAACCCTAGAATTTGGCCCCGAGCCATTTTGTGGTATTGCCAAACAACATGCCTATTCAATTCTCAAAAACCACTGCAATCTCAAAGCACTTCAAGAGTGGCAATCCACTTCTGGACAAACACAGTCTAAAGCGCTAATTAAGGGATATCGCAAAACCTTTACAAAAGAGTTGTTTCAACTCAACAAGTATAAAACCAGTGCGGTAACCAGAATACTTACTGGTCACTGCAAACTCAATAAACATATGTTTACCCTCGGCCTCAGTCAGACCGCAATGTGCAGACTTTGCCATGAGACAGAGGAAACTGCTATGCACATCCTCTGCTCGTGCGGTCCACTCATGCACCGCAGAAGTATCTATCTAGGGCAGCATATTATGCAACCAGAAGAGATACAGATGCTCCCCGCTCAGAAAATCTGAAAGTTCCTGGAGTCAACAGGACTAAGCGGAGAACTTTAATTCATTCCAAAGGGAGCTACAATGGACCATAACTGGTCGACGTAGCTAGGGCCGACCTCGGCACCACACCCAAAAATAAATAATAATAATAAGACAAAAACCGATAAGCATACGACTTTTTATCTTCAAATACTATTTTTTTGAATATTTTCTTTTAACTAATATTCCTTGCTATATATATAATACTTCATGCTAACCAGAATCGGGCATCTTTTTCATATCTTTAATAGTTGAGCCAAAGTGCTATGTAGCACAAGAGATTTGTAAATAAGAAAAAGAATTATAAATAACAAAAACAACACCTATAAAAATTTTACTAATGAAAATAACATTGCTTGAGAATATTCAACATTTCCACTTTAAGATTAAACAATATTTTTAGCTAACACTACAAATAGGACACTTTGAGTCACGGAAAGTTCCGATAAAACCACAAGAGTGGCTCTTATGTAAAACAAACTGGAAACTCGAAAACTTTGTATTCCTTTGTTTTAGGCCTCTATAACCCGAAATTCAAATTCGTGGTAAAATTTGAATACGAATCTAGGTCAAACCTAAAAGCACATATATTCTAATACCAGGAAGCAGACTGATGTAGCATAATGTGTCAAAATTAATGATATATTGCTTAGTAAATTTCAGGATTCTTTTTCGAATAATAACTGAACTGGTCAATGTGACTCAATATTTGTCGCACTGAAGGTAGCAGGTTCGAGCCTAGAATGTTAAAAAGCCAACAATAATAATAATTTTAGTCTGAATATAAAAAAAATCTGATATATACCAGAAGCTCCTGATCTTCGTCTATGTACGAAATAATTAAATACAATATTTTATTACTACATTTATATAACTCTTGCTACTCACCCTCGCTTTGCTCGGGTTCGTCCCTAGCTTGCTTACCAATACTAACTTTCACCCCCATTTTCACCCCTTTAAGGGATGATTTCTGGGATAAATAGTATCCTATGTCCTTCGCAGGGTCTCAAACTATCTTCTTACCAAATTTCATTTAAATCGGTTCAGTAGATCCTGAAATTACCCCCTACAACGTCACAAACTCACAAACTTTACCTCTTTATAATATTTTCAACCGACTTCAAAAAGGAGGAGGTTCTCAATTCGACTGTATGTTTTTTTTATGTTTGTTACCTCAGAACTCCGTCATTTATTAACCGATTTGGACAATTTTTGTTTTGTTTGAAAGGGTATACTTCCAGATTGGTCCCATTTAAATTTCAAAAAAAAAATTCCACCCCTAAGGGTGGAAAAACAACTAATGATGAATTTAACCTACTTCTAATTGTCATATTGACTTGAAACTTTGCAAGTATTTCTATTTCCGTTGATAGTACAGTAGTTCGGTGTTGTTGACCTAATCTGATAGCAAGGCCAGAAGGTGGATAGGTGGAACTCTTCAACGGCTAATAGTAGATACTTTGAGTTTGGGCTTATTTTGTTTGATTTGACAAGCCTAACACGTTAGAATCCTTACTTTGCTACTACTGTCTACACTAAAAAGGGAAAAATAAAAACTTTTTAGCAAAAAAATAAAAACCGACTTCAAACAAAAGCACTAAAAAGTAAAAACACCGACTTCGAAAATATTTGATTAGGTATGTATAGTAAAAGTAAACTACCAATCAGTTATTTTTTACTTTTTAGTGCTTTTGTTTGAAGTCGGTTTTTATTTTTTTGTTAAAAAGTTTTTATTATAGACGTATACCTATAGTGTCTTATATTTTGTCACACGTCTGTCTATATATAAATATAAAAAAAATACCAAAAATATATTAAATATATATTTTTTATCGTACAGTATTATCTTTGACGCTGTTCCTAAATAAAATATACTAGTGTGTACTTTAAACTATTTCCTTTGTTCATACTTCAATAACCCGAAATTCAGACAATTTGTGCCACAGTTTAAACTGAATCTAGGTCATACCAAAAGCACATTTATTTCAATATTAGGATATGGGTATTCGTAGATGGCCATGTGCTTGTAATGGAAATAATATATTTCACTTTTATATACCATATTGTCGTATCTTTTGTAATTGCACCATGATTTATAGTAATTACTAGCCCGCGGCTCCGCCCGCGTTCAGATGACCAAAAACCAAATTTTTAGGTTTACATATTAGTATACTCTTACATTGCAGTTTTTGTATTTTTTCTCAGAAATAGGACATTTTCCCATGGCAAAAAGTATCCTATATGTTGACCAGATAATCAGCTATCACTATATCAAATTTCATCAAAATCCCTCCAGTGGTTATTCTGTGATGCAGTAACAGAGAGACAGACAGACAGACAAAAATTCTAAAAACTATAGATTCGGCCTCTGTATCGATAATAATGTTTATTTCAATAAGATTTTCCAAAAAATATTTAATGTACAGATTCGGCTTAGTTACAATTTTATTATAGGTATGTATAGATTTTTTGGTGGAGCTGTAAAAATAAACAATGTTCAGCTCTTGTACCTGCGGACGGAATGATAATCTACATAATATATTGAAAAAAATATTTTGAAAATTCGTTTTTTTTTCTCTAATTTGACGTAGAGATAGAATAATTCTAAAAATTTACTCATGCGAATTAGTCAATATTACTCGGTATCTTCTGGCGTAAGATAATATTTTCATAAAGTCTACATAATTAAAACGAAACCCTTTTACAGTTCATAAAAGAACCCTTTTATATTTTGACACCTGCGAGGAACAACATTGTAATTCTCATTCGGAATAACTTAGAATATCAACTTTAAGCTTATAAAAAAATAACATCAATTTTTAATTACCTAAAACCAAAACTAAATTACAATGTTATATATAGTTCGCTATACAATCTAAAATGTTAGATCAAACAGCCAATTCGTATCAATAGCTCAAATATTTTCTTTCAAAATCAAACTTTAACTAGATAGTGGAAGTTGGGTTCAGAAATGAAATCTATTTCATCTTGTTTTTCTTTCTCATTGAATGAAATACCCAAAGGTATTAAATTTAAACATTAAAACGTTGTGGTAAAGTTGATTATCGTTAGTTTCTAAGGGTAATATACATTAGAATTCAAAGGATAGAGGCAAACTTTTGACTCGCATTCTCTCAAGTTTAAACGAAGTTGTACAAGCTGTGGGATTTGTAATAGTAATCCAGTTAAATTGTATGAAAATCCCGGGTTCTAATCCAGTATTTAGGTTAATGGTGGAATTTAGACATTTCACACAACACTGCCAATCGTTGCGTTTGAATGTGGTGATTTGGACACGTATTTGCTTTATGTATGCTCTTAAAGAGGATGCTGATTGATTTGGTAAAGTTTGTAATTCATAGTACTTAAATGATGTCATTGATTAGTTTTTTAGCATTTATTAAGGTATATGGAACTTTTTCTTAATATGAATATGGTTAAAAAAAGAACCATTAAAATTTCTGTATATAAAATGTATACTGAACTTCAAATGTCGATAGATTTTCTTTTAGTTGCAATCCATATCCATACTAATATTATAAATATGAAAGTGTGTTTGTTTGTTTGTCCTTCTTTCAATTCGAAACGGAGAGACGGATTGGCGTGATTTTTTATGTGGAGGTAGTTGGATTGCTGGAGAGTAACATAGGCTACTTTTTTCCGCGGGAGATTATCTAATTCACACGGGAAAATGCGTTATCATACAATCCAAAAAAAAATTATGCTCAGAATTACTTGAAACTTAGTATTAATGCTCTTCAATATAATTAAATAAATAAGAATTCTAGTATTTTTGAAATTCATCCTACGAGTATAAAGGGGTAAAACAGGCGATGAAAGTTTGTATAACACTACCTTTTTACATATTTTTTTGTAGTTTTAGCGCGAGCAAAGCCGCGGGTTCTGCTAGTATTAAATAAGACAACACTATAACTTACGTGAAAAGTAATTCTTTATCCCTTTATTCATTTTCCTTGAAAAGTTACTTAGTAACGTCTCACTTTGTTTTACAAAGGAATTAATTTACTTTCAGACCTTGGTTTGTTTGAACTCAATCAACTCCTACTTATGAAGTCAATACAAATGTTTGCTATTCTTTTTTTATTTATTGCTAAAAAGTAAAAAAAGTTTGCTAAAAAAGAAATAAAACACTGCAAGCCCAACTTTCATACCATTTTACTCGATTTTTTTTATTTTTTTATCAATCATCATAGTGATTTTTATGCAGTCTGATGAGACCTAAGAGGTCGATCTATAAACGCCACCCCTTCACCCTTTAATTTTCATTAATTTCAATCTTAATTGAAAGATGTAAAACGGTCGACCAAGCTCCATCATAATTTATAAATTTGTTAATTTCATTTATTAATTGGAGCGTATTTTTATATTAATTTTGTTAATATTAAGTCAAATATTCAAATATTAATAACATACTTTCTCTCATTTCATGTTCTAAATATATTTCCGTATAATATATTAATTATTAAAGCGGCACAAGACAGAAATAAATCTTTACGAAGGAATATTATTTGTTTACGTCATATTTTTAAGGCATCTATGCATATAATAAAATTGTAACTGATCGCTGTCTGCACATGGAAGATATTTAAGAAAAACTATTATTGGTGGTATTTACTAACGCAATAGAACCCAAAACAATGATTTTTAGAATTTTTGTCTTTCTGTCTGTGTATCTGTCTATTTGTCTATTACCGCATCACGGAAAAACCACTAGATGGATTTTGAAAGATATTTAAAGAAATTTGGATGATAGCTGGTTATTCGGGTTAACATATAAGATACTTTTTACTGCGGGAAAATATCTCATCTCTGAGAAATCGATACTAAACGTTAAACTGTAAGTAGGGACGAACTCGAGCAAAGCGAGGGTTAATCACTAGTTTTAAATAAAATTATCTTTTCAAAATTTTTTCATGACTTTATTTGGATTTTAACACGTTTTTGTTAGCTTCACTTGTAACTAGCAATGTGATCAAATCTTGGAAGTCAATTTTGACTACTTCTTTCTTTCTTCTTCTAATTTTCGTATCAAAATTAAACTTTGTATGTACATAACTATGTAGTTCAGATGACAATCTCAAGATATTGGGTCCCAGGAGGTGGATAGTGGAACTCTTCAGTGGCTACTAGTAAGTAGTAAACCCTTTGATTTTGGGCCCATATAATTCATTTATTCATTCATTTTAACTTTTCTTTTTTTACATTTCAATGTTCATACATTTCAATTCGTCAGAAGCATGTATTTTAGTTTTTTAAACTATAATTTGTTCCCGGCGAATGCTTCACAGTAATCATGGTCACGCGAGGGACCCCCACAAAAATACAGATTTCAATTATATTAACCAAGAACGTAGATTGCATAATGAAAACCGACATAGACAATCTTTTATTCCCACCACACTTACCATGTGCGAGAGAGGCAAAGGTAAAAATTACACTAACACACCCAATGCAATTACATGGCTATCTATAAGAATGTTTCTTTTTTTGTTAAATTCATTTGTGCTAGAAATATGTTGACTCAAATTTGTTTAAAAGCAGCTATTATTAAAAAATCATTCAATATTTATTTTTTACTAGTATTGCCCACGGCATTGCTACCGGCCCGCGTTCAGATGACCAAAAACCAAATTCTTAGGTTTTACGTATTAGTATGCTCTTACAATACAGTTTTTGTATTTTTTCTCAGAAATTAGATATTTTCCTGCGATAAAAAGTATCCTATATATTGACCCGGATAGCCAGCCATCATCATATCAAATTTCATTAAAATCTGTCCACTGATTTTCTCGTGATGCGGTAACAGACAGACAGACAGACAAAAATTCTAAAAACTATAGATTCGGACTCTGTATCGATAAAAATGTCTATTTCAATTAGATTTTCCTAAAAATATTTAATGTACAGATTCGACTTAGTTCCAATTTTATTATATGTATAGATTTGTAAGAAAAAAGGGAACAATGAATTTCAGGGGAAAATTATTTTGTAAGCTAACAAAATGCGCCGATAAATTGATTTTTCAATTTAATAAGTGATATAAATCTATAGCATGTACTTTTAGCACTTTTAATGAAGTCTAGGTTTTAACAAGACTGGAAGTAAAACTAAAGCGATCTATTAAAATTCATCAAGCATCGTCTAGCGCTCCACACACGTAACTATGTGGTATTAAATAGTTAAAATACTTTTACTATATATTATGTATATATTGTATACATTAATGCAGCAGTTAGAGATCCCCCCCAACGTGCGTTCACCTTGTCGTGGTGGGGGGAGGGGGAGGCTCAGTAGTGCCCGGCAACCCAGCCGGGCGCGAAGCCAAGAAAGGCACAGGGAAGCGGCCCTCTTCGGTGAGCGGTGTACCATGCAGGTTGCTCCTGGTACTTCTCTGATAGCAGAGTGGACCTTGGAGCAACCCCATGGTTGTTGTGGTCTGCTTCGGCGGACCTGCCGTCGGGGCGTCGTAGTTGAATGCGTGAGCGATCCTGCGACGCGCCATTAAGACGGGGGAATGTTTTGTTGGGTTTTAGTGGGTAGTACTAGCTACGCCGGTGAGTCCCACACCTCGTGCGTAAATGCATTTCCCAACGTTAAAAAAAAATCAGTTAGAGATAGTACTCGTAGCACGATTTTTTACATAAAATTGTGTCTTTTATAAACTAGCCAATATACATTAACATTTATTGAGTAATATTTGCATTATAGCGGTATTTTCATACAACTTTTATGCCTTATCACGTGGGAATCCCTTATAGTTTCTAGATTAAAAAGGTCGGCTACCTTCATATGCTGGATAAATTTTGGTCTAACTCAATAATTACGAGTACCAGATAAAAGACATTTTTGTATATATTTTGTTGAAACCTAAGAGGAGGAAAGGTATTGATTTTCAAATGAACATACATACATATAAGCTTTCCAATCCGAAAATTTTTCCGATTCCGATTCCGAAATGCTCCGATTTTAGAACCTACCAATAAATATTTATAACAATAACTTCTTACTTACTTTAGAGCTGATGAGCTTGTTGTTGACTTAACGATTTCTATGGCAGTGACGTCTGTTACAAAATCTGTAACAAATTGTGTTAATTAAAAATTTGAATTTTTATTAAAGTTGTTAAATTCTTAATTAAACTTACATAAGAGTAAAGAGTAAAAGTTTATTAAAATCAAATCTGGATCTATACGCTTTCGCATTTTATGGCAATTTTACTATGTCATAACCAGCGACTCATATTCGATTCGCTCGAATTAGTCCCTAGGTGTGTTTTAACGGTTAGTATGGAATAGATAGACTTTATATACATAGGTATAGAAAATAGATAAGTACGTTAAAAATTAAAAAAAATATCCCTTACGTGAAAAATTATTGATTCGACATACAAACTTCCACCCTCTCTTTTTTACCCCTTTAAGGGATGATTTTCGGGATAAAAACTATTCTGTGTCCTTTTCAGGGTCTCGAACTATCTTCATACCAAATTTTATTTAAATCGGTTTAGCGGATTACGCGTGAAAAGGTAACAAACAGACAGACTTGCTTTCTCATTTATAATGTTAGTATGGATTTGTACTAAATCTGTCTATACATATAAAATTCTAACTGAGTCAAATCTGTACCTTGAACATTTTTTGGAGAATCTTATTGAAATAGTCATTATTATCGATCGATACAGAGGCCAAATCTATAATTTTTAGAATTTTTGTCTGTCTGTCTGTCTGTGACCGCATCACGAGAAAACTATTGGACAGATTTTGATGAACTATGGTATAATGATAGCTGGTTATCCGAGTCAACATATAGGGTACTTTTTACTGTGGGAAATTCTCTCATCTCTGAGAAGTCTATACTAAATATCAAAATGTAACTAGGAACGTACCCGAGCGGAGCGAGGGTAAGTCACTAGTGCGTTATATAATTATAATATTCCAACCAGACATTTCTCATATAAATAAGTTTTTTTTTATATTTTTCTTACACTAAAATTATATCAGCCCATTAAGAAAACTAATCCATTAAAACTAAGTAATAACAAACTTTGTGCTATAACAATAGCTACTTCTCGAAATTTCCTTCAATACTGTAATTTATTAAACCCACATTTCTTAATTCTCAACGGAATATGAGTATAGAATTTCTGATAGCAGATAATAAACTGTTGTGGAAGCAAAATTTATATAAACATGGACCAAATAGGTCCAAACCTCTAAGGATTGATATTACAGCATACATTAATATTTGCTTAAACCACTATAATATTTACATAATAATGATGCCTTAATAACTATACAGTAACTTATGATTAATATTTGCTTGAAATATTAAAACCATTTTATTTACTTAATCATGACGTTTAATTATTAATTAATAAGTTTATTTACGTGATCCAAAATAATAACTCTAAATTAAAAAGTATAACGACTGCAAAATCAATTAAAAATTGAAGATTATTCTACCATATTTTATAATGCCAATATTTCTTAACATTTATTTGAAATAATTTTAAATAATAAAACATGAAAATCAGAAAAATCATGATGAAAATATCGTCGACCATACAAACATACATACACAAAAATACTTAGATGCATAAAAAACAGTCATACTTGTGAGTGCCGCCTCTTTTTTGAAGTCGAGCAAAATCGAATTTATTTCCTGTAACCTAAATTTAAAAACCTATAATCGAAAAACTATATATATATATATATATATATATATATATATATATATATATATATATATATATATATAGACTTAGATGGCAGTGGTAGCCCAGTGGTAACGCGCTCGCTTTGGAAACCGAGTGAAGCGGGTTCTAATCCCGGGTCTCGCATCTATGATATTTTCATGTGCGAATCATTTCTAACATAATTACCACTTGCCTTATGGTGAAGGAAAACATCGTGAGGAAACCTTCATGTCTGAGAGAACCTAGCAAGTTTTCGAAAGACATGTGAAGTCCGCCAACCCGCACTTGGCCAGCGTGGTGGACTATGGCCTGATCCCCCTCGTATGTAAGGGAGGCCCGTACACAGCAGTGGGACGTTAAAAAGGGCTGAATACAATAGACTTAGATAAAAGAGACAGAGTTTGTTTGTTTGTTTGTTTGTTTGTTTGTTTGTTTGTTTGTTTGTTTGTTTGTTTGTTTGTTTGTTTGTTTGCACGCGCTAATCTCAGGAACTACTGATCTGATTTGAAAAATTATTTTTGTATTAGATAGCCCGTTTATTGAGGAACACTATAAGCTATATATCATCCCGGAAAAATGTACGGTTCCCGTAGGATAGATTTGCTTTTGTTTAAAGACGAACCCTAAGCGAAGCGAGGGTGAGTCGCTAGTCAGATATAAGGACTAAAAACAAATAGATCACATCCATATATAAATAATATTCTGAAATATCAACAAATATTATTTTCTTTATTTTGAAATGGGCTACTTTGATGGTTGTTTGGAATTTCGCAATCTAAAACTTTAAACTGCATACCAAAGCCTATGCCAAAGTCATACTAATCTTCGTACTTTGAAAATGTTCATTACAAGACTTCGATAAGGAATTAATACCGTTCTAAATGAAAACTTAATTATGATCACGTCTTCTTGAGAATTTCCAGTGGTATTTTATTTGACATTCGTGCCTTTTATTTCTGCTCTACCTGTATTTAGTTTTGAAGATATTTTGACTCTTTGAAGTCAATATATTATAAGGTATTATATAGTCGGTATTCTAGTTTATATCGACATAGAGAAAGGGAAGCAAACACTAGGCTCGAGGCAGTAAGTAAGATGCGGTTGTAGAGCGCATGAAGTAGTTCTAAGGACGGTAGAGAGGGCAAATATCAAAGAAAAAGCAATGGAAAATGAGAATTAGTTTGTACTTTAAGTAGAGTGAGGTTTTGTTTTATAATAAACTAGCGACTTGCCCTTGCTTCGCTCGGGTGCGTCCCTAGGTAAGCGGATTTTCTTCACAATTTCATGTGTTATAATTTTTTTGCGCGGAACCCTAGTTCTTATACTAAAATAAAAGTAGCTTAGGTTTACTCCTTATAAAATAAGCTACCTGCCCGTGAAAGTATTTCAAAATTGATCCAGCCATTTCAAGGATTAGCCGGTACAAACAAACATACAGAAAGACAGACAGACAAAAATTTTAAAAGTTGATAAATATTAACATTATATAGATCTTATAGTCCCACATACTTGCTTGTAAGTGTAAGTGCTAACTTCACGTCACATAATTTCACTATGTGACTACTCAAACCGTTTTGCGATGCTACGATGCACACATCGTAGCTCTAATGAGAAGATTTTTAAGAGTGCGATGCTTTGACTGATTCATATATATCAGTATAAGGAACAATATTGTAACTCCGTATCGCTGCTATTTTGGATTTAAAGTTATATAAGAAATTAATTTCTATTGTTAAATTATCTTCATACTAAGTTACAATTTCATTTCAACTTAGCATTGTACTATCGTCTCACCCTCGCTTCGCTCGGGCTCGTTCCTAGTGATTCTTTAAATTGATATAACTTTTTTATTTATGAACCGATTGAAATAAAACAAATGCTAAATTATTTATTGCCATTATTGAATTTTTGAAATCATTTTTGTAAAATAGTGGGTAGGCACTGTCTGTAACAAGTATGTATTTGAGACGTCTATAACCATAGTCTTTCCCGTGACCATGATTGCTGTGAAGCATTCAAAACGTTGGGAACCAAAAATCAAAATAAATGCGCGAAATAATCGGACAATATAGTTTTATTTAAAATGCTAAATGTTAAGTGAAGCTTACCAGAATACATTAATGAAATACGCAACTAAATCGGTTAAGCCGTTTCTGAGATTAACGCGCACAAACGCACATACAAGCAGACAAACATTCGATAAATCATTGTTTTGGGTTCTATTGCGTTAATAAAATCTCCAATAATAGTTTTTCTCAAAAATCTTTCATATACAGACAGCGATCAGTTACAATTTTATTATATGTATAGATTACGTACAATTTTATGTAAACAGAGGATTATAAAGAAACAAGCTGTATAAGAAGAAGATGGCGTATATTTGCACCGTAATAAATAGGAATTTCAGTTTCTTCCTCGTAATTTATGGAAGCAATGGCCATCATATATTACGTTATAACTAATCCATATATTTAAAAATCGATGTGTGTATGTATGTTTCCTATGAACTCCAAAACGGATAAAGCGATTTTGATGAAATTTTCGGGCAATCTTTAAATTAGCCCAGTTTGGTAGCGAGCAAAAGTTTGAACGCAAGCTTAGACGCGGCTGCTACTAGTATAATAGAATCGTCAAACTTAAACTAAATAAACTCAAATAAAAGCCATTACTCGAAGCCACATATTCAAAAAGTTTTTATGTGTTAATAAATATGTACTACAAAAGCTTCTGTGAGTACATAAGTCTGTCATCTTAAAATAAACTCGTAAGAAAGTGAACGCGTCAAGTGTAAGAGACTGGCTTCAATGGCACGTCATTAAAACTTCCACAATTACATACAGACGTCTCCTGTCCTATAACAAAGACGAAAGCACCTACGTATTATATATAACAATATATAGCTTTCAAAGCTATTTACTTAAAATTGGCAACTTTGGTATACATTTTGGGATTGCGAGTTGAAGCTTATGGTAGATCGTGGGTTCAAAACTGGACAAATATATGTTTATGGGTTTTATCATTTGTTTGTTTGTTCTTCTTATATTCAGTAACAGATCGACAAAGCTTTTTTTGTATAAAAGCTATTTATGGAGAAAACAATATATGTATCTATGTAGTTGTATCATATTTTTATTTGAATCCACTGTTATTACGTATTAAAAATAGTACCAAGTAAAATATCCATACGATGAACACCAACGTTTACATCGTATGGGACTCAAAAAACTCTACATGCTTAAAGCCTTTTGAATCGTCAATTTTCATATTAAAACTAATTGTCAGTAATGTAAGTATGTATGAAAGCTATCACCATATTGAAACGGTCGTCTTACTAATTACTATTATTATAAATGCGAAAGTTTGAATGTATTTTTTTTGTATGTATTGTATGTATGTCTGTGTGTGTATTTTCACGTTGAAATAGCTGGCCGAATTGGGATGAAGTGTATTATACAGATAGACTTTGACTTGGAATAAGACTACTGCTAGTAGTACAATTTTTAAAAAGTTGGCGCTAATCGTGAACAAAGTAAACACTTACATTTTTTTTATTTATTTGATAAACACAGTGCTGTATTACATAGAAATAAATAATTATATATAAAACACAAACCAGTAAAGTGTCCACTTAAAAAGAATACATAAATTAACCAGTGACAGCGAAAAAAAAACAAAACAGTTAACAATATTGGAAAAATAAAATGAGAAAAGATTATTATTATTAGTTTTAACTAGAACTGATCATATTATATTACATAATACATACTGTCTTACATAACATACTCGTATTATATATTACATACATATGTGTATACTAATAACTAATATGTACTAATTAATATACTAATAATATTAAAAAGAGGTAATAAAATTTGTGAATTGTGAGTTTGTGAGTTTTTGAGTAATCTCTGGATCTACTGAATTTGGAAACAGATGAAATTTGATAAAAAGATAGTTTGAGACCCTGGGACATAGGATACTTTTTATCCCGGAAATCATCCCTTAATGGGCCGAAAATGGGGATGAAAGTTTGTATGGGGAATCAACCTAGGGACGAACCCGAGCAAAGCGATGGTGAGTCGCTAGTTTTATATATTTTTGTATCAAGTAGCCAAAGGCACCAGGATCGCACCAGAGAGAAGCGAATGTAAGTTAGCAGTGGTAATACTCGTATATTATAGCATAAAAGTAGGTACAAAATAAAAATTACTATAAATTTTTAATTTTCCTCTAATCGCGTGTGAAAAACTTTTAAACACAGTATTTGCTGACTTCGAAGTCGTTAAAACTTTGACTATTACGTCAACTTTTACCTCATCTCCGTTTTCTTATGTACATAGTTGAAAGGATTTTCTTTTACGCTACTGTAAAGAGAGTTAGTTTTAGATTGACTATTGTAAAACTTTCGTTTTCAAATATCAAGTAGTTAAAATTGAATTATTCTAAATAAAGTACACACTTGATGTAGCTAAATAAGTATATATCGTATTTGACGACACGTTTGGCTCAGTTTGTAGTGATATACTTGCTGAGCCAGCGGTCGCGGGTTTGAGTCCCACTGGAGGCATTCGTTTGTATGATGAACACGAATGTTTGTACTCCAGTCATAGATGTTTACATTTATAATATGTATGTATTTAAAGTTATATAGGTATGTGTAGTGTATCCACTATCTGGTATCCATAACACAAGCCTCGTAGCTTACCATGGAACTAGATGTTGCTGTGTGGTAATGTCCCAACACATTTATTTATTTATATAGTTTAACATATATTACATCCACATAAATCACTATAAATAGATTAAAAAAACGTTACCTGTATATATACTGGAGTAGAGGTTTAACTGTTAGTATTTGTCAAGAAAATTACTCTAGATAATAAATATACGTAGAATCTTTTAATTACTTCAAAAGTATAATCATAATATAATAAAATTATCATTAGGTAAACTTATTTTTTTTAATAAAATCATAATTTTGTAATATAGTAGTATGGAGGTTTTAAACCTAGACAGATTTAAATCGTAATCAAAATCGTAGTAGACATTGGACCGTGCATTATTCGACAAACGCTTCAACTGATTAGAAATTGTAAGCATAATTAAATTTCATTTGAATTAGTCAAGTGGATTCAAAGATACAGTTTGTATTGACCCGGTTTAATTACACTAAACCGGATCAATGATCTAAACCGATTTGAAAATTTAATCAAAAGGAATGCAGGTTTCGATTATCGGTGTTTTAACCGGTTAATTGCAAAATCGTTTTCTTACAAAGTACTATTTTGTTGAGTGAAATTATACGGTTAATTTGAGTATAGATGAGCGCCATCTCTTATTGTTGGACACACACTAACGACGCCCGCTTGCATATGCATAACAACAAATACCCACACTTGAGTACATTGCAATCATATAAAAAAAACCTAATTCTTGAAAATTTATTCGTGGTGCAACGCGTATGGCTAACGAAGGGTTACAATGGACCAAAACTGGTCGACGTAGCTAGGGCCGACCTCGGCACCACACCCAACAAAATAATAATAATGGCTAACGAAGAAATGAAATAAATAAGCATGTAAATTCTAACAAAAAATCAGCGTAACGGGGCGGGGCGACGTTGTACCTACATGTTTGGTGCCTAACCGATTTATTTAGTTCTTAATACCGATTTGCGCGAATTTTAGAATTTTATTATCTTTATTAAAGTCAGGCTATTAACCGGTTAATCATTTAACGTAATAATAACAGTATTAACCAGTAATTTAAAACCGATTCCAGGCCCTGGTTTGTACAAAGAGAATGTTTTACACTATCCCATACAAAGCGAAATAAAAGTATTGCAGACTGACATTATTTTTGTTTTAATAACCTAATAAGTACCCTATAAAAATTCTTTTGTTTTTTATCAAGTGGTACATTTTCCGGTACCATATTACCATTTATTATCACCAGCTACAAAAGGAGTTGACAAAGAATCTACTGTATTCATTGTAAAAGACGATTACTTTTATGTTGAATGGTGAAATTGTCTTATTAAAATATTTCACTTATTTTTTATGTTTTTTTTTTGCTATAATAAACAACTAGCTTTAGATACAATTACAAACGATAGACGCTTGGTTGAATTATCTGTCTATCTGTATTTAAAATGTACAATAATGCAAAAATTTTGTATGATAAAATCACTCAAAATTGCAATACTTTTTCCTAGACTACATGTAGTACCTATTGCTACGAAAGCAAAATAAGTTATAAAATATTAAGGCCAAATTATTTAATTTATAATTAAGTAAAATATAATCAAAACTTTGATTAATTTCAAAAACTTTCAGATAACACTATTTGAAAGTTTTATTTGTATTATTTTAGTTTTATTCACAATATTATATGAGTTTGGGCAAGAAGGAAGACGAGTTGACTTGAACGCAGGGTTTACGCGACGTCATTAAAACTTCGTCTATTATTTTAAGTTTTGCCTTGTCTCTCAGATTTCCCACTTTTTATTTATCATATTTGTTTTGTTTTCATCTACAGACATCAATAATTTACCTTTAAATACTAATAATATAACCGCCTGTACTAATTTTTGACTTTATGTGGATGCTTGTTACGTAGTAAGAAATTACGATGATATCCACTTTATAAGTAATATGTATTTCAAAAACAATAAAGGATACGCTGACTTCATAATAATAATGTAATTATACTAAGGGTGAGCTTTTCGTGAAATTTATATGAGACCATACTTGAGATATAACCCATTTATTAAACAAAGAACCGTAAAAATCCTTTTCTAATTGACGAAAATATCGCGAGCCCGGATTGAGTTCGTTCTGATTTTCGAAAATAAAAATGTGACAGACAAATAGACATAATATAATTACATATAATAAAATTCCGAGTCGAATCTGTACATGGAATATTTTTTGGAAAATGTAATTGAAATGAAAGTCTTTATTATCAATACAGAAGATGAATCTATAGTTTTTAGAAATTTTGTCTGTCTGTCTAGGAACGCATGACTTGAAAACCACTTGACAAATTTTGATAATTTTTTTTATGATGATAGCTGGTTATCCGGGTCAACATACCTATAAGATACTTTTCACTGCACGAAAATGTCTTATTTCTAAGAAATCTATACTAAACCTTAAAAATGAAATGTAGAAGTGGTATAAATAGGAATTATAAGAATCCATAGAAGTGTTTATTCTATAGGTACACATAATAAAACTGTAACTGAGTAGCGTCTGTTTATTGAATATTTAATTAGAAAATCTTCTTCTAATAGTCATTAATCTCTCCAATTTTTGTTTTTAAAGATCAGAATCGGTTTGAATAACAAATATTACTAATATAGAAAGAAAGCTCGTATTTTGGGCGGTTGAACTCGGGCAGAGTAGGAGGCAAGTTATAGGTACATAAATCTCAAATCTCAATAATGATTTTTAAATGCCAAAATGGACAAAATAAATATTTTAAATTTTATTCATATTTTCCAATACCGCAGCCGGCAGTCAACTTTAAAGACCAGGAATTATATTCTTCTCAATAATTCAACTCATATAAACGATTGCTCGCTCCACTGGCTTCATGCTATCCAGATAGCGTTAAATGAAAATCAAAAATCCAATATTTTCAAATAATCTTTTTAAAATAAAATTAAAAAATAACAATAATATATGCTCGAATGTGGATACTAATTAAATCAAACAAAATGTTAAAACTTTTTATTCCTGTCTTATTTATATCTTCAACATATACGAAAGACATTTTTTTTGACAAAAACTTCTATGTACATTGTACAGCTTTGAAAATATGTACAGTTCTAACTCTACATTTAGTTTTATTATATGGATGTATAAAGAGGCATAAGTAATTGAAAGACAATTTTAGTATAGATTCCATATATTGTGAATGAACGAATGTGAGTACTGATAATAATGTATTTTTTTATGGTGTTCAGTGACAAACGAGCAGGCAGTCCACCTGATGGAAAGCATTACGTGTCGCCCATAACACCTACGGTTCATGCTTAGGTTTCATGTTACAAAAATGCAGAACCGTAGGTGCGTTGTCACTGTGAAGACTAAGGTGATATGCCTCTTGCCTGTAGTTGCGCTGGCTACCTTAAAACCGGAACACAATAATGTAATCATTGTTGCTTGGCGGAAGAAATAGATAAGGGGGGTGGTACCCATCCAGTCGGACTCCTCAGGCTTGACAGAGTCCTACCACCGGTATTTTTGAAAATCTATCCCCTAAATGGCTGAGAATTTCCTAAGCTACATTTTTTAATTTCAAAATACGAGAATTAAATAATTAAGATATTATGTATATATATATATATATATATATATATATATATATATATATAATATCTTATCTTATATGGTAGAACAAACACTTGGGAAGTTGCAAGCAATCTTTGGTTACAAATAAATGTCTTTCACACGATCGTTTATACACGTCTATTCCGGGGTTGGCTAGGGCTCGTGATATATAGGAGGCGAGTAGCCCCATCTATAAATAAATGTGCTTAATTTATAAACTTGTAAGCTACCTCTATATAATATAATATAATATTCTTTATTTACCGAGATGTAATCATATTAATGTTATGTAATTAACCATATCAAGAGCAATGGTATGGATAGCATTGGTAACCAAGTAGACTCAAAACCAGGTCTTGCACCAGTGAAATGTTCAATTAACTACTCTTAATTTTTACACCTTGTATGTGGAATTGACTCCTTTAGTATTGATATTAAAATATATACTAAACTAGGGGCTCACCCTTGCTACGCTCGGGTTCGCCTCTAGAAAACAAAAACGAATATATCCCACGGGAACTGTACATTTTTCCGGGATGAAAAGTATTTATAATGTTAACTGTTGATATAAGATACTACCATGCAAAATTTCATTTAAATCGGTGCAGCGGTTTCGGAGATTAGCCCATACAAACAGACAAACAGAAACAAAAAAAAAGAAAAAAAAAAACTGGATTTATTCTATATCTCTTCTTACATCCCCTTGACTCAGTTTTTAGCTGTTTTTCTATGTACAGACATTCGACCTCTCCAGTTTTATTATATGTATAAATATAAATATATGCCGGTCTTTATAATTTAAAAATATATACTATCTTTTTATCTAGTAAAACCTTTCAAAGTATTTTTAAAACTAGGATTTTTTTAATTACTTATTAAAATGTTAAAACATTTTTTCATTATAAAAACATTAACTTAGTAGTTTTTAATACACAGTGTGGTTTGAAGATAAAACGTCTCATCTTGCAAAAATCCTCGCAAGACTCTTAAGAGCGTTTTAGGGCGACGCGACGGCTTACCTTAAGTTTTTAGCTTATCTAGGTTACATCTCGGCAATCCCATTGACGCGTTGAAAGTACTCAAAGGCATGGGGGAACTCTTTTATCGTACTTTATATTTAAAAATAATGGAAGATATAACGTTCTTTGAGGAAAAATTAAGAAAATTGAGGTTCTTTACAATTTTTTAAATTGTACAAAATTTTCTTTAATATTTAATGTGACGACCGATATTGCGAGTTTCCAACACGAATTAAACTAGATACTTTATTGAAAAATACAGGTTAGCCGTTAGAGGCTCCCATGGGATAAATGTTTAGTCAGAAAAATGACATCACCGAAAAAGAGCAAGTATATCTTATATTATGTTATATAATATACTCTGAGACTTTTTATATACGTTGGCAAGAAAATATTTATGTATTTATAACAATTAAAGCCGTTGGGGGACGCCTGGCAGATGTAAATCATCGGAACTATTTTGTATAGAAAATATCCACGACGAGATGGTTTTTGAAGGCAGTAAATATGACATAATAAAAAAAATCAGATTTTTTTAGAGAAAAAATATTTATTTAAAAATGCATTTAATTATTATCGGTTTAATCCGTCGCACTAAATGTTTCACATCAACAATTTTAAAATTAATCTTACGCTGTTATAATGCTTATTAATTAAATACTTAATAATAAAACTATCCTCCTGGTCGATTTTGGCCAAACCGGCCAATTTTATTGAGACTAGCCATCTACGCGAGAGGCATACTTTATTCCTTTCACCTGCAAAATCCGGATAATTTGATAAAACTAAGAAAGATCAATCGCGGGACCGATTGATGACCGACTGAGGCTTTAATGCAAGTGTTAGTGAAAATTTCTTGAATAGAAAAATCCAATTACTTAACTTGCCAGGCCTAGGACTCGAACCCAGGACCTTCGGATCCGCAATCATAATTGCTAGCCCCTACAATAACAAGGCATTTACTTATGGAAGTAAATAGTTGAGACTAAATAATTATTAATTTCTTTCATTTCTCTTACGTTTCATCCTCAAAGTAAGAAGGATTACATTACATATAAATTAGCCTCATTTATTTATAAAAGGACCACTCAGTAACAATATATCAAGGGTCTAACGTCCTTATATTAAACGTGAGATGTATATATACTAGCACATACTATCTATCACTCGATGCGTCCATTTTCACGCTAAATTAGTAAGATTATTGGATCGAAATAATAAAGTTATACAATACTCGCTTGAGAAGATTTACTTAATTAAAATATTAATAAAATTTAAAAGCAAAAACCACCTTTTTTTAATAAATTTTTAAATAATAATGTGAATCTTTTTTTATAAAAAAAATAAGATTCAATAATTTTATCTATATATAAATAAAATTATATTTTTCTCAATAAAAAGCTCTACACTTTTTTTGCTAGCAGTTTGTATCAGTTTCTTAGTTTGGCAACAACATTTTTTTAAATACCAGAAAATAGCATAGAAGGCAATTATCTTTTTGGTTTAAAAATTAATTTTCCATATATATAATAAAATTATAACTAAGCCGAATCTGTACATTAAATATTTTTGGAAAATTTTATTGAAATAGACATAATTATCGATACAAAGCCCGAATCTATTCTTTTTAGAATTTTTGTCTGTCTGTCTGTCTGTCTGTTACCGCATCACAGGAAACCCATTGGAGGGATTTTGATGAAATTTGGTATGGTGATAGCTGGTTATCCGGGTCAACATATAGGATACTTTTTACCGCGGGAAAATATATCATATTTAAGAAAAAATAGAGAAACTGCATTGTAAGAATATACTAATATGTAATACCTAAGAATTTGGTTTATGGTCATCTGAACGCGGGCGGAGCCGCGGGCAATGCTAGTGTACATATATTATAATAGCTTATATATTGTATAAGTCATAGTAAATATTTATGTACCAAATATTCAAATCAGCCCAACTGTTTTAGCGTGAAGGAGTAACAAACATACACACACATACAAACTTTCACATAACTAATTTTAAAGTAAAGGAACTTGTCTTCCTGCTAATAGTAACAAATCTAAAGTCCTAAACACTATTTGCTAAAATAAATGTGACATAAACTCGAGAAGAAACTGATGATCTTTACGATCCTATTTCAGTAGTAATAACTAGCTGTCTATCATAGCAAAGTCCACCCCATGTAAGATTTATGATCTTTTCGTCGACCAAAAAACCCTTATTATTGTCCTGAACGGAATATCGATTTTGTTTTTCATTTTAATTGCATCTTTCGGTAATTTATTATCCCATGGTGAAGTGGTAACTAGAACTACCTATTATACTACGATAATGGGTTCAATTTGTACTCATAACAGCTGTTTAAATTATGACAGATTTAGTACGTTTTGGGAATTTATTTAACTTACACGAGTTCTATATGAAAGCGCTAAAAAGCTAAGCATAAGAAAGCGAAAAACAAACTTACTTTCATAGATAATAAATAAATTAAAAAAATAAAATATCCCGTCAAATAAAAAGACTCAACTGAAAAAATGTACAAAAGACCATTAAAATCCATTGTCGTTCTTATCTCGTAAACAAGTAGATAGGAATAAAATCAACAAATAACGTAGATCTTACTGTTATTCTCTATATCTCGAAAGTACTCTGTGATGTGTGGATGCATGTTTCTGTCTTTTTCACGCAAACTGCTGAACGGATTTTGATGAAACTTTAAAGTAACACATAGGCTATAATTTATAAAGAGCTGCAGGAAAACGCACTCCATTTCGACGTTAAAGAAAGACAACAACAAAAAACCAAACAAACAAACAAACAAACAAACAAACACTTTCACACTTATAATATTAAGTATGGATTTCTTTCTTTCACGATTTAATAATTGTACTATTAATAAATTATTCATATTTTACGTAATTGTGTGGAAGCAAATATAACCTATATTTATTTAAGGTAATAATTAAACTTGTGTAAATGATGCTTAACATAATATTTTACTCTATTTGGAGAACCTCAATTACAGACATATTATTTGTTTGCTATTCGGTTATTATTGTTGGAAATAGGTTTAACTAGAGTGTTTTTTTTTAATTTATCTACCTATACTAGTTTTAGTTCGTGGATTTTCTTGCGTTTTTTAATTTAATGTATACCTACTAATAATACTATTGCGTCATTTCTAAGAGATATATGAATAGTCTATAAAAATATGTAAAAATATAATACTTTTTAAATAAAACTATCTTTTCGGATTATTTGGCAGATTTATTTTGATTTTTGGTTTCCGACGTTTTGAATGCTTTATACAGCAGTCATAGTCACGGGAGAGACCTTAAACTAAACTAAAAAAAAACAAACTAAAACCTAAACTCTAAAACCTTATTAGACGCCTTAAAGGCGTTATATACATACTTGTAACAGACAGTGCCAACCCACAATTTTAAAAAAGATTTCTAAAATTCAAAAAAGTAACAAAGTACCTTACAATACTTGTTTATTTTAATTCTAAACATTTTATAATACTTTATGAGCTTTACATGAATACTTGAATTTTTCAGCGATTGAAACGTGGGGAATAAAAAAATTAAAATAAAACCGCGTTAGACTCCGGACAGATAGTTTTATTTAAAATGAACTGTATATTTTCCAACCTGACTCGTTGTTCCACAGATAAGCGCGTTATAGTAACAAAAAAAATCTTTACAGATACATCGCATGGCGTGAGAAAAATTGTTAATTTTAAGCGCATTATTCGAAATGACGTCGGAATAACCTAAATGGCGGAAAACAATACGAATATGATTGATTACTATAATGTTGCAAATTTCCTATGCATGAAAATAATATTTTTGTGTGGCATTATTTATTATTACTTAAATCTTTAATTAATACTTCACTTTTATAATAAACTTTATTTCATAATTAATGTACTGTAAAATTATTGCATAGTCTGAGTGTAAAATATAATACATTCATATTAAAAAAACGCACGCGAATCTCGGACTTATTACTAATTAGAAATAAAATTTGGTAAAAACATTGTCAAACAAAATATTTTTATTTATTAAATAACTGCATATATAGTATGTAATTAATAATAAAAAATATATTAGGAAGTACAAAAAATATTAAAAATATTTATTCTTATATACCAATAAAAGTATTATAAATAAACTAACCTTAAAACTTATTTGACTCTAAACCTTTCTTGACAACAAAATTTTATATAGTTATGCGTTTTAAATTTATTTTCACTGATTAAGACAGCACAATATTATATTTGAAATACATTTACCGCTAAAAGTACTCAAGTTTTTTTTTTTTTTTGTAGTTTGTACGATATATTTTTAATAGCGCTTTGATTAAACTTCATTCAGCCAACACAACATTTAAAAAGTTAAATAGAAATATCAACGTAATTCAAACTTTATAATAAAGTGTTATGTTAAGTAATTAAAACTGTATTCGAATTACCTACTTAATAAAAATAAAATAATAAAATATTATAATTATTTAGATTAAGCCCAAAATTTAATGTAATTTACTATGCTTAATATTTATTATAGTAAAGAAAATTTTGAAACTGGAAAATAATATGGAAACCTATTAAGAATAAGCATTTTTTTAAATCAATTTCATAACACAATAAAAAAACAATAATGAATTTTATTTAAAAAGTTTATGAATAAAATACTTACGAGATAAAAATGGCGCGAACAGCAAAAACATCCAAAAAGTATCCATTTCTGTTAATACACATTCAATTTTACACGTAAATTTTTCAAAGTAAAACTTCACGTGACGTTCCTTTGAAATTCATCTTCTTATTTTAAATTATATCGTACATTTTTCAAAAGTGTTCGTTGCGAATTTTTTTTCGCGATTTTCCCGCTTTTTTGCTGTGCAAAAGCGTGCGTCTCTCAACACGTCTGGACTCTAACTGACTTTAAGCGCGGGCCAGTAGATTTAGGTACTGCTTGTATTCGATATACTGTAATTAAATAGAGTGAAGTGGCCCTTGGTTACTGTTTGACTTAGTGTTTTATTTAAATTACTTTTTGACCGACTTCCAACAAAGCTGGTACTTAATTAAATTACATATTTTATGTGTGTTTGTAACGTGATATCTTCGTCAATTGTGAACCGATTTAAATGATTCCTATTTTAAAAGTACTTTCCACAAAAAAATAGTTAAAATTAAATAAAAAGATTAAATAAATAAAATTAAAAAAAGAACAATTAAATTTTGTTATGTTAGATTTAAATTTTGAAAAAAGTGAACTTAAACTTTTGATAATAAAAATACAATAGCCTTCGTAGAATAAACACTATAGCCTTTTTTTTAGTCAAAAACTTTAGTCCACTTTATTATTCAAAACTTTAAGTCTAACATAACATTTACTTGTTATTTTTGGGGTTCCGTACATCAAAAGGAAATAAAGAACACTTGAAGGATAACTTCGTTCTTGGCTGTCTGTCTGTCAAAACCCTTTTTCTCAGGAACGTGTGGAGGTATTAACTAATTTAAGCGCTGTTTGTAATAGCGTTTTCCCTCGCCCTTTTGTAGCATATATAAACATAGAAAACATTAGATTTAAATGTTTTATTTCCTTATCGAATTATTTTTGTCTTTAAACGTTAACATTTATTGCATAGTTTTACATACATATTAATCCCTCCACGACCGCGGACACGCCGGCGTTACAGTTAACAATAGATTTCTTAGAAATTTAATTAATTTCTTTGAAATTTACCTTTAGGTGTTAAAACATCTATAGAAATAAATACATAGTATATGTACATACATTCTATGACCTAGCAAGTCTTCCTTACTGGAGATCACAGGTTCGAGCCTAGTAATATTAAAATATAAGTAGTTATAGGTCAAGCCAGAATACGATATGAGAAGCATTTAAATTATAAATAGAAAACAGACTTAAGACAAAATTGTTCTAGCCGTTTTGGAGATTAGCCGGAATAAACACACAGTTAAAAATTGTTTTTTTATAAGCGCCGTATATACTTTTATATGCAAAAAGTTTGTTGTTTTTTTAACATTACAAACAGACACTTCAATTTCATTTATCTATACTAATATTATAAAGAGGAAAGTTTTTTACTTTGTTTGTACCGAATAGGCTCCAAAATTACTGAACCGATTTAGATGAAATTCGGTAAGACATAGGATAGTTTTTATCCCGGAAATCATCCCTTAAGGGGTTGAAAATGGGGTTGAAAGTTTATATGGGGAAGAATCCGCTAGTTTGTAATAAAGGTGCATATATCGTGGTAAGGGCAAAGTCTAGCAATATAATACTACTCTTGGGATCTTACGTTTGAAGAGATGATCTCTATAACGCAGATATTCCATATACCCGAGGGTAGCTAACGGTAGGTTAATCCTGTGGCCATGAAATACAAACAGTAAACCTTAGCATACTCTCGAATGTGCGGTTTAATTTTCAAACATATGAAACTTGAATATAACTCTATTTATTACTTAGAAAATGTTTCAAATGTAAATGAATGGTTAAATTTTAGTCTGTGCTAGAAAAGGTCTATTTATTTTGATATCTAATTGTATTATAGATATGTACATATTTGTATCTTTGTTACATAATTTCATATAGGTAATACCTATGTCTTAATTATTTTATTTTTCTATATGATAAAAAGGTAAATTGTCAAACAATTGCTTATAATATCGATATTACGCGCTTAAATAACATAGTAATTCTACAATAGCTATTACTAGTAGAAAACTACAATGTATATATAATTTGGAATTTATCTATCTAATACACTACACGTTCAGAATCTCATCACTGTCATTTCTGTGTTATTTTCAAATTCTATTAAAATTGTTCTACCATCGCTTAAAACCATAAAGTGTATAAAAATACCATAAATCTAAGCATTAAGCAACGGAACGAAACTGAGAAGTTGACGTAAAGCTCTATGAATCAACATACACAAACATTTTTTTAAGTTAAAACAGTTTTTAAATCTAGTGACCCGATTTTGCTTAAGCCTTCAATTCTTTTCAGTATCACTTAAAAGGTGTTATTCAGTTATTCCACGGTATGATTTTTTCTTAAAATCGAAGTGATGGACGTCCCTTGCGATTGCTTGATTACGGAATGTTATAAAGTGATATAACGTGACAAACAAGCAAACATAAAAACACATAAATTTGTTATTTCAATTAGGATTTTTAATTTTAAATCTTGAGGTTTTTTCCTTAATCCTGATTTAAGGGTAGAGTATAATGTTCTCCTGACCGATTCCGGCCACTACGGCCAATCTCATTGAGACTATCAAACTGCGCAGGAGATATTATAGTGCACAAGTGTACGCGCAGACACAAGTGCACTCTCTATTCCTGTCACTCTCATACTCTGGGGGGGGACCACTCAACACGACCAGTGAAAGTTAAGGCGCAGGACCGACGGCTTTACGTGCTCTCCGAGGCACGGGGGTGAAACACCGCCAACTTCCCAACTCCGGGCTGTTACTCAGACTTAATATACAGAAAGACTTAATAACTAAACTTGGCCCGACCCAGGACTTGAACCCAGGACCTCCGGTGTGCATCCGTACATGCTTGCCACTACACCACCGAGGCAATTAAAAAAAAAGGGTAGAGTATAATAACTACACAAAACGACCAAAAGACTTCAAAATTACTTTCAAATTAGTTATTTCGCCCTAGGAACGGTATTTTTCTTAAAATTTATACATATAGTTCCTTCTGATTTATTAATTAACACCTCCAGGTATTTACCTCCAGGTAATTTCTAAGAAATTAATTAAATTTCTAAGAAATCTATTGTTAACTGTATCGCTGGCGTGTCCGCGGCCGTTGAGGGATTAAAAATAGAATCATGACAACCTGCCCACAATTTCCTCTTTTTTTGAAGTTCAGCAAAAATAGGCAATATTTCAGACTAGGCACTATAACTGAAGCGTAATATTTGTATGTGTTTTTTAGTGTATGTTACTCCTTCACGCTAAAACGGGTTTGGATAAGTACACAGACTATAACCTAGGGTAACACATAGGCTACTGTTTCATACTAAGAGTCGAACTTGAGCGAAGAGAGGGTAAGTGTCTAGTATATAATAATGGAAAATGGTTTAATAGTAACGCAAAAACTTATATGCTTATATATAAATAGCATAAGTAAAATGATATTATTCTGTAAGATTTAATTAGAATTAATGGGTTGCCAACGTAAATTTATAGCCTCCATGTTATCGAGTTTCAAGCTGACTTTAGCAGAAATTTAGGCTAACATCGGCACCAAAATTTGTATAGAGTATGCTATTAAGCACTAAAGTAATTTTACTTGTATTTTAAGTGAAACTTAATTTTTATTTCACAGGTATATACAACAAAATAAATGACCATATCATTTATATTCTTAGTACCTAAAGTAGCTTAGTTATTCTGATTTTTTTCCGAGATTTTTTTGTGAGATGTTCATAAGTTATAGTCCATAAATCTTTCTAGATAATCCCCCTTTCTTTTGTTGAAAACCGTAGTTTCTGAGATTAGCACAATCAATCATAAAGTCAGCTATATATTTTGAGTGTATAAGATACTAGCAGCTCAACTTCGCTTCTCTCGGGTTTGTCCCTAGATACGATTTAAATAGACATACAACGTTAGCCATGTAAATTAAAAAAAAACTTAATTTTTTCGAATTTTTAATTGTTATTCTGCTATTCGGGGCAGAGACAAATCCAACAAATCAACGATCATCAAAATCTGTCCAGCAATTCTCGAGTTATAAGTGTTGTAACAAACCCAACTTTGTTTTATATATAGTAGATTTCTTACAAATTCATTTAGTTGTTTATAGAGCGGTTTTTTTTATGTTTTATTATTATATCAAATCATCAAAAAATTTCAAAAAGAATAAAACCATAAGCACAGTAACAGTACACATGTGAAAATATTTTAGTGAGTACGATTGTTACTTTTCTCTTTTTTCAACCGACTTCAAAAAGGAGGAGGTTCTCAATTCGACTGTATGTTTTTTTTTATGTTTGTTACCTCAGAACTCCGTCATTTACTAACCGATTTGGACAATTTTTGTTTTGTTTGAAAGGGTATACATCCAGATTGGTCCCATTTAAATTTCAAAAAAAAATACCACCCCTAAGGGTGGAAAAACAACTAATGATGAATTTAACCTACTTCTAATTGTCATATTGACTTGAAATTTTGCAAGTATTTCTATTTCCGTTGATAGTACAGTGGTTCGGTGTTGTTGACCTGATCTGATGGCAAGGCCAGAAGGTGGATAGGTGGAACTCTTCAACAGCTAATAGTAGATACTTTGAGTTTGGGCTTATTTTGTTTGATTTGACAAGCCTAACACGTTAGAATCCTTACTTTGCTACTACTGTCTACACTAAAAAGGGAAAAATAAAAACTTTTTAACAAAAAAATAAAAACCGACTTCAAACAAAAGCACTAAAAAGTAGCGTTGGCTAAGTAATTAAAGCCTTCCTATTAAATACATACCTAATCAAATATTTTCGAAATCGGTGCCAGCCCATACAAAGCAAAGCACACCGACTTCGAAAATATTTGATTAGGTATGTATAGTAAATGAAAACTACCAATCAGTTATTTTTTACTTTTTAGTGCTTTTGTTTTTGTTCTTTTGTAAGGCTATAACCTTTTAGTACTTTAATAACTTAAATACTAGAATATTTGCAAAAACTAGAATAATATAAAAATCAACATAACCTAATTCTTGTGGAGTAGGTACTGTAAAAAGTCACTGAATGTAACGCGGAGTATAACTAAGCCTTAGCTACAGTGGGTCAATAGTAATTAATGTCTTTACTGTAAATCAATTTATGGCATTAGGTTCGATTCCTGCGCAAAGCGAAATGATTGATTGAGAGAAGATTGTCATATCTTAATATTTGCTTCATTAGTGAGAGGCTATAGTTAATTAATAAAATAAAAATAATTAGAAAATAAGTAAATGAGACAACCTACATTTGTTTATTTCAAGGTTTTTAATTTTAATTTTTATATGTAACATGAATTAAGGAAAAAATTGTGCAGTAGAAGAAAGTGTCAAATTAAAAAATATATTTAAAACTTCATAAATAATGTTTAAACACAATACAACGAGATATACATATATTTATATATAAATAGGCGAAAACAAAACAATGCAGCAAATACAAAAAAAAATAAAAAGTTAAAAATCCCCGACCATCTTAGACCGATTTTCTTCAAACTTAGCTAAGAACACTCCCGACTAATTCACCTTTCAAACAAAAAAAACAATATCAAAACCTGTTCATCCATTCGGGAGCTACGACGCCACAGATAGACACACACACACATACAGAAAAGTCAAACTTATAACACCCGTCGTTTTTGCGTCGGGGTTAAAAAATTATTTTGCTTGAAAATCGTCCATAATTTTTTTTTATCGATAACATTATCAATTATTATCCATTCATATATTGGTATTGACACTAGTACTAATACAATACTTAGTCAATAACAATTTCCCTCATAATTACTATTAAATAATTTTCTCGCACCGATCGATCGATCTCAAGCCATTCTAATAATAGAATAAACACTATTACAATTAAGTAAATTTCAAATACATACCCTCTATTACCTTGAGAGTAAGGCTTATAGTCGCTTAATTAAATTAGAACCTTAATGGTCACATGTAGACTCAAGAGCACATGGTCGCTAATTCCGCACCAGCTGCTACTGCAAATCGACCATTACTGTATGTCATCTTTGTTCTGCGAGGGATGAGAATGTATCGATAAGAGAAACGAATTACTGTTGAAATATCGATATTTATTTATTAATTTGTGTTCTTGTTTAATCACTCTATAACTTACACTATAATAGTACTCTATACAACACTATTTCTTTTTTATAAATCTATTGTATTTACTAACTTTAAAGGTGCAACATTTAATTATAGCAAATACTCGTAGCGATATTATAAATACATACATACGTCTCTAAATTAAATATAATATATACCTATGTAGGTTTGGTTTTGTGTTCACGCTTAGGCTAAAATTGTCGTATATAATATAGACCTACTGATATCTTTATATACGTGTATTAAATAGACTTTATTACTCTAAGGTAAGGTTTCATTTCTTTATCAATTTATAAAGTATACATAAGTTTTTATGTATCTAGAGTCCAGATAAATACAAACAACCAAATTTTACCTTTTTATAATAATGTAAGGTCAGATATTGATTAAACCACTGTGTTTATATTTATAATAATCATGTCATTATAAATTATAATTCAACTCAATGCTAAATACTAAAGTTTTTAATATATTCACTCATGTTTAAATAGTTAACCTGAAAAATTAACTTAATATTCTACTAAATGGAAATAATGAGAGCCACTCATGTTAAAATAAGCGATTAAAATAATTTAATTTGTCGATTCTAAAATAATATTCAAACAAATTATGCCATAATTAATGGAAAGCTACAATAAGCGGATTTGGGTGGGCTTTGAATTATTAATCATTTTGTTCATAATCAAAACGCTATGATTATACAAATTTGAACAGAATCAAACATCTAATTAACTGTCGATTTAACATCTAAATCTGAAACAATATAATCTGGACGTTTTTGGAGCATTATAATAACAATAACACAATATAGTAACAATAATTCTAATTCTATTATATCAATACTAGCGACTCACCCTCGCTCCGCTCGGGTTCGTCCCTGGGGTGAGGTCTAGGAGGACCACCCTTATCCTTATCACTTAGGGGTATGAAAAATAGATAGTAGCCGATTCTCAGACCTATTGAATACGCATAAAAAATTTGGTAAAAATCGGTAAAGCCGTTTCGGAGGAGTACGGTAACAAACATTGTTACATGGAAATTTTATACATAAGATAAACAATGTATGTACAAATATTTCATTTACCTTATATCTGTATATAAATAGGCAAAGACAAAACAGTTCACTACCTTCTTCTCCACTGTTTGTCAATTGATTTTCGTTATTTTTTTTTTTGTTTAGTAGCTATTGATGAGATTTAGTGTTATCAATAATCTATTTAGGATTTTTGGTTTTAATAGTTTTTGTAGTAGTAGTTTTTTAACACGCTTTTCTTTCACAATAACGTTAATTTTCTCATTAATCAATTTATTCTTATATTAAAGATTATTTTTTACTTTTTTGTTTGGTTCATCATTAAAGCGTGTTTTTTAGTTCTTTGAGGTATTATATTTTTTTATACAATGATTATATTCTTTCGATCATTAGGCGAACGCCAGTTATTATAAATAGGTATTTTTGTTTATTTGTTTATATATACTATACTATATACCTGATTAAAAAAAATCTTATAAAAAACTACACTATCGCTGAGAGAAATAAACTTTTATTTATTTATTACGTAAGTGGAAGTCTGGCTGTTATAAATATTATATTAATATTATTTAATATTCAATATTTTAATGTGGGAAGGTTTTATATTTATTTTATTTTACTTTTTTTTTTGGTTTTCAATGGACCGATGGGTTAGAGATATATGTTGCTTTCAACATCAATGGGAATCATTAAGGCTTTTTTGTATAAATATACTTAATATTATTTGAATATGTCATATATTCTATATTGACCAAATTCTAATATTAAAATGCCCTAAAATGTAGCATGCGCGTAATTTATTCATAAAAAAACATGAAATTAAATTAAGTACCTATACATTATCGTTTACATTATATTCATATCGACTACATTACTAGATCAGTACTTACATATTATGCCATTTGCCTTGAATAAATTTTTATCGATAAAAAACAGGTCCAACACTACACTTTGCTGTCTAAAAGCTATTAGCAGTTGCCGTCGGAGGCGCACCTGCGACTGTCATTTCCTTGCTACAGATTACTTACCTTTACCTCTACTTGTATCTGTCACTACTATAAACTGTCCTCGTAATGTATAGATTTAGTTTATATTTCGATACAACTGACTTACCCTCGTTTCGCTCGTGGAGCATCACTAGTAGCTTTTTGCATTAAAAATATTATGATTCGCACTGGCTTTGCAATTTCATTAGAAAACATCGACTTTTTTTGCTTTCTATAAACGTAGTATATATTATATATTTTACGGAAGAAATATTCTAAATGGTACTGGAAACTGTATTATATTTGTGGCTTAGAAGTTAATGAAGAAATGGATATCAACTTTTTTTAATACTATTTATAGATATAATTTTAGAGTGTTTACGATACAGGCAGATATATGGAATATGATACTTAAATCTATTACTCTCTAATCACTTGGACAAGCAAATGAACTACCACACATAACTTTCATATATACTATACAAATAAAAATGAAATACTGTTCGTTGTTCGCATCACTTGAGAGCATGGACTATTTGGCTAATTTATTTTTAAAAATATTCGTCTAAATTAGGAAGAAATATTTAAGAAAGTTGTTCGGAAAATTGACAAATTTGGAAAAAAAAATGCTATTTCCTAAACGATTTTTGTATAAATCCAAAGAATATGAAGAAAATAGAAATTTTGACAGAGAAAAGTCTGTCGGGTCATCTAGTTCACAATATTAGTTGAAGTTACCTTTAAATTGCTCAATTAATAGGTGGATTATCCGATATAAAACTAGTCTCCAAAGCCACCAGTCCAATTTCAAGAATTTTGAATGAATTTTCATATATTAGTAAAAAAATCTTTGTTTATATATTTTTATATATATTTTAAAATACAAATGAAGAAATATAAACAACTTAGAGACAATACTAAAATATTTGCATAATACTCAAAGTTGGCTTTAGTTAAATACGTAATTTGTTGAACAAAAAATGAAACTTTCATTTCCAGTGGCATTCCGTTCAAGTTTTGGAGTTAAACAGAGTTACATAAATCTAACTCACAGTCACAGATTGTTTTTAACGGCAGCTGTGTGGTACAATTGTATTGTATTATAACTAATCAAGTCATATGATAACCTATACTAATACCTATATACTAATATTATAAAGCGGTAAAGTTTGTGAGTTTGTGACGTTGTAGGGGGGTAATCTATGGATTTACTGAACCGATTTAGATGAAATTTGGTAAAAAGATAGTTTGAGATCCTGGGAAGGACATATAATACTTTATATCTTATGGGAGTGTAAAATAGGGATGAAAGTTTGTATCGGGACTAAAGTCCAAATAAGTTAAGTAATGTAAATTTAGGGATGAAAAGAGTAAAAATAGAAAGGTATATACTTAATCCATATACTAATATTATAAATGTGTTTGTGAGGATGGATGGATGTTTGTTACTCTTTCACGCCAGAACGGCTGAACGGATCTGGATGACATTTGGCACAGAGATAGATTATAGTCTGGAATAGCATATAGGTTATTCAGGAAAAATGATTTGATAGATTTACTTTTGTCTAGGGACGAACCCGAAGCGAAGCACGGGTGAGTCGCTAGTAGGAAATAAACATCCGCGGAGACTTTGTACCGTAATATATATTATGTATGAACTATGTAGATAGATGATTCGAAATATTGTAATACATTTATGCATTTTTTAATACATTGAATTTAAAAAAAAACTAAAAATACCTATCTGTTACCGTAAAATAATAATAGTACAATTTTTAACAATAATATTAGGCTCAGATATAGCGATTTTTTCAGATATTGTCGTTAAACTATTAACTTTTATTTTTAAAAGATCGTCACAAAATTAAGACTAACGTGGTATAATTATGGTTGTTTAAATATTTCGCTCTCCGTAAAGGAATAACTACTGCCATGTCTGTTATTCAATATAACTGAACACCTCATATACATAACAAAACTCCGCATATGGTTTAGATGAAAAAGTACAAAATCAATACTTACCAAAAAAAATTATAACATTTATCCTTAACAAAAAATATTTTATGCTTAATATATACATTTTATCGCATAACAACGTTGTAAATTTCCTTAAAACAAGACTTTTCCTTTTATTATGACTAATCTCAGAAACTACTGTACTGATTTTGATACAGTTACCACCAAAACAAAAATGGATTATCTAAAGCGGTCGTACTTTATTAATATAATAAACTGTGATGATTATAAACATACTAACGATTTTTCTCGCTTATTTCCACACTTGTTATTTCAAGTTATATCATATCAAGGTATATAATATAGTCTATTTGTGCACTAAACTTAACCGAATCCGTTCTGTAATTTCAGCGTAAAAGAGAAAGAAACACACAAACACAAACACAGATAACACAAAATTTTCGCATTTATAATAGCAGTTCGAAGAATATTTTTAAATTTAATCAAACCGCTTCATGCTAAGGCTTAGAGCAATACAAATTGCGGTGGCTGGCGAAGTTGCTCCTGTGATTATTCAATTATTGCCACAGTTAAGAGTTTTGCGCGAGCTTAAAAATATCCCCCATCTTTGAATAACCTTTGAATTTCAAGACGGAAATTACAATTTGTTTTATTGCGAAAAAGGTTAGAATAAGTTTATTTTGACATTCATTTTAGGAGATTAAATATTTTTTTATGTTTTGTTGCTTGTTTAGTTTATTTCGAGACTGTTTACGTATTTTAGTTAGATTATACACTCACTATACAGTGTTATCTATTTTCTTTTTTACTACTAGGTACTTTACCTCACTTTTTCATCACCATCACCACCAAAATGTAACGTAGTGGCATCCACAGAAACTATCTCATGAATCTAAATGGCAAATAGTTTATATTATTCAATGGCCTGCCAGCTACATCTATGTAAAATATTAACGTAAAGCCATTGCCTTGTGACATAAAAAAAAAAATATTATCGCAATCTATATAATATTCTCTTTTTGATGTAAAAGAATTCTGAGTACAGCGAAGTACAAAATCCAATGAATCTCTAAAATGCGACCACTTTAAAGCTAAAAGTACCCCAACGTGAAAGAATAATTATAACCGTAAATATTTTTATACAGAAAAAATGGAGAACCACCTTTTTGAAGTGTGTGTGTGTGTGTGGTTTTTTTAAAGAATGCCAGTAAAAACAATGACTGAAATTAATTGAGATAGTAAAGAGAATATTAATTTATTGTGGCCATTTAGATAATGCTCTGTTTGATTAATTTTCTCTTATGTTGGATCTGTAATGCTATTTATTACTACAACAAAGGGTAGCAACTAGTTCCATGGTAAGCTACGAGGCCTGTGTTATGGATACCAGATAGTTGATACACTACTCATACATTACTTTAAATACATACATATTATAAATGTAAACACCCATGACTTTAGTACAAACATTCGTGTTCCATCACACAAATGAATGCCCCCAGCGGGGCTCGAACCTTGCACAGCAAGTAGGGTCGCTACAAACTGAGCCAAACGTGTCGTCAAACATCTAAATCGGTTCATTAGTTTCGGAGCTTATTCAGATGTGAACATATTATAGTAATTTAAATTTAATGATATAATACTTGTAAGAAAAGTAAAAATCTGTGGCATTGGTCACTTAAAATATTATAAATATGTATTATAAAATAAGAGCTAGTATTCTATGGTGATTTTGCAGCTTCCTATTTGACTTTCTTGTTTTCTCACAAATAGAATACCTTAAATGTTATTAAAATCATACCAAGTTATTGAAGATTCCATTAAATATTTAGTTCTCGCGTAGTATCAGAATTATCGTATAATTATTGTCCCCTATGTATACGCAATTGACTGAGAAAACAGCTATACAAAATGACGACAGATTTTCGAAACTTAGAAAAATAAAATACTGTGCATATAAAACGTTACTTTTGATAACATAATTATATTTATTAATATGTGTAAATACTTCACAAGCAATTATATGAAAATACTGTTTTGAATATATAGTGACAATGAAAGTTTAAAATTTCTTCGTAAAAATAAATCCACCGCCTTTATTCCAATTTCCATTATAGAACGGTGTGACAGTTTTGTTAGCCCCGACGTTGAAGTCTAGAGAAGATGTAGGAGTTTTATGCAAGTTCAAAGATCCGCCTACTGAGTAGTCGGTTTGTTTAAACATCGGAGTGTGAGATACAGATGCGTGTGCGCCGACTTTCTCCCTGAAAAAGTATGGTTTAAAAGTTTTATATTAATTTGAGCTTATTTTTATTTAAATTCAAGGCTTTAGTTTCTATATTTCATATTATAGAGAGGAAAGATTTGTTTGTTTGTACTGAATAAGCTCCGAAACTACTGAACCGACTTAGATGAAATTTTGTAAGAAGATAGTTTGAGATACTAGGAAGGACATAAAATAGTTTTTATCAAGGAAATCATCCCCTAAGGGGGTGAAAATGGTAATTCTAAATAAATTGATATATTAGTAACTAAATACTTGTATCGCCTTATTTCTACTATTTTGAATAAATATAAGTAGTTTTTTTTTTATATTTTGGACACTTTGCATAATGTAATAATATGTAAATTGCAAATCACATCACAAATATAAATGCAAAAGTTTGTAAGTGTGTATATGCTTGTTACTTCTTTATGTTGTAACGGCTGAACGGATTTGGATGAATTTTAGTACATGGATAGATTGTGAGATGGAGTAACAAAACAAAAGGTAGCTAGAGAAGCACTCGAGCGAAGCCAGAGTTAGTAAGTAAATTAAAAAAACTTTGTGATATGCATATACATAAAAGCAAGATCTTGTGAAATACATCTCGTAAATCTTTTTCTAATATAAAGTAATAAAATACGAATATAAAAACTTACTTAAACATATATTCCGCTCCAGCACCATGAGTCATGAAATTGGGCGAGTTTTTGGGAAAGTTGGCCGTACTGTGCGCGTTTACGTCAAACCTATGGTTATCAGTTTTAAGAACATTGACGTTACTTGAGGCTGTAACTTGATTGCCAAACGTCGGAATATGCTGAGCTTTCAGGCCAACTGCATGACTATTTCTGTAAAAAATGGGAAGAATGGGTAATGCATTGTTTATATGATACAATAAGATTAAATAAAGCAAAAAAAAGAAATAGTTTCATAGTGATCAAAATTATTAAAGAACAATAAAAATTTGGATAGGGCAGTGGTAGCCCAGTATAAACGTCCTCGCTTTGAAAACCAAGTGGATCGGGCTCAAACACCGCACCACTGGTATCTTCATATAATAATTATTTTCAACATGATTACTACTTTCTTTACGGTGAATAAAAACATCGTGAGAAAACGTACATGTCTGAAAAAACCTAACAAGTTTATGACAGATATGTGAAGATCCACCAACCCGCACTTGATCAGTGTATAGGACTATGACCTCGTATTGACGAGAGGCCCGTGACCAGTAGTGAGATGTTAAATACTAAATACACACATAGATTGTTTTCCAATATAAAAAAAAGTTTACTTACTCATGAGCAGCATTTAGGCTAACTCCCGCAACATTGTAGGGGGGAGCATTGAGTTTTGTTGGATCAGGTGTATCTCTGTACCCACTAACAAACGCAGTCGCTGATACAGAATTTCCTCCATCTTCCCTACCAGCTGTTACACTATAATTCTTCATCTTATCGTCATTTACTGACATATTTCCAGTGACTGACATTTTGTAGTTTTAGAGTATAATGCAAAGTCCAAAACGCCTTGAATTATCAATATCAACTGCGTACTGTAACATTTGATTTGCGTTTATATACTCGTAGCAAGTGGGCGTCGGGACTTTGCGGCTCTTATCGATGATTTATTAAAAATAGTCCCCGCGATGTAGTCCTTTGTTTTTTAATACGAACTCATTATCATAATATATACACTAATATATATATATATATATATATATATATATATATATATATATATATATATATATATATATATATACATATATATACATATATATATATATAAAGCTGCAGATTTTCTTTTTGTTTGAATCTCTAGAATTACCACCCACCCCCACTTGTGATATAATTGAGAAAGATTACCCCTAACAATACACTACGACTATTAGGAGCATTTAAAAAACATAAATAAACTACTAGCTACAGTTAAAATAATAGGCTATAATAAATATTGTATATGAATACTTCAACAATGAGATATTTAAAACAATATATAAGAAGAATAATAAGATGAGACTAAAATGAAATTAGGCAGTGGTAGCCCAGTGGTAACGCGCTTGCTTGGGAAACCGAGTGAAGCGGGTTCAAATCCCGGGTCTCGCACCTCTGATATTTTGATGTGCGAATTATTTCTAACATGATTACCACTTGCCTTACGGTGAAGGAAAAACATCGTGAGGAAACCTGCATGTCTGAGAGAACCTAGCAAGTTTTCGAAAGACATGTGATGTCCGCCAACCCGCACTTGGCCAGCGTGGTGGACTATGGCCTGATCCCCCTCGTACTGGAGGAGGCCCGTGCCCAGCAGTGGGACGTTAAAAAGGGCTGAATACAATACAATACACATACAAAATGAAATTGTAGCTATAGTGGTTCTAACAGACAAAGTAAAATTGCAAAAAAAAGGTTTTAAAGTAAATAAACCTATTCTACTTAAAATACTTCAATAAAAATATACAGTATACAATTTCTTATCGACCATGTAACTGCGCGATTCCGTTTAACTCACGTCTATTTTAGTAGGGAATTCCCGGCATACTCCTTTATATGTATGTATATATAACGTACGTATATGATGTTAATGTCGTTAATATTAGGGACGAGACAAAGAAACAAAAAAGGATAGAATATAGTAAGTATATTTTTTGTCTGTAAAGGTAGCAATAGTGTTGCTTATTATTTTAACTTTATAAATAATGGCAATTTAAATTAATATTTTAACTTCTTTTAAATTACATATAAAACAATATTCAAGAAAAAAAAATTGCTTAGATAAATAATTAATATTTTTTAATATTTAATATCCAACCCGCACTTGGCCAGCGTGGTGGACTATGGCCTGATCCCCCTCGTATGTAAGGGAGGCCCGTGCCCAGCAGTGGGACGTTAAAAAGGGCTGAATACATGGTTATACATAATATAATAATAGCAACACTAAATAATATTAGTAATTAAAGTTTTTTTTTTTAATATTTATAATAATAACAGCTAAAATTAAATAAATAATATTGCTATATTTAATTATAATACTAATTAAAGTTTTTAAAATGTTTAGAAATAAAAATCAACAAATATTGTAAGGTACTTTATCGCCATTTTTGAATTTTTTAAATCATTTTTATAAAATAGGGGGTAGGCACTGTTTATAAGAAACATGTGTTTGAGACGTCTATAACCTTAGTCTCTCCCGTGACCATGATTGCTGTAAAGCATTCGAAACATTCCGAAAAGATAGTTTTATTTAAAAGGATAGAATATAGTGTTCAAAATAACATTGTCATTTATTAGAATTGCTTTTAAACTAATTTTCCTTACCTCTCATGTGCTAGTTGTGGAACAATCTTCCTCCTGAGGTTTTTCTTGAGGTTTCCCTCTAGAATATGGGGCTCTTTAACATTTGTGTCTTCGGTAATTACTATCAGACCACCCCCATTTAAATGCTTTTTTTTAAATATAATATTTAAATAAACTGAGGGTCTGTAAAAGTTTACCAGAAAGTAAATCTATACTAATATTATAAATGTGAAAGTTTGTATGGGTATTTCTTACTCTTTCACGCCAGAACGGATGAACGGATCTGGATGAAATTTGGTACAGAGATAGATTATAGTCTGGAATAACACATAGGCTTAAACATACTTTTTATCCCGGAAAAATGTACGGTTCCCGGGGGATAGGTTTGTTTTTGTTTTCCTAGAGGCGAACCCGAGCGAAGGGACGGTGAGCTGCTAGTAATAAATAAATATAAGCGAAGCGAAGAAAATAAATGAGTTTCGTATGTGTATATGTAAGAGTTTCTATATAAGAATTCTTCGTAACGTTATGTAGTATAATATGTATATTGTATATGTATGCCTGACTGATATTGCATACAGTTTTTAACCAACTTCCAAAAAGGAGGAGGTTCTCAATTCGTCGGAATCTTTTTTTTATGTATGTTCACCGATTACTCGAAGACGCCTGAACCGATTTAGATTTTTTTTTCGTTTCGAATGGTATACTTTCCAGGTAGTCCCATTTAAATTTTATCGAAATCGGTCGAGCGGTTTTTTTTTAAATCAAGAAATAAATTGTTTTTTTTTTTTAAATAAATTGCTTAATCGAATATGTTATTAAAAAACTTTTGTTCTTACAAATTACCTACCGATTTTTTTTTAAGTTCTTATTAAAGTGGCTAGTTCAATGATTGAATAAGTCAAAACCGAACAACTGTTCTTATTAAATCAGGTATTTGTGAATTAAGTGATTCATGATTGTTATAGGATACTTTAAAATTTTAAGAAGTTACTATAGTATAATCTGATGAAGTAAAGAATTGAGTGAAACAAAGGTTTTCAAGCAAAAAAGTAAAAAAATATGATCTAATAATAAGTGTAAAGTTAAAATATACTTTTGAATATGCTAATGAATTTTTTTCACAAAAAAATACTTCATAAAACACTCATGCTTATCAACCGACTTCAAAAAGGAGGAGGTTCTCAATTCGACTGTATGTTTTTTTTTATGTTTGTTACCTCAGAACTCCGTCATTTATTAACCGATTTGGACAATTTTTGTTTTGTTTGAAAGGATATACTTCCAGATTGGTCCCATTTAAATTTCAAAACAAAATACCACCCCTAAGGGTGGAAAAACAACTAATGATGAATTTAACCTACTTCTAATTGTCATATTGACTTGAAACTTTGCAAGTATTTCTATTTCCGTTGATAGTACAGTGGTTCGGTGTTGTTGACCTGATCTGATGACAAGACCAGAAGGTGGATAGGTGGAACTCTTCAACGGCTAATAGTAGATACTTTGAGTTTGGGCTTATTTTGTTTGATTTGACAAGCCTAACACGTTAGAATCCTTACTTTGCTACTACTGTCTACACTAAAAAGGGAAAAATAAAAACTTTTTAACAAAAAAATAAAAACCGACTCCAAACAAAAGCACTAAAAAGTAAAAAATAACTGATTGGTAGTTTTCATTTACTATACATACCTAATCAAATATTTTCGAAGTTGGTGTGCTTTGGCTAAGTAATTAAAGCCTACCTATTAAATACATACCTAATCAAATATTTTCGAAATCGGTGCCAGCTCATACAAAGCAAAGCACACCGACTACACTATAACTTTTTCAATTATACTTTGAACTTTTTTTGAAAACATGATTTTTTTACTTATGTTGCTAAAAAAGAATTAATATTAAAGAAAATCAATATTTTTAAAACCATAGTTACTATACATATATTATTATATACATATTTACATAATTTATATTTACAAGTTACTAATAAAACAAATTAATTTTTAATAACAGATTCAATTTCAGATAAAATGTTCGAAACGAGATTATGTCTAGAAAATCTCAGACTTTATTTAGTTTTTGAAATGAAGAGGTTAACAAAAAAATATGAAAAAAATGATTAAAAAAATAAGACCCAAAAATAAGACTTTCCACATAAAATATTTGCAATTAATGTATCAAGTAAATTGCTCACTACTTTGATTCAGGCGTAACAATAAGCGTTTCAAACACTCGATATACCTACATACAGACGATATATTATGTACATTGTGTATAGTTTTAACTTAATAATTATAAAAATAAAACTATGTTTTCGCGGATTTATTTAGATTTGTTTTTAAATATCAAATATTCGCGTACCTAAATCTAAAAACTTTCTTAGATTTACCCGAATATTTGTCATTAATTATAAAAATAATATTATTATCTATTAAATATTATAGGTACAATATCAGTTGTCAGTCGTAAAACGAATTTGAATTTATCTTAGCACACAGATAGAATTTGTTCTGCTTATACATACTATTTAATACATAAGTACTGTACATCGTCCAGAACTAAAGTATTATTAAAATAATAAGTATCTTTTTTTAACAAAAATTATACCCCGACTTAAATATAACTTTAAAAGTAACTATTCAATGCCTAGAAACGGAATTTTATTCGAAATTCATATAAAAATCTTCAAGTAGGTATAAATTATTCAAGAAAAAGAGTAGGTAACATTAAAAAATATCGCTCAATACAATTTTGTGTACAAAAAAAATCCACATGATTTAGCTATCTCTTTTTTTTATATCCATTTCGCCTAAAGCTTAATGTTAATTGCTTATTATGCATTATAATATAATATACATTATATTATAATTTTTCTTTCTCAACTTATAGAGAAAAAACCTTCTTTTGCGGATGGAGATTTAAGCAATAGAAAAAAAGCCAGAAATAATTAATTAATATGGACTAGTATTCGCCTAGTGGTCAATCATGTCGTCGGGGCGTCGTGGTTGAGTGATCCTGCGACGCCCCATTAAGACGGGGGAGGTTTTGTTGTGTTTTAGTGGGTAGTACTGACTTTTCTAGCCGGTAAGTCTCACATAATCACCTGTATGTATACAGGTGGTATACGTAAATCTCCCAATATTAAAAAAAAATGTCGATATTCGACTATAATCATTACTGAAAATTTGAGGAAAATCTAACTTTAAGAAAACAATATCCCTTTTTATATTAAAAAAACTAATTGTATCCAAACATTTATATATTATTGATAAACTGAAGCTCGAAGAATAGCTAATAAACATAAAAAACTTGAATGTGCAAGGCACTTAGTTACGACAGTCTCCTAACTAGGTTTATCGCAAGTGCACAAGATTGTAGAACTGTACTTCCAGTTCCAAACTACACTTGCATTTGATTCGCGAGTTCTAAACTTTGTAATTGTTATCGTTTAATTACTGCACCACGGGCCGACTGTTGTTTCACGTAATATATGTGTATTTGCCTTTAATTTCTACTATAATATCATATTTGACTTCTCAATTTAGATTAAGAGGTCAAACTTTAAATTTAGAATAAATTAGAAAAGGAAAAACATCGAAGTCGAGGCTAAAGTCGAGTATACGTTCTAAAACTAAATAATGAATGGGAACAACATACATATGTATTATGTATATTAATAAAGGGAGGTTTCCCAACGCCTTTTTCACAGAGACGCAGTGCAAACGATCCTTCCTATTATCCGTTGTATCAATTTAATTATTTATTTAGAAACCGATTCCGAGTGAATATTTGCACAATGTTACAGGCATTATATTATATCGCACTATTGCAATAAGTTTAATAATTTGTATGTATGTAAGTGTGTGGTGTATGTTTGTTAATTCTTCAAGTATAATGACTGGACGAATTTAAAATAATTTAGAAGGTATAGATCATACTTTTTTAATGTTCAGAAATGCATTACACATATCTACATAGTCATACAGGTGGTTATGTGGTAAGGCTGATATTCTATATACCTAATGTCCTTCCTAGAGAGTACTGAGCTCCGAAGCCATGAGTATGACCATATATCTAGTTGAAAGGATGTCCATTAGTTCGATTGTCCACGAGAAACAAAGGAAAATATGCGTATTATCCTACGTGTATACACGTATGTAGTTAAGGTTTCACAACAATCGCAGCATGTACTGAATAAGGGATTATACAAAGTGATACGTATAAATTCTACAATTTTTTTTTTTTAATATTTGCCATTCGCTGTAAAATCGAAATGAGTTTAAGCGTTTTTCAACCAACTTCAAGAATGAAGATACTCAATTCAATAATGTTAATAGGGAAACTGTTACGAAACCAAAAGTTTTTATCTGTCTAGTTAATAATATGCGAATTATGTATTTCTTCACGTTTGTCACTACGGCTTGACGGATTTGGATGAAATTTAACTTTTTATAATATTAGTATAATATATATATATATATAGAAAGTTATACAGAAAGACAGATAACCTAGAGTAACATACCTATAGGATAAATTTTCTATAACTTATACTCTAGACAGATTTCATGTTAAAATTTTAAACATTCTGAAAAAAAAAATGAGATAACATAGCTTCCAAAAATACTTTTAGCGAATATTATTTTAAAGAAGAAACTTTACACATTTTATATTTTTTGAGACTGAGATATTTTCCATTTCACGCGCTCTTTCTTTTTAATAGTGATACTATGAAACACGAAATTTATGCCATCAATAAAATGGATATGTAGATAGATAGGTAAATATTTATTTTTACTTGATGTAACAAATTAACACCTCCAGGTAAATTTCTAAGATATCTATTGTTAACTGTAACGCCGGCGTGTCCGCGGTCGTGGAAGGATTATGTATTTGAAGCTACGGAACTCTCCGTGTGCGCATTTGTCCGATTTCTAAATCATAACCCTAACCATACTTATAACCATATATTATGAAATCTTTGGTTATTTAAACTTTGTCTTTAATTTTACTCACATAAAATTAACTAGTAGTATAAAACAAAGTCACTATCCTCTGCAGTATCTATCTGTTTGTGCGCTAAGTTTTAAGTGCTTACATATCGAAAAAATTATATCGTATAGTAAAATAATAAAACATACTCGTTTATTTATCGTTAAGAGAATTTCTTTCAGCGAGTTTTTATGTATAATACATAAAGAAAAGTCGATGTTTCAAATAGTTTTTAAGCCTGAGTATTAGCCATAGCGAGGATAGCTCGTTAGCTTAGTAATAAAAGCTTTATCAATACATTTATCGATTTTATTAAAAACCATGATTCCATAGAAAGAAACTACCGATTCAATGTAATCGATTAGTACTTTTAATTCTCGATCTAATGAATAGAACTCATTTGTAAAAAAAATGGGTTTTCACAAGCAATTTTGGGGCGAGTTCATGTAGAAACCAATTGTTCACCAATTGGTCTAAAAATACTTTTGTTCATTGTTTTATCCCCACAGAACAAACTTTACGACACCTGTCCCAACCCTACTGTGAAACCCCCTTTTTAATCTAAGATAAAGAGTGCATTGAGTGCTTAACCATCGTTATGATCGCACCATTGTGAATTGATCTATGTTGTGGCCTCTATTACAAGGAATTAAAGCTCATTTTATACTGGCTTTCTTTCATTCATTAATTTGCTTGCGCTATCATCAACAATGATATCGTTTGCAATTTAATATGCCTTAAATATATATACTTAAGAGTTATATTTAAGTGTCATGCTGCACATAATTTTCATGCTAGAGACTATCTCTAGATGCAGGACTTGACAATGGGCTCTTGTTTTACCGACCGCTGAACGTGGCTGAGATTATATCCTGATATTATTCTGATGGAATCGATTTTCTCATTTAATTATAATAAGTGACCACTCGATTTTCAACTCTCAAGGCTCTAAGGAGTTTTAATATCTGCAAAATTGGATATTATAACGACAAATAATATTATTTCGTTTTTTTTTTTGTATTATTAGTTATATCTTCTTAATCTTTACCAATTCTGTGTGTGTGTGTGTGTGTGTCTGTAGGTTCATTTTTATCCTCTGTTTGTCAATCGATTTTTTTTGTTTAATAGCTTTAGTGCTATCAATAAAAACAATTTTGGAAAAAGTTTTTTTATAGAGATAAGTAGGTACATTCTATTTATATATGTTTTCCTGAAATTAATATGTAATGATTGAAAATTAAATATTAAATGATGGAATACTAGTAGGTATACGTTAATGTACTAGAAGTAATGTTAAACATTAAAAAATAACTTTACAGTAAATAATCAAACAATAAAATAGTCTGTAGATAATCATTTTTTTCCCAAGACGTGTTATTTTCTAGTAAAAAAATTCTCAAGACCTAGAACATAAAAGACAAAAGCGTACTATAGTTTCACTGCATTCGTCTCAGTCTCATAGAAATTCTAATATTAATACGCTGTTACAAAAATTTTTTAAAATTATTTTTCAAAATTGATTACTTTAAAAGTATATAAAATATTTCACGCTACCAAATAGCAAAGTACTTAAGCATGCTCAATTCTCCCCTAAAGCGGGGGTCTATCCCACCCCATTGACAACAGATTATCTTAAAACCACTTCATTACGTCCCATGAAATTTTTGCAGGATTTTCATCAGAATCTGAAGGATCCTCGATGAGTTGATGCTGCAATTTTGAATTTTAAATTGAGCAGATAGAGATTTTTAATTCTAAACGCTTAATTACTCTACATATAAAAATATTGTATTCGAAAAATATTATCGAATGAATTAAAATAAAAAGTTGTACTATGTATGAACTATTTAAAATAGAACTTTTAACTTCTTCTACCTATCTCTTTCTTTTTAGTTCCCGACGCAAAAGAGGGGTGTTATTAGTTTAACGTGTGTAACTGTGTGTCTGTCCGTCGCTTCGTAGCGCCCAAACAGATAAACTGATTTTAATTTAGTTTGTTTTTGTTTAAAACGTGACTTAATGTAGAGTGTTCTTAGCTATAAACCAATAAAAATCCGATCAGCCGTAAGCGGGCTTTTAGCTTTTTCTAGACGGTAAAAAGATATAAGCAGCTTCCACAATTCTAATCTATTCGAAACTTGGTATCCCGTTACTTCAATTAGATTAAAACATACATTGTCATCCGAATTAATGGAGTATGTCAAATTTCACTTCAAACGGTTGAGGATAAATTCAGTTGCACAATTTGTTCCACTCACATATGTATGTACCTACTTATGTACTAACTAACTAACAGGGCAAGTTTAATTAAAGCTTCTAATTAGAATAACTAGAATTCGCCCAGTGGTTTTTATTATTCGAGTATAATCATTTTTGAAAATTTTAGAAAAACGTATAAATAGAATGTACCTATTTAAATAAAAGAAAAAAAGTTTCCAAAAAAATTCTATTGATAATTTACTAAAGCTCGTAAATATGGAGAAACAAACAAAGGAGATAAAGGTATTAAGTGCTTTAGTTTTTGCCCATCTTCTTCTTAATATATAAAATTCCCGTATTAATATGTTGGTCCGCGATGAACTCTGAAATTATTTAACCGATCTTAATGTATTTTTTTAAATATGTGGTTTGTTCCAACTCAAAAGATAGGTTAGTTTTTATCCCGATTATTATTTCCTTTTTATTGCAATATTAACGATTTTCATATCTGGAGAGGGATTTCGGAGACAGAACCTGAGAAACGGCTACACTATGCTACAAATTCTACTCCCAAATTAAAGAAAAAAAAAATTAAGTGTGCAACGGCAACGCATGGCCGTGTCTGCTAATTTATTTTTTACATATTTAACAGTTAGTATAGATTCCTCAGAGATGAGATATTTTCCCTCAGTAAAAATTATCCTATATATCTAACCAGCTATCATCATACCAAATTTCATCAAAATCTGTCCAATGATTTTCTTGTAATGCGTTCCCAGACAGACAGATAGACAGACAGACAGACAGACAAAATTCTAAAAACTAAAGATTCGGATTCAATAAGATTTTCCAAACAATATTCAATGTACAGATTCGACTCGGTTAGAATTGTATTATATGTATAGATGTGTATTCCCTAAAGATATTTTTGGTAGAAACTAAAGGGTTAATAATCTCTTGCCAGTCACAAAGGATTATAGAAGGCAAGTTACCACAGGACTGGTTGTAATCAGATCAAGTGTTTTACTTCTGTGCGGTCAGAAAATGGCGGTCCTCTTCGGTTTGTTGGCCTAATTAAGATTGAGTACTACTTTATACTTTGTATATAAACTATAAACCTTTGCTTCACTCGAGTGTGTTTCTAGATGATTTTGGTATTTATAATATACACATGCAAGTAGCGCCATCATTGTCAAATTTTATTACTAACAGGAGTATGTGTTATTTTATGTAGATCATAGTTTATCAATTTACTAATTTCATCCAAATCCATCTAGCCGTTTTAGCGTGAAGGAGTAACAAACATAGAAACAGACACTCATATACATTTTCGTTTTTATAATAATAATTGGTAAAAGCGAAACGAGGAAGAAAACTAGTACATTATAAACATTCTTTAGAAAATCGAACCTGTCATTTGTAGCCAAGTTCAGAATACTTAACACTGCAAGCACTGTGCTAAGCATTGTTGTTTTTAATTTATCAAATCGGAAATGAATTATGTAATTCAAATGTGTAATACAAGCTATTTATTTTCCTATTTCTACTAATAAAATGTATGCACCTAACATAAAAGTTTAACATAATTTCGTTTTACTTCAATGGATACAAAAATGTACACATCTAATAAATGGTTTTTCATTTGTCCACAGCTGCTTTCGAAGAGCGTACACTTCAGGCCAATCCATTTGAAATAACATCAAATATTATTATATAATTTAAGAGTAAAAATTACTATTTTTAAAGCGGTAAGAATTTTTAATTCTGTTCTAGACACTAAATAAGCAAAGCGACATATGTATATTGAAAAGTTGTTGAAATGTTTTCTTTGTTATATTTGATATATAATTACAGCTTACTGTTAATAATAATTAAAAGATATGTAATGGTAGGTATATTATCAACTTGTAACAAGAAAAACTGATTAAGGAACGTCGAACGATGTGTGTGTGTGTGTGTGTGTGTGTGTGTGTGTGTGTGTGTGTGTGTGTGCGCGTGCGTGGGGGGCGTGTATGCGAGAGTTTGTGTGTGCGTGTGAGAATGCGTGTACACTGTACATTTACATGTAAAAGTCGAGTGCATGTACGTGTATGCGTGTAAGTGTATTTGTTATCATTTTAACGACTCACGAGATTTTAGTAATATTCGGATTGCATATAGCTTATATGCTACATTAACACAAATATTATTATTTTTACAATATTCCTACGATATGGTCAAACCCACAGCAAAATTATATATTTTTTAAGATGCAATTTTTTAAGTAGTAAGCAAAATTATGATAAGTTCGTTTATCTATATAGATAAATAAAATTGAAGTGTTTGTTTGTAATTACAAAATAACAACTTTTTACTAAAGTAAATGCATATAAAATTTTATACGGTACTTATGAGAAAAAAAAAATATTTTTTTTGTCTGTTTATGTGTCTGTCTGTTTGTTTGCTCGGATAATCTCCGAAACGGCTAGACTGATTTTGACGGGAGTTTCACTGGCAGATAGTTGATGTTATAAGGAGTAACTTAGGCTACTTTTATTTTAGAATAAGAATTAGGGTCCCGTTCAAAAAAATTAAAACGTACCTAGAGACAAAACCGAGCGAAGCGATGGTAAGCCTCTAGTTACCTATAGCTTATAGTATATTAAATTAAATTTTAAACTTGACCATTTATTGAAGCTCGCCGAGTGAAATATCGAATGCATATTAAAATAATTGTAATTGTTTCTATGTGCGATTTCATCACAACTTTATTTGATTCTTATTTTACTACATCTCTATTTAATTTTTAATGGCATTTATTGATTTTTATCACGACATCATATGAGTTTATTTTACATTGTTATAAAAGTTGATGGATTTTTTAAAATCTAAAAGTACCTAACCGTTTGAACAGGACATATTATTATTTCCTAATACAAACTCACACATATTGTTTTTGTATGCTATATTTATATTTTGTAGTGCAAAAGATGCTTTCTTAATTTAATATTAAATTTAATAATAATAAAAATAGCCTTTATTTCCTCTGACCTTTCTATATACATACAAATTTAAAGATATTTAAACTACATTTTTTTAACTAATTTGTTCTTAATATATGTATCTTATATAACTTATATATTAACTAAGATTTATATTTATCAGCTACCGGGTCAGGCTGCCTTGCGACATAGGCCTCCTCAAATTCCTTCCACATTTGCCTATCCAGCGCTGTCCTTCTCTAGCCCTTAGGAAGATCGTCCTCCCATCTTTTAACCTGTCTCCCTCTACGTCTTTTTCCATTCCTTGGGTACCATTCTGTTACTTTTTGGTCCACTTTCCCGTTTGTGTTCTCATCATATGACCTGTCCACTTCCATTTTAATGTTCGAGTTCTTACTCTCACGTCTGTTATTTTAGTGATGTTCCTGATTTTTGTATTTTTCCATTTATCTTCCAACCTCAGGCCCAACATACTCCTTTCCATTCCCCTTTGGCATACACCTAGCTTTTGTTCTGTTTTCTGTGTTAGTGGCCAGGTCTGACAGGCGTAGGTAAGACATGGAAGGATACAGGTGTTATAAACCTTCCTTTTTTCTGAAATGGAAACACATTTATTTTTTATAATTTCCCTTATGGGCCAGTACCTTTTCCAGGTGTTGTTTACTCGCCTATCAACTTCCTTATTCGACAGATCCTTTGCAGATATTACTTGGCCAAGGTATATATATTCGTTTACGTATTCGATCTCTTCTTCGGCCACCTGTACTGCAACTTTGTTCTTGTTTGTCAACAATTTGGTTTTACTAGTATTCATTGTTAATCCTGCCTTTTTACTTTCCGTTGCTAGTTGTTGTAACATTATTTGTAGAGTAACAGGATCTTCTGCGAACAAGATGAGATCGTCTGCGAACCTTAGGTGGTGTAATTTTTCTCCGTTTATATTAATGCCGAGGTTATCCCAGTTGAGTTGCCTAAATATATTTTCAATGGAACAATGGATCTCTTTGTCTAACGCCTCTCTGAATTTTAAATTGATCACCTATACTTTCAAGTTGTACCTTTGCTGTGCTATTCTCATAAATTTGCTTAATTATCCTTATGTATTTACTCTCCACTCCTTGATTTTTTAATGAATCCCATATGTAGCTATGCTTCAAAGAGTCGAAAGCTTTATTATAATCCACGAAAGCCAAGTAGTACGGGCAGTCGTATTCGTTGCATTTCTCAATTATTTGTTTGACGGTGTGTATGTGATCAATCGTTGAGAAATCGGAGCGGAAACCAGCTTGTTCTTTAGGTTGGTTGCTGTCTAGTATTGTAGTCAAGCATTTTAATATTATCTTTGTGAACACTTTGTACAAGTTTGCCATTAAACTGATGGGTCTGTAATTGTTTATATCATTTTTATCGCCTTTTTTATGTAGGAGTACTATTGTCGAAGATGTCCAATGCGAAGGGATTTGTTCTGTTTTCAAAATTTCGTTGCATATATGTGTAAAAGTTTGTATTATTTGTTCCATGGTGATTTTTAGCAATTCATTAGTTATCTTATCATCCCCAGGTGCTTTCCCTGCTTTTTGGGTTTGAATAGCTCTTCTCACTTCGCTTTGCATTATGCGTGGGATTGGTTCTTGGTCTAGGTTATCTTAATAATAATAATTGTAAAAGAAAATGTTACAAATTAAAAAAAATTATTTATTACATACTAGCGACTCACCCTCGCTTCGCTTGGATTCGTCCGTAGGTTATTCTTTAAATTGATATAACGTTTTCACACTACATTATTGAAAACGGCAGCCAAATCGGTTCAGCCGTTTCTGAGATTAACGCGTACCAACGCACAGATAAACAGACAAAAATTGTTAAAATCATTGTTTGGGTTCTATTGAGTTGATAAAGACCCCCCAATAATAGGTTTTTTCAATACCTTCCATGTACAGACAGCGATTAATCACAATTTTATTACTTATATGTAGGTTAAATTAATATTTTCTAAAGAATATTATAATATTTTAGTTGTCATACAAAACTTGTTTTTGAAGAGTATAAAGACCTTCATAGCGTCATGAATGTTATCAATTGGATAGAGATCTCTTTATACACAAGTTCTTCTATAAATTATTACAATGCGAGTAAAATCACGGGCTCATCTTGTATTTCAATGGAAGATAAGTTGTCTGCAGCAGTACGTACGAAAGAGCGTTCAATGCTTTGTTTTGGTTTCATCGCATTGTCTCTTGTTCTTGACGTATATTGTTTTAAGTTTTATCTGTTTTTCTACAATTGCTTTCTTTTATTCGACGGTTTATTGAAAGAAGAATAAGTTTCAAGACCGTTTGGCGTACGTGTATGACTACAAAGCGGATATCGCCAGTTCGAATCTTATTTCGCCTGCTAGTACTCGTATGTCCAATAAAATATTTTTACTAAATATTTTATTACACACCCTCGCTTGGCTCGAGTTCGCCTCGACACATACAAAAACAAATCCGTCCCACGGGAACTGTACATTTTTCCGGGATAAAATGTACCCCATTTGTTATTCTGATGTATGAACTATACTATATTGTAAGGTTTCATTAAAATCCAATTAGTACTTTTTGTGTACTAAGCTGTATAAGTTACTATAGTTTTTGAACTATTCCTCGGGAACTCGTTAATTTTCCGGAATGAAAATTATCTAAAATGTTGACCAGGGATATAAGGTACCACCATGCAAAATTTCATTTAAATCGGTTTATTGGTTTTGAAGATTACCCCTTCCAAAAAAACAAACAGACAGAAACAAAAATAAAAAAAAAACTGAATTTGTTCTATTTCTCTTCTTACATTCCCCTGACTCGGTTTTAAGCATTATTTTTTCTATGTACAAACATTCGACCTCTACAGTTTTATTATATATATAGATATATTATGGTTTCTTACATATCAATATGATTATGTATGTGTTTCACACTGAATTTGCTTACTATGGATATTAGTAGTTTATGTTGAAAGAAAATCGCAGAAAACTCGTAGGACTTGTGAAAAATTTTACCTCGTGCGGATATCGAACTTGCGATCTTGGATTTATTACGAATATAATACCAGATAAGTACAAATTGTTAAAACTCTATTTAGTTAAAAACTGTTACAAAATAATAATCTGAAAGCTAACACTTTGTACGTTACAATGTCAGTTCAAAGTTACGCAGTAAACTTTAATTGCGCGTGACCCATTGTCTGGGACCGTTGCTTTGTATAAATGTACAGAAATAACCATTCCTTTATATTATTAACAAAAACTTAGAATGTTTTTTGAATATAAAATATTTTTTATACATGGGTTGTATATAAACTTAGTTTATTGGTTTTTTTTTTCAAAACTTTTGAAAATTTCATGTTAGTTAAAAATTACTTAAATGTGAATCTCTTTTAAGTAAATTGAAGTAGGAACTAGTAGCAGTATTAGTGTGAGGCAGTGGTAGCCCAAGCGTCCTCGCTTGGGAAACCGAGTGAAGCGGGTTCAAATCGAGTCGAATCGGTCTCGCACCTCTGATATTTTCATGTGCGAATCATTTCCAACATGATTACCACTTGACACACTTACTACTTACACTTACTATGAAGGAAAACATCGCGAGGAAACCTACATGTCTGAGAGAACCTAACAAGTTTTCGAAAAACATGAAACCCGCCAATCCACACTTGACCAGCGTGGTGGACTATGGTCTGATCCCCCTCGTAGTGAAGGGAGGCCCGTGCCCAGCAGTGGGACGTTAAAAAGGGCCGAATACTAGTATCAGTTCGAACTTTTTGAAGTATAATATTCACAAAACATCGCGTTATATACAGAAAAAAAGAGTTTAAAGCTTCTACCTTTTGTGACGGTGGTAAAAAATATTTACAGATAGAATCTTCACTAAATCCCTAGGGCTTAAGCAGACATGACAGAGCAAAGTGTGAGATGTTAGTGTACCTTTTTGCTTCTATCATAATCATAATATATCGTAGTCTAGAGTATAAATTCTTCAGAATATTTAAGTATTTTCCCCATGAAATTATTATTTACTACTCTCTGCCTGCCTTTAATTTTGTTTTTGTTTGTAATTTTGTTGTTTCTTATGGAAGTGCGATAGACATGGGGACTTCGAGACATATTTTTAAATTTACTTAAGCAAGTGATATAAAACTTATAAATATTTGTAACTAGTTTTGCCTTATGCTCCATTCGCAAGACGGGGATAAAAGACAATATCCTATACCCGTCTCCAAGAAGTTTTTTTGTTTAAGAAAAATCTATTCAGCCGTTTAAGCAGGAGACCTATAGACATAGTAGCTTAAATATAAAATATAATATTAGTATGGCTAATGGCTGTAGATTATGTCAAAAATGGCTAATTTTCACTTGTTACCATCAAACAAAGTCAGCTAACACAAAATTTACACACATATTATGGAACTTTCACTAAAAAATGTTGTCATTGTAATTCTTCCACCAATATTTTCATAAGCCAATATTTTTCCAATATCTAAAATATCTATTACTTCTGTTCCCTACCAATCAGGGATCTATCAAAATATTCATAGTGTTGGAAACAATGTCGAACCTTCTGAAATACAGTTTTCTTTTCAATTTAGAACTGTCGCTCGATTGTTTGGTGGTACAAGTGCGGAAATAGAACTTGGTAAAGAATGAGGGAATGTGAAATAATAAAATCGAAAAAATTTATTCATTTGTTAATGGATAATATAGTTTTTTTTTTTGTAATAATATCGCTATAATGGATTAGCAAAAGCTCTTCCAACAACAAGTAGGTTCAAATCCATAATTTTTGATTTGATGGGATATCCTATCATTCTTATCTACTCTTCGATCGTTGTCTTTCGTCTTTATTATTTTACAGGTACTAATTTTATCTTTGATGTTACACTTATTTTGACAAGTTTGGAAAAAATAATCAGAGTAAAATTTTTACGATGTGTACGCACACCGACAGCCTAAAAACGACATGATGAAGTTAGCTGGATTACTTTTACAAACAGAGAGTTGTGACGTACGGGATGAAATATTTAGCTATTTTTGTTCTGTTACGCCAAAGAAGTATCACTTCTTATGTGCGTACATAAATACACACACACGTTTCTTTTTTATTTAAAAACTGAGCGCTACATGTACTGCTCCTTCAAATTTTCTATTTCCTATTTCAAACAAGTTTTGGCTTATCCATATAAAGCTAGCCTTATCAAGAGGCAGAGCGTATCGCGTTGTCTAAATTCCCTGTTAGGGAGTGCATTTTTACACAAAGTTCTTTGTTTTCTATAATTTAAATTGTACTACATTTTTAAGTATAAGACAACAACTTGTTGTAATGTAGCAAAACGGTAATAATTTTTTTGTATATTCTTTATAAATCTGTTTCTACAAGCTTTTTTTTACTAATCACATCAATCATTTTTCTTGGGCGCTATCTTAAAACTATGCCTTTTGTCTTATGTCTTGTCTGGTACTTATGTCTTCTTATAAATAAGCTATGTCGTTCTTAAAATTAAGACGAATCGAATGACATAACACATATATATTTTTAACGCATACCACCTGCTTACTGGTTATGTGAGACTCATCGGGTAGAATGTTTGTAGTGTTTTTTTTTTTATATTAAAATATATACATATTTTTTTTATAACTTTACGAACACTAATATCTATGCCAAAATAATAAATATTGCAATAACAAAATTTTCGCACCAATTTTCCTGTTATATTCTAATTTGTTTTAATATTATATAGAAAATATTATGTAGAAAATATCCTGTTTATTAAATGCATGAAAATTAATGGCTTAACTTAAAAATATGCTAAACGTAACATTGTAGTCCATTAAATGTCAAAGACAAGAACGTGTTTATATAATAAATTCCCTGTAATTTGGAAGTTTTAAGTCCTGCAAACACGCTTTTGTATAAATTGTCTACAATTTAACTAAATTGCAGCAGAATTTCCTTCAATTTTCCTAATAAAGTAAAATATTGTGTAATTACTTTGAGTACTGTCTGTATAATTTATTGGATCATACTAATAAACCGCCCTTGCTTCGTTCGCTTGACCCGCCTTTTTGCAATACAATATATGAAAGAATAAAATTTAAATTGCTCTATATGATACTTTCTTAGTTTTACACGAATATTTGATATTATAAATACAACTATCTTTTGGACATTTCGTAATTTTGTGGGCAGGCACTGTCTGTAACAACTACAAAATTACACATATAATGAACATTAAGGCGTATAAAACCTTAATCTCTCCCCGCTCCCGTGACCAAGATTGCTGTAAAGCATTGGAAACGTCGGGAACCAAAAATCTAAATAAATCCGCGAAAAAAATCCAAAAAAAAATAGTTTTATTTAAAATATTCTATATGATTTTAAATAATAAAATTGTTAAAATATCATCTGGTCGAGACATTCAGCGATATCAAGTTTTTGCATGTTAAGAAACATACCCGAAATAAACTTTTTGACGTTAGTTATTTAAGTACTTAGATACTCAATTCTATTTTTTGTTATTTAGATACTCAAATCGGATATACGTTTGTTTTTTGTACTTAATCGAGATATCTTCTCCATGAATCGATTTTTATCTAGGGATTTCACTAGATGGTGGTATATAAACTAAAATAAAACGTAGCTCTACAGGTCGAGTACAGTGGTTTAAATGTCAGTGTATCTTTATATCTAACATTTTCATATCAAAAACATTGATGCCACTTCACCAAACAAGCGTAATAAGTAAGAGTAAAAATTAATAAGGTTTTTTTAAGTAATTATTTGGGATAATCCTTTAATTATAATAACCTTTCAAATTAATTCATTTAAAAAGAAATATTTAAATTAAATCACATGATATTTGCGTAACATATGCAATAAAAGAACCCAGTATTTTTTCAAAGTTGGTAAAATGGATGAAATCCCAGACTAAGTGAGATTTGCCTTTGATCTATTAAATAAGGAAAAGATTATCGTATAAGGAAAGGAGAGTGGCACTAAAAGAAAACGTTAATTAATCTTCTTTACATACCTACTCGTATATATATATATATATATATATATATATATATATATATATATATATATATATATATATATATATATATATATATATATATATATATATAACAAAGTCGGGTTTGTTACAACACTTATAACTCGAGAACTGTTGGACCGATTTTTATGAACTTTGTTTTATTAGATTTGTCTTCATCTCGAATTGAAGAATACAAATAAAAAATCGGAAAAATTCACGAAAAAAAATTGAAAAAAAATCTTTTCCTTACTATCTAGGGACCAACCTGAGCGAAGAGAGGGTGAGTCGCTAGTTAAATATATAATATGTATGTCTTTATATTATTAATTAGTATTAGAACTTACAAAGTTGAATAGAAACTTTACGGTGTTTACAATTTACTTAATGTTACAAGTTGTTGTAAGAAGCCGTTAGGGGTTGTGGTGAAATTAACTTAGTTCTAGCTTTATGGCCTAACTTTCTGAGCTATTGTCCGTTTGAACAAAGGCATTTGTTTATATCGAATTAATATCATTCAATTTTGGTCACTTTGTTCACAACAAAATTATCTATGGGACCCTTATTTAATTGATCTATAGTATGTACTCATTTAAACTATTTGATAATTACTAGTACACACTGAAGAGTTAATGCAGTGGTAGCCCAGTGGTAATGCACTCGCTTGGGAAACTGTGAAGCGGGTTCAAATCCCGAGTCTCGCACCTCTGTTTTTTTTATGTGAGAATCATTTCTGATATGATTACCGCTTGTTTTACGATACAGGAAAACATTGTGAGAAAATCTGCATGTCTGAGAGAACCTAACAAGCTATAATAAAATTGTAACTTAGCCGAATCTGTACATTAAATATTTTTGGAAAATCTTATTGTAATAAACATAATTATCGATATAGAGGCCGAATCTATAGTTTTTAGAATTTTTGTATGTCTATCTGTTACCGCATCACAGAAAAACCACTGGAGGGATTTTGATGAAATTTGGTATGGTGATAACTGGTAATCGGGGTCAACATATAGGATACTTTTTACCGCGGGAAAATATCTCATTTCTGAGAAAAATGCAAAAACTGCAATGTAAGAGTATACTAATTTGTAAAACCTAAGAATTTGGTTTTTGGTCATCTGAACGCGGGCGGAGCCGCAGGCAATGCTAGTTCAATAATATATCTGGGCTACATAGGAAGCTAAGTCCTAAGCTACCTAACTGATAAAGTAAGGTTATAAAGGTGTGTGCGGAACTTCCCTCCAATGGCACGTAAAAACTGTTATCAGAGGGTTTACAGCTTATAAAGTTTTATCTTATGTGCTAGGCTTTAAGGCATTTGTGGGGAAAAAGTTGTTATGGATAAATATTTTCATAATATAAATTTAAAACATAAAGTTTTAAAATAGGGGAAAAATATGTTATTATGTATGTAACTAGAGAATAACCCTGGTTTTGTCTGTTTAATTTAAGTAGCTTAAGCATATTTTACACATATTAAAAGAATTTTCAATACAATTTTTTTCCCCATTTCATCTACTTAGTGGCTAATATGAGTATAACGTCTATGTATTTATTGAGTTTCAGAATACTAAATTTCATTTAATTAAATTTGTTGCTCAAGAGCAATATATATAATATCCCGCAAGTGGGATAGACAAAAAGCTTGACGAGACATCTACTATCCTTCTAAGTATTACCTCGACAATGAACTCGGTAATATTTTCATCAAGCGGTAATCAAACTCTCGTCGTAGCATACACATTTCAGACATGTCACACGATTTTCCTTATGATAATATGTATTAAAAATATATAAAATTTAAATATATAATATATTATTATATTTTACGTCTTGGTATATTAGTCTGCTTCAAAAAGTTACTTAAATCCTGAGCAAAGCAAGGGCAAGTACTAGTTTAAAGTAATAAAGCGACACTAAAATATTGGTTTTACTTAAAAAAAGTAAAAGTCTAAAATGCAGATATCGTTGGGAGAACCGCAACAATTTTAATTAAAACTGCGTCGAAACGACACTGCTTTATCTCAAACCACAGCTATCCAATAACCAGCAGAAAAAAAACGATCAAATATCTGCAGTATGAAAATATGAGAAAGAAAAACAGAGTGAAGTAAATATTAAATTTTTTCGATACTAAAATAACTTTTTTAAAATATGTATTGTTAGAATTTTATTTATACATATAATAAAATTGTAACTAAGTCGAATCTGCACATTTAATGTTTTTTGGAAAATCTTATTCAAATTGTCATTATTATCGATACAGAGGTCGAATCTATAGTTTTTAGAATTTTTGTCTGTCTGTCTGGGAATGCTTCACGCGAAAACTACTAGACAGATTTTAATTAAATTTGATACGATGATAGCTGGTTATCCGGGTCAACATATAGGATACTTTTTACTGCCAGAAAATATCTCATCTCTGAGAAATCTATACTAAACGTTAAAACGTAACTAAGGACTACTATAAAATGCAAAAGGAATTTTTCAAATCTGACGGATAGTTCCTGAGATTACCGTATCCAGACAAACGAGACAATATACAGTATTATTATAAAAAGATAGCTATGGACGTACGTGTACTTGTTATTTTTATTTGAAAAATAAATCTTACATTATTATTCTATTCATGCTTGAGGCGATGTAAGCTTGATGTACTGTGTAAATGCTTAAAATTGAATTTCCTTTAACTTTTCTCATCGCCGCTCATACGAAGCCATAATAATGCTTTGTTACTTTAAAGTATATGGGGGTATATTTCTTATATTTGCTTAGTAAAAAGTATCTATATCATATTATTTAGTCTAAAACGATACTATTTGATACTATGACGTCGTTTACAAGAAATTGCTTTAAAAACTCTTAAAAAATATTGACTAACCTGCATAAAAGTAAAAAAAAAATGTAATTTTAAGATACATTTAGTCTTAGAGACTTCTTAGCCATATTTATTCTGGTTTTCTATCGATTGTACTTAAAAAAACTTGAACACTAAAAGATATTTTCTTTTGACAAAGTATTATTACAGTAGCTATAAACATTGACATTTACGCATGAGATATCCTATATCCTACATCTGTAAACGAGCAATTCTTGTATATATATAAATATATAAATAACCTGAATCTCGGAAACGGCTCCAACTATTTTCATAAAATTTGGTATACAGGAGGCTTGGGGGGCGATCAATTGATTTAGATTAGTCTTATGTTTGAGAAAACGCGTGTTTTCGAGTTATCATGCGGTTTTTTTTCGCATTATTCCATGCAAATTATGGTCGATAATTTCGCACGCTCTGATATAAGCATTGTGGTCAAGCAGCTAAGTCGCAAGATTGACAATCATAGGTGTCCGGGTTCGAAACCTAGTCGGTTATTTTTACTTTTTTTTATTCTAGATTTTTTTAAAGAAAATTGTACCTTTGGTCAAAAACTCCGAGCGAAGCTCGGTCGCCCGAGTACTAAAATATTAATGTAAGTACAAAGTGGAATAATTACTACGAGACTGATATCCCATCCTATACTCGTACAAAGATATTAGACCCTATTCATAAACCATATACATAAACCATCAATGGGAAATCGATCCACATAACGTCATTTATCAACTCCATTGCAAGAGAGTACGAGCTAAAATATATCACATAGAGATTTCTCGCAGAAATTTCCGCGTGATTTAATTTTGTAGAATCACTCCTCTCTTCTAGGTAGAAATTTGATGTAAAAAAGCCTCAATAAATAGACTATAAAACGCAAAAAAAATTCTAATCGACCACTACATCTAGAGAAATTAAGATTAACAAACAATCAAACTTTTTTATATTAGTGTAGATAATATAGGTTAAGCGTCTTAACATGTTTCAGAAGACAGTACATTTACATGCCTTAAGACTTCGATCAAAGTATTGTTGATCGCGAAGCCTTAAAAGGTTAAGGTATTAACTTTCCAACTTTATGATGTTGTACTACCTCATACGTTTGAATTTCAAAATTGTATCAAAATTCGTACAGCTAAAAAGTGACGCCAAAACTAGATTATAGGCTGATTACACATTCGAAAAACTGTCAACTTGGACTTTAACCCTAAAATTTTTTCCATATACTAGCGGAACCCGCGGCTTCGCTCGCGCTAATACTACAAAAAAAAAACTCTAGAATGGTAGGTTTCATATAAACTTTCACCTTCTATTTTACTCCTTTATAGGATGAATTTCGGAAAATGCACGTACAAGTACAGAGCATTAATACCAAATTTCAAGTAATTCTGATCAGGTATATTTTTCAGGTTGTATTATAACGTGTTTTTCCGTGGGAATAAGATGATTTCCCGCGGTATAAAGTAGCCCATGTCACTCTTCAGCCCCCCAACTATCTATCTCCACACAAATAATCACGCCAATCCGTCACTCTGTATCAACGTGAAAGAAGGACAAACAAACAAACAAACAAACAAACAAACAAACAAAAAAACAAACAAACAAACAAACAAACAAACAAACAAACAAACAAACAAACAAACAAACAAACAAACAAACAAACAAACAAACAAACAAACAAACAAACAAACAAACAAACAAACAAACAAACAAACAAACAAACAAACAAACAAACAAACAAACAAACAAACAAAAAAACAAACTTTTATATTTTTAATATTAGTATGGATTTAATGTATAGTTTTAACTATCCAATTTTATTATTTATGTATGTTGATACAATAATTTACTATGCAAAAATAAGTCTCATAATGGCTAACGTTTGAGATAGTCGTATGTAAAGCAATGTGTTGCTCTGTTTGGCTATAAAATAGAAATATGAGCGTAGAAAAGGTTTATAATACCGTTTTGTAAGAGAAATCAGTTTACTAAAGTAGGAATTTTAAAGCAATTTGGACTTTAGTGTATTAAAATAAGAAATATGTATTTAAAGTTTAAATATTAAAAATGCGTAAATGTACGTTTGTTTTTTTAACGTAACAACGAAACTTATAAACGGAACGGGTCCATGTGCTTTTTAACCGACTTCAAAAAAGGTGAAAGTTTTCAATTTGGTAGTTTTTTTTTTATATGGATATTGTTTATAAATCATACAAATAAGTGATTCCATAAGATTTACTGGTCTGAATAAATCTGAGGCGGGTTAGCACTGTAATTTATTTTATTAGTGGTATGAAAATATTAGCGACACTTCGCTCGGGTCCGTCCCTAGGTACGTTTTTTTTTAACTGGAACTTTAATTCTCTTCTAAAATAAAAGTAGCCTAAGTGACTCATTATAACATCAGCTATCTGCCAGTCCATTGGTCCAAAAAAATCTCGTCAGAATCAGTCCAGCCGTTTCGGAGATTAGCCGGAACAAACAGACAGACCGAAAGACAAAAATTATAAAAATTGTGTTTTTCTAATAAGTACCGTACATAACTGTATATGCATTTAGTAAAACGCTGTTATTTTGACATTACAAACAGACACTTCAATTTGATTTATCTCTATATGTATAGATAACATATTTTTATGTATATATATATATGTATAGTAGTATAATTTACAACATGATTGCCACTTGTCTTAACGGTGAAGGAAAACATCTTGAGGAAACCTGTCTGAGAGAATCTAGCAAGTTTTCAAAAGAAATGTGAAGTCCGCCAACCCGCACAAAGCCAACGTGGTGGACTAAGGCCTGATCCCCCTCGTACTGAACAGAGGCCCGTGCTCAGCAGTGGGACGTTAAAAAAGGGCTTAATATATACAATACATATGTATAGATAACATATTTTTGCTCATAAGATTATATGTAAAATTAGTAACTTGTATGAAAAAATACAATTTTTGTAACAAATATATATCTTAAAATAGTTTATGTACATAAATTCAATATTTATCTACCCACACTTCCTTATGGAAGGCACTCTACGTGCTGTATTCAACTGTTAAATTTTTATAAGCCACGGCGCGACAATTTTTTCCTACATTCAGCACTTTAGAGATACACTACGCTTAAAATCTGGTTTCTAAAACCGACCGTACATAGTTACTTAAGGGTAAGACTGTTTTTATATTTATATATTTATTAAAAATTACCTTTAGATTCAAGGTTCGAGTCCCGGTTTAGGCCAAGTTGTTTTGGGATGTTTTACACAACTCGTGGTTGAAATTGAAGTCAGGAGGATTTTATTTTGGTATTTATTATAACTTTATTTATGTATATGTTATTATGCAAAAGTCTAAAATAATATACTTTCGCATTTATAATATTAATGATTCCCTATACGTTATATGAAAATAAACTGAAAAATGACAAAGTAATTTAAAACATTTTCGACGTAATTAGTTTTCAACAAAATTATTTTAAACAAATCTATCTCTCGGGAACCATACATTTTTCCGGGATAAAAAGTAGCCTATGTAATATTCTGACATATAAGCTATATTATTGTAAAGTTTCATTAAAATCAATTTAGTAGTTTTTGCGTGAAAGAGTAACAAACATCCATACATCCAGACATCCATACATCCTCACAAGCTTTAGCATTTATAATATTATGTAGAATGACTATCTTTATAAGTAAGAGGCAGTGGTAGCCCAGTGGTAACGCGCTCTCTTGGAAAAACGAGTGAAGCAGGTTTAAATCCTGGGTCTCACATCTCTGATATTTTCATGTGCGATTCATCTCTTACATGATTACCACTTGCCTTATGGTGAAGGAAGTCGGCCAGCGTGGTGCACTATGGCGTGATCCTCCTCTATATATATATATATATATATATATATATATATATATATATATATATATATATATATATATATATATATATATATATATATATATATATAATATATATATATATATATATATATATATATATATAATATATTATATATTTAGTTATTCAATAACTAAAGCGATGCTGTTAAAAAGTCGATTAAAAAACTTATTATTTTCGACACAAAATATACAATATACCTATACTTTATATAGCTTCTGAAATCTATCAAAACCGTTTTAAAATAGAAAATTTATTTAATATTCATAAATGAAAAGCATCTTCCCTTAACAAGAGCGGACGTAAACCGTGCATAATTAATATCTTCAAGCGCACACATGCTGCATATTCATGAGATGACGCCTCAGCATAAAACTAGATTATTAGACCGTTTTCAAATGTTGCACCATTTTTGTATCCATTTAAATCGAAACATAATTTATTTGTTGTTTACTTAATAAAACTCTTATAATAACTAACTGACTCAATACAGCTTAAATTATCATGCCTAAAACTATGAACTTTTCACCAGAGTCCATAAAAGAATTTTGCAAAAATCCCCGAAGTCAAAGAGCTTTTATGGAAATTAGTCATTTTTGAAGTAATCAATAGATGTTAAATCTTTTGCTTATATTGTAGATGGAAACTTCATCAGGCATAAAGCTTTTATTAAAATACCTTTAATTATAAAAATAAAAAATGTGAGATGTACTGGTACATATATATAAAAGCCGACTACATAAGTCGGGTATTTTATGTTTATAATATATTTTTGTATTTACAGCTTTTTAGTTTTTGTCAATTAGACGTTTGAAGTTATTTTTAGCAATTTTTTATCCTAAAATACTTTTAAACATAGTATATTCATATATCATAAGTAGGAAAATTAGTGAGAATGGTGGCTAACTACTTTAAATAATTATATATCCTAACTTTTATTTAAAATGAAAAATGATTTATAAACACCTATTCAACGATACCCCAATTGACATAGTTATATAGACATAGGCGTCTGGTTGTGACTGTGATGAATTTTGAATACTTTTATGTCTTTAGTGACATTCGCAAAGTTAAGACGAATCGATTGATATAAGAATTATCAAAATCGGCCTACGCGTTTGGTCTCTAGAACGTCATATAGGAACAAACAAACATACATAGACTGATAAACACATTACCCTCCTCTGCGTTGCGCAGTCGGGTAAAAAAAGGACAAGAAGGGCCTTAAAGCCGCCATTCACGTCCCTATTAAAACTAACAACAATATGCCGATTTTTTCTTCATATAAAGTATGTGTCTACCTCTGTGTGTCTGCCTCTGTTTCTCTTCTTCTAGACCACAATGAATTTTGATACGATTTCACTAATAGATATAGATAAATTCTTTAGCTTTCTATAGGTATAATCGAATTAAAAATATCGATCAACTCGCAGATTCAAGGTCTAAGCAAAGCGGAAACGAATCGCCATAATTACAGCAATATATTATTCAGTAAATTTTAATTAATGACGCTCGTCTAATATGGAAAAAATATTCCTTTACGTTTTATTAAGAGATTTCAGATATATTATACATCATTGAAAATTAATTACTGTACATACAGTACATATATGAACATCACACTAATGTTATAAATCCGAAATTTCTTGTGTGTATGTTTGTTACTCCTTCACGTTGAAATGGCTGGACTGATTTGAATGTAATTTAGCACACAGATATATCCTGAAGTAATACATAGCTAAAGCCTTTATTCTCTACTACATTTTCTTATACAAATACTAGTGGCTCACCCTCGCATCGCTCGGGTTCGCCTCTAGAAAAACACTAATAGAGATCTATTAGTTACCACGGGAACCGTTCATTTTTCCGGGATGAAAAGTAACCTGTTGTTTGACCGGCAATATAAGGTATCATAATGTTAAATTTTACTAAATTAAGTGCATGAGTTGTTGTGTACTAAGCTGCATAAGTTACTATAGTTTTTTTAACTATCCCACGGGAACTATTGAATTTTCGGGATAAAAAGTATCTAAGATGTTGCCCGAAGATATAAGGTACCACCATGCAAAATTTCATTTAAATCGGTCCAATAGATTCGGAGATTAGCCCGTACAAACAGACAAATAGACAAACAGACAGAAAAACAAAAAAATTGAAAAAGAACTGGATTTGTTCTATTTGTCTTCTTACATCCCCCTGACTCAGTTTTTAGCATTTTTTTGCTATGTGCAGACATTCAACCTGTACTCTTTTATTATAGTATAGATTTAGATCTTCTATTTTTTTTTACTTATATTCAAGTATATAAGAAATGTTCTTATACATAGATTCTATTTACATACATATATTATACATATTATCATTTAGACTCGTATAGAGACGCACCTGAATGAAGAGAGGGTATTGTATTAATCAATATTATTCTACAAATTTATCTTTTCAAAAACACCTTTAAATTAAAGATCAAAATGTCTATATAACTAACCATTTCTTGGCAACATAGTATGTAACATGTGTTGTTTCTAAAGCCCTATCTACGCTACGAGGGTTCTCCATTTGGCTACAGTCCTAACGATTTAAATAACGAACAAACCGAGGTACGGTAATCTGATAGAAGTTTCTGCCAAATATTTTGATTGTAATATTATATATGTACTATATTCTTTGTGACTTCATGATATATATATATATATATATATATATATATATATATATATATATATATATATATATGTGTGTGTATATGTATTTGACCAACCTAAAGCTCTAGATCTAGATAACAGTATGATACGAAGTATGAAGAGTTTACGTACTCAAGTGTGTCTGCCGCGGAAACAAAAGGAGTGAGATAAAAGCGCCGACGTACCTGGCCACATAGATTTTGCAGACAGTTTATATTAAATGGACGGTTCGAGATTTCAATTGATATTGTATTTACCTTTGTTTCAATGCAATATTAAGAATGAATATCGAAAATCGCGAACAAAGAGCGTAAAAGGAATTGGGATTCAAAGTTGTTGATATTTAGCAAATTGCTACACAATTTTTAAGTATAAAATGTTCTTATAAGGATGTTTGTAAAAATATTTTTTATCTCAATAATGTTTGGAAGATGAAATATAAAATACTAGTGACTTACCATCGCTTCGCTTTAGGGTCGTCCCTATACAAAAACAAAGCTATCCCAAGGGTAACGTACATTTTTCCGTGATATAAAGTAACTTATATGCTATTCCAGACTATAATCTATCTCTGTGCCTTTCATCGAGATCCGTTCAGCCTATCTGGCGTGAAAAAGTAACAAACATCCATCCATCCTTACAAATTTTCACATTTATAGTATTAGTATGGATATGCATTAGTTCTTACAAAAATAAATTCTTTTATTATCTATACTAATATTATAAAGAGGTAAAGTTTGTGAGATTGTGAGCTTGTGACGTTGTAGGGGGTAATCTCTGGATCTACAGAACCGATTTAGATGAAATTTGGTAAGAAGATAGTTTGAGACCTTGGGAAGGACACCAACAAAACTATGTGGAGGTGCATGAAAACCGATCTGTTATGTATTTGTTTATGTGTAATGTTTAACACAAAATAATTTTTTTCCAGTAAGCTGATGGATTTAGATCTCGTATTTCCGGAAGGTTTCGGATCTTAGAAACCTAACCAAGTTCATTTTATTTCTTAGAAGTTGCTATACCAACGATTATTCTTAATTCAAAAGTCCACAAAAGAATAGAATAGAATATATCTTTATTGACACAATTCTTTCTTTTTACATAAGCCTGTTGAAGACTCTGACTCCCAAACTAGAATAAACCTGTATGTCAGAAGTCAGCGCCCTCTTCCATCTTTAATGATAATTGGAGGTCAATAATATTACGGTGCAATTAATTGCAATTGTCTTACAGTTCATTAGAAACCAAGTAAATTTAAACCTTTATCCAAACTTTACTCTATTACACATTAACTTTAATAGTTTTCGTACAATTGTATCCAGGCCTTTGTTTTTGACGTCATTTCTAGAAGATTCGTTTCATTGTTGCTCCAATTTGTCGTTCTACATTATTTACATTTATAAAAAAGAATTTTAAGTAAAACAAAGTCGTTCCGAACATTTTTTTTTAATTAAATAAAAAACTTACAACAACTAAAATGGCATTAGAATAGAGATAATAATAGTATATAAAATCCTTAATACTTTTTAATTTTAATATAAAAATCAGATCATACTCGTATATCTTTGGTAGTCAGATTTAGTTTTATGATGTCGTCAATTTAAAAATACTTCGAAAAGGACATGCCAAATGTTGGTTGCCAATTGCTCTTAGGTATGTACGGTGAAACGGATTTTGAATATCCAGCGTTGAAATCAAGGGAGGAGGATGGCGTCTTGAACAAGTTCAGGTTACCCATCGCTGAATAGTCTGTACGTTTGAACACATCTGTGTGAGCTGCCCCTACGGAAGCTCCGAGCTTATTGCTGAAAACATAAGTAAACATTAAAATATTGTACAAATACATAAAGTTGATACAAATAAATGCAATGTGATATTTGTTATGAAAATTATTAACAGATTGTGGAAATTTATCAGCTGTTATTTCTAAGCCTAAGATCTTTATAATCAGCAACAAAAGAACGGTTTTGTGTGAAGTCAAAATTGCCTCTTGCCATAATAAGGCGTCAGTATTACGCATCCATTACATTGCAATAGAATTTACAAGTAGTTGTCTTAGATCTATAATATTACTATACTTTACTTACTTGAAATTGTAGTCGACACCAGCTCCATACGTTTTGAAGTCGGGAATCATGGGGTTGTTGGGCATCGTCTTAGTAGCAAAGGCATTAGCCGTAAGGTCGTGACGGTCATTGTGGAAAAGATTCGCTTTAGCAGCTGCAGTCATTTGATCGCCGAAGTCTGGGATATGTTTGCCTGTGAGACTCAAACCATGGCCGTTCCTGAAAATGTATATTTTATAATTATTATATCTTGTTGAAATTATTAAGTTTAAAAATATAAAAATAAATAAATATATTGTTATATTCACTTACACATTGTCCAAAGCCAGTCCACCACCCACAGAACCATAGCTTTTTCCATCTGGTCTTAGAGCAGTAGCACTGCCGATAGCACTCAAAATGTTCTTGTCATTACCAGCGATAGGAACCTTAGCACTTAAATTGACTGTCCCATCTGGGTTAGTATTTGCTACTCCTATTTGACGACGAACCCTTGAGTTTACGTAAACTGGCCTTACAGATTCAAATTCATGATCAGAGTATAAATCTTCTAAGTCATCTTCCAATAAGTTGGCACTATCAATTAACAATAGTGCGGGTCTATGGGGCAGCGATACATACCGACAGCTAACACCGACCAGAAGGACGGTTAGTAAAAAGATCTTTGCGACCATTTTGTTATAATAGCTAGTTAATGTTACTATTAGTAAATGCAAGTAAGGAATGATAATCTTAAAAGTACGATCTGCTTTAAATACTAAAGAGACATGTGAAGGAAACCCCCGGGAGAGTATTGCTTTGTTACCGGATGTATCATCTATAAAGATACCACTTTTGACACATAACAAATGTATATTATTTAATAACAAATCATCTCAATATTATAATATATTATTTGTATTATTTAAAATATTTCTTTATAATTTTAACAATTATATTAAACTAGCACTGCCCGCGGCTCCGCCCGCTTTCAGATGACCAAAAACCAAATTTTTAGGTTTTACATATTAGTATACTTTTACATTGCAGTTTTTGTATTTTTTCTCAGAAATGAGATATTTTTCCGCTGTAAAAAGTATCTATATGTTGGCCCGGATAACCAGCTATCACCATACCAAATTTCATCAAAATCCCTCCAGTGGTTTTTCTGTGATGCGGTAACAGACACGCAAGCGGACAAAAATTCTAAAAACTATAGATTCGGCTTCTGTATCGATAAGTCTTTTCATGTATGACTCACGTTATTTTTATTATTAGCATAAAGGCAATGAATTTATTAGCAATAAAATAAAACATTTTATTCATTTGAAATTATTTATTTATATTTTTTTAGTTGTTAAATATTCCTAAACTAGTTCATTAAAGTAAGTAAAAGTAAAAAGATTATATTTAATACCTTTACTTTTACTTACTTTAATAAACTAGTTTGTAACTATTGTTATATATGTAGTATGTTAGTAGTCTCTTCCAGTCCACATTCCAGATCTAATTTCCGTTATCTCAGGTCTAAAGAGTTCCCCTGTGATCTTACGTTTGACCTCTCGCAGTTCGTTGATACGTAGCAAGTGAATCCCTCTTATCGGTGATACAATATGAATGCGCAAGCGCATACATAACAATTTGTTACGGCCTTGAAATTTATTACGAACGATTTATAATTTCTGTTTGTTTTTATTGTATAATTATCTCTAAAAATGTATTATTTTGTTTGTTTGTGAAAAAACAAAAATATGCAAATAAATGATAATTGCATATATCACAGACCATATAATACTATACTATTGCCTAATATATGTTTACTATATACAGTGTGTATTCACATAAGGTAAGCGTTCCAACAGCTTAAAGAAAGGTAGTTGAGCACTATCGGGGGATGATTAACTTACATTCTCTATAGTACACCTGATGCACTAATGCAGATTCGGCTAGATGCGTTGTGTACTTATTTACCAGATAAGAAATGTCCTTATTACCTCCCAAAATATACTGTTTATTTGTTCTTTTAGTTAAAGGTTTTTCTTATCAATTAGTCCCAAATATTAGCATGAATATCCAACGATATATAATTCGTTCTCTATGTAAAACTCGCCCTCGCTTCGCTCGCGTTCGCGTCTAGAAAAACAAAAACAAATCTATCCCAGTACCGTCTTTACCATAAGGCACTCGAGGCACCGGCCACTCGAGGCACCGGCCCAGGGCCCCCAGCCTCACGGAGCCCCCAAAGACAAAATATTCGTTTACATGGAACTGAGAAAAGCTTGATTTTTTTACCTATTATTATCCCCAAGAAATTGTTCATTTTTCCGAGATAATAAGTAGTCTCTGTGCTATTAAGACTATAATCTATCTCTGTGCCAAATTTCATCGAGAGCCGTTAGGCCGTTCTGACATGATTGAGTAACAAACATCTAAACATCCAAATAAACTTTCACATTTATTATAATAAGTAAAATAGTAAAAAAATATATGCAGTCTTATGAAATCAAGAATAAATTATAGTGGTTCTGAGAAAAGGAAATACAAACCGATGCGAAGTTCGATATAGCAACTAGTTCATACATAATACTAGCGACTCACCCTCGATTCCCAGTACAAACTTTCATCCCTATTTTCACCCCCATAAGGGAAAAAGTATCCTATATCCTTCCCAGGGTCTCAAACTATCTTCTTACTTAATTTCATCTAAATCGATTCAGTAGATCCAGCGATTACCCCCTAGAACGTCACAAACTCACAATTCACAAACTTTACCTCTTTAATATAATATTAGAATAGGTTTAGTTAGTTATTATTCAAATATAAACGATTTCAATGCATTTAGTTATATATAGTATTATTATATATGTATAAGAACTATTAAAGCTTAATGAGCTTTTCACTAGAAATGTAAAGCTTGACTGGTTTCTTCTTCATTATAAGATTTATCCTTCTAAGATGAGTTAAAGTAGTCTTACATTACTGTGACAAATTAATTTTGCTTCGCTTACTTTAGACGGTATTTTTTCTCTAACTATATAATATATACAAATTATTGTATTTTTATATACTATATACACTATAATATACCTAACTATATCTTATGAGTTCTTTATAAATTCTTACATTATTTTAAATTTCTTGAGATACTTTTAAACATTGTTAGAAGAAAAAAATCGGACAAACGCGCGTGACTGGCACTCAAAGTATCTTGTATTTTAACATACTAATTTGTTACGTTAAACAAAATACTAACTCATGTACAATATTCATTTAACAAATATCATAAGTTTGCATTTCATAATATGTCTATGAAAAATAAAGTTAATTTAGCATAAAATTAAGCATAAAGTGTCCAATATCTCAATAAGTCAACGTGTCTTATTTAATATTACAACAAATTCACGAAAATTACGGACAGACGGACATGACGAAATTTGTATGTGTTAAATTTTACATATTATAATATATACTATCTCGTACAAAGAATTACACCAATGTCTGCGTTAAAGAAGGACGGACAATCAAACAAACATTACCATTCAAACATTAGTAAAGATAATACCTATAAATAAATATGTTAGGACATTAACACAACACCATCTAGTTCCATGGTAAGCTACGAGACCTGTTTTATGGATACCAGATACTTGATACACTACACATTTACATATAAATACATCATATATCTATATGTAATAAAATTGTAACTAAGCCGAATCATGTACATTAAATATTTTTTGGAAATCTTATTGAAATAAACATTATTATCGATACAAAGGCCGAATCTATAGTTTTTAGAATTTTTGCCTGTCTGTCTGTCTGTTACGCATCACAGAAAAACCACTGGAGGAATTTTAATGAAATTTGGTATGGTGATAGCTGGTTATCCGGGTCAACATATAGGATACTTTTACTGCGGAAAAATGTCTAATTTCTTAGAAAGAAGGGTATACTAATGTGTAAAAGCTAAGAATTTGGTTTTTGGTCATCTGAACGCCAGCGGAGCCGCGGACAATGCTAGTTATGAATATAAGCACCCATGACTGGAGTACAAACATTCGTGCTCATCACACAAATGAATATCCCCAGCGAGACTCGAACCCGCGTCCGCTGGCACAGCAAGTAGGGTCACTACAAACTGAGCCAAACGTGTCGTCGACGTATGAAAATCATAAACATGTTTCAACAATTATTAATCAACAGTTCATTTGCTAACATAACATATTTCAAACTATTCTATACACGACCTCTCATACAAATTAACGTTAATAAAATATTAGAGAGTTCTGACGTAAATTCAATTTAAAGCTAATTATCATCAAAAACAAACGAACACATAATTTTATAAAGTTAACATCACACAAGCAATTTCATTCACGATTGCATTAAATGATTAGTCCATAGTAGGTTAATTATTGAACTTTAAAACAACTGTGTAAACTGTTACAGAGTTTCTGTAATAAAATGGAAGAAACACTTTATAAATCGAGTTCTCAATTCGACTTTCATTTTTTACCGAATTGAAGTTTTTCTGTCAGTCAATTCCCGTGTATATTTATAATACATATGTTACATACATATACGTTACATACATACATAATGTTACATACATATATACTTGATTTCTTATTAATATAAATTTTTAGAAAAAGTTCCACCTCTTAGAATGGGTATAATAACACGTAAAACTCCTATTAAAATCGGCTCAGCCATCATTTCTTTAGCGGCTACAAGTAGTTAAACTTATTAACGACTGTCGATCATGTATACTTTACAAAGAATTTAAGAGTTAATTTTTTATGTATACACCTCCCTCTCGTTCCGCTCGGGTTCGTCCCAACTTACATTTTAACGTATAGTAAAGATTTCTCAGAGCGGAGATATTTTCCTGTAGTAAAAAGTTTTCTATATGTTGACCCGGATAACTAGCTCTCATCGTACCAAATTTCATCAAAATCTGTCCAGTGGTTTTCTCTTGATGCGATCCCAGACAGACAGAAATAAAAAAATCTAAAAACTATAGATTTCAATAAGATTTTCAAAAAAATATTTAATGTACAGATTCGACTCAATTAAAATTTTATTATACGAGTATGTATAGATTAAATCCAAATCTATTCTAAATAAAGATGAAGAATTTGTTTTTAATGCGCGAATCTCAGGAACTACCAGTCTGATTTGGTATAATATTTTCTATCGAATAAAGCTTTTTTATTATAAATAATAATATGAATATAAATAACTTATCCCGTCTTATAATAAACCATGTTGTATAATGTATTTCTAAGCAACTCTGACGGAAAGTCGATAAATTACTTTCCGATAGTTCCATGTCTCTTACTACAAGTAATAAATGAATGCGAAAATAATTTTACTATGCAGTTACAAAGTTAGTATACACTTCCTTCAAGTTTATAATTTCATAACATCAACCGATATATGCATTATACCAACTTACTCTTTATCACCACTATACTAAGCTTAAGTATGTACTTTGTACATATATGTATGTATTTGTATATATATAACATAAGTTTACACTAAACTGCCTCTGTTGTTGGCTAGCATGTACGGCTGCATACCCGGAGGTCCTAGGTTCGAGTCCCGGGTCGGGCCAAGTTTAGTTATTGAGTCTTTTTGTATAGTAAGCCTCAGTTAACAGCCTGGAGTTGGGAAGTTGGCGGTGTTTCACCCCCGTGCCTCGGAGAGCACGTAAAGCCGTCGGTCCTGCGCCTTAACTCTCACTAGTCGTGTCGAGTGGTCGTCCCACCAGAGTATGAGAGTGACAGGAATAGAGAGTGCACTTGTGTCTGCGCGTACACTTGTGCACTATAATATCTCCTGCGCAGTTGGCTAGTCTCAATGAGATTGGCCGCCGTGGCCGGAATCGGTCAGGAGAACATCAAGCTTATACTGTATTTTATTTCAGTCTAAAAATCATAATCTATTCTAAATAAAGATGAAGAATTCGTTTGTTTGTTGGTTTGAACGCGCTAATCTCAGGAACTGTTAGACCGATTTTAAATAAAATTTTGCATGGTGGTATCCCCGAACAACATTTTAGAATTCCCGTGGGATAGTTAAAAAACTATAGTAACTTGTACAGCTTAGTACACAACAACTTATGCACCTAATTTAGTAAAATTTGGCATGCTGATACCTTATATTGTCGGTCAAATAACAGGTTACTTTTTACCCCGGAAAAATGAACGACTCCCGTGGAACAGATCTGTTTGTGCTTGTTATGAATAAGACAATATGTAAATCCAAAATATGTCCCATATATGCCAAGTTTCAATCAAATCCTTTACACATTTTACGTGTAATTATAAAGTAAATACCGTCTCAAACTTGTTACATGAACATTTTTTCCTTATTATTATATAATTAGTAACCAATGGTAGGGTATTCACCAGTTTTTATATTGCCACGACCCGGATTGAAAGAATTTAATCTGGAAATTGCTTGCTTAGCGATTTCTATCGTTCGTAAAACAAAACGATATTGCGTACTTCTTTATTTGATAATTTTTCAATCTTGCTTTAGAGCCAAATGGCTACCATAAATTTTAAGTGTTTGATATTAAATTTTATATTAACATTGGATTGGAGACTATTCGTTACACTAAATTTTGATCATATTTATAATGCGCTTGCATTTTGTTCGGTTTAAGTGAAACGAAAATTAGAAACGATGTTGTAAGTTTTGACTTTTGGTAGTTTGCTAGTATGTATTTGGTGTTTCGCTGAAATTTCTGGCTAAATATTAATTACAAAAACAAAAAAAAACAATCTGCATATAAAGCGTACTAAATAGATAGAAAGAAGATGGTAAAATCATAGACGTAAGATCATCCCATTTATCCTATTATTATTATCCTATTCCATTAATATTATTAATATTATACATGCGAAAGATTCGATGGATGTTTGTAACTCAATCATGAATGATGATGATGATGATAAGAAAGAATTTCACAGACATAGATTGTAGTCTAGAATAGCACATAGGTTACTTTTTATCCCGAAAAAATGTACGGTTCCCGTGGGATAAAACTATTTTTGTTTTTTAAAGAGCAAGAGATCGACTATCTTCTCCATACTAACGTTAAAACGTTTTAACGTAGGACTTAGGTACCCAGAGACAAACCCGAGTGAAGCGAGGGTGAGTCACTAGTAGTAGGTATTATAATAAATCGATAATAAAGGTTCTATTCTGTAAGAACTTTTAAGTGGCTCGATAACTAAATCCGATCATACTTCATACAAAATACTTTAAGTTTGTTTTCGGATTTTTCCGTTGAGTTAGAAAAAGTTTTTAAATAATAACATAAGTGTTTACAATATCGATCGGCAATCCCATAGGAGTCTCTCCATCTATTAGTAACGTCCTCCTGATCTTCACAGCAGTTAGTTTTACTGCGACCAGACAATGCATTTGTACTATTTGTTCCCTTTATGTTTGACGGGATGGTAATTGACATGATCATTGACAGTGATGGATCAAACGTCGCACCTATGGCTTAATGTTCTATAATTGAGACCTTCCAGCTGCTTGCAATAATTCGTATAGAAAAATAAAATAAGTCTTTAAACCCAAACTGAAATTCAAAACCATAGTGAGAGTGTAGAGATCCTATTTCCACACCCCAATATAAACTAGAAATATCCACCAAAAGCCTATTATCATTCCATTTCTTAGTTAAATAAAGTGAAAATATTTTCCATTAACAATCTATCAAATAAATTATGTGGTAGAAAAATACAAAAATGAGCATTTGAACTATTTTATTCAGGCTATTTTTTTTTTTTTGTTAAAACATATTTTATCTAATAATAATATATAATAATATGTTAGGACACACAGCACCATCTAGTTCCATGGTAAGCTACGAGGTTTGTGTTATGGATACCAGATAGTGATACAATACACATATATAACTTTAAATACATACATATTATAAATATGACTAGTATAAACATTCATGCTTATCACACAAATGAATCCCCCCAGCGGGCCTTGAACTTGCGACCGCTGGCACAGCTAGTAGGGTCACTATAAACTGAGCTAAACGTGTCGTCATAATAATGAATAGCCTAAATATTATCTGATCATTGATAATTGCTTTTTGGCTAAAAAGGTTACGCTAACTTCAAAAACAAAAATCCTTGAAATCTAATGTATGCATTTAATGCATTTAATTTAAAAAACAATTAACATCTAATCTTAGTATCTAAATTGACTAAAACGTCGCCACAGATCACATAATACTATACTAGTACAGATGCCTCATCCCATACAAAGAAATTGGACAGCGCTAATTCAGGTTATTCTTCGGGCTATTTTTACTTGCTTGAATAGATGATAGATGTCGTTGATTCGCAAATAGTTACACTATTTTATTTTATAAATATGTGCAAACTAGCGTATGGTAAATATTGTGAAATTCATCCTGCATTCGAATAAAAAATCTGTGATTTTATTAATTAGTAGTAAGTTTAATCAGTAAAAGTGCTATCTGTAATTTACACACACTACAAACCCATCATCTAATTGCTGATAGTTTAATAATCAGTAAATTTACACAAAAATTTACGAGCGCATCTTTCGTTTCCTTTTACTTAGAACATTTTTTAAAACTATAATATATTTTTTGGGTTCTATTATTTTATCTTTTGTAAATTTTAACACAACTTTAATAAGAAATCGATACACGTAACGTCATCTATTGGCATTTATTTGAACTAATTTTTCTGTTAGTGATGAGACCCATGGCGTTGCGTGACATATTGGTTGAGTACATCGTAATTTCCTGAAATAAGCCTAAATATAATAAAGCATTTCCAGTATAAATGAGAAAAAATTACTGTAAATATCCACCCAAGAAAATCGCCTCCAAACCTAATATGAAACTCGTTGGTAGCTCATTTCCGACTCATCGTAGCTATTTATCTGACGGTTTGAGATAGCGGAAATTTAAAACAGCTAAACATCCCTAGGGACAGATATTGAATTACTTTGGAGTTCTTGCCAGAGTTCAGATAAAGGAAGTATTCTAGTCCACTTGATGGTGATAGTGACAAGAATTACCAGTAATTTTGTTATGCTATATTGTTTTCTTATCTTAAACGTTTTCTGACTGCGTTTGCTACTGAATATTTTTGGGAATTTACGTAATGAGTTTAATAGAAAATATTGAAGAAAATTTTATTATTTAGCGTTACGAAAGGACACTGACTGTTAAGTATAAGGTGATAATTTCGATTATTTTACAATAAACATTTAAGTACTTATCCCACATCATAATCACATGTACACATCATTGAAATCACACCAAGTATTTTTTTCCTTGGCGCGATTTTAATATAATAAAAATTACACGTGATAGAGCAATGGATAAGGTATTTATATATTAACAAGCGGCTCACCCTCGCTTAATTTAATAGAAACATACTCGTACATAGGTACGATAAGTTTTTGTAGGTCATAGTATCGCAAGTAAACAAATAAACAAACACAAACAATCAAACAAAAAAAAACAATAACACAAAAAAAAAAAATAATCAAACAAACATACAAACACACTTTCACATTTATAATGTTAAGTATGAATATGGATGTACTAAATATCTTATTATCACTCTATAGAGTACTTTTAAGAAATAATATGATCTTATAGACTAAGATCCAAAACGTTCCTCAAATACAACATCTTAGTCCATCGGTTTACTGGATGAAAATTATTTTGTATTAAACTTAACATATAAACAAATACATAACAGATCGGTTTTAATGCGTCTCTAGAGAATTTTGTTAGTTTATTTTTATTCTCCAGTATTTCTAAATTATATAACTAAATGACATAGTCTGAAGTGCAAATTGTATCTCTATTAAGTTATAATAAAAGAAGTAATTTTTATATGGACTAACTCACATCCATACTAATATTATAAACTAGCGACTCACTACATTTTGATTTTCTTGAACGGAACCCTAATTCTTTTACTGAAATAAAAGTAGCCTAAATTATTCTTTATAACATCAACTAACTGCCAGTGAAAGTCCCGTCAAAATCGGCCCAGCCATTTCGAGATTAGCCGGAATAAACAGACAGACAGAAAAAAAATAAAAAATCAGTTTTTCTTTTAAATACCGTATAAAATTCCATATGCATTTAGTAAAAAGCTATTATTTTGACATTACAAACAAACACTTTAATTTTATTTATCTGTATAGATGTATAGATGTGAAAGTTTGTGATAATGGATGGATGGGTGTTTGTTAATCTTTCACGCCAGAACGGATGAACAGATCTGGATGAAATTTGGCACAGAGAAAGATTATAATAGAAAAATGTACGATTCCTGTGGAATTGATTTGTTTTTTGTATAAAGACGAATCCGAAGCGAAGCGAGGGTGAGTCGCTAGTATTTTATATTTCATCGTCTAAACATTATTGAGATATAAAATATTTTTAAAAACATCCATATAAAAACATTTTTAAACTTAAAAATTGTGTAGCAATTTGCTAAATATCAACAACTTTGAATCGCAATTCCTTTTACGCTCTTTGTTCGCGATTTTCAATATTCATTCTTAATATTGCATTGAAACAAAGGTAAATACAATATCAATTGAAATCTCGAACCGTCCATTTAATATAAACTGTCTGCATAATCGATGTGGCCATACCTGGCCACGTCGGCGCTTTTATCTCACTCCTTTTGTTTCCGCGGCAGACACACTTGAGTACGTAAACTCTTCATACTTCGTATCATACTGTTATCTAGATCTAGAGCTTTAGGGCATGTATTCATTGGAGAGCTATTTTTTGTCTAAATGTAATAAATACATATTGATTGAAAAAAATATATATATAAAAATTGTCTAATAGCGTCTTAGATGACTAATGTATGTACCAGAGTAAAAGAAAATATGTCACCCCATGGTTGATGTGGTCTGCCTCGGTAGGCTTGCCATCGAGGGGTTAAGTGCGTAAGTGATCCTACGACGTCCAATTAAAACGTAGAAAATTCCGTTGGATTTTTGTGAGCCGTATTGGTTTCTCCAGCCGGTGAATCTATAACCTATATAACCACCTGTATGTATGTATGTAAGCAGGTGGTATGCGTAATTGATTGTCATTTCCGAACGCATTGCATTACAAGGTAACCAAACACTCTATATTTATTTGTTTTTTTTTTATTATTGCTTAGCTTTAGAAGAAATAGTTACTTTAGAATAACTGCAAGTATAATTAATAAAAACTGTTTACGATAATGTAGTACTTCTAAACACAAATGTTTATGTAGCAGATGGTGCCTGCCTCGTGTAAATAATGTCTTGAAATAGGCCACCTAGAAAACTTCTATGCCTTTTTAATATATTAACAAAAAAAAGATTTATAAACATATTTAAATGTCAAAATGGAATAAAATTAATACTACAAAGTTTAGGGGTTTGTTATTTCTAGATTAAAAATATTAGAATTTACGGTACAGATTTCACGTTACCCTTTATTTACGATGACTTACCCTCACTTTTACGCCAATTTATATTTTTTTAATAATTATAGTTTATTTAAAATTACACAAATTTTGACATTTGAACATCTGTTATATTATATACAGATTATAACATGCGTTGTAAGTTTTTAACGGTTAGTATGCAATAATAGACTATGTATTATACTCGTATATACACAGGTACAAAATAAACAGTTGTGAACTTTTCGATTTTTAAGATATCATGCTGATAATGATGATGATATGCATTAGTGTATAGACTATAGAGAATGTAAATTAGTCGTAATGAAATTGAAGGCCGTAATAAATTGTTATTTATGCGCTTGCGCATTCAAACCGTATCACCGATAAGAGGGATTCACTTGCTACGACTGCGAGAGGTCAAACGTAAGATCCCAGGAGAACTCTTTAAACCTGAGATAAAGAAAATTAGATCTGGAATGTTGACTGGACTGGAAGTGACAATTTACACAAAAAAATAAACCTTAGTTTAATCAAAACTTACTAAAAAATAATAAAATAATTTTATTTATGTACTAGCTTTTTGCATATTATATTTTTGATATCTATCCGGCGCGGCGTAGCGGTTAAAATATCTATCTGCAAGTTGGAATTCGAAGGTTCGAATCCTGCTCCAGGCAGCAATATAATTAAGAAAAGCGCAGTATTAGTGTATTTATATAATGTGTACCTTAATTATATGCTTTATAATGGCTTATCTTGTTGGTATTAAACTGTATTAAGATTTAAGAATTTACTAAACAGATGTTAATGACAAGGATTTGACAATCAAATATGAGACTAAAATCCTATCAATTTTATTACTGTTTGTATATAACTACTAGCATTGCCCGCGGCTCCGCCCGCGTTCAGATGACCAAAAACCAAATTCTTAGATTTTACATATTAGTATACTCTTACATTGCAGTTTTTGTTTTTTTTCTCAGAAATGAGATATTTTCCCGCGGTAAAAAGTATTCTATATGTTGACCCGGATAGCCAGCTATCATCATACCAAATTTCATCAAAATCCCTCCAGTGGTTTTTCTGTGATGCGGTAATAAACAGACAAAAATGTACAGACAGACACACTGACAAAATTTCTAAAAACTATAGATTCGGCCTCTGTATCGATAATAATGTTTATTTCAATAAGATTTTCCAAAAAATATTTAATGTACAGATTCGGCTTAGTTACGATTTTATTATATGTATAGATGTAACATAATTACTAAGGAAATAATTTAAATAATAATAATATATTATAATATTGAGATGATTTGTTACTAAATAATATACATTTATTATGTGGCAAAAGTGCTATCTTTATAGATGACACATCCAGTAACAAAGCAATACTCTTACGGGGATTTCCTTCACATGTCTCTTTAGTATTTAATGCAGATCATACTTTTAAGATTATCATTCCTTACTTGCATTTACTAATAGTAACACTAACAAGCTATTATAACAAAATGGTCGCAAAGATCTTTTTACTAACCGTCCTCCTGGTCGGTGCTAGCTGTCGGTACGTATCGCTGCCCCATAGACCCGCACTTTTGTTAATTGATAGTGCCAACTTATTGGAAGATGACTTAGAAGATTTATACTCTGATCATGAATTTGAATCTGTAAGGCCAGTTTACGTAAACTCAAGGGTTCGTCGTCAAATAGGAGTAGCAAATACTAACCCAGATGGGAGTGTCAATTTAAGTGCTAAGGTTCCTATCGCTGGTAATGACAAGAACATTTTGAGTGCTATCGGCAGTGCTACTGCGCTAAGACCAGATGGAAAAAGCTATGGTTCTGTGAGTGGTGGACTGGCTTTGGACAATGTGTAAGTGAATATAACAATATATTTATTTATTTTTATATTTTTAAACTCAATAATTTCAACAAGATATAATAATTATAAAATATACATTTTCAGGAACGGCCATGGTTTGAGTCTCACAGGCAAACATATCCCAGACTTCGGTGATCAAATGACTGCAGCCGCTAAAGCGAACCTTTTTCACAATGACCGTCACGACCTTACAGCTAATGCCTTCGCTACTAAGACGATGCCTAACAACCCAATGATTCCCGACTTCAAAACGTATGGAGCTGGTGTCGACTACAATTTCAAGTAAGTAAAGTATAGTAATATTATAGATCTAAGACAACTACTTGTAAATTCTATTGCAATGTAATGGATGTATAATACTGACGCCTTATTATGGCAAAAGACAATCTTGACTTCACACAAAACCGTTCTTTTGTTGCTGATTATAAAGATCTTAGGTTTAGAAATAACTGCTGATAAATTTCCACGATCTGTTAATAATTTTCATACCAAATATCACATTGCATTTATTAGTATCAACTTTATGTATTTGTACAATATTTTAATGTTTACTTATGTTTTCAGCAATAAACTCGGAGCTTCCGTAGGGGCAGCTCACACAGATCTGTTCAAGCGTACAGACTATTCAGCGATGGGTAACCTGAACTTGTTCAAGACGCCATCCTCGTCCCTTGATTTCAACGCTGGATATTCAAAATCCATTTCACCGTACATACCTAAGAGCAATTGGCAACCAACATTCGGCATGTCCTTTTCGAAGTATTTTTAAATTGACGACATCATAAAACTAAATTTGACTGCCAAAGATATACTAGTATGATCTGATTTTTATATTAAAAAGTATTAAGGGTTTTATATACTATTATCTCTATTCTAATGCCATTTTAGTTGTTGTAATTATTGTGTTTAATTAAACAAAATGTTCGGAACGACTTTGTTTTACTTAACATTCCTTTTTATAAAGGTAATTAATGTTGAACGATAAATTTGAGCAACAATGAAACGAATCTTCTAGAAATGACGTCAAAAACAAAGGCCTGGATACAAGTGTACCAAAACTATTAAAGTTAATGTGTAATAGAGTAAAGTTAGGATAAAGGCTTAAATTAACTTGGTTTCTAATGAACTTAAGACAATTGCAATAGATACACTTGTGGTGGAATAGAAATTTCTTCCTTTAAATTGGTTATAGTTTAACCGAAATTTATATATTCATACTACCTCATCTATTTGCATTTCATAGACTGAACTGAAGATATATAATTGGTTTTTTTTTATAAACTAAGAAGTATATCGGCTTCAAAATTATATTAAATACTAATGACACACCCTCGCTTCGCTCAGGTTCATCAATAGATGATTCTTTAAATTGACATAACTTTTTTATTTATGAACCGATTGAAATAAAACAACTAGCAATACTAATACTAAATGTTCAATGAAGCTTACCACAATACATTAGTTAAAGCAACATCCAAATCGGTTAAGCCGTTTCTGAGAATAGGAAGCACAAAAGCACAGACAAACGGACAAAAAATCTAAAAATCATTGTTTTGGGTTCTATTGCGTTCATAAAGACCCCCAACAATAGTTTTTTTTTTAAATATCTTCCATGTACAGACATCAATCAGTTACAATTTTATTTATATGTATACTTAATAGATATAGATATATAATTCTCTCTTACCCATGAGATATAACATATACATTAAAAAAAACATGAAATTCAATATATTTTATATCAATTATATATACAGGTAAACATGCACAATTACAAACAGATACCAATTTGCTTATCTCCTGCGTTTTGTAACATCAAAAAAATAAGTTCTAACATTTAACTTTTTTCTCTCAACATTTGTATTACAGTGAGAGTAAATAGTATGGGCATACATACTAGTAAAAAATGATACAAACAATATATAGGCCTTATAACTCGTCTTTATAAATGATAGGTTTAATGGGTAAGGAGGAATTTTACGACGTTATTTAATGGCTTGGTGTTTCGTGTTTTATGTTAAGCTCCTTTAGGAAGGTCTGTTTTAACATTGTATTTAGGTATAAAATTTGATTTTTATAACTCCAATGGCAGTTAAGAATTAATATCTACTGACTTTTGGCAACGATTCTCAATATATTTCTTACTTGTTAGAAAACACTAATAGAGATCTATTAGTTCCCACGGGAACCGTTCATTTTTCCGGGATGAAAAGTAACCTGTTGTTTGACCGGCAATATAAGGTATCAGCATGCCAAATACTAAATTAGATGCATAAGTTGTTGTGTACTAAGCTATATAAGTTACTATAGTTTTTTAACTATCCCACGGGAACTATTTAATTTTCCGGAATAAAAAGTATCTAAGATGTTGACCGGGGATATAAGGTACCACCATGCAAAATTTCATTTAAATCTGTCCAATAGATTCGGAGATTAGCCCGTACAAACAGACAAACACACAGAGAAACAAAAAAATTGAAAAAAATCTGGATTTGTTCTATTTGTCTTCTTACATCCCCCTGACTCGGTTTTTAGCATTTTTTGCTATGTACAGACATTCGACCTCTACTGTTTTATTATAGTATAGATAAGTTACCTAACTTAAGTATTTTTTAACAATGGATTAATGTAACATTTTTATACTAAATAGTATAGAAACTTTATTGGGTACTCATAAGAAATTTTATGTAACTCGACAGCTGAATCCACGTTCCTTCATACTTCACACAGTTGTATGAATGAATGTTGTCGCGAATTCAGCTATCGTATTAATTTTTTTAAACGAATAGCACTAAGATTTGTGAAACTTGTTTAAAATATATGGGTACATATATTTGATTATATAATTATACTAGCAGATCCGGCTACGTGTTGCTGTAACTTCGTAATACACACTTATAACCCCGTAACTTAATGTTAATAATTGATTAGTCAGATTCTCTCTCCCGAATCTCTCTCCGGATATGGAAATCGTTAATTTTCCAACAAAGAAAATAAATAATCGGGATAAAAACTATCCTATCGTTGAAGTTGGAACAAATCACACATTTAAAAAAATACGTTAAAATTCGATATGTAGTAACACGAGAATTTTATATATTAAAGCTTATCGATAACCACGTTTTGACTAATAAGTTGCATGAACTCTTTAGTTAAAATTGAATATCCTAACTTTAGGCATGGAGGTTTGGGTTTACAATTTATATGGAACCTTTGAGGTAAACCATGGCACAAATATACCTATTAAAAGTCAGTAGAAATATATAAAATGAGACTTGGGATATACTCGTAAATGAAGAATAATCCAATCCAATCCTATTCTGTTATAATAGTTTATTTATATCTGTGGATACTCCATAGAAATTACGTGGGGTCCCATACCTCAAAAGGTAGAAAAGGAACCCTTATAAGATCATTCTCTTGTCCGTGTGTCTGTCTGTCCGTGTGTCACCACCAATTTTCTCAGGAACAGGTTGACCTAGCAAGTTGAAATTTATACCAGATACTGAAGTCTATAGTCCTTATTAGGTGTATAAAAATCAAGGACCTGAATCAACACGATAAAATGATAGGAGCAAATTTAGATTTTCGCGAAATCTTGTAAGCACCGAAATTTACCTTAATTTTCAAATTTTTTAATTTTCGAAATTTTTCCCTTTACTAGTGCTGTATGAGCTTGCTTTTAACCAAAATTGACAATTCTAGGTCTATTCTCGAAAACCTATATGGTAGTTACCGTTGACCTAGAATCACGAAATTTGGCAAAACGCGAGGTCTTACAGCACAAATGAAGGAAAAATTCTAAAAAATAAAAATAGTTGAAAATTAAAGTCAAACAGATTTCTTAAAAATTTGTACGGAACCCTCGGTGGGCGAGTCCGACTCGCACTTGTCCGCATTTTTAATGTGTAATATAAGCGATCAAAAAGTAAGTATACCTGACTAAATTTCCATCACGCTTTAAAAGCAAAATTAACATTGCATGAGATCTATTATATATTAATATATACACGTGTATTCAAAATGGTGCGCAAAGCTAATAAAATAAATCTTTTAAATTGGTACGACGATAAAATAAACATTATGAAGTATACAAAATAAAGTGTAACGCAAATATGAATTTCCTCACGCACTCAGACAGTATAAACATCTCGAAAAATCCCTAGATGTGAAAAAAATCTCAACGGATTTTATTTTATAGAACGGGCCAAGAGCGAGCAGACAGTGATAGTTAAGTGCTTAATGTATCCGAAGAGGCCGTCGTGCGCCGGGAAATTGAAATTGCTTAACCTGGAGTTCCTCTTGTCAGACTTTATGTATAAATCTTAATTATTTTGTAGCCTGTCTTATTGGTCTAGTTCCTAGTATGTCTGGAATTTTAACTTTGTATACTTTAAAGCTTAACCACTTAGGTTACAATATGCAAAAATAACTAACCTTCATTACAGTCTTGTAAATATAACCAGTTTATAAATTGATTAAACATAATATCTGTATTGGTAGTTGGTACAAGAAGAATTCAACTGAAATCCCAAAAAAATAATATTAATTCCATCCCATTAAGACTGCTAACACAAGTGTACTCTCTTTTCCGATTATCCTCATAATTCAGTGGGACGACAATTCGACACAACAAGATAGCATGGGTAACGAAACAGGGTTGTCAACTACCCACTGTCGGGCTGTTATTAAGAATTTTTTGACAGAAAAACAATAACTAAACTTAGCCCAACCTGGGACTTGAACCGAGGACCTCCGGATCTGTAACAATACATTCCACCCGCTAAACCAACGAGGCAGTTTGCTTCAGAAGATTAATTCAACGAAACATCAGTCGCTGCAGAGAAACTGTACTTTAATCAAAGTCTACTTTATGAGAGTTATTCAGTTTTAATATTTTGCCTGCGAAATAAGCTCTAATGGCGAGCGTTTATGATAAAGGCTTTCATTAGACTATGTCATGCGTTATAAAGTGTTTCTGTTTATAATATTCAAATTTAAATTTGGTCTATAAAGTCTTTTAATTACTTTTTAATAGATATTTTAATGCAAAATTGTATTTAATATTCTGGTCTTAGGCACTTTAGTTTCTACGAAGTCCGCGTGCCCCATAAAAGTACTATAAAATGTTGTTAGTTTTCCGTTACTGGTCACACTTAAAATACGAAATTTCCTTATGATAATTATTTAATTCTAATAAATTAAAAATCCTTAAAATAATAAAATACCGGTTAAGCATGAGTCCGACTGACACGCTGAGAATGTTCCGTCACACAATATTTTTATCATACGTATTTACCAATTTTAAATTAAAGTACTTGAGCGACCGAGTTTCATTTTTGTTATATCGATTTTTAGATCGAAAAGAAAACTAAAAACTCCAATAAAAAAAAACAAATGTATAAGCTTTATCCGGACGGGATTCAAACCCGTCTAATTAAAAAAAAAGACAGGAGAAAAAGAATATAAAATAATATATAAAATAACTATAATTACTGTATTAACAGGCCTTTAAAGGGATTTTAAGGACTAAAGCCAATTTTTTTTTTTTTTTTTTTTTTTTTTTTTTTTTTTTTTTTTTTTTTTTTTTTTTTTTTTTAATTTTTATTGATAACCCCACAGATTACATAATGACTATACTAGCCATACAAACAAATTGGTAAGCGCTAATTCGATATAATACAGATAATAAAAAAAAAAAAAAAAAAAAAAACAGTCTTTATTTAAACAACACAATGGTAACAAATACACACAGCCCTAACTCCTGAACTAGAAAACTGTGTTTCAGGAGCTAGTACCTTCCCATATCAGGCGTACATATTCATTGCATGAAAAAATTATTAAATAAAACTATCTTTTCGGATTATTTCGCGGATTTATTTTGATTTTTGGTTCCCGACGTTTCGAATGCTTTACAGCATCCATGGTCACGGGAGAGACTGAGGTGTTACATGTCTTGAATGTATAGTTGTTACAGACAGCCTACCCACAATGGAATTAGAATCAGACAATACCTTAGCTTTCCTAGATGTATTAGTTAAACGAAACCCAGATAACACCTTGAGTCATACTGTGTATAGAAAGAAGACCCATACTGATAGGTACCTGAACGGTGAATCTCACCACCATCCTTCACAGTTAGCTACCGTGGGAAAATCTTTGTTTCAGAGAGCGCGCGGGATCTGTGACGAGCAACACCTGGCCGGAGAACTGCAACATGTCAAGCAAGTTCTGCGTGACAACAAGCTGCAAGTGCCGCGCCTGCGTCACAGTGACCGAGTGAAACCAGCCACAGTCGAGCGCGTCCCTGCAGTCTTGCCATATATGAAAGGAGTCACTGACAAGATTGGCTACATTCTAAAGCGAGCTTCAATTAAAACTTACTTCAAGCCGCCAAGGAAAATTAGTCAGTTCTTACCACCTGTCAAGTGCCACATCCCTCTACAAGATGCAGGAGTTTACAAGCTTGATTGTGATTGTGGGCTCTCTTACATTGGACAAACAAAGCGATCCATTAGAACCCGGGTCAAAGAACACATAGCTGATGTGAAGCACCGTCGCAATACAACATCTGCTGTCTGCAAACATAGCCAGGACCGCCCAAGCCATTATATTCGTTTCGATAGACCTCAAATCCTGGCGAAAGAAAACCGATATCGCCCTAGAATGATTCGAGAAGCCATTGAAATTAAAAAACATCCAAATTTCAATAGGGAAGATGGCTGGGTACTACCATCGTCATGGGATCCTGTTATTAATATAATAAAATCTAATAATAAATATAAACATAACAGACAGGCAGATGTAGTAAGTTCATACTGTGTAGATCAAAATGACAGTTTATCTGATTAATATTTTTCATTTTTCATTTGTAAAAGTATATATTAATAGTGTTGCTTAGTAATTTGTTTTTAAATAATAGCAAACTAAATTAAAATTATTATCCTTAATTAATTTTAACTTTTTTAAATTATATGGCTTAAATAATTAATACTATATTTTATAATTTTCTTTATGGTTATAAATATAATAATGGCAACACTAAATATAGATTACTAATTAATATTTTTAAAATTGTAATAATTATAAAAATAATAGCAAAAATTAAATAAATAATTTTCCATATTCAATTATAATTAAAATTATAAAATTATAAAAATGTTTAAAGTTAAAAAATATTGTAATGTAATTGGTGCAACTTTCATTTTGTTAATTGTGGGTAGGCTGTCTGTAACAACTATACATTCAAGACATGTAACACCTCAGTCTCTCCCGTGACCATGGATGCTGTAAAGCATTCGAAACGTCGGGAACCAAAAATCAAAATAAATCCGCGAAATAATCCGAAAAGATAGTTTTATTTAATAATGTCAAACATTCGCGTAAATCTAAGAAAATATTATGACTAAAGCCAAAATATTTTCGAAGTAACTAGATGAGATCTAGTATGTATGAAAGATAAACATTACTTTGCAATGCAGCCTCCTACACAGGAACTGCATATTTGAAGAGATAACATCAAAAGCATTCCGGAATTCGTGAATAGTTTGGAATTCAACCAATACGTTTTAATTAATCAATGTTTGAACAAGAGTCAGATTGTTGGACTGGTGCAGTGAGAAACCGAGTAAATGCAAAATGAAATGGACTAACAGATGCTGTGGAGTCGAAACTAGATGCTCTTTTACTCTATGCTAAACGTGAATTCAATGCTCGTATGATGCTCAATTTGGGACTAATTAAGGAATAACAGCCATACACCAAACATATTACTAACTAAAATATTCAAAAAACATAGAATATATAACATATTGCTATGTACATTACGTTTTCCCTACATGCAAGAGAAACAATTTTCTGTTATTTTTATAGCCCTACAATGGTATTTATAGTACAATTCAATACAATCCGTAAATAAAATATCGATTTAGAAAAAAATCTTCATGTAACTCACCCTGGGAGTTGAATTAGTAATTAAATCTAAAGTTATTGATAAATACATAACAGAAATCCATTTTGAGGTCGTACGTATGCGGACGACTCCGACTCGCATTTTACCGGTATTTTTTTATTATCATATATGTATTGTCTATAGATACAACTTTGTCTTTTGTTTAGTATAATTAATTGGCTTATATTAATCCTAATTAATATGAAAAATGTCGAATACCACATTATTAGCGTGCACATGTGTTTATCAGTAAGTACCGCGAATAATTGAATATTTCGATTTATGCTCTAAATTAGGTTTGGTCAGCAGTTTAACCTAAATTTAGATTAATACAGTTGCTCGAAATTCAGCAATTCCCTTTTAAAAAACAATGAATTCAGCAATTCCCTTTTAAATTCAAATTTCAGCAATTCCCTTTTAAATCGACAATGAATTTACGTTAAAGTAATAATAATTAATTTTATCATATCCTTAGGGTTTAGATCAAATCAAATACATCAAATCAGTAAATGGCACCATTGGCGAAAATTACATACATCTGAATTGAACTTTTTAAACTCTGCCAAAAATTTATATATGAATAGGTAAAAAAATCTATACTAAAAGTAGTTCAGTATCTTTTTCTCCTCTGTTTGTCAACCGATTTTCTTTTTTTAGGGTTCCATACCCGAAGGGTGCTACCGGAAACCTATTACTAAGCCTCCGCTATCCATCCGTCCGTCTGTCAGAGGGCTGTATCTCAAGAACCGTTATAGGTAGATAGTTGAAATTTTCACAGAGTGTGTATTTCTATTGCCGCTATAACAACAAATAATAAAAAAGATGGTGAATTCCAAAAAGGTTGCTATGCAAATTAAAAAAAAAATGATTATGGTACGGAACCCGACTCGCAGTTGACCGTTTATAGTATAGTAGCTATTGACGAGTTCTAGTGTTATTAATAAAGAATAATTTGGTCGAATTTCGACTGCTAGGCAAACACTAGACTTTACTACATATAAATGCATAAGCAATTTTTTACATAGTCTTAAATTGTAAGAATAATTAAAGAGGGCTTAGAGTTTAGTTCAGTTATAACTTCCTGTACTCAACGTCAATAGTAAAAGCTAAGCTGAGGATTGTGCGAAATTATAACACACTTGCTGTACCCACGAATTCGTTTTTTTAAGGTTAGACAAAAGTTGATCAACCTAATTTTTCCATCAAATGTTAAACCTTCCTAAGTTTTTTCTAACGGGTCCTTACCCAACAATTAATATAGATAAAATTCATGTCATAACCGTTGGTGAGAATCAAGAATCATGCTAATTTTTAGACTAAGACATTCTTATCGCGAATATTTGACATCTATATTTATAATAAAATTGTAACCAAGCCGAATCTACTACTACATTGAATATTTTTTGGAAAAACTTATTGAAATAAACATTATTATCGATACAGAGGCCGAATCTATAGTTTTTAGAATTTTTGTATGTCTGTCTGTCTGTTATCGCATCACAGAAAAACCACTAGAGGGATTTTGATGAAATTTGGTATGATGATAGCTGGATATCCGGGTCAACGTATAGGATACTTTTTACCGCGGGGAAATATCTCATTTCTGAAAAAAAAAATACAAAAACTGCAATGTAAGAGTATATTAATATGCAAGACCTAAGAATTTGGGTTTTGGTCACCTGAACGGGGGGAGCCGCTAGTTTTATAATATACATTAACTAACTTTTCGGATTTGTTCACAGATCTATTTTAATTTTTGGTCCCCGAAATTTCGAATGCAAACATAGTCACGAGAGAGACTAAGACTGGACTTAAAAATTTCGAAATAACAATATTAAAAAATTTATGTACTATATCTATTGAAAATGTATATAATGATTTAATTTCCAATATACCTACATATTAAAAAATAATAAAAAATTGTTTCGTTCTACGTGAAAGACGAATAAACAAACAAACTCGCATTTATAATATTAGTAAGGATAATATAATTTTCTTACAAAATTCATGAATTATTTATATTTTAATGCGAAATCTTCAAACCAGGCGGGAAGACGTCATGGTCGTCGCCTTACGTGCTCTTTGAGGCAAGGGAAGGATTAAATGATACTCAACTAAATCTTACAGTCATTTCCAGTTTATATAGGCTCACTCGTAGATAAACGTTTACTGTCGCAGTCATAGAGACAGGGATTTAGAGGCATTTAATTTTGACTTCGTCCCGCATATTTTATGTTTTAAAAGATTTATAATAGAAACTAGCGTTTTCTCATGGCTTTGTCCGCACCTTTTTATTTTGTAGAATTGCTTCATTTTAGGTTAGGTAGTTATATGATGTAAGATAGCCTATAACATTCCTCAATAAATAGCCTACAAAAGGCAAAAAATTTCTTTTACAAAGCAGACTAGTGAATCCAGAAATCAGCGCGTTCAAACAAACAAACTCTTCAGCTTTATATATTAGTAAGCAATATATTTTTTTTAATATACCAACTATTACAATTGCTTTCCTCATATACTAGTTTGTGTACAACGACCAAAGAAATGATAATGGAACACGCGAAAGAAAAAATGAAACTCAAAAATCATTTTATTTAATTGTCTTTTACTGACACTTTACTGACAATTCCAACCTAATTTAAAGATGAAGCTACGAGTACCAAGCTTGAAATGCCTTTCCGCTAAGTAAAGCTGACAAAGAACGCAACAGTTGCTCTTTAAAAATTCGAGTTAAATCTTATAAGATGTCACTCGAATTTTTAATTTTTTAGCTAAAAATTATTAGTCCACTCTAACTGATGAAATTATTTCTTCTATATATATATATATATATATATATATATATATATATATATATATATATATATATATATATATATATATATATATATATATATATATATATATATATATATTTTTCAAAATTCAACCCCCAAGGGGATGAAATAGAGGTTAAAAGTTTGTATGAAACTTTTTATTCCTTGGACATATTTGCATGAAATTTCGTATGAATTGAGTATGGCAAACATAATAAGTTACGTATTTCAGCGTTACCAAAATTCAACCCATAAGAGGGTAAAATACGGGATGAAAGTTTTTAAGAAACCTACCTTTTTAGTTTTTTTTTGTAGTTTTAGCGCCAGCGAAGCCGCAGGTTCTACTAGTTTTAAACTAAATACTTAATATGTAATCATCATTTTAATCTTTGTAAAACATTCAAAAGTTGAAAATACATACGAATTTCTTTTATAAGGCAGTCAAATTTTGTATGACTTTGCTGACCAAAGCTTTAGTCAAAGCTTTCTAAAATAAGCAATTAAGCATCTCTTTGCTCATATTTCACGTCACAGAGGGTTATGTATGGCTGTCTCCGAATATTCAGAGTTCTATTTGGACATGACTTCGGACGTTACAAAAGCATATCTATAACCCGGTACACTATCTGGCAGTAAATTTGGGCGCTCGCCAAATACAGAGCACATACATTATGTTGACTCGGCAGTGCATGGGGAACGCTTGTTTCCATTTGCCAACGATATGAGATCTTAATTTTGGTTGGAAGTTTTCTTATGATTTTTACGGCGGCTGAAGGCTGTATTACTCTATAGGTCGTGGGTTCGATCCTCACATGTGTCACAATTTCGCCTAGGCTAAATTAAGTTACTTTTTCGTGTTTTGATATATGTAGTAAATAATAAAGGGCTAACGGATTAGTTACAAAATAGTAGTGTCCTCCTAACAGATTTCGATTACAGCAACTCTCCGAGACACTGAGTATTTCATTAAGTATAAAAAAATAAATTACTATTTTGACTCTACCTGGAGCTCGAACCCAGGACCTCACGATGTGCAGCCGTACATATAAAAACCAACTCGACACTCAAAATAACACAATGTTTTTTCTTTAAATAAAGGGAATCTTAAAACCATAATGTATTTTAAATGATAATTTATGTTTAGACTTTTGACCGACTTCAAAAAGGAGGACACAAATTTTGTTGTGTAAGTTAAGTGATGTTTTCGCCAACATTGTAAGTTACAACACACGAAATTGTAGATTATGCTTAACTTGGTCATGAACAAATAAAAACTTAAAAAAAATAGCCAGTAGAAATCAAAGCACGCCGACTTCGAAGATATCTGTATCTATTCTAAATGAAATCCCCCGTTTAGTTACTTTTTACATTTAAATGCCTGGAAGTCGGTTTTTTTTTTAGTTTTTATTTTTCCATTTTTAGTGTATACGTAATAAGCAGGTAATTTGTAAGAAGAAACTTTCTTAATAACATATTCGATTAAAACATTTATTTATAAATAATTCATTGTTGATTTTTTTTTAAACCGCTCGACCGATTACGATAAAATTTAAATGGGACCACCTGGGCACCCTTTGAAACCAAAAATGAATTTTCAACCGACTTCAAAAAGGAGGAGGTTCTCAATTCGACTGTATGTTTTTTTTTTATGTTTGTTACCTCAGAACTCCGTCATTTATTAACCGATTTGGACAATTTTTGTTTTGTTTGAAAGGGTATACTTCCAGATTGGTCCCATTTAACTTTCAAAAAAAAATACCACCCCTAAGGGTGGAAAAACAACTAATGATGAATTTAACCTACTTCTAATTGTCATATTGACTTGAAACTTTGCAAGTATTTCTATTTTCGTTGATAGTACAGTGGTTCGGTGTTGTTGACCTGATCTGATGGCAAGGCCAGAAGGTGGATAGGTGGAACTCTTCAACGGCTAATAGTAGATACTTTGAGTTTGGGCTTATTTTGTTTGATTTGACAAACCTAACACGTTAGAATCCTTACTTTGCTACTACTGTCTACACTAAAAAGGGAAAAATAAAAACTTTTTAACAAAAAAATAAAAACCGACTTCAAACAAAAGCACTAAAAAGTGAAAAATAACTGATTGGTAGTTTTCATTTACTATACATACCTAATCAAATATTTTCGAAGTCGGTGTGCTTTGCTTTGTATGGGCTGGGACCGATTTCGAAAATATTTGATTAGGTATGTATTTAATAGGTAGGTGTTAATTACTTAGCCAAAGCACACCGACTTCGAAAATATTTGATTAGGTATGTATAGTAAATGAAAACTACCAATCAGTTATTTTTCACTTTTTAGTGCTTTTGTTTGAAGTCGGTTTTTATTTTTTTGTTAAAAAGTTTTTCCAAATTGGTTAAGGCATCATCGAGTAATCGGTGAACATACATAAAAAAACTTTTTCTAAAATCATACTTCACTGGAATTTTACTTGACCTATGTAGCTTTAATTCCAAAACTCCAGCCCACTAACGTCAATAATCCTATAACAAGTAGTGCAAAAGCTCAGATAACTGATCGCGATAACTTTTACTATCTAAAAGTAAAATTCAATGAAACCACACACATTATGTACACAGTAAATACAGTTCTCTGGAGTGTACTCTGTGATTGAAGCATGTTACATGTCCGGTGCGGGTCCATTTCCCCAAAATGCATGGATTTAGGTTACGTGTATGCGGAGCTTTGTGCGTCGTGCCATAGAGTAGAGAGATAAGTATTTAATTTCTTTATCCTTATTAATATTAAAAATTAAACACTACCCTTTTGCGCAATAACAGAGTAATATGTTAATAAACTTATGCACATAAAGATGATGGCTGTAGACAGGTTATATAAGGTATTTTTATCCCGACCTTTAAAGATATTTAACTGTAAACTTAATACTGTCTTAAAATTAAAAAAAAAGAAGCTAGAAGTATACGGTTTTTACCTTATATATTGGAACTGGGATTTATAATCGTGAAAATCAAAAAAATATTGAATTTGGCGGCTTTCAATGCTGACTTTATTTAAACTCTTACATACATAACGTGAGTTAAAGGCAAAAAAAATTAATTATAGAAAATGAACTCAATTTCGCCTCATATAGTATTAATTTAACACGTTTTACAATATGCTTATGAAATAATACAAATATTTTAAAATCGATAGGTACTTGTGCGTATACTGTGTATAAAGTCGATAAATATTATTTTATACTGTAATTTTCATACTATGCCTCTTGCCTGACGTCAGAAGGGTAAAGCGTATCGTCTAATAGAGTATCACGTCTAAGCAAGTTAACTGGAGCTTGCTAATATTAATATTACACTTTTGATGTCATTGTCCTCTGTTAAAATTAATTTTGGCGAGTATAAAAAGTATATTCGTATTATAGCTGACGTGGTGTTGACGGTACATAATGCTTTAAAATTAAATTTCCTAAATAACTGAATTTTTCTTTGATCTAAAGTAGATTTTTAGATATAACTAGCATTGCCCGCGGCTCCGCCCGCGTTCAGAAGACCAAAAACCAAATTCTTAGGTTTTACATATTAGTATACTCTTACATTACAGTTTTTGTATTTTTACTCAGAAATGAGACATTTTCATCAAAATCCTTCCAGTGGTTTTTCTGTGATGCGGTAACAGACAGACCGACAAAAATTCTAAAAACTATAGATTCGGCTTCTGTATCGATAATAATGTTTATTTCAATAAGCTTTTCCACAAAATATCTAAAGTACAAATTCTTAGTTACAATTTTATTATATGTATAGATATAGATAGGGTATAATAAATATTTGCTTGACACAAAAGTCAAGTAAAAACAATTTAAAGTTAGTTGTTTCAAAATTAGGTTACAGATATTTACCATGCAAGTACCAGAAATGCATTTATGCACTTCAATTATATTAGGTAGGTACTTTATATCTAAAGAGTGATAAATCAAATATTGTTTCTGTGTAGAGTATAGTTGCGGCGTTTACTACTGGGATATGAAATCATGAACACGAGACGAGAGTTATATGCCAACTCTTTTATTAAGTATTTACTTGTATGTATTTACATCGCTTTATATATTCGTGCTAATTACATATGTGCACGCGTGTTCTCACATAGCTCATACCTAGTAATTAATACAAATATGCACGAACGTAACAGCTTAAGAGCTTTTTTCGTATTTCACCGTTTCTAATCTCTAAATTACCAGTCTGATTGGAAATTCTTTTTATGCTATATAGTATATAATATCGAGGAAGGCTTAAGTAACATGCAATTGCGACCATTAGAAGTTGAGTGTGAATAAATTACATATAAATAAACTATACGGGTGAAGCCACTGACAAACACTAGTCAAATTATATATGAAAAACGAATAAAAATATTATCAGGTTGTAACTAGTTTCTTTGAAAGGAAACGTAAAGCACAAAGTAAAAATTAATCCCAACATATTTTCACCTTCATAATCGCTAACTGAAATAAAATAGCAAACAAACCACTTCAATATTAGTACAAAATGTTGCAAACTTTTACAAGGCCTTTTAAAATATTTTCCTTTCCTAAATTCAGGCTCGATTTTTGTGATTTTAAAGCATTTTATGCACACATTCCAGTCTGTACAGAACTAGGGCACCGCGCTCGCCGTATGACGTATTTGTTTTACTAAACAAATAGCGCATATATCGATAAACCAATGAGAGTTTTATCTTTTGTACTGAATTATTAATATGTGTCTAAACCTATAGTTTACATTCAGTATGTTGCATTCGTATGAGGTAACTTTTTGAAGTGAAACTTCTTTAGAATCGTTGTGTTTTGAAACACGATGAAACGGAAATGCGGCACTAGAAAGAGACAAACACATAAATATATAGGATTGGACCGGCGAGAGAATGAAGTAGAATACATTACCATGTTGCCATGGTAACCGTTGTTATTAATTCTTATTTATTTGAGATAGAATACATTATAATGAGATGATGTGAAATATAATAAAATTAATTACTGAATAATATTTAATATATATTTATGTCAAATAAAATGTAACATAACTTTTAAACTTGATAAAAATATAAAAATTAAATAAACCTTGTAATTATCCTACTCCTGATACTCTATATTCATTTCATTCACTCGTAGGTTACTTTTCTGAAGTTTCACTTCTAGCATGTCAGAATTGCACACACGTCACACACGCAATTTTTTTTTTCTTTGGGTGTAAAATATCAGCCAAGAAAACTGAATTGACTCCAAAGCCCGGCCTTTTGTCATAGGTAGAGGTAGAGCTGAATACTATTTTTCTAGGTCTTTATTCTTTAGCCCAAGGATAAATATAAATTGGTATATTTTTTTCGTTTTAAGGTATCCCGATACTTACAAGTTCGCTAAGACTGCGTGTCGTCCTCGTGATGTTAGTTTAGATAAATAACAAACTCAGGTTGAAATGTAAGTAGGTAGTTATTTTCATTATTAATGTTACTTTATTTTTTCTTGATAAATAATTCTAAATTAATTTGTGTGTAAACAATGGTGGTCTAGTACCACTAGGTAGTATCTATTAATGCACTCGCTTGGAAAACCAAGCGAAGCGCCTTCAAACTCTGGCTCTTGCACCTTGATATTCTCATGTGCGTATCATTTACAGCATGATTGCTGCTCTCCAATAAAGTGAAGTAAATATCTGGAGAAAATATGCATGTCTGTATTCAACTATTTTAAATCACTTAAACTATTACAGCGCGAAGAAGGAATCGAATACACATATTAACTCACAAAAATTCTCATTCATTCATTGTATTAGTACTTACGACTTTTAACGTTTAGTATAGATTTCTCAGAGATGAGATATTTTCCCGTAGTACAAAGTATTACATGTGTTGACCCGGGCTACGAGCTATCGTCATACCAAATTTCATCAAAATCTGTCCAGTGGTTTTCTCGTGATGCGTTCCCAGACACACAGACAAAAATTCTAACAACTATAGATTTGGCCTCATTAAAAAATATTTAATGTAGTTTCGGCTCAGTTAGAATTTTATTATGTGTGTACGAGTATTAAAAATTTAAAGTTATAAATTTTTTCCTCTAATTTTAATATAAAAACATTCAAGGCGAAGTGGCCTACGACCAAGGTGTCGACGATAACAAAGGTACACTAAAAGCTTAAGCAAAAGCTGGTATATTCGAAACGACTGTTTATGTAGGAGATAAATTAGACTCCACCAACGTCGATAAAAAGGCCAGAACAACTTTTGAAGTAACGAAGCAAAGTGATAGCAAAACTAGTGCAAGTTAAATATATTTCATATCCTGACACATAAAGATGTTATATAATAAAACAAAGTATGATGTTTATATTTATTAGATTTTTTGATATAATTAAAAACAAATAAACACTTAATCTTTTATTTTGTCCCTAGTATGTTTACACAGAGCCCTTTCAAATAGTTGTAATTAAAAATAACATAATTAAAAAACGAGATGATAAATTCTCATCTTTATTTAATATTATAAAGAGGCAGAGTTTGTTTAAACGTGCTAATATCAGGAACTACTAATCGGATCTGAAAAAAACCTTTTTGCATTGGATAGCCCGTTTATTGAGAAAAACTAAATAAAGAAGACTAAAAATAACATTATCAATTTTTTAATGTCATAGTAGGTATAATAGCAACAAAAGCACTAGTATCCTTCTAACCGCTAAACCAGAAGACTAACTATCAGAATTAAGACGAAGACACACTTCTCAAAGTTATTTCATTATTACAACATGGTTTCTGAAGTTTAAAGTGGAGTCGCATTATATATTTACAAAAATAATAAAAATGTACCTTATTACATCGACTTAAAGATGCAATTTAAAGGATAATTACAAACATTTAGGGTGTTTTAGAATTGAGTCCTGTACAGACCATGAAGCAGAGACTACTAGTAATTGTAAAAGTTTCAAACTGTCCATTTAAGTACATATAACACTGTATAATAAATTGTTACGTGTTAAAATATAACTTTTATTATTGTCATGACTCATGGCCTTATTAAAAACTATTTTCTAAACCAAAGCTTGCTGTTCAAACTTCCCTCCAACTCTATCCTATCAACAATGAAAATCTTTCAAACAAATATCTCAGGTGCTATAAATGAAATATTCAAAAATATTGTTATAATAAACTAGCGACTCACTCTCGCTTCGCTCGGTGAGCAGAACTAATTATTTTTCTAAAATAAAAGTAGCCTAAATTACTGCTTATAACGTCAACTATTTGCCAGTGAAAGTCCCGTTAAAATCAGTTCAGCCGTTTTGGAGATTAGCCGGAACAGACAGACAGACAGACAGACAGACAGACAAACAAAAAGGTTTAAGGACCTACCGTAGATAATTTCATATGAATTTAGTAAAAAGCTTTTATTTCGACATTACCAACAGACACTTCAATTTAATTTATATGTATAGGTACTTGTTGATAAAAATAATTCATCATTTTCACCTAAAAAATATTATTAATTATTTGTATTACTTTCACTAAAATAAAAAAGTACTTATTTATAGTACCTTGTATAATTTTTACATTATAATAAATATATTTATTTATGTATTTAAAAATTATTCAACTTTTTACGAAAAAATATATGATACAATAGCATTCTACTTTTAGTTATTTACGTCATCTATTGCTATTTTCTCAAACCTTTAAGAACCACAATGAAATTGAATACGTACGTAGTTTCTGTATAACAAACTAGATGGCGTTCTCATACGTATTTATGAACTTTCTTAATAGATGGCGCTGATAAAGCTAAAAGATATATAGTTAATTTTCCAATAAATAACGCTATATTAATTATTAGAGATGTGGCGACTAGTTTCAACGCGTTTCCAAAGAAGAAACGCGTTGAAATAGGCGATTTAAAAGTGAAGGAAAAACATAGACAACAAAAATACAGAGTCGGATGGGAGAGTGATCCAAAATTTAGTAAGTGGCTTACTCGTGATCCTCAAGATAATTTCAAAGCACGATGTAAAGTAGTTATGTTTCAATGATGGCCGCAAAGCATGTTTTATCGACTCATTCTGAGGGGAAAGAACACGAGAAAAATTTATATTCGTCCGTGCGCTAAACCCGGTGACGTCTTATTTTTCATCACCAAGTACTTCTAAGGAAAATAACACTGTTAAGTTGGCGCAAGTGGCTTAAGTCTAGCTTGCTGCATATTTTGCAGAACATAATATAGCTTTTAATGCTGTTGACCACCTTGGCAAAGTAGTAAAAGTATGTTTTCCAGATTCAAAAATTTTGAAATAAACTACTATTACACGAAAAAAGACTGCGAAAATCATATATAACGACATCGGTCCAGAGCACAAAGAAGAAATAGCGAACAAATTAAAAACGTCTAAGTTCAGCGTTATGACAAAACGACGACAAAAGTGTCTTGTGTAGTGATACGGTTCTTCGACGAGACTTATGGCCGTGTTGAGAGCAAATTCTGGAATATTAACGGAATTTTCAGCTCTGATGATCCCAGTGCAGTAAACGAAGGAGCAACAGCAGAAAATATATATGTTAAATTGAAAAAATGCTTTTTGGAACACGGTATCCCTTTAAAAAACATTGTTAGTTTCGGCTCAGACGACTGTAATGTAATGATGGGACGCGAAAAATCTGTGGCAAGCAGGTTCAGAGAAGATTGTCCTGGTATTATAATACTGAAGTGCACTTGTCATTCCGCACATCTCTGCGCCAGTGCAGTATGTCAAAAACTACCAAATAGATGTGAACAGTTGGCACGAAATATATTTGGTTTTATTCACAATAGCTCAAATGATCAGCAGCGCTGAAGCAATTTCAAGACTTTTTAAATCTCAAGCCACAAAAAATGTTGCACCCGTCACAAACAAGATGGTTGTCACTTTAGCAAGTAGTGTTTTAAGCAATTGGAATGCTTTGAAATTGTTTTTCACCGACATGGCAATGTCAGAACGATCTCTGTCAGGGCAAGCAATACTTTATTTGCTTCTGGATCCATATATGAAACTATATTTTCATTTTTTAGTATTGGTACTACCGAAGTTTACAACTTTCAACAAATACTTTCAGTCCACGGAAGTTTTGGTAACAGAGCTAGGTGCAAGAGTAAAGGAATTTTCCATGGAATTTTTGCTGTATTTTATGGAACGGAGACACGTTAATCAAACGACAATAGATGATATCAATCCAGACGACAAAACAAGACACTTACCTAACGAGCTTCTCTACTTAGGAATCGGTGAAGCAGCAAAAATATACACTCCGGAAATAAAGGCAGACATGACTAGGCGGAAAGAATTTTTGAATAGGTGCAAAGATTTTCTTGTCGAATCTGCTATGGAAATTAAAAAAAAGATGGAATTTTAACAACGAGGCGCTTATAAAAATTAATTTATTAAGTCCTAAAAATGCTTTGAGTCAATCTGTGCGAGAACAAAATCCTACCATTCTGTCTATTGCCTCAAGTTTTCCAAGAGTGATTGATATACAAGACATTAACCTAATGCAAACTATTGATGATCAGTGGCGGGTCTTACCACAAATAGAGTTTGATGAAAATATAAAAACGGAGAAGAGACCAGACGTGTTCTGGGCGAAACTAGGCGCTTGGTGTGATATGTCTCAAAACTATCCTTTTCCAAAAAAATTGCCAAATTTGCTGTTGATTGCCTGGTTTTACCTCACGCAAACGCTGATTGTAAAAGAGTGTTCAATAAAGTTAATTTGGCAAAAAGCAAATTCAGAAATCAACTCGCAGTTCGCTCCATTGACTCCCTGTTACTTTCTTGCGATGCTATAAAAGTAAGTCAAATAACTGCGTATTTATGCCGTCTGACAACATGTCACGTCGTGCCAATGCTAAGGACGAAGTTCCGATTGGCGCATTAACTGAGATCGACGTCAACTTGCCTGAACTTGATTAAAATGCCTATAGGATTATTTTTGTCGAAAGTGTTTTTCTGTCTTTTAAACTCCTAAAGTCCCTTGTTGTTTGCAAAGTTTTGCATAGCAATAATGATCAGAATTTTCTTTTAAAATACCATATGCATCCTCACTGGGGTTGGGAGCATTGCTGTGCTTACCAGCAATAGCTTTCTTTATTAGAAACTGCCTCTCTCCGATTCTTACGTCACAAAAGTATAACGAGCTGTCCTTGATCCAGACATTCAAGAAGGATCAGGATTCTTTTTAATAATGCTACAGATTAGTAGGATGACGACATAAAATACTTACATTGATCAAGGAATTAGTAGAATAGAAATTATACTGAAATTATTAAATCCCCTAAAATAGAATTAAGTAAAAATGCACAAATCCCACTAACACGTGCGTTGACCACAGCTATTTAGAGCTAAGAGCTTTTGTATTTAAGTAGCTTAATATTCCTTCTCATTTTTCATATCCATTAACAGTCCAGACAGATATCTAATACTATCTGCCGGATAATATTTTATTCCATAACAAAGTTTGAATTTCTTCATGGTCAAATTCTTTAATTTTTTTCACAAACGGTGTCAGAACTGTATCAGTAACAGTTGGGAACATTAGTAATGCTATAGCATAAGTCTCAAATATTTGGACGTCAGTCAAATGTTCACAAACTTCGACCAGCAAGCAGTCACTTTTCAATTCATTGTCATATGTCATTGACGTAATAACTTCCGAAATTTCACTAGCCAGTTGACTATAAAAGCTAGTGTTAAAAATCTATCACGTCTGCCAACTACAAAAATAAAAATACCACAAAAAACATGATTTGTTTTTGAGAACTTTAATGTCAAGGTTAAAGTAAAAATTGTGAGAATTATGGGAAATTTTCCCGTAGAACTGAAAGCTTGATCTTTTGATCAATCTATCCACCGCGATCGGCTACGGGAAACCTTCCCATATATCCGTAGATCATCCGAAACTTTATATGACCTGGCCAAACAATTTTTTGGTAGACTTATTTCTTATTCTTTGTTTCTAACACGCTTGTATTAAGTAATAAATAAAAGATATTATTTTAATAAATGTTTAATCCAAAAATATATTAGGTAAATAAACTTATTTGAAAAGATTAAGACTTACATAAATAAATGGTTACATTAATAGTTTATATACAAATTAGATGTTCTTTTGCATTTAAAGTAGCTTGTTTATTACGATCCTTAATTTCTGCGGACAGTCCAGGTGCAAGGCCTATAATTTCCACTAGATAAAATAGTATTCCATAACATAGTTTGACATTCTTCATTACCATTTTTTTTTATTTTTTTCGCAAATGGTGGCAGCACTTCCGCTTCGGCTGTTTGGATTTCAGTAGGAAATATTAGTAAGGCTAAAGCATAGGTCTCAAACATTTGGACGTCAGCCAAACGTTCACACACTTGGGCCAACAGACACTCACTTTTCAATTCAGTGTCATAAGTCATTGATATAATAATTTGTGAAATTTCACTAGCCAGTTGACTATAAAAGCTAGTGTACAACATTTGGTTTTGTTTCAAGTCCATTAACGATGTTACCAATTTATCAGTAAACTCTTGGGCAATATCTGTATAAGTTGTGGAACTTATTTCGTTAGTCAATAATTCCATATTTTTGTTTCCCATCACTTCCTTCGAAATAAGAACAAAAATATATTTACAATACAATATATATATTTCCCTTATAGGAATTAATCCTTTTAGTTCTTTCATTATATTCTCTAAGACGGGTATGGCTTGGCCTTTATTCCTATCATAGTAAGATTCATTTAGTAATGTATCTAAAAACTCAATTAGAAATTTGCGACTAGTATAAATATTTTGGGAAACACAATCCCACATTTCCACACATTTTTTAATAATAAAGGATGCCAATTCCAAACTTCTGCTAAGTTGTTCTGGATTATCGAAATGGAGTATATATTTCACAGCAAGAGTCCACGTTTCTTGAATTAATTCTACAATTTTATAATTTTTATATTCTACGTGAATTTTTCTCTCAACTAACATTGATTTGATAAAATCATCTAAAATTTGATTGCGACAGAATTCTTTATCCATTATATCAATATTTGACTGAATTTTTTTTATGACTTCTTTTTTTCTATCAAAGTTCTTTATGTTTTTATCTGATAATTTTTGAACAGCTTTCCAAGCCGTCTGCAAATAGTCCCCTTTTAAATGTTCTGGTAATGATGATACACTACACAACAGACCAAATATCTCATCGTCGTCATCGTCACTTAGTTGTAAGGTAATTAGTTTAAGTAGTTCATAAAAATCTTCGATCGCGTCATCGCCGGCCGTCACACGATCATAGAGACCTTTATAAAGGACTTTTCGTAAAGATACATTTTTTGTTCTGCCCCAACAATCCAATACAAGTTTCTTCAATTCATCAGGATTAAAGCATTGGAACGCTAGACGTAGACCGTGTTTCTGTACTGACACCGGTGTGTTTAAGATCGCCGCTATAAATTGGAGAACCATAGGGGGCGGCAGGTTCATGACATAAAAGCCGAACATCGGCAAGCAAAAGTGTACGTAATCGCCCTTAATAAATTTGAGAAGTTCCTGCAAAGGTATCGGCGGCCTTGAGTAAAGAGCGAATCGACAAATAGACTCTTGGATTCTTAAGACGTGTTGATCTATCCTATCATGCGCTATCTTTGCATCAGTAGGGGTGTACTTCGACATGAAATTAATTTTGTAATCTTCGTCTGCTATTTGGAATATACTGCATATAGTCACTTTGTAAATAACGTACGTAATATTCTCGACATCTAACAACCACTTTTCAAAAGTATTAAGACAATCTCTTGCTATATCATTAGAAAAGTATATTTTAATCTTCTTCATTAAACTGTTCAGTCGTAATGAAGAATAAATTGAAAGACCTTTTTTGGCTTCTGTTAATTTGCCCAACAAGAGTTTGGCATCTTGTTTCAGCAGGCGAATTAAATAATTCTCTGTAATATTCTCTTTTTTCACCAGAAATTCTGAATGTTTAAAATAGTCCCAATCCAATTTTATATATTTCATAATAATCTCTGGACAGTCATCCTTTGTTTTTTTGAAGTGATTTAAGATGAGTAAAACAGAAGACAGAATAGTTCTTACATTATTTTTATCATACTCTTGACCATCAAAAGCTTCAGCTTTGCTGGTTAATAGATTTAAATAATATTTATATACCAGATTAATTTCATCTTTAGTTAACTTTCGCAAGTGTCCATTGAAATAATGCAGTCTAGTTTCAGTTATAATCTCGACTTGTAACGTATCTGGTATTTCTTTGTTGTTTAAGATATGATAAACAATGGAAAGAGTCCTAAATTGATCATAAAAAAAGTCTTTGGTGTAAACTTTCATACTATGTAAAATTTTGTTGAAAGCTGTCCAGCAAGATTCCTTAAATTTGAAAACATTATGATTTTCACATATTTTTTCAACAAAATCTACTTTATCAAGGCCTCTTTCATTAATATGTCTCTCATAATAATAATTAATAACTTTTTCCAAATCTTCTTCGGTTCTTGCTGCACCTACCAATATACTAAGCATCTGGGTTCTCTTAAAATGATCAGTTGCCAGTAAAATATACTTTTTTATTTCCTTGAATGCTAATTCAAAACTTACATATTTACACCAAATGAACTCTTGATCACTGCCTAGGAATTCTGTGTTTTCTTTAATGTATGTCAAGGCCCAAACTTCCCTCTCTTCACAAGTCATCAGCTCAAACATATTATTATTGTAAAACTCATGACTACTTTCAAATGGCTCCGCCGGATATTTTGTTATAAATATTTGTTTCAAAAAATTATATTTGTCATTTTCTGGTAGGAGTTTTATAATTGATATCATTTTCTTTGAATTACCACTATACTTTGAAAAATTTGTCCAAAAATCTACTGCTTTGTCTGGCAATAAAATCTTTAAATACAACTTTGCATCTTCGACAGTACTATATTTTAATATCATATTAATATCCAAGTATTCAATATAAAGCGCTGGATTATTTGTAACTCTATGTTTTTGCTTTGTTAAAATACTTTTAGAAATCCTGCGTCCAAATTTTAAACCATATGAATGGTCACAAGAGCTTTCAAATAAATCTAAATATCTTTCACTACATACAGAGTACAAATAGCATAACTCGCTGAGTAAGATTCTCCTGTTGGAGCATTTTTCAGCAAGACAAAATGAATCACCAACAAAATGAGGAATGTCTATGGAATAATCTAAACAAGTTTTCTTCTCTAAATATTCCAATTTATGTTTCTCAGAAGTAAATAATAGGAACTTATTTGCAATGTTCTGGAATTTATTTTCACAGCAATATTTGTAGAAGCTGAGTGCTCTCTCTTCACTTCTTATATTTTTAGATATAGTTGTTAAAAGCTTTTTTATCATTTTTATTGACATTGATGGGAATATATTCTTGTGCAAATAATCAGGGTTAATGACAGACACATATTCTTCACTATAGAGCCAAGATGACTTTAAAGCTCTCGAAATGTATAACGAATCACCACATGTAAACATTTCTAAGATATAGGCTACATTTTTATACTCCGAGGCCACATCAATTTTAAATAGCCTATCAACATCAGATTTTTCTTCTAAAAGTTTAACATCATTAAAATCGACATTTTCGGTTACTGCTTCTTTTACTTTAATATTTAGTTCTTGTTGCCTATTTGGCAAATTTTTTCCTGTTAATTCCAGCATATTTCACAGGTCAGTTATCTGAAAAGGACAATGTTATTAATACCTAATTAATTTTTCATTACAATTTTATTTATTGTACATTCATATTTATTGTAATTTATACATGTTATGCGATAACTAAAGTGTCCTATTGATAACAATAGATATTGATATCAAAATCTGGGCATGGTTTGAATTTAGTACTGATAAGTCAAAAATAAATATGAGTCATTAAAATACAATCTAATACTTTAAAAAAACACATAATAATATCTATTAATTTTTAAAATACATATTAGGCGACCTATCAATGTTTAGTAAGAGAATCATTAATAATAGTACTAGATATGATGATTGATAATTGATATAGAATATGATGAGGTGATTGGTAGAAGTTCGAAACCTGTTGATTAATTTAAGTTTTGTATTTAAGGTAAAGTTATTTGTAATATTAACTTTTATAAAATTTAATGTTGTATTATGGCACTTTATTGTACTTTTAAATTTATTCAAAAAATATTTACCAGTTTATTACATATTACTACGTACATACGACAACAACCTTTCAGAATATTATTTTAACTACATTTCAGAATTGAAATTTCTATAATTCAAATAAATTTTAACTGCACCCACCTTTTTCTTCTACACTCGAAATTAGTAACCGGGCAATTTTTTAAAGATATGACATCATGGATCACCGAAAAAGGCAGAGTGTAAAATTACTAAATAGTAAATACTAATAAAAGTCGGTGATTGGTGAAATTGTTTACGATTTTTTATCAGGAAACAGATTATACTCGTACAATATAAATAATTCTCTATGGGCAACAGTGCCTCCAACTGCTGCATATTGTAAGTATCAGCAACCGGGACACTACCCAGTACCATTGAAGGGGTATAAAAGCATTTTAATTATACCCTCTTCAAATTTGTGTTTCCCGTGTAATATTAATATGTTTATTTTAAATTATAAATTTCGTCAGCCAAAGTAACAATATGAATGAGATCTTGACTTGGAAAAACTATAATTTACTAACATTTTTTATCTTCCCATATAGCTTTCGTTTTAGCTTGTAAGTTTTAATAAAATAAAGATATTTAAAGTATAATAACCATGGATGACTATCGACTAATACAAATATTACCTTTTTTTGCTAGCGTTGTACTGTTGCCATTTATTATATTATTGACATATATTTGAAGTGGCAATACAAGTTAAACTTGTTGGGTTTCCCCAAACAAAAGTTATGTTCATTACCCATAGATGATTTTTTTATGCTAGTCGTGTACTAGCATTGTGTCAAACAAAACACATCAAATAAACAATAGTACTATGTTCGTTTGTCATCTTATGACCATCTTTTTAGTTAAATTAAACATTTAACTAGCAGTTGGGTTTTTTCATTTTTGTAATTTGACATTTTGTACTAGGTGGCTTTACTTTAAATCTATGCTATAAAACAGGGAAGTATTATCCACATGCAGGGTGTGCGGGATTATGCATGCCTTATGAGGCTGCCGGGCTGCCCGTAGCATTTCCATATAGTTTGTGGGGCTGCCGCTTACGGAAAATATCTGTATCCTGTATATCGACCGATATGATGTAGAGGTTCGGGGACTCCCCTCAGGCGATTAACGATGAAGTTCACGTAACGGCCAACTTGATGTAAGCCTTATATTAATTGGACTATCATCGGGTAAAGATTTGAAATGACAACACTAAATTGTTCTAGGTAAATGTTTAATTCTCATTCATCTATTCTAAACACATGCAGACAACCTGCAAGCTGCCTCAGGTCAGTTGACAAAAACGAAAGAAGCTTCATAAGTTAAGGATAAAATCTTACAAAGTATAATTGAATCAATTTTTAATATCAATCGAATACAAGGGATAAAAATGAGCATAATTGAGCAATACACAGTAGTATTGTCGTTGCCACAATAATAAACGAACTTGGAGGGATTTCATTAGAAATAAAAAGAAAATTATAAATATCAATTAAAGCTAAAAATGACATTTAAATTTAAATATTGCGTAACTTAACTTAGGGTCTAGTTTAAATATATTTTTTCTATCACGTAACTATAATTTGTCGATGACAAAAATACTGTGATACACTTGTTGGCCTGTTGACTGTCTTGAGACCGCGGAATTGTAAGTCAAAGCTCTTTAGTAAAATGCAAGTATTATAATAGTGAAATAGTAATCGAGTGAAATAAACACTTAATGTACTACTGACAGGTCACAAACTATTTTTACTTTAATATAGTATACTATAACAAGTATTCGAAATTTAGGGCCTCAATATCACAAACATACGAACAAGCAACGAGTTCAAACATCAACAATGCGACCCGATTGGCACAAACCACCACACTTCGTCGCAACTTACACCTTCTAACTCCACCGTCCCACTAAATGCACTATACTTAAACTCCTAATTGAAAACATACTCAATGAATAAAAGCTTACATCACGAGGAACGATTACGATAAATGCAATAAATTGGCCTCGACCGAAACAAATTTAAACTAAACGAAGCCCATTCAATAGCCTAATAATGGAAATTATCTAATTACATATATTCATATGAATAAATATATTTATTTATACTGAGACGAATAGAAACGTGCCTCTAACGTTCGGAAAAATAGAACATTTACTTATTGTCATGATGTTTGTTATCGGCTCCGACCGAAGTACGATGCAGATAAAAAAATTCAATTCATTAAAAACACTAATTGAAAGCAGTGAGTTAATCTAACAATATTTCAAATAATATCCCGTACGTTATTAAAGACTTATAATAATATGTTCAAACATCAACATCGATAAATATATATTATATATATACAAGTACGATAGGTGTCCTAAACGAGACAATAGTTCAAAATATCACTCTCAAAGACTAAACAGTAAAAAGGATTACAGTAAATGCACGAAAAATAGTTACATAGTCTCATGAGTTCTAGTAACAACAATATACTCTGTGAGCTATAACACTTGCTTGCCGATATTCCGTCTGTATGTGTGTAACTAACGTACCTATTAATACCTCCACGACCGCGGATACGCCGGCGTTACAGTTAACGATAGATTTCTTAGAAATTTACCTGGAGGTGTTAAAAATGTGAAAGATGTGGAACTGAAATCAATTTCAATTATACTATAAGTATTAAAATTTAAGATAATAGTATTATTATTTTTTTTTGGAAAATCCTTGTTTTTTTTTTTAATTCAACAAATATGATGTAACGGAATATTAGCAAGCAATCTTAAGAGTAAATTTCAAAGAGTAGCAATTTCACGTAATTTACCATTAGATAAAACTAATTGACTCAAATAATGATTTCAATAATTAAATTCTGCTATTTGATGAAAAAAAATCACAAATATAGAAAAAAAAAAATTAAACTACTTAAAATACAAAAAAAAACCACGAGAGTTTAAAATATTATGCATTATTAATATTTATTTTCCGAAAGTGTCTAAAACATGAAATTGCTGCTCTTATTATGCGTATAGAGTTAAATACAACTTGATAGTGAATATAACATTGTATTACATATAATAATTATAACTTTCAACATATTTACAAGTAACAGTACTTATACTGACCAGTATAATTACATTATTTTAAAATCGACCATATATAGTCGAGAATAGAGTTCATTTTATAACGGTCGAAGTGTTATTTATAGATACATTATAAAGCTATACACATTTCTAATTATATCGGTTTTTATTAAGTAATATATTATATTTTAATTTTCATTCTCATATACCAGATCTTCTTCCTTTCCGCCATTAGTAAGCTCAAATGTGACGTTTTGGTCGAACTTTCATAATATGAACCTCTAGACCGAAACTTATAGAAAGAAAATAGTATATTTTTATTTATAATAATTATTGATTATGAAGTAATTTAAAAATATTTTTTTTAGTGTAGAAATATTGATATATTTTGTTAAAACCGCGTGCATTGAATTTGAATTGCTTTTAATTTAATAGTACAAAAGTATCTAATGATAAGGTTTTAATTTATATATTAAGTTCTTATGTAAATTTGAAATATTATGTCAAGAAACAGAATAAAGTTGAAACTTCGACTTATAAATTTTTTAATATGATATACTCTTAATACTTGTTTTTCTAAAAACCAAAATATAATATACAATTGTCATCTCTTTGCATATGTTCATATAAGTAAAATGTTCAGTGTATTTAATTCGAATTTAAAGTTCGCACACTGGACGATAACACGCTATGTAAAAATATATTTTGTAATAACTTCCTTCTAATTATGTAAGCGCATTATTAAAAAGTTCACCGTCCCTGTCTAGCTTCGCAAAAGTGAAAGAGACAAATCTAACACATTGTATAAAGATTTAGAGTAGGCTATGTCCTGTGGGAGAGCAAGAATATGTCAAAAATCGACACAATAATTATATATTAATATCTTGAATTTGTTTTTATTAACAGAAGGTATTTCATATCCATCACGACAAACCCCTAGTACTAAAACACCACAGACATCTTCATTCATTTTAAATGTTTCAACGGTAATGGAAACGCACATTGGTGATTTTTACGAAATGATTTTTTTATTATCTTATGCAACGCGATAAACGGTTAAAATTAATATAATGTTTAGAGTATTCATATAAGAAATAAAAACCTTTATCGTAAAATTCGACAATGTGCGTCCGTCTCAGCCACTATAACGAAAAATATTTTGAATAGATTAATGTAAACCTATTAACGTCAATGTCTCAACAAGTTATTTAACACTATATCTTAACAATATAGACGCTAATGTAACATTTTATATGAATTTCTTAAATAGTCAGTTTTGAAGAGAAGTTTTATCAAAATATAAGGTTTATTTTATTTTAAAGTTAATATTTTTGACTAGCTTTTATTGTTTTGTAACGTAGCTATTAATGATAGATTCAAACAGATGCCATTCATAGCTGCACAATTAACATCGCAAAGGTTACTTGTAAGTAAAAATATTTTTTTATAAAGCTATCTAAACACATCGACATTATTGCACGAAAGTCTTGTCAGTCATTGTTACATCCCTTTAATCTTTGACAAGTAAATATGTATACTTTCTTAGATTTACGCGAATTTTAATATTTTAAATAAAATTATCTTTTCAAATTTTATTTTGATTTTTGGTTCCCGACGTTTCGAATGCTTTACAGCAATCATGGTCACGGGGGAGACTAAGGTTTTAGACGTTTTAAAGGTCATTGTATATAATTATTACAAATTTCATATACTTGTTACAAACAGCACATCCCCACACAATTAAAAAATGATAAAAAAAATACAAGAAAACTACAACTGTTTGTATATAATCCAAATAAATCCACGATAAACCCGAAAAGATAGTTTTACTAAAAAAATAAATATATATTTTACATATATTTATCAAAAAGATTTAATGTCTTTTTAGTACTAAATATAATTTGAATAACCATAATTTTTATATTAAGTATAATAGTTAAAATATATTTCTAATGATATTTCGAACCGTGAATGAATTTCATACTACCTAGTATGTAAGAATACGTTAAGTAATTCTTCTTTGCTAGGTAGATGGTATTTTATTTCGTTTCAGAATATCATTAAAACTCGTACTTTCAATTTCATAAAAAAAAAAATATTACTTCACATAGACATATAAATATTAATGAAAATGGAATCAATGGACACGATTTTTTAAGTTTATTGAGACTTGTTTTAATTTTTTTTTAAATTACAGTACAATCTTAAATTTTTCAGCTTTAAAATCTTTGAAAATCAGATTTTTATGTCACTTTTAAAAACACAATTATATAGTTAAAAATATAGAATAAGTCCCTATTATCATTTGTTTTTGATTTTTACTTTCAATACTCCAATCTTAGTGATTCTAAATATGCTTGAAATAAGATTTATAGTTTACATTCGAAGGAACAAACAAATATTGTCTTATTATATATAGTTTTATAATATATATTTTTTTGACTTTAACTAAGGACTACCAGGACAGCATAAATTATGAGGAAGTAAGTTGAAATAAATGGTAGGATGAATTTGGGATATTATATGTTCGCGTGTGTGCTAAGTCCACTCGGGACAGAAGTGTGCCAAGTAAAACGCAGATAATTTAATTTCCATGAAAGTACAAAAATACGTCAAATTGAAATGATTTTTCGTTTGAAGTGGAAGAGGAGAAGGGGGAAGGTGGAGGGGAGGAGGAGGAGGAGGAGGAGAAGGAATAAAGAAAGGTAGGAAGGTTTAAGGTGTCTGCCCACTACACCGTCCCATAGCATGACCGTGCTAGGACCGTGTCAGGGAAAAAAATATTTTTAGTATTGAAAAGTATGAGACTACGACCACTAGACCGTTGCGTCACCGAACTGGCTACGGACGGGCACCGTCGCGTGCCGTGCACGGAGCGGTAATAATTGACGGCGGGAATATTTTTGGCATAGTCCGTGCCATGGTCGTTTCCGTGCCTGATACGTTCATAGCACGGTCATGGTATGAGACGGTGTAGTGGGCAGACTCCTTTAGGATGTCAGACATTCCCTCTCCCCTCTCCCTCGGGGGTAGGATTAGGATGGGATGGGATGTAGCGTGTTAGGAAGAAAGGAAGGAGGGTTAGGATATCAGACAATCTCAGGAGCGCGTGTCCCGCGCTATATCCTTCTCGGGTCAGAAGTAGATGACCTCCTCCTCTGCGGCATGCGCGGGGGGCGCGGGGGGCGCGGGCGCGGCCTCCGGCGACCGCACGCGGAACTTGTCTGGTAGCTTTGGGTATGTGTTTGTTCTGTGGATAGAGTTGTTTTAATTATAGAGTATACCAGCGACTCGCCCTTCCTTCGCTCGGGTTCCTCCCTAGGTATTAAAATGGATATAATATGTCAGCCTTAAGATATAGATATATGCCATCGCGGACTTTTCTGTAGACCTATATAAGATATACAATTCCACCATACATTATTTTGTTACATCTCAAAGGGTTAAGGCAGCGTTTTCGTTGAAAGCTCCAAGACGACTTTTATTTCCGACATCTTCAACAAATATCGTTATAGTTTAGATAATGTATACAAAAACTTAACAAATTATATACTAAAACCTTCCTCGATATCCACTCTATCCATTGGTAAAAACAACATGCAAATCAGTGCAATAGTTTTTGAGTTTACCGCGAATAGATAGACAGACAGACACGGCGAAGGACTTTGTTTTATAATATGTAGTGATAGGGCAGTGGTAAGCCAGTGGTAACGCGCTCGTTTGGGAAACCGAGTGAAGCGGGTTCAAGTCCCGGGTCTTACACATCTGTTATTTTCATGTGCGAATCATTTGCCTCACGGTGAAGGAAAACATCGTAAGAAAACGTGCATGTCTAAGTGAACTTAGCAAGATTTCGAAAGACATGTGAAGTCCGCAAACCTGCACTTGGCCAGCGTGGACTACGGACGGAGGACCGTGCCCAGCAGTGGGACGTTAAAAGGTGGTCCCATTTTAATTTTATCGAAATCGATCAAGCGATTCTTAATACGAAATCAACAATTTTTTTTTAAATAAATTGCTTAATCAAATATGTGATTAAAAAACTTTCTTCTTATTTTGTATCAAATGTTTAGTCACTTGTGGCAATAAACAATATGTATTTACCTAGTAGCCTTGTTGTTGAGATGCTGTTGCGAGGGCAGCGGCGCGGGCGAGCTGCCCGTGCGTGTGTGATGGATCACCAGTCCTTGGGTTTGCTTGAATTATAATGATAAATATATAATATAAAATGTGGTAATTTTTTTTTTAAATTGTGGCGCACAACTATGTGATATATATAAATAGTTATATAAATAAAAGTTTATACTTTTGCAGTATCATCGTAGCTATTGTTTTACTGTATAATTTATGTGTAAGAAATGTTACTAAATCAATAAATTTCATTTCATTTAAATTTCAAAGTATCAATATATTGGTGGCCGAAAAATCCATTTTTGAAGATATTTGAAGGTAAAAATCATCATTTAAAAGATAATCATTAAAATCGACTCAATACATCTGATAAAGGCGTTACTTATCTCAAATTATCTTAGAAATCTGATGGCGGCGGATGACCAATGTCAGCTTTCATTGAAAAATGTTCAAACCTCTTTATTATTTGTATTATTGTATTATTATCAGTAAAATTTTGAATGGCTGGAATTTGTTTATACATAATACACATAATATACACTATATATTGAACGTCGCTTTTTCATGTTGCTTTTCATTTAATACCTGTATCAGTGCAATACCTATAATATTGTAGTGTAAAATACAGAAGCTTTCTTCACTAATATTTTATTTAACATTAAATATTCATTGAACAGCAAATGTAGTACAATAACTGAAAAACAAAACAAGCGAATACATCGAAAAGCCGAACAGATAAAATGGTTGTATAAAGAAGAAGATTGTCGTAAGCACAGTATAATTTACATTTCAACTACAGCGAATCAACTGAGACAGCGTTTTTGTATGGAAAATAAAATTATCCATATTTTACTATTGAACATAATATATGGGTAATTAATTTATACATGACTTTCATGAAGATTTTATTTATATAAAAATATTTTTTGTTGCTGTTCTCTTTACGTATCGATGTTAATTTAACAGTTTTCATAAAGTGCGGGAGCTTTCAGCTTTGTTGATATAGTTTATTTAAGCCTTATAAAATAAATAATACGCAAAAAATTGAAAATAAGTTTTTTTTTTTGTCTGAAAGTCTTAATAATGATATTTTCAAAATTAATCAAAATTGAATTTTTAATTTTATTTAAAGAAATATAAACAGCAAAACCATCTCAGTTAAATAAGGCAAAATAAATCCATTATACACAATCTACGAGACACCAATATATTACTTACATAGAAATAAAATTTTGTGTTAAAATACATTTGGATACTCCGCTTCCTGTAAAACAACCATTTAATCTGCTTCAGGGATCTCTTTAAGCTGACATATTTTGAATAATTGAAAGAGAATTAACAGTTAGTACGTTTATGTGATAATATTTAATTAATGATAGGGTTCCACTGACAGAATTCAGTCATGGTGGCCAATCTCACAGACGATGGGGACAATGTCCTATACACTCCGTGACAGGGATAAGTGACTACCCAAGACAGAATATATCAAAGATTAGACTATACTAAATTCGCTTATTACTACAGGCAGAACTAACCCGACAAGTATTTTTATTTAGATTAATTACACCCAATTAGCAACATGAACGAAATCGTTCTGACCGATCATCGAACCTGTACCTTACTCTTGCCGTCCCGCAACCCCCGCTACTAAAACGCGATACATTGCTCATGCACTAATATCAGGCGTAACTTCGTTTTCATCACCACTCTCTCACTCGCTCTCAAAATCTGGTGGGTTGACAAATCGATAGTAATGGGACGTGTAACACCGCAAATTTCAATTCCATGGTGGCATTAAGAATTTCTTGATAGAAAATCTCAATAACTTGATATACTTGGCCCAACTCGGGACTCAAACTTAGAATCTTTGGATATGTAACAACCATGCTAGTGATTACGCTAACATTATTAGGTTCAAGACAATACCAAAATAGTGCTTGAGAGTAATTCCTACAACATTGCATCCCTTTTTTTTGGGATCTTTACAAGATAAATATCTATAACTTCAACTGCCACCTACATTAGAAGTTGTTGTTATTTACATATTACCAAATATAAAACAAAATGAACTTATAACAATATAACTAATCTTTACCTCGCTAGGTGACTCGTGTAGTCGGTGATAGCCCGGCGGCGGCTGTTGGCTCTTCCCACTCGCCAGTTTGAGAGGTAACTGTTGTTTTACCATTTGCTGGAACAAATATACAGCATTACTTTAATTAATACGGAATAATACTATTCTCTTGTTTATCTACACAGGTAAATCTCGCGATAAACTTTTATATCATATAAATTGTGTAGTGTAAGAAATTGCTGGGTTTGATTTAATTTAAAGTTTATTTACTTATTTTTAGAGCATCTATATATGTGAAGCAAACACTTTGTACCCCTTTTTACGAAAATTGCGCGGACGGAGAAGTATGAAATTGAGTGCAGAATGCTAATATTTTTTTTAATTATGCATAAAAATACATTAAATCGATAAAAAAAGCATTACACACACTACCATGTATTTGACACACACACACACACACGCATATATACTTCTTTTGTTTATTGTTAAAGTCTATGGTCAAATTAAGGATTATGTATTAATATGTGAAGCAAAAACTTTGTATCACTTTTTAAGAAAAATCTATAGAAATTATGGTCGAAGTTCAACAACTCTGCGAACTCTAGTTTAAATAAAAGCTATTCAAAAATATCGGCAGTACCTGCATGGCGGGCGCGCGCACGGTGGCGCGCGTCTCGTTCTGCGCGGACAGCAGCTGCGGCGGCGGCAGCGCCGCGCACGACCCCTCCGACCCCGTCGAGCCGCGGTTGTCTGATCGTGGATAAATATTATTAACAACTAGCGAAAAACAAAAACAAATCTATCCTTCGGGAACCGTATATTTTCTCGAGATAAAAAGTAGCCTATGTGTTATTCCAGACTATAATCTATCTATGTGACCAACTTCATTCAGATCTGATGCGCGGAACCCTAATCCTTTTTCTTAAGTAAAAGTGGACTAAGTTACTCCTTATGTCATCAGCTATATGCCAGTAAAAGTCCCATCAAAATTGGTTTAGCCGTTTCGAAGATTAACCGGAACAAACGGAAAACAAAATTAGAAATTGTTTGTTTCGGAGATTAGTCGGAACAAACAGACAACAAAATTAAGAATTGTTTTTTTTAAACTAAATAATTTGCAAATAAAACAATATGATGTTCTCCTAGCCGATTCCGGCCACGGCGGCCAATCTCATTGAGGCTAGCCAACTGCGCAGGAGATATTATAGTGCACAAGTGCACAAGTGTACGCGCAGACACAAGTGCACTCTCTGTTCCTGTCACTCTCATACTCCGGTGGGACGACTGCACGACACGACCAGTGAGAGTTAAGGCGCAGGACCGACGGCTTTACGTGCTCTCCGAGGCACGGGGGTGAAACACCGCCAACTTCCCAACTCCGGGCTATTACTGAGACTTACTATACAGAAAGACTCAATAACTAAACTTGGCCCGACCCGGGACTCGAACCCAGGACCTCCGAGTGTGCAGCCGTACATGCTAGCCACTACACCACCGAGGCAGTTGAAAACAATATAATGACAACATATATATACATAAAAACTCACTCCTCCACTTGGGCTCTTTCCGTCTATTCGTATCACTGACGCTCGAGTCCGGTGAGAGAGTGCCCACACTAGCGATTTCTTCTTGAGAGCCACCTGGTAAAGGATTTATAATAATTTTGATTTTATACTAATAAAAATTAAAAGACAACATAAAAAAAAATTATTTCATAATAATATAAAATTGTTAAATGTTTAAAAAGATAATGTTTTAGAGTTACGACAGACGGACAGACGTGCATAGCATATACTTAATAAATGGATCCTTAAGTCATTCAAAGTGCTCCAAACATTTTTCCATTGAAGCTGGAATTCGTAATCCCCCGTTATTTTAATTTGTTTTTTAAGGTATTGGTGGACGATGTAATTGGTATAGAGGGATAGAGGACACTTAAACAAAAAATAACAGTAGTATTATGGCTTAAAATGTCACGTTTCGCACATATTTTTTATTTTTTTATTTGGATCCAATAGTGATAATTAAATTGAGACTTTTTTAATTAAAATATAAATAAAATTACAATAACATCACTACCTATACATTATCATAAATGAAAAAAAACACACACATTAAAGCTATTAAATAATTTGGAAGCGTTAAACTTCAATAAATAATTTAAAAAAAAAATTTATTGACACATTATTAATTTAGTAAAAATTACATTGAAAATGCCTTTTGCCCATATCCATTTTAAAATAAAGATATTTGAAGATTTGATTGATTGAAGATATTTGAGCTTAAACGGGGACTATAGAAACTGTCAAATATATACAAGTATATAGTTCAATTTTAATTATTAACATGGTTTTTATAAACCAGTCTATACCTTACAAATCTTGGAAACGTGATACTAGTACCATTTTACTAATACTTTTTATTAGTATAAGTATCTTTCATTCATATACACTCGTTTCATAATGCCTCCTAAATTAAGAAAAAAAAATAAAAATGGCCGCCATTTTATCAATGCCACAAAGGTTCTATCTCAGTTTAGACGAACTTAAAATCGTTAAACATATAATTACCATGCTGTTGGAGTCTCTCCAACCGCCGATACAACCTCTCCCTCTGCTGCTCCACGTCCTTCTGTTGTTCCTCCAGTTCCTGTCGCGCCGCTTGCAGTTGTCTTCGATCTGTTTACAACAGTTGACTATTCACATTTTCTTATTTTTAATTCATTATTATTTATTTGATAACACGTTCGGCTCAGTTTGTAGTGACCCACCCTACTTGCTGTGCCAGCGGTTGCGGGTTCGAGTCCCGCTGGGGGCGTTCATTTAAATCATTATATAACCTAAACTGTTTATAACGAATAATACAGGGGTGTTATAACCTTTTTAGAATCCTTGTTATAAGCCCTTTAATTTGATACCCATGTTGCATAAAAAGAAGATAAAAAATCACCTTAAACAATGAAATCTAGCAGCCCCCATATTTATTTATTTTTTATGTCACCTATCTAAGAACACTTAGACTAATGAGACGAATCTAACGATACTTTAATTAAAGAAATCCTTTGAGTGCTTTGGAAGATATGAGAGAATAAAGAATATTACAAACAAACGAACAAACAAAGAAAGGCGCGAAAAACATAACCCTTTTCTTGCAAATGAGTAAAAACAAATAAACAAAGCGCCACCACTTCTAATCTCAGACCCCAACCTCCCTAAACCCCACAATTCACCGTGTTCATTCCTAAACCTTAAGATTTCTTTAATTATATTGTAACCAATAAAAATTGTAAAAAAGGTCTCCGAAGTCCATGTCGGAGGAAATTCGGTTTAAAAAATAAAACAACTGACCGTGCTCGAGCGCGTCCCGGTCGCGCGCGCGCTGCGCCTCCCAGCCGGCGCGCTCGGCCGTGAGGCGCGCCTGCGCGTGGCGCAGCTCCTCCAGCTGCGCGTCGTGCGCGCGCGCCGCGCCGCCGCCGCCGCCGCCGTGCGAGCGCCACGCGCACACCTGCGCCTCCAGGCTGGAATCGAATCACAATTGTATTGTATGGTTTGTATACGGCCCTTAAGAACGGGCTTCCCTGCATTGCGAGGGGGGTCACACGCTGGCCAAGTGCGGGCGGACTGCACATATCTTTCGAAAACGTGCTAGATTTTTTCAGACATGCAGATTTCCTCCTTATGTTTTTCTACACCGAAATACAAGTGATAATCATGTTAAAAATGATTCGCACATAAAAATTTCATAAATGCGAAACCTGGAATTTGAACCCGCTTCAGTCGTTTCTGCAAGCGAGTGGAATTACGAAGTACCCCATGCAAACCCTGTAATTTATCACAGCTGCAGGATTTAATGGTTTACTCTAGTTCAACATACGGCGATCACATTAAACCAGGATTACAACATAGCCGCAACAATGAAATAAAAAAAATAAAAAATTAAACAACCCGATGGTAACCATAGCAACCGACCTGTGTATGGTGGTGAGCTGCTGCCACACGATGCAGGCGAGCGTGTACACGGCGTGCTGCAGCCGCAGGGCCGCCGCCTCACCCTCGCCGGGCGCCTCAGATGCCGCCGCGCGCACCGTCACGCCCGACCCCCGAATATCTTTAAACATTACAAGTTATTTTGTTAAAAAATAACCTTAATGGTAAATTAGGATTTAAATCTATTAATACACTAATTGACTTTGAGCTCAATGACATTATTATAATTAAATACGTGCGAATGTCTTCATACATTACAACTTTGGTTATCTCCTCCAGGTAAATTTCTAAGAAATTAATTAAAATTCTAAGAAATATATTGTTAACTGTAACGCCGGCGTGTCCGCTGTCGTGGATTGATTAAAAAGTAACCTAAGTGGTAAATTAGGATTTACATTTGTTAAGACACATATTATTGACTTGAGCAGAATGATATATTTTTAAATGAAAATTTTCATTAATTTTCCTAAAATATAAATTTAGTGAAGATAACGAAATCAGTTATACGGTAATGAGTTTGTTATGTTAAATTATAGTCGGCTCTGTGCGCATATTGAGAAATAGTCTATTATGTTAACAGTTTTTTTTTATATTTCATCGTATTTTAAACATATTTATAAAAGAAATGTGTAGCAATTTTCAAATTAATGTATATATAATCTTTTTCGACATAACAATGTTAAGCTTACGCTATGGATTTTTAGCCGAAATGACAAAAAAAATCGCAATGCGCATCCAGCCTAAGAACTTGAAATGTTTATCATAAAACCTAACCAAGTAGCTATATCGTTAGTGAGTAACACAAGTAAATCAATAATTCAATACCTCAATGCAACGAGGCGTAAAAGAAGAACATTATATATTGGGTCTAATAACAAAGGCGGCAAAGTCCCCATATTTACCCATATAATTACCCATATAATGTCATAAGTCCATTATTCGATTAAGTCCACCGCGTTATTTAAGGTCTTAGTTAACTGACTTGTTTTAGCATTAAAATACAGCTTAAAATAAAAGGTATCAAATTCATACTTATATAAATAAATTGTAACAGTATATATTTTCTAAATGTTATTAGTTTTTTTTGTAAACGACTTTAACTGAACTGATATAGCAAGTAGTAGTAATATATTGTTATAATGTATGTATGTATACAAATAAACGAATGGTGCATTACCCCTGTGCTGCGAGGCGTCGAAGCCGGCGAAGGTGTCGGCGCGGCGCGGCAGCGCGGGGCTCTGGTAGTGCGCGGAGTGGCGCTCGCCCGCCGAGCTGGTGCTGCGGCCCAGCGCGCCGCCGCCCGCCCACGCCGCCCACCCCGCGCTCGACGCCTCCAGGGCGTCCTGCCACACGACCACCACACACTCATTACTATATTATAATACTAGCGATTCATCCTCGCTTCGCTCAGGTTCCTCCCTAACTTGCTTCCCCATACAAACTTTCATCCTCATTCTCACCCCTTCAAGGTATGATTTCCGGGATAAAAACTATTTCACTCGTTCACTTTTCTTATCATAAGATTTAAAAAAAACTTATTTTAATAAAAAAAAATTTACTCTTTTAATTTTCTTCTATAGAAAGCTTGCATTGACAATAACAAACACAAAAAAAATATCCAATTTGGTGCAGTCAATCGGAAATTATACGCGTACATACAATTTGGTGATTCATTTTTATTTAAATAGATTCAAACAATTGCTATTGCTAGCTTGCTTTCCAGTACAAACTTTCATCCTCATTTTTACCCCTTAAGGGATGATTTCCGGAATAAAAAGTATCCCATGTCCTTCACAGGGTCTTAAACTACCTTCTTACGAAATTTCATCTAAATCGGTTCAGTAGATCTAGAGATTACCCCCTACAAACTCACAAACTTTACCCCTTTATAGTATTAGTATAGATGATTGTGTTGTGTAACAGCACTGTAACAAACAAATGGTGACCACAAACAGACATACCTTCACAACTTTGCAGACCTCGTGCCACAGCGCGTGCGTGTCGGGCGACGGCGCCGCCAGCCGCACGTAGTCCGGGAACACCAGCCCGCCCGGGAACGTGCTCGATGATATGCCTTAAACATACATAATTTTAAATATTTTTCATATTATTTAAATAGACAGCCAACTATAATATAAAAAGTATTTTAAACTAACTTATATAAACGTTTAAAATTAGTACAAAAATGTACAACAAATATTCTAAGTAAAGGCAAACTCGACATTTTTAAAAACGTTATCAGTAATCGAGCGAAACGCTCAGGAGGACTTTATTATTTATTACACCATATATTTAACGTGGGTACTTCATATATAAATCTGTTATAAAAAAAACGCCAAGTACACGCTTGAGTGAAACAGAAGTGTAGTAAAATCATATTTACCGGTTGTAGGTACATCCAGTGTAGAGGTGCCAGTGTGACCGACCATCTTCATGTGTAACGCCATTTTCTCTTCTAACAATTGAGCATGCTCTCTGTCCTTAGCTCTTAAAGCCTCTGTAATTAAATAATCATAGGAATGATTTAACCTTTAAAAGGTATTTAATACTCATGAAGGCAATACAAAGTTTAATTAAATAATAAATTAATTTATTTCAAACATTAAAAAATTAAATTAAACGATCGTAAACAGTATTGAACAGAGATAGTACAGTTTGTAGTAGCGAAAACTTCTAGTACTTCATGCATCAGTAAACAAACAACAAGAATAGAAAATACAAAAGACAAATTTTTGTAAATGAGATAACATAATAAGACCGAGATCCGGCTGCAAGATTGCTAAGCTCATAGCATATTTAATCAAAATCATTTTTTTATATACAATAATAAAAGGGACAATATGTTTTGAACAGGGTGCCTATTAAAATGAGACCGCTAGTATGTTTAATTAAATAAATAATATTTGATTTTTTGGAACAAAAACGATGCATTTGTTATTAAAATGAATTATACTCCACTTCACAGAAATATACGTAGAGATCTTGAAAAGTAAGTAGTAGTAAGCAGGTCATATTTTGTTACGTTTATACGTTCATGGCGTATATTCATCATTTACATATCAAATTAAAGCTAATGTTTTTCTGTGCATGATAAAATACCTCTACCTATGTATAAGTAGCCGCAAAAGTGGTAGCGAGTCATTAAAGATTTTTTTGTTACATTTATATGTTCATGGCGTACATTCATCATTTATATATCAAATTAAAGCTTATTTGTCACTTTTATTATTGTATATAAAAATTGATTTTGATTAAATACGCTATGAACGTAGCAAACTTGCAGCGGGATCTTAGTCCAATATTTTAATATAAAAAACACAGTTGATATTTCTAACAATGTCACATATAAAAAAATAACTAGGAATACCTATTTTACGTTTCACATAATATCCATAAGTTACAATAACCTAATAATATCCTTACTCCACTGGCTTTGAGCTCAAATCAGATGCAGAGCTCGGGAACAAGTAAAAGAGAATAATGCAAAGATATTAATAACATTTAAGACAAACATAACTGCATGCAAAAATAAAGGGTTTATTGATTTATGTCACCTTCGATATGCCACCACGGTGCTTCGTCTGAGATAAAAATGAATCAAATTTTACTTCAATATATTTTTTAACAATTGTAAACCGCAACAAGTTAGGTAAATGAGATTTTTTTCAATTCAGAAAAATTAAATATTAAGTTATAAAGTTCCTAAGATTAGCGTGTTGAATATATAATTACACTCACTGATCTACCTACTATCTATTATAAATGTGAAAATGTGTATGTATATGTGTTACTCCTTCACCCTGAAACGGCTGGACCAATTTAAATGAAATTGTACACATAGACTATATATTTATATATACATACTAGCGGAACCCGCCCGCGTCTAATCTACAAAAAGTTATGTTATACAGAGACTCACCCTCGCTTCGCTCGGGTTCGTCGCTATGTCTTTATATAATATTGTTCATACAAAACATGGAATGTGTGCGAAACGAAGAATTAAGGCCACTTGTGTTAAAATCGTATAATGTGGATATATGTAACAACATACTGGCTACACCACTGTCAAGCAATGCGATTATGTTAGCTAAGTTACTCCATTAATGAAATTGGAACTAATTTTTATTAAGTTTAGATTTTTATTAAGCTAGATTTTGTACGGGGGTGACATAGTCAATGCCATGACTCAAACTCCCATGTTAAAAAAAAAGAATAAAAAAAATCGCGATTAAAAAATGGAAGGTGGGTGTATATAATTTTACTTATTCTCATACCTACCAAATATACAAAAAAAAGTCATTAAAATCGATCGAGCCGTTTCAGCGTGCGCCCACAAACACCCTGACATGAGATTTTTATATATTAGATAACTAAATACAACAGGTTTTTAGGGATGTACCCGACCGATGCAAAAACGCGCTGATAGTGTCGTATGTTTGACGACACGTTTGGCTGTTTCTAGTAACCCTACATGTTGTGCCAGCGGTGGCGGGTTCGAGTCCCGCCGGGGGCATTCATTTGTGTGATGACGAATGTTTGTGCTCTAGTCATGGGTGTTTATATTTATAATATGTATGTGTTTAAAGTTATATATGTGTAGTATATCAATTATCTGGTATCCATAACGCAAGCCTCGTAGCTTATCATGGAACTAGACGGTGCTGTGTGTATTGTCCCAACATATTTATATGTATTATTAGTATGTATATATGTGCAACACACACCAGTAATCAGTCTTATATTCTCGTGCCTCGCCTCCAGCTGCCGCTGGCGCTCCTCCGCCGACGTGGCGGCCGCTCCCGCCTCCGCTTCCTCGCGCTCCTCGGGACAACTTTGCACTGCGCCTCTGTTTCGATTATGAAATTAATATAAATGCAATATTTTAAATAAAACTATCCTTTCGGATTATTTCGCGGATTTATTTTGATTTTTGGTTCCCGACGTTTCGAATGCTTTAAAGTAATCACGGTCACGGAAGAGACTGAGGTTCAAGGTCAAAGATAGTTTTATTTAAAATGTCAACTATTCGTGTAAATCTAAGAAAGTATTATAAGAAAGTATCACAAATGTAATAATTTGTAAGTGTGAAAGGCAGTTTCATTTCCAACAAAATTACCATTTGCCTGACGATGAAGGAAAATATCGTAAGGAAACCTACATGTCATAGAGAACCTAATGAGTATTCGAAAGACAGGGTCAGTCCGCCCACATTTTGCCAGCGTGGTGGACTATGGCCTGATCCCCCTCGTATTGAAGAGGGGCCCGTGCCCAGCAGTGGGACGTTAAAAAGGGCTAAACATTTTTTTTAAATGAGTGGTTCTTAAATCTAATCGCTGCAGTGATTCAAGAGAATTGAATGAAAATTGAAATACTTAAAACATTATCCACGTGATCGAAGGCGAGGGCAACACCTAGATTTTCTTATTTGTGTATTTTTATTAAAATATGTATTAAATATAAATATCACTGTTTTCATATGTAACAGAATGTTACAATATTTAAAACTAAATAAAGGGTCTACTTAAATTGATCTTATAAAGTTAAGACGTTATTTGGACAAATATCATTTCATATAATTTCAAATAATAAAATGTGTCAGTAAACGGGAAGAGATTGCACCGTAATGGTGCTGCTATGTTTTATAATATGTAACTAGCGACTCAAACTCGCTTCGCTCGGGTTACAGGTACCTAAAAAAATTAAAATGTACCCTAGGTACATTTTAATTTTTTTGAGCGGAACCCTAATTCTTTTACAGAAATAATAGTAGCCTAAGTTACTCCTAATAACATCAACTACCTGCCAGTGAAAGTTCTATCAAAATCAGCCCAGCCGTTTCGGAGATTAACCGGAACAAGCAGACAGACAAAAAATTAATTGTTTTTTTTTTGTAAATACCGTATATACATAATTCCATATGCATTTAATAAAAAGCTGTTATTTTGATATTACAAATAGACACTTCAATTTTATATATCTGTATAGAGTACAGAAGAGGACCTTGTCTCGTAATGATCATCACCTAATAGCATGTATCCAGCCAGCGATATCCTTGGGGCGGTGCACTCGCAGCTCGAACATCTCCGGCTCGGGCGGGCCGTTGCATATGAGGTAGAGGCCGCGGCCCTCCGCGCCTGCCTTCTCCCGCACTAGTAGCTTCCACAGCGACACTACGCCAGTCTGAATGAAAGTAACATGGAAAATAATAAAAAATATGTTTTAAAACAAGCTCTAAAAAGTAGAAAATAAACTTTAAATTAAATCGGATCCGTCAATTATTTATTACGTTACACAATTTATCTATACTAATATTATAAATTTGAAAGTTTTTGAGTATTGGTGTTTGTTACTCTTTCACGCCAGAACGGCTGATCGGGATGAAATTTGGCACAGACATAGATTATAGTCTGGAATAGCACATATGCTACTATTATCCCCGAAAAATATACGGTTCCCGAGGGATTGATTTGTTTTTGTTTTTCTAGAGGCGAACCCGAGCGAACGGAGGGTGAGCCACTAGTATGATATAAAGGCTTATCGCGAAATTCACCTGCATAGAAAAACAAGAATATAATATTTAAAATTAATGGTTTTTATTTTTATATTGTATTCGTATTCTTCTCAGGCTTTTTATTTGATTTCCATATCATGGGGGTGCGTAACACAAATAATCCGCTATCTTTGGGAGTCCGCCATATTGAATTAAGAATGACGTCACTAACCATGCATTATCATCCTAAAAGTTCAATAATTTCAGCTCAATCGGTTCAGGATAACTACTTTAAAATTCAGTTGTAAGATTTAACCCGAACAAACATACATTGCAAGTTAAATAAAAGCTTGAAAAATTATAAAGAAGTTTTAATTGGGATAAAAAAAAAACTTTGCAGTCTACTAATCCATACAATCGTTAACAAAGGCGTTTAGACAGGACTATACCAGATGGCACTACAATGCTTTAACTTCAAACCCGTTTGCCAGTAATATTGCTTTTTTGACAACTATTTGCATTTGACACATCCGTAAAAATCAATAAATAATCGCTGACTTTATGGATTTTTATACTGTGGTATTCTAGTAATTATTTTTATCATCCGTACAAAATAAATTAAATAATATATTGTTAGGACACTTGTGATTCCTAAAATTATTATAATAATTGATCACTAACCTTATTATCAGGTGTGAAGAAGGTGTATTTATTATTATTATCGTGCAAAAAGAACAGCACGTCCGTCAGCACGATCACAAGCAGCGTCTGCATCTTGCTACGTCCCTGCATCAGCGTTGCTACACCTTCGAACCTGTTGTGTAATAATTTAAATAAATGCAGACGATTTTGTATATCAATGCGTACAACTCGTTCCCGAGGGGTAGATTTGTTTTTGTTTTATAAGTAAATTAATTTAGCCATATACATATTCAATATCAAAGTATAAAGTATAAGAACTTACTTTAAACTCCTATTGCCTTGTAGAATGTCACTCTTCTTGAACTTCCGCCCTCGGAAGTTGGCGAAGGATTTGGCGTCGATGCGATGGTATATTTCCAACTTTCGGTCTTCCCGCTCTTTAGCTGCCACTTGATTATCTACGTCTACTAGAATCTCCTAAAAAATAAAAAATAAAATGATTTTTGATCAGCAGTTTAGTCTGTGGCGACACATTGGCGATAGCCGCGTCAGCGGAATGCGCATCCGGCGCGAGCCGCGCCGTGGCGTCGCAATGTCCACAGCCGCGTCAGCGGAATTTGTCTCCGCGACCGCTCCTGCGCCTTCAGCGCAGGGCAGTAACAAGTCAGTCGTTAGTTTCGCGAGTGCCCCGACGGTCCCCCTCTTTCTCTCTCACACAATAGTTTTTATATAGAGTCTTATATGTATTTATAAATGTAACGTTTGGGAACAATATATGTGTTAAAGACATTTCACATTTCATTTATATTCCCCATATAGTATAGACTCTAAATTGGTGACCCCGATTCTAAATTAGCGGACAGCGACTCAAAGGGGGAATCTTGGCCGTCGGAAGTGCGACATAGTAAAGATTAATTAAACTTTGTATTAAAAAGTTGAAACGTTACGAACATAGAGTGCTGTGGTAAAACAGTTACTGCCTATACTAGTGATTTCTTCAATAAATTACCTAGCGCAGCGAATAGATATGTTAGGGGCGCAAACCACGCGATCCGTAGGTGGGCAAGCAATGCCACCGGTTCTAAAAGAAGAGGATACAGATTCACCAGGCATGACTCTAGCGGCCATAGGAGTATCAAATAAATTGCCGGATTTCTGGGTGGACATGCCGCGGCTTTGGTTCGCGCAGTTTGAAGCCGTAATGGCCCCTCAGAAACAAGGGGAAGAAGCGAAATTACTTACCTCGACTTACTTACCTCGCCACCTGCTGAAAACAAGTATACTGCGCTGAAAGAAAGGCTCCTACAGGTGTAAGAAGAGAGTGCTGAGCGCCAGTTCCAAAAGCTCGTTTCTGAATTAGAGCTGGGTGCTCAGAAACCTACGCACTTATTACGACGCATGAAAGAGTTAGGCCGCCCAGCACAGGTCTCAGATCAGACCTTGAAGAGCCTCTGGTTATCCCGTATACCATCTTCAGTCAGGGCAGTCATTGCAGTGTGCCAGGACCAATCCCTAGATAGCTTGGCTGCCATTGCGGACAAGATCGTTGAGAACAGTAGATCCTACGAAATGGCCACGGTGGATAACAGCATAGCCCAGGTGTCACCAGAACCACTCAATGAACAAGCTTGCTTTGGAGGTAGCATCATTGCGCAGCGAGGTCCAGAGCAGCAGGCGTCCTAGGAGCAGAAACAGACCGAGATACAGGAGCAGATCCCGTTCCCTTAAGCGCAGAACACCAGAAGACCCCGGATGGCTGTGCAGGTTCCATTACAAGTTCAAGGGCAAGGCGACGCGCTGTGAGCAACCGTGCAACTGGAAGGGCAGTGAGGGAAACTAGGTGCAGTGCAGGCTGAGGTGGAAACCTGCACTGACCTGAGCGACAACCACCGACTTTGCATCAACGACAACAAGAATAGACTTATTTTCCTCGTACACACCGGTGCTAACGTATCTGTCATACCAGTGAGTAAAGTGAGTGTAAAAGAACGAAGTCAGTGTAACTATAAACTCTTTGCAGCTAATGACACAGAAATTAGAACTTTTGGTATTAAAATTTTAGAGTTAAATTTGGGACTAAGAAGACCATATCGCTGGTCATTTATAATTGCTGACGTTAAGCAAGCTATATTAGGTGCAGATTTTCTTAAGTCACACAAGTTATTGGTAGATTTACATAATAAGAAATTAATAGATTCTGTAACAAACTTGTACTCTATTGGGTCCGTTGTAAATTATAATTGTTTCTCGATTAACAGTATACAAAAAAATAACGTTTACAAAGATATTCTCGAGGAATATCCCGAAATTACTAAACCAATCTCATTTAAAGTTCCAACAAAGCACACCGTTTTTCATCATATAGAAACAGAAGGGCCACCCGTCTATACGAGAGCCAGACAACTCCCACCGGACAGGTACAAAAAGGTAAAAATCGAATTTGAATTAATGCAAGAATTAGGTATATGCAGACCGTCAAAAAGCGCTTGGGCCAGTCCACTTCACACCGTTCCGAAGAAAGATGGAGGGATTCGACCGTGCGGTGACTACCGCCTACTCAACACAAAAACGAAACCGGATCGATACCCTGTCCCCAGGCTACAGGACTTCACATATGGACTAACAGGTAAGAACATATTTTCTAGAATCGATATTAATAGAGCGTATCACTATATTCCCGTGGCACCTGAAGACATCGAAAGACCGCTATAATTACCCCGTTTGGCCTTTTCGAATTTCCACAAATGACATTTGGTCTAAGAAATGCCGCTCAAACTTTCCAACGTTTTATGAATTCTATGTTACAAGGTTCAGAATATTTTCAAAATTCAAAGGGGGAAGAATCATTTTTATTTTGTTATATTGACGATGTCATTATAGCCTCAACCACTGAAAGCGTGCACAAGGCACACTTAAGGCAGTTATTTAAAAAATTCAATGAGTATGGCATAAGTATTAATTTAAGTAAATCACGTTTTGGTAAACAAGAAATCGATTTTTTGGGCTATAAAGTCACACCAGCTGGCATAAGTCCACTGGAGGATAAAATAAGGGCAATCTCAGACTATCCGAAACCAAGAACTGTCGAAGAACTTCGTCGATTCCTCGGCATGTTAAATTTTTACAGGTCTCATATAAAAAACGCAGCTCAAAATCAGGCAGAGCTAAATAAATTTTTACATGGGGCAAAGAAAAAAGATAAGACTAAAATAAATTGGAATAATGAAGCCGAGTTTGCTTTTGAGCAGTGTAAATGAGCCTTAGGAATGCCACTACACTGTCGCACCCAGTAGCTGAGGTACCGTTATCTCTTATGACGGACGCGTCGAATACGTGTGTGGGCGCAGTTTTGCAACAACGTGTAGATAACGACTGGTTACCGCTTGGTTATTTTTCAAAACAACTTTCAGAGACTCAACGGAAATACAGTACCTATGATCGCGAACTTTTAGCGATTTACATGGCCATTTCTCATTTTCGTAATATGGTCGAAGGTAGAGAATTGATTGTATATACAGATCATAAACCATTAACATTCGCTTTAACAAAGGTAGCAAAAAACGAGAACCCAAAGAGAACCCGATACTTGATGTATATTAGCGAGTTTGTCAGCGAAATACGTCACGTTACAGGTCAACAGAACGCAGTTGCTGACGCCTTGTCTAGAGTCGAGGCGATAAGGTGTCCGACGAGCATCGACTTCGAAGAACTTGCGCAAGCACAGAAAGGTGATTCTCAGGTTACACACCTACTGGAAAACAACAATGGCAAGGTATCGTTAAAACAATTAACTATTCCAGGTACAAATAAACCGATTTATTGCGAGTTATCAACTAAGTACGTAAGACCTTTCGTCCCAGAGACATTTAGAAAATTAGTATTTGATTCCATACACAATATTAGCCATCCAGGTATTAGAGTCACTAGGAAAATGATAGCACAAATTTTTGGCCCGGAATGAATAAAGATGAAAGCAAAAGTAAATAGGCACACCGTTTCTGATTTGCAAACTTTTCCTTTTAGTGATAGATTTGAACATATACATGTTGACATAATAGGCCCGCTCCCCACGAGCGCGCAAGGGTATAGGTATTGTGTAACAATGATCGACCGGTATACGCGATGGCCGGAAGCGATACCTACAGTTGACATCACAGCAGAGACAGTCGCCAAAGCTATCTACGAAGGCTGGATCTGTCGATTTGGTTGTCCAGTGAGAATGACAACAGACCAAGGTAGGCAATTCGAAAGTGACATTTTTAACGGATTGATGAAGTTGTTAGATGTGCAGAAAATACGCACAACTCCATACCACCCACAGAGCAATGGTAAAATAGAGAGGTGGCATCGTTCGTTAAAGGTTGCACTTTCAGCCAGATTAGCAGATAATGCATCATGGCTCGACGAGTTACCTACAGCCTTATACGGATTGAGAGCAGCATGTAGAAGCGACGGCGATGTGAGCGCAGCAGAAATGGTTTTAGGGCACAACCTAAGACTGCCTGGCGATTTTTTCTCTGAGGTAAGCACGAAATCTATGTCACCGTGTGCATTTGTTGACAAATTGAGATCAATACTTAGTAGTCACAAACCCAAGTCACGAGCGAATAGCGATTCTCGCAAAATTTTTGTGCACAACGACTTAAAGTCTTGTTCACACGTTTTTATTAGAAACGACTTGGTAAAGAAACCATTGACACCAAATTATAACGGGCCTTATAAAGTATTAAGAAGGAACGATAAGACATACACCATATTACTACCAAATAGAAAAACGGAAATTGCAATTGATAGGTTAAAACCCGCTTATTTGTTAAAAAACACGGAAATCGATAATACGAGTAGGTTATCTACTGAAAACAGTAATATTGTTAATGATAGTGATGTTGAATGTAAAAAGGGAAATTCAAATACCATAAAAGAATCGTTGCAACATCGTACCACACGCAGTGGCCGAGTTATTAAGCCACCAGTGCGTTTCTTAAATTGTTAATTTAGTATTTGTTAGATGTTTTGATTAAATGCAAAATAACAATAGTACATAGTCCATTTTTATTTTTTGCTTAATAATCAGTTATACTGTGTATTCGCATATTTAGCATAGGCTATAAGTAATTACTGTTATTGTAACGGCATCATTTCAAGACGAAGTAGTTAGGAGTAAACATCCAGTTAGACATTTATTAATAATGGGCAAGGGATACAGCAAACAGACTGACAAAACGGAAGAGATAATAATAGCCCAAAATGGTGCAAACGACGCATCATTCAGTCAATTAGAACAAAAGTTACACAAATTCGGAACAATTTCCATAATAATCGTCGTATTATGCATACTTATATTGGGATATTTCATCTTAAAATGTTGCCGAAATAAAGGACAGAAATGGATAAGGAAAGAAATAGTATCATCGGTCGAGTTGGGTCTAGCCGCACAGGCGAACCAAAATCGCTCGCAATCAGGATACGCACAATAGACGTTATAGTTAAAATTGAGATAGTGTTAGACATTAGTGTTAGCATAAGATATTAGTGTTAATTATAAGACAGTGTTATTTGTTAAAGGTGTTGTTAAAAAATATTTCTAGGTTATCTGTATGGTAAAATTTTTTTTTATGTTTCATGTGAAAATTTGAAAAAGGGGGGGAGTGTTGTGGCGACACATTGGCGATAGCCGCGTCAGCGGAATGCGCATCCGGCGCGAGCCGCGCCGTGGCAGCGGAATTTGTCTCCGCGACCGCTCCTGCGCCTTCAGCGCAGGGCAGTAACAAGTCAGTCGTTAGTTTCGCGAGTGCCCCGACGGTCCCCCTCTTTCTCTCTCACACAATAGTTTTTATATAGAGTCTTATATGTATTTATAAATGTAACGTTTGGGAACAATATATGTGTTAAAGACATTTCACATTTCATTTATATTCCCCATATAGTATAGACTCTAAAAGTCCTTTAATTAAACTCGTCCAGTGTTTGTCACGTAATTGCTTATTTATGATGAAAGGGGATTTAATGCTACATAATCTCAATCGTTTTATAACAATATTTGAATAAATTATTCATGTTTTATTTATATTATGTATACATCGTTTTCATATAATCATCTATATACATATTTTAATTAAAACTATCGAATCAATCTTTTCGGATTTTGTCTTGGGATTTATTATGATTTTTAGTTCACGACGTTTCAAATGCTTTACAGCAGTTTTCTTGTTAATGGCTTTAAAGTATGCCAGACAGCAATCATGGCCATAAATCAATATAAATCCACGAAAAAATCCTAAACAAGATAGTTAATATGTCCAAAAATCGCATAAATCTTTTTAGATTACAGCGTATTTAGCGTTTTTTTTAGAATATGTCAAAATATTGCGAGACATTTTTAAATACATCTATATAACTATATATTAACGACATTTACCTTATAACTAGCGACTCACCCTAGCTTCGCTCGGGGTCGTCCCTAGCTTGCTTCCTAATACAAACTTTATTCCCCATTTTCACCCCCTTAAGGAACGACTTCCGGGATAAAAAGTATGTATATATCCTATATCCTTCCCAGGGTTTCAAACTATTTTCTTACGAAATTTCATCTAAACCGGTTCAGTAGATCCAGAGATTACCCCCTACAACGTCACAAACTCACAATCTCACAAACTTTACCTCTTTATATATTAAGTACGAGTATAGATATCACCTTGACTCCACACAAGGCCTTCTGCAACAACTCCCTCTCACCGACGTCGTCACCGGCCGTCTTCAGCAACGGCTCGAGCAGCAACGGATACTTGGTTAACCGCTGCGCTACGAATAGCACGCATTCGGGGACACCCTATTTTCATAAAACATTGACATTATTTCATTATAATCATAAAATATACTATTATTATTATTTATAATATACAGGGCAGATATGTGGAAACTATAAAAGTTCCGATTATGCCTTTTGTTATTTTTTTTTTGATAAATCTAGCACTATTTCTATGTATAAAAGCCATATCTCTTAAAATTTAGTCAACTAATAAACGCAAAATTTAGGTAAACTTAATGACATACATTCTTTATGATAATATTTAAAAATATTTCAAATAATAATATGTTTACCTTCTTTCTTAACAATGGGTTCTGTTGACATTTCCGTATGAACCTCGCCAGCCTCGGCTCACGCGCGCAGCACTCCTTGAACACTTCCACTGCGTCACGGTGACGCGCGCAGAATTCACCTGTTGTGAATAAACATTATATTATACATCTTTCAAGAGTAATAGACGAAATATACTAGAAAAATTAACAGAAAATATAATATTATTAACTCAATACTCTTTTTAATGGCTTCAAAGCGTGCCAGTTGAACACAGGTTACTTCGCCAATGTCTTCGTTAATATTCTCATGAAATGACAGCTTTGTACAATTACAAATTATGCAAATTTTTGCGTGAACGCTTGTAATATTAGAATGTGTAACTAATTTGAATAAGAAATTAATAGACTCTATGTTTACAAGTGATGACGTCATACACAATTTAGCAACAATTGAGGACGCACACACATAGGCGTGCGAGACAAGGACGGGGATAATCGGAGGCATGCGTATGAGCGAGATGGACACTCATCGTATGTGGTCCTCAGACGATGTCGCGTTGGGGACATGTGGCGTGCGAGACAAGGACGGCGAGAGCGCAGTAGCGTACGTGTGAGCGTGAGGGAGAACCCTAATGATAGCATGTCTCAAGACTGCGAACAATGCTTGGACTAAATCAAATGGAATGAGTCACTCCAAGGCATTAATTAGAGCCTACGACAAAAGGTTTAACAATCTTATGCTGGGGCTAAACAGAAAAACCTTACGAATACTGGTAAGGGCTTTTACTGGACACTGCTGCTTAAATAAGCACATGTTCAACCTGGGGCTGAGCGAAACGCGAACCTGCAGAATTTGCAGGGAGGCAGACGAAACGCCACTTCATCTTCTGTGGGAATGTGGACCGCTCATGCACAAACGCAGTATTCATCTAGGAAAACAATTTCCAAGCCTAGATGAAATAAAAGAGTGTAACCCTAAGAAAATCCTGCAGTTCTTAACATCAGCAGGGTTTAGTGGTTCACTCTAGTACAAAATAGCGGCGATCACAATAGACCAGAAATGGTCGCAGTGACACGAAATAGCCGCAAAATAGAAATAAAAAAAAAAGAGGGAGGAGGCTAGAGAACTCACCGTAAGCAGCCTTGAGCCGCTGGTGTGCGGGCGGCGCGAATGTGTCGGCCAGTATGACGGCGACGGTGGGGACGCACGGCGTGCGAGACAAGGACGGTAAGAGCGCGGGCGCGTACGTGCGAGCGAGAGGGAGGGGGGGGGGGGGGGGGGTAGCACTAACCGTAAGCAGCCTTCAGCCGCTGGTGTGCGGGCGGCGCGAATGTGTCGGCCAGTATGTCGGCGACGGAGGCCACGCGCGGCGCGGCGCGTTGTCGGGCGCGCAGGCGGGCCAGCAATGCGGCGTGCAGCGCCCACAGCTCGTCGAGGCGCGGGAACATGCGCGCCACCTGCGCCTCCGACACAACCGCTAAACGCGCCATGCCGTCCGAGAACATCTGGGGGACGAGATTTTTTTGTGTATTTTCATTTTATTAAATAGCAAGTTAAATAATTTAAATTTGTTAAATATTAGAATTATTTATTAGTTACACTTACATTACTCTTTTCTTCTTAGTTTATGTATATTTAGACCAGGGTCGATAATTTTTAAAACCAAAAAAAATAATAGTAGGATGAAACCCATTAGAAAAGGAGGGGAATATTATAAAAATGAAAGGAAAAATAATTTACGGGCGATCTGAGGTCGGGAAGGGGATGGGGGTGAGTTTTTAAGGGTAAAAAACGGTTTTTCTCGATTTCCGGCAAAACTAAAAGTCCTATCGCAAAAAAGTCAAATGGCAAAGTTGTCGGTAATAAAAAGATCTAAAACTTTTGTATTTACACTTTTTTCACATAACCTCAAAATTTATGTGAAAAATTCAAAAAACCAAGTTTTTGGATTTTTATTTTTATTTTTTACATAAAAAAATTTTTTAAACGAAATTTGGTGAAAACTTACCTTTTTATGTTCCAAATACGCTGTAATTTATTTGATTAAAAATATTTATTTTTTCACCTTATTTTGAATTAATATCGAAAAAGCACCCTAATTTTCAATCGAAAATTCACCCGTCAAAATATAATCTATAATAAATGTATAAATATATAAAAAATATGTATAGTAAATATATTTTTAATAACTAACTTTTGGCCGATTTTCATGTATATTTCATATATTTTATTATATATTTTTAATATATTTATAATATATTTTTCATACATTTTGACATTTATTTCTTTAATATTTTTTTTCCATGGGGGTATACTCACGATTAAATAGTGAAGGCATTATTAATTCGATTTTGTCTTTTCAGATTATCAGTATGGATGAATCTGTTTGTATCATCTGCAATAAGGCAGATGATAAGCAAGTGTACGAAATAAAAAAGGTTTTTTGTTTTTTGCATTTTCTCAGAAGATTTACTATAGTAACATATATTTTTTCACCATCGGAAAGTAGAGATTTTAACGAACAGAAAACATACCAACTTTTTGAAAAAAGCTGATATTTTGACGGGTGAATTTTCGATTGAAAATTAGGGTGCTTTTTCGATATTAATTCAAAATAAGGTGAAAAAATAAATATTTTTAATCAAATAAATTACAGCGTATTTGGTACATAAAAAGGTAAGTTTTCACCAAATTTCGTCAAAAAATTTTTTTTTTTTGTAAAAGATAAAAATAAAAAACCAAAAACTTGGTTTATTAAATTTTTTACATAAATTTTGAGGTTATGTTAAAAAAGTGTAAATACAAAAGTTTTAGATCTTTTTATTACCTACAACTTTGCCATTTGACTTTTTTCGATAGGACTTTTAGTTTTGCCGGAAATCGAGAAAAACCGTTTTTTACCCTTAAAACTCACCCCCATCCCCTTCCCGACCTCAGATCGCCCGTAAATTATTTTTCCTTCCATTTTTATAATATTCCCCTTCTTTTCTAATGGGTTGCATCCTACTATAATTTTTTTTTCACTTTTTATTATTTTTAAAGGCTTTCTACCCTGGTCTAATTTGGTAAATACACGATATTTAATATAAAGCTATTAAATATAACTTAAATTTTGAGACTTCGAAAACCTAAGTTTCTTACGTGACCATGATCGCTGTAAAGCATTCGAATATCGTAAATCAATGCCACGTCGAAAAAAATTTATTTAAATGTCACTGTGTTACTCCAAATAATAACCTATCTGTAAACGAAACTTCATTCAAATCCGTCCGGCCGTTTTAACATGAAAAAGTAACAAACATATAAACTTTCACTGTTATAATAGTTCTGCGGTTATATTATTACTCATAAACTAATGAGTATAAATAAATACATGTGTATTCAAACATAATATTAAAAACTGATTTAAAATACCTTCTGCATAAGTCGTATTGTAAGACAATGATGTTTCTCCGTCAAAATAAGTTCATAGATGTGTTCTTGTCGTTTTGTTTCTCTGTCGCCAATTGATCTGAAAGTTGAAAAATATTTATTAACTACTTATACACAAACTTTCCACAACTTATAAAATTCAAATCTTAAAATTAAATATTAGTTAGTATTATAATATTTTTGAAATAATTATTTTAAAGTCCTTCGAGCCGGACATAAAAAAACACATTTTTATTTTCAAACAAATATAATATACTAGCGATTTAGTCACTTCATTCGGGTGCGTCGTTATGTGCCAAGCAGCCCATATGTTACTCTAGATCATAATCTGTCAAAATTTCATCCAAATCCGTCCAGCTTGTTTGTTTGTTATAACGTAACAAACGTACACGCACATACAAACTCGCAATTATACATAATCCTATTTAAACTCACTTAGCAAGTCCTTTGGGTGCACCAGCGGCCCACGTGTCGGGCTCACACGCTCCTAGGCCCAAGAGTATTGCTTCCTCGCCGAGTTGGTCCGGTGTGATGTACACTTCAGGCCACTCCGCGCCCGCCGCGTCGTCTGATGCACTGGAGAGTGTGTGTTAGTTATTTTTAACCGACTTTCAAAAAGGAGGAGGTTCTCAATTCGTCGGAATCTTTGTTTTTTTTATCATGTATGTTGACCGATTACTCGAAGATGCCTGGATCGATTTGGATTTTTCTTTGTTTCGAAGGGTATACTTCCCAGGTGGTCCCATTGAAATTTTATCGAATCAGTCGAGCGGTTTTTAAAAAATCAACAATAAATATATTTTTAAAATAAATTGCTTAATCGATTTCGAAAATATCTGATTACGTATCTATTGTAAATGAAAACCCCCTTTTAACGGTTTAGTTATTTTTTTACATTTTAGTGCCTGGAAGTCGGTTTTTTATTAAAGTTTTTATGTGTATAATATTTTACATCACAATGCGCCAATATAATGATGATATTGATGTACTCTGGACAGATTCCGGCCACGGCGGCCAATCTCATTGAGACTAGCCAACTGCGCAGGAGATATTATAGTGCACAAGTGTACGCGCAGACACAACGTGTACTGTTCTATTCCATTCACTCTCGCTCAACTTAGGTATGTTACCGAGACTTTCTTAACAAAAATGCTCAATAATCAAATTTGGCCCGACCCGGGAGTCGAACGCTCCAGTTCTACAGCCGTACTTTAACTAGCCTACCGAAGCAGTATAAGCCTCTATGACTAATTTTGTTCAACGTATAAGTATTGCAATTGAAAGAAGTAATGTTGCCAGTATACTGTACACATAGCCTTGTAAGGACGCGCTTAATGTTATTTATTATTTTTTATTTCTTTTTGTGGCTATATCGTAACATTATTATTTTATATACATAGACCTCGATGTTCAAATTATTTTATATTTCTTATAGATGTATTAAAATTACTACTATTACTAATTATTTTATTGTAATGATTTAATATATTTATTATTAACTTAATTTATCACTAAGTATAGAAAGAAAAAAAATTGAATTATTCTTAACAAAACTTACTTGCTCTGATCATGCTTGTGATCTGATCCGTCTTTATCGTCGTTATAAATATGGCTCGTGCTACAAAAATATAAATGTTAAATTAACAATACTATTTTATACTATCTTGTATTTTCCTGTTTGAGACCACAGAAGAACAATATAATATGAAAAATATCATAAATACATGTAAAATATATTGGTGTTTAAACATACTTTTTTCTGTCCTGGCAACATCGTAATTTTAGTGGGAGTACAATACAAGGGCCAAAATTCAATGTTCATGACGATATTCATACGGGATAAGGTCAAATATAGGGATTATTTTAGATTTTGACAAATTTATAATTAATTTACCTTTCGTAAGATTCAATTATCGAAATTAGCGAAGCCTAAATAATAAAAAGAAGCTTTCATAGAGACGCTCACATTTTACGAAAAGAAACGGTCATGCAAATTTTGAAATATAATGATGTAATAACCAATACAAAATAACAATTGATAAAAAAAATACACAAAAATGCTGGCTGAAAAATAAAAATTTAAAAAATATTAAGAATATTATTGATAAACATTAATTTTAACATAATATTCTCATATTAAAATTATTTTTATTATCATATTACACGCATATAGCTTCTCAAATAATAATGTGCAGTGTAACATACATATATTTGACAAATATAATTTATTGCGAACATATAACAATTTCAACAGAACTACCATACTAAGACTCAACATTGTGTACATTGTTTCAATTAGACGTGAAATTCAAATTGCATACTTTCAATTCAACAGATAAAACAAAGAAAAGTATTAAAAAAATATAACAATAACTCGATCACGTCTACAACAACAATATCGTCAAGAGAAATATCAAACTACCTCCAAATAGACAGAAAGATACACAAGTAAGGCGTTGTGAATGATTCAAGAATCAGCTAGAAGTCTGTATGTGTGATGACGACCACGTACTGCTATGTAATATGTTCAATTCAGAAGCACTCTTAATACTATTATTTTTCAATATATATCAAAGAAAGTTTAAATTATTTATTTATACAAAGTTAATATTTTATTTTATGATATTTACAATATTGTTAAAACTTAGTATATTGTGTTGAATATTAAAAATGCTTCTAATTTAAATAACCTTCAATAAAACAAAATCAACAAGAAATAAACAAAACAATCTCAACCTATCAGAAACAACGAGTCGGAATGACGAAGAGAAAGAACGAGACGATGGTACGTGCGATGGGAAAATTAGAAAGAGATAGCGTCATCTTAACGAATTTTTATCGCGGTTTATACATAACATCGGAACACATTAAAGTTATTTATGTAATGTCAAATTGACAATAATTTTCCTTATTTCAGTTAGTATTACCACAGTCTACTAATCCATACAGTCGTCTAACAAAGGCGTCTAAAGAAGGCAATCGTTTGGGGCAAGCAGTAGAATCGCCCCCGACTGTTTATACATATTTTTATATGACACTCGGGAAACAGCTTTAGGGTTAACGACAACTGTAACTTCGAAACCGTTAGTAATTACAATTATAACTTTAAACCACTGCATTTCCAATAAAATCAAAGGCGATCATCTGTATGGATTTTTATACTGCGTTACTAAATTTACAAATTCAAAATTATATTTTAAAAATCGAACACCCAAACCCCAAATCCCTACTACCTTAACCCAAACCGCCCCAAATTAAAATTAAAAAAAAAAAGCAACCCAACCGCGATGAAAACACGTCAAAACAACGGTGACCGTATGCGCACTTACTGCACGCCGAGCTTGGTCGCGACGCGCCGCCACGGCGAGTAGCACCCGGTCGACTGCTTCTTGCTACCAACACCAATATCACCAATCACCCCTTGTATTGTTTAATCGAATGCACCCGATTATACGAATGGATGGATCAATTGAGGCAATGTAGGAGTTTAATTTAATATATGTTATCTTATTTGACTTAATACTCGAGTAATATTGTGAAGGTTCATAAGAATCATTTAAGTAATTTAAAGAGAAAGTAAGGTGTATTTCTAATTAAAGTGAATGTACTAAATAATCGTTTTTATTTTGCTTGAGATGTACTAAACATGTAAACATATATTAGTACCAATTAAATTCATTAAGCCTCAGTCCATCCAAATATCCAATTTTGTTATAAGAAGACATTATTTTCCCCAAACAAATCTAAAAAATAGAAAACGTAAATAGCTTTAAAAAATAAAACACGAGAAAAGATACCGAAAACCAACGAAAAAAAACGCTAAATCAAACGAACGGACAAAACAAAACCAAACTATCAACCACAAAGCAAATATACAATAGCAAAGAAGGACATTGAGTGTAAGATACATAGTGGTAATAATAAAAAAAACGTGTCTCATACTTGTGTATCTTCTTATAATCAAACCGTGAACGTGAACCAAAATTTAGGGCCCTCCATTAAAACGTATCGGAAGTTCGATCCAATCGATTTAAACACATTATCGTACGCAAATAAATTCGAAAATGCATCATACAGAGCAAAATGGCGTCCTCGTCCCGTGCCTTCAGGATCGTTGCAATGAAAAAATAAAGCAGCAAAACATATGCCATACAAATTATACTTAAAGTTTACGATATTACGCGGCTATTATAATTTTATTATTTATATTTTTATTCTTATTATTTACATATTAATTACGGCTGTGCTATTTAGAATGGTTGACCTACCTATTGGTGCTTTGAGATTGTCCGGACACAGAACTTCGCTTACTACTCTTCCCGCTACTTGCACTCAACGATTTCCCCACTGAAGACTGTAATGAGAACTTTTAAAGCTTTAAAATGATAATAATCACATTTCGCATAAAACCATCAAATCTAATATAAAATAATACTAAAGATGAACATTACCTTTGAAGATTTAGGTTTATTGCACTCCACTATGTAGTCTTTGCACACGTTTTGATGTACTGTCATGGTACAATCTGGAAAATATTAGATTTACTTACATATTATGTCGATAAGCTATTTTCATTTTAAGCACATATAGGTATTATTTATAATTTTATTATTTGCAAATGTTTGACAATTTTACTATTCTATATGCAATATGAAACTGAAACGCCGAAATCAAGGCAATAAAAATATCTATTAAACATAATATAGCAAAGAAGTCTGCAATAACACAGAGAGTCGTGGGCCTCCAAAATGCGATTATCAAAAAGAAAATTGACTCAATGATCCGTATATTTGACTAAATATGGCATAATTCACGTTGCTTTTTTACCGTATATTTTTATATTCTCGCTTCGATAATTAAAGACTACACGTAAATAAGGTATACTATCGACTTAATATAAAAAAATCATTCAATTAGGCCTTTGAATTCAAAGTAACGGAAATATCGCCAAATACTAATAACGAGTTGCAAGTTACAGTATACCGGTCAACCTTAAAGCCATCTCCCGACTGTGATATAAAAATTTGTATGGAAGTCGGGAGCACGTTGTCTCGCCTTCATTAGACAACTGCATGGATTAGTGTCTGTGATATCGGTACGAGAAGGATTTGACAACACGTTTGGCTCAGTTTGTAGTGCTTGTTGTATTTGCTGTGCCAGCGGTCGGGGTTTCGAATCCCGCTGCAGGCATTAATTTTTGTGATGAGCACGAATGTTTGTACTCCAGTTATGGATGTTTATATTTATAATGTGTATGTACATACTTAAAGTTATATAATATGTGTAGTGTATCAAGTATCTGATATCCATAACACAAGCCTCGTAGCTTGGAACTAAATGGTGCTGTGTGTTAATGTCCCAACATATTTATTTATTATTATTTATTTATATGTACTTACTCTCGCAATACAAGGCGGGCTGGTCGGCCAGCTCGCGCGCGCACCAGTCGCAGTGCCCGCCCGCCACCGCCGCCTGCCATGTGTGCGAGCCTTTACGAGATTTGTCCTGGAAGGAATTATGTAACAAAGTTATTTAAAACTAGCTATCGTTTACAAATCCACAACCGAATTTCACTATGTGAGTGATCCTTTACAGTATAAAGAAGTAAAAAACAATGCATTAAAAATCACACATTTTTGTTTCACCTTCACATCGATCAAAAAAGTACTAGATAAATTATATGCGACAAAATATGTCCTCACCGAATGAGCGCTCATTTTAACATTTGAGCGTGTTTTTATTTTATTTTTTTGTGAAAACACCTTTAAGTATTGCTTTTAATCCCTCCACGACCGCGGACACGCCGGCGTGTCAGTTAACAATAGATTTCTTAGAATTTTAATTAATGTCTTAGAAATTTACCTGGAGGTGTTAAGGTTCAATTTACATTGTTGTACATTTATTTCAACTGGAATAATTACCTAAACACAATTAGTGAGTTTTAAAAGAACTTTTAAATGAGTTTGTGTATCTAGTACTTTTTTGATTGATGCTCTTTCACGCTCAAATGACTAGATTTAGAATAAATACACAAATAGATTATCATCTGGAGTACGCCACTGTCAATGATAAAATTTGCCAAAAGGTACATAAAAATATAAATACAAATGACATTTGGTGACACTAAAGCGAAGCGAGGATAGGTCCCAAGTTAATAATAGAACTATCTTTAACTATAAATACATATATCTATACATATAATAAAATCGTAACTAAGCCGAATCTGTACATTAAATATTTTTCTGAAAATCTTATTGAAACAGACATTATTATCGATACAGAGGCCGAATCTATAGTTTTTAGAATTTTTGTCTATCTGTCTGTCTGTCTGTTACCGCATCACAGAAAAACTACTGGAAGGATTTTGATGAAATTTAATATGGTGATAGCTGGTTATCCGGGTCAACATATAGGATACTTTTCATTGCGGGAAAATATCTCATTTCTGAGAAAAATTGCAAAAACTTCAATGTAAGAGTATACTAATCTGTAAAACCTAAGAATTTGGTTTTTGGTCATCTAAACGCGGGCGGAGCCGCGGGCAATACTACTATAGAATAATAAGCTAACATACTTTCTTTTTTCTGAAGAACAAACTGCCCCGTTTTCGTCTTTTTTCAGCATGATGATCATACGCCACCCTGTTTTAAAAAAAATCAACCTTATTGCGATGCAATGAAGTGTCTTTTTGTATGGCACATGCAACATTAAAAACTCATGAAATCTAAACAAACATCAAGCGAAGCGTAGTGCTTAAAAACATGCGCAAACAAATATTTTATTAAGTAAAAAATATAATATTTTATATTAAAAATATTTTGTTGATAAAATTATTTATATGAATATTGTATAAAAATGCGTAAGGTAAATAAATATTCACTTACACACCTTACCTTTAATAGTGTATCTAGACTGACTTTTACTGCTTTAACCTTTAAATGTGAGCGTATTCTTTCTTTTTTTTAATACTTTTATTTTTCACTGTCAAGAATCCTTGACGAAATTCAGTTAAATTCTGGACTTAATAAACGATTCTAGTTTGTATTTTGATTAACAACGTCGTTTCATAGTCTCAAGTCTTCTATACTTGTAGTAAAGTAGTGCTCGTGTTAAAATAATTTAATTTTAGCTAACATTTTAGAGTGCAAATAGTTTTTTCGGTAATGTTTGGAATTCATGGACATACTACACGTCGCTACTAATTTCTCAGTATGATTAAATGTTCTTTCATATAAAATATTTCTTTTAACCTTTGTCCTTTAAAAACCAACAAATCCTAATTATTCTAAACCTTAATTCGACACTAAAAAATTATTACAAATATAGAAGCTAGAATAACTTCAGTTCACCCCAAATATATCTGTTACCTTGTTACCGGCAATGTATGTAATATCGGGATTCTATAGAATACCTAGGCAAATATAAAAAAAATATATCTTATCTAACCATTATATTATCTAACCATAATCATTTGATATTTGCTTAATTTTTGTACTTCATATTCTCAAACATTTATCCTAATCTAATTTGTTTCGCATCTCAATTTGTATAACCCCATTTGAGTACATATAATACATATTATAGGCATTCTACAAAATGTCGGTATCAACACATTAGCGGTAACGCATCCCTAACAAACTCACTGTTCCAAGAAGGCCAACCGGTGGAGGCCCAGATCCTGCGCACTCCTGCGCGGCGCGGGGGCGGGCGGGGCGTCCTCGTCGCTCTCCGTCTCGCTCGCACCGCCGCGAGTCATGCTGGCACCGAGCGAGACAGCGATAGGTTTGTTTGTGTCAAAGTGTCTAAGTGTTATGTTGTTTTGTCTCTTTCTCTTTTAAGCGCATAGCGTTGTGTGAGACAGTGTTTAAGTGTTATGTGGTTTTGTTTTAGAGATGCCTCGAATTTTCGGTTATATTCGGCGTATTTATCGATGCTCGAACTTTCGGTTAATTTGCCAAATATTTAAATAGTATTTTTAAAAATTAATATATGCTATTTATTGTAATATAGGCTTTATTCTAAGAACTGTTCATAGTGTTTGCAAAACACAAACACTACCTTGTGTAACAATAATATATTAATTTGTTTCAATAAAAAAAGTTAAAAAAGCTAAGATATTGACAAAATGAAAAAAAAAAGTAGAATTACATCATTCAATTTTTACAAATTGTACGAAAATGAACCCAATAATCGGTCCAATATTTAGTTTCGTACATATTGGAGTGATTTGGTCGAACATTCGTGTTTGTAAACCCCGGTTCGGAGTATCATTATTTTGTTTGAAATATTGTTGTTATTCTGTCTCTTTCTTTTTTTGAAGGCGAAAAGCGTGAAGATTTAATATAACATAACACTTAAACAACACTAGTAACACTATACTTTTGTTCACTTTCCTAAGCGTTAAGCTTACAAAAGTGTGTGATGGTTATAAAAGTATTAATGATCGAACCTGTGACCTTCACGGTGTAGTCCCATATTCAATAAATTGTATATAGTTTTGGGCAGTGTAAATACTTTTGTAAATACCATAATTTTAAACATTAAAAATAATTATTTCAAACTATATACTCTCTCTATTTGTAATTATTTAAAAATATGGTAATTAACAATAGTAGTAATATTAAAAAGTACAAAAGCCAGCTTTTGTTTTTAGCTGGTTGATAATGTTTGGTGCCTTTTCCACGGCTAAGCAAAAAACGGTGCAAACAATAAAACACTGACTTTAGGACATGCACATACATATTCCTTAAAGATATCAAACACCATGCACAAAATAAAAAAATATACTATTTTTTTTTTTAAATTAATAAGATTTTGTATTAAACTTTCATTTACGCTAACCAAACAAATTATTATTTAAAATATCATATTTTTTACTTACTGTGGCAATTAATTTCCTATTTTATACTAAAGATATCGTCATATTAAAATATATTTAAAAAAAATCTAGAAATATCATGGAAACAATAAAAAATAGCCTATTAGTATAGTTAGTAATATTTACACTATGTGAATAATTTATTAAAATAAATCTATCTTTTCTAGGGATACTATTAAATTTAGTTATATGTAAGTAAATATTTATAATGAACTTTTCATAGACTTAACGACCCTTTCATGTGTGTAACTTATATTTATAAAATATTTTGTATTTGTGTTTGTGATTTAAAGTTTTAAACACATTTTTTATTTCTTCGTCAAAAAAAGTTAATAGGCTGCTAAATTACTATTTACCATAATACTTTCTTAGATTTACGCGAATATAAAACTATAATATGAGTGTCCGTCAAGTCTGTAACGGTTAAGAAAAATATTGTAAATGTTGATCATGTAGCGTTGTGATGAGAAAATAAATCCTTACTATCATTATAAATGCGAAAGTACTATGTATCTGCCTTTTTGTTACCTTTTCACGCTTAATCTACTGAACCGATTTAGATTAAATATGGTATGGAGATAGTTTGAGTCCCTGAGAAGAATACATGTAGAATAATTTTTATCCCGGATATTATTCCTTAAGGGGGTGAAAAGGAGGATAAAAGTTTGTATGGTGAATCAATCATTTCTCAAGTAAGTGATATAAAACTCATCATAACTATTTTAATATAGTCTACCTATTCCATACTAAGCATCATTTTGAAGTAATGGTAAGTGTGTAAGTCTTACGCGTTGGCGGGCGGCGCGGGCGGCGGCTGCACGGCGGCCACGATGCTGGGCGTGGACACGGACTTCTGCAGCGGCAGGCGCGGCGCCAGGCGCGCGGCCGGCGACCCCGCGCGCCCCGCCGCGCGCAGCGCCGCCGTCACCTTCTCGAACTCCTTCTGTCGCGTTCCCGGGTCGTGTGTTACTTTAGAAGTCTACCTCATACTCTCTCTCTCTCTCTCTGTGTGTGTATTATACACATAAATCCGTCCAACCTTTTTATAGTACATTCACGTTAAGGAAATATAGGAATAGTAAATGGATTAGCTTAAAAAAGGTCACTAGAAGACTAAATTTAGATTTTCGAGGCACCAGACCCGTTGCGTCATCCGCCGTCTTGTCTTTAAGGGTTGATTTTTATTTATTGAATAACTCGTTTATTTTTAATTTTAGGCGACAAAAGATATTATATTTAAAAAAATAAACTTACAGCGAGATCATTGTCATTTAATGAATGTGTTGAATGTCGGACCGGCCTCGGCACTTCGCCTTCTGATTCCATAGACGAGAGCGAAGCGCTATGGCCATTGAGTGTGCTGAAAAAATATTACAATTAAGTAACAAATCTTTAGTAAACATGTCTTAAATTCAATCGGTTTGTATCATTTTATAGTACAAAGCAAAAAACTCTATTGCGCTAATTATTTTAGTATAAGCTACTTTGTTAAACAGTACTTATAGTAATCATTTGAAATGAAAAAAAGTGAATAAAGGTAAATATTTCTAAAATAGATTCAAACCCCGAGTTTTGCACTGCATTACTTCGTACATTTTCAACCCCGTATGACCAACGATGACCACTTGTTTTATATTGAATTAGAAAATGATCATGAGGTAAAGATACATATTATGTTTTAGAAAACCTAACTAGCTTTCAGAAGACATATGTTTGCTTGTGATCGTACGGCACTCATTAGATTTATATTCATAAATAGATTGTACGAACCGTTTGAAAATGTTATGATGATATGATTTTAATTAAACATATCTTCACCTGGAAATGGTTGCTAAGCTATGGCCTGATTCCCTTCACATTAATGGGAGACCAGCCTGTGCCCAGCAGTGGGACGTTCATAAAGGCTATATTAAAACGTAGTACTATACCTTCTCTGTCTCTGCGCGTCATGTAACCGCGCACCGGGCTCGAGCGCTGCCCACGAGCTACGTCTCCCTTCGTCACGTCTCTCCCACATACCCCATTGTCGAGATTCAGCTGTGAATTGTATTGACCGTATTAAGAGCTTTATTAAGCATTTAGTAGTAATACTTGTTATTTCATTAATACATGAGTGCATGCAATATTTGCTAACATGTCTGGCTGCCGGTCCGGAGATGTTGAGTTCAAATCTCGGATCGGGTCTTGGTTAGGTATTCTAATTCTCCAACTTCGGGCTGTCATTGACATTCTTTTATAGAAAAACTCTAACTACTTAAACCGACGCGGGACTCGAACCCAGAACCTCCGGATCTACAGCAGTGCATGCTAACCTCTAGGGTCTAGACCAACAAAACAGTTGTAATACCTGTGACTAGATTACATCGAATATTTTCATTGATAATTTATTAACTTTTTTTTATAGTGGGATATCATTCTAAAAGTTTGTTCAGTATAGAAAATGAATAAAAATAGTTTATATGTTTTTAACTAGATGGCGCTACCGGTTTTCTAAATCGCACTATGGTTTAGTTTACTCTGAAGTTATTTTTTTTAGATAAATAAATAGTCTTTGTTCTCATTTAGTTGTTTTATTGATGAATCAGATATACAAAAGAGGTTTAAAAGATTGAACATGGTCCTTCAAGCCGGATATAATACGCGTGACCGATTGAAGTAGGAAGTACCGAGTGTTCATTCCCTTAGACAACTAATTATTGTCAAAGGTGAAGCCGAAATTCTTAAAGTAAAGAAGCAAAGGAGTCTGGTGAACAAGCAGCAGGCCAGAAAACCCCTCAGAGTAACCAGGTAGTGGCATTCATTCTATTACAATTTTGTCATTATTGCTTAATGCAAAAGGCTTTTATTATAAATAAAAGCAAAATCATTGCAATCAAGGATATTTTACCTACTATACTTAGAAACATTTTCATCACTTACCACTTCCTTTTCTACTTTGAGGATAGAAGTCCAGGTGGGTAGGCGACGAGCACTCAGGCTCGACCACGCCATCTTTGCAAAGCGACGGACAAGATGTACTCAGACGACAGGTACCTGTGGCCTGTAATAAATCAAAAATATTCTAAACGGTTTATTTAAATAAACACTTGTAAATTAATTTTCTTATTCATACGCAACTACGTCTTCTAATATGAAAGAGAATTTCAAACTTTCTTAAATATTGATTTTTTTATTCAGTATTTTTCGTCGTGCTGTGACTGTATTAACAGTGCTTCGTACACTTCATTATAATATTTTTTTTTTAAATAAAAACTTCCGCTCCCGTTTTCCTTAAATTTTAACATTTTTAATATGGTCCACTATCGTGAATGGGAATAGGAACCCCATGATACCCCGGTATAAAAAGTAGCATATAACCTGGTCTCTCTTATCATTAGAAGACCCATTCAAGTTACTTTTAAAAAGCAGCTTTAAAAGTTACCTAGATAAATTTTAATAGTATAATCTCTTCGACGCTCTGGAATCTTACAAATGTCCATACTAAAAACTACTATAAACTAATATGTCAATTATTTTAAAACTACAAACGGTTAATTAAAAATATATCAGCGCATATTCTTTAACATATAAATTGCATGCATATAGCACGAATTTTGATTTTCCTATGAGATCTTATAATATGGTTAAGTAAAAATATCGTCCCACCAATAGTGGTAAAGGGGCCGCTCGCATACGCTGTACCGCCGCATGCAACCGTCTTAATTGTTGAAGACTATCTTCAAGCAAGCCCGGACTGTGTGGCGTCACGCTTATAGTAGGCACCTGGGAACAAATTGAAAGCGTCATCTTGATTAATTTCGTTCATCACGGCCATTGTCACTGAGATTAGCTAAAATATCTAAGAGTAATTATTATAGTGAACGTATGTGTACCCAAACATTTTCCAAATTCGCTTTCATAGTATGTTGAAAGGTTTCACAGGTGGTTTAACACCTCCAGGTAAATTTCTAAGAAATTAATTAAAATTCGTGTCCGCGGTCGTGGAGGGATTAACATTTGTAACTGTTTTTTTTTTCACTAAGCAACACCAATTAAAGATCTTCTGACTGATCCTGCTACTAAGCTAAGGAACTTAGAACTAATCTTATAAAATGCATAATACTGTCTTAGATTTACGCGAATATTTGACAATTTAAATAAAATAAAACAACTAGTGTCAGTTTCTCCCGTAACCATAATTTCTGTGAAGCATTTGAAACGTCGGGAACCAAAAATCAAAATAAATCCGCGAAAAAACCAAAAATGTAGTTTTATTTTATTTAAAAAATCATAAAATGCATGCATTCTTTAAGCTTACTTCTTAAAATTTCAAGATTAATTTTTAGAAAATACTCAATTTTTGGTTCCAGACGTTTCAAATGCTTTATAATTTCTCGTTCCCTCGAATGGTTCCAAAATCTCTTTGAATTTCGCAACCAAAAAATGCGTTGTAACCAGCTCGTATAAACTAAAATTTAACTTTTTAAATATTTGTTTCCTCCCAGTATAAAGTTGTTTCTACCATAATAAAAGAAAGTTACATTGGTTCTGTCAAATTTATTTTACACCACTGTTTTAAACAACTTATAACTAATATTATATGAGTATTGTTTATCTAAGTATAATAAAATATATATGAATGTCAATTTACTTGTATCGGTACCTGTGCCCTGGCAGCGGCCATAGTGGGCGGTTGTGGTACGTGCTCGGTCACTTCGTCCTCGCTGCTGTCGGAACGCGAGTCCGAACTGCCGCCACCTTCGTCTGCTGAATCATAGAAAAAAAAGAGTCAGTTTAAATCATACTTAATTTAATGAGAAATTATAACGACATAAAAAAACCTAAAAGTTTCTCCACAACCATAACTTCTTCCCTTAAAGCCAGATTTTTTTTAATTTACCGAATCTCGAGTTATTGGCTACTGCTCATTCAGTAAAGTAACTAGAGTCATTATAGTTCACAATAAGCGAAAATATCGAACACATGCAACAATAAACCCAGATTAAGCATCGTCTCAATTTTTGAAGTTAATCAAAAGTTATAGTATATTAACATCTCCAGGTGAATTTCTAAGAAATTATTTAAAATTCTAAGAAATCTATTGTTAACTGACACGCCAGCGTGTCCGCGGTAATGGAGGGATTAAGTGATAACTGTTTATACACCGTTAAGTAACCTATGATTTATCGAGTGAATGAGTAAAATTAGTTATGAAAAGTCCAAAATGAGCGACTCTCATAGAACAATTTGGACCACTTGATAAATCATCGGTTTTACTTAAAAATTCAAAGAGTTGTCGAGCTTTTCCAATAATATGACAAATTAACTTCAAGCTTACGCTAGATATTACAACGGTTTCGAGTTAGATTTATACTTTGTTACAATTATTATTACCAAACAAGTCGTGGCATGAGTTTACACCTAAATGTATCGTATATACGCTGTGTAGGTACCACATATATAAACTTTATTATGCAGCTGTTTTAATCCAAAATAAAATAAATAATTCACATATAATAAAATTGTAATTAAGCCGAATCTTTTTTCATTGAATATTTTTTGGAAAATGTTATTGAAATAGACATTATTATCGATACAGGGTCAACATATAGGATACTTTTTATGGCGGGAAAATGTCTCATTTCTGAGAAAAAATACAAAAACTGCAATGTTTAGAGTATACTAATATGTAAAATCTAAGAATTGGTTTTTGATCATCTGAATGCGGGCGGAGCCGGGGGCAAAGCTAGTACCATTCTAAAAACAGACTAGATTGTATACGTTATCATATATATAATATGTAACATATCATTATTAATAAATCATTAATATAGGCAGTGGTAGCCCAGTGGTAACGCGCTTGCTTGGGAAACCGAGTGAAGCGAGTTCAAATCCCGGGTCTCGCACCTCTGATATTTTCATGTGCGAATCATTTCTAACATGATTACCACTTGCCTTACGGTGAAGGAAAACATCGTGAGGAAACCTGCATGTCTGAGAAAACCTTGCAAGTTTTCGAAAGACATGTGAAGTCCGCCAATCCGCACTTGGCCAGCGTGGTGGACTATGGCCTGATCCCCCTCGTATGAAGGGAGGCCCGTGCCCAGCAGTGGGACGTTAAAAGGGCTGAATACAATGCTGTCCTAAATATTTAACTTTCATCACATTTAAACAGACTAAATTAAGAAAAGTACACCATTTTGTAAACGGAAACTTTTCTAAAATGTCGTCTAATTCGCCCGTTAGACTTAACTTTGCGAGTTGATTGAAGTAAAAAGCAAAAGCCAACTCGAGAGCATAAAATGTCCCATAATTTGCCATTTCCGATGACGATCCACTTAAAATTTTATAATTATCTCGAGTTATAGACTGGAAAATCCTTGCTATCGGATATTGTTTCAGACGAGAAACGACAGGAGGGTGAATTATGTTAAACGTTAATTTGCAAATAATTACAAACTTTACATCGCTCTAATCATTTTAATTATCGTATATTTGATAACCTGTTGTAGACTTCATTACTTTAACTTAATAACTAGATGACCTGCTTGAACAAGCGCATTGCAGATCAAGTTGGAAATATTAACATTAAGTTCGTCAGACGTACCTACCTACTAATCATAATGAATATATATAGAAACTAGAAATAATAAAAATGAACCTGCAGTTTAACGTAGTTTATATATTAGTTTCTTACATTTACGCGAATATTTGACATCCATACTTACTTAATATTATAAAAAGTGTGTTTGTTTGTTTGTCCCTCTTTCACGTCGAAACAAAGTGATGGATTGACGTCATTTTTTGTATAGAGATAGTTGGAGGGCTGGAGACTGACATAGGCTACTTTTTACCGCGGAAAATAATCTCATTCCTACAACAAAACACGTTATAATACAATCCAAAAAATATTAATGATCAGAATTACTTGAAACTTGATGTTAATGCTCTTCAATAAAATTAAATAATTTATACATGTTTTAGCATTTTTCGAAATTAATCCTGTAAGGGGGTAAAATAGGGGATAAAAGTTTGTACGAAACCTACCTTTTTAGATTATATACTCGTATACCTTTTATATACCTTTTTAGATATGGATTTTTTTGTAGTTTTAGCGCGAGCAAGCCGCGGGTTCTGCTAGCTTTAAATAAAACTATCTTTTCGAATATCGTTTTATTTTGATTTTTAGTTCCTGACGTCTCGAATACTTTATAGCAATTAGTCTCGGGAGATATAGTAAGTTAAAAGATAGTAAGTTTATATATTTTTTGCAATATTCTTTATATCTATTACCTACTCGTATTATAAAATACTTTCATCGAAAATTGTAAATATACTAAATCAAAACTTGTAAAAATACAATTTTTACGAGACACAAGTGAGATTGCCTCTATCGAAATTAATTCAATAATTATAATGGAACATTTCCTTTTAACCAAATTCTGTATTGCGTCAATCCTGACCTCGTAATCGATGCTAGCCTAATCCTAGCGTAATCCATTTAACCTGGAAAAGCTTAATGAAATCATAGGTTAAATGAATTTGTTTTGATGAGAATGCTAAGTATATAATTTCATAAACTTAACTTTCACAACCAATTATTAACAAATGTAAGTCATATCGGATCAATTTGTACTACTATCGTACTATATACATACACTAGCATCGTCCGCGGCTCCGCCCGTGTTCAGATGACCAAAAAGCAAATTCTTAGGTTTTACATATTAGTATACTTTTACAATGCAGTTTTTGTATTTTTTCTCAGAAATGAGATAATTTCTCGCGGTAAAAATTATCCTATATGTTGGCTCGGATAACCAGGTATCACCATACCAAGTTTCATCAAAATCCCTCCAGTGGTTTTTCAGTGATGCGGTAACAGACAGACAAAATTCTAAAAACTATAGATTCGGCCTCTGTATCAATAATAATGTCTATTTCAATGAGATTTTCCAAAAAATATATAATATACAGATTCGGCTTAGTTACAATTTTATTATATGTACTTATACTAGTATAGATATGTTTTCCTCAACATTGTTACCGTATAGTAGGTATATACCTCTTTGTATCATCAAAATATCGTATTATGACTCTTCAAAAAATAATAAATAATAACATTAGGTAGTTCTTGATATACTTTTAAATTTCAGAAGAGCTTTTTCATTACATAGTTGTAGTTATCTATACATATAATAAAATAGTTTAAGGATGTATGTTTGTTACTCTTTCACGCCAGAACGGCTGAGCAGATCTGGATGAAATTTGACACAGAGATAGATTATAGTCTTGAATAACACATAGGCTACTTTTTATCCTGGTAAAATGTACGGTTCCCATGGGATAGATTTGTTTGTTTTTTGTAGCAAAAGATATATCTAACAGCCTATGCTCCATAGCATCTTGGTTGATAGCTACCAATTAGTAAAAGAATTATTAAAATCGATTCAGTAGGTACTTTAAGAGTTTATCGATTACAATAAAACATAATATCTTCTTTCCTCTTAAGCTATTATCTAATAACGATATATGAGAACAAGTACTTAATTAAGTAGTTAAATAAAACCTAGGCACATGTCTTTAGCAGAATGCGTTTAGAACTTTCACTTCAGTGAAATAAAAGTTTCGACATCGCATCTGCATTATGCTTAAAAATTAATTATTAATCGCAAAAAGCGGCACGTAACAATACGTAATGACGCGAATGAGGCTACATCGGTGACCTAGTTCGCGCTATCAAGGCTGCATTTGAACGTAGAAAAACCAGTCTATTTGAACCCTTGTCAGAGATGATATCCGCACAATTGAGATAAGAGAAGAGGTCTTTTCAATTTGGACACTTGGAAACATTTGTGCTGTCATAAAGCTTTTGATACAATATTTTACAAAAACCCCACTATGATATAAATCATTTGTACTAACAATGTCGTGCCTGTGAGTTATTTTTATACGTGATTCACTTAAAACAACTGGATAGAACTTGCTTGAATTTTATATGCATATCTAAGTACATTTTTTTTCGACATTAAAACACAGCACCATCTAGTTCCATGGTAAGCTACGAGACTTATGTTATAGATACGAGTTGGTTGATACACTTCACATAATAATATAACTTTAAATACATTCATATTATAAATATAAACACCCATGACTGGAGTACAAACATTCGTGCTGATCACACAAATGATTGCCCCCAGCGGGACTCGAACCCGCAACCGCTGGCACAGCAAGTAGGGTCACTACAAACTGAGCCAAACGTGTCGTCAATATGAGGTACCTTCATTTTATTTTTGGAAAATAATGATGCCTCCCGGGAAAGATTTTTTTTTTATCGTAAATCTGTTCTTATGCGGTAAATTACTGCATCAAAATTGAGATACCTAAATTGTTTTCATGGCTTGTTACTTATGTCAATTTTACGTAGGTACCTTTTAATTTTTATTTCTGAATTTTTTATGATTCTCGCGGGGAATGAATATGAATATTAATCGTTATAATATCTAATGTTAATAATTAAGAGTATTTTTTATTTCACGAAATTAATAGCTTTCTACGGCTGTGGGTAGGGTTTTCTACGGGAGTGGGAAATTTTAAGATAATTCAGTCATTACATATAAATAACTCGACAGATTTTAATATCAATCGGTCTTATTATTTATTACCTATGCAATGGCCAAGTCATTAATTAACATAAGATTTATCTTAGGAAACGTTTCCTGCAAATTCCTGCATTTTCATTGCATTGATTGAAATATAATAATCGTTATATTGGATAATAATCGGTCGAATAGACGCTTTGTTACGATTTAGTTACAATTTAATACTTGTTTTACATTTAGAAATAATTTTGGTGGCGGAAAAATATCTAAAATTTCTTTGGGATGTATATACATAGGTATATGGATATGTTTAATAAAAGGAAAGTTATCTACAGAGTTGATTAAAATATTATTTATTATAATATTTTACTTAAGAAAAGGTATATAAGCTTAAGTTTGTACTTAAATATAATTTAGGTAAAAAAAAAACATTTAATACTTCTATTCCGTATTATTTAATATAATAAATGTGAAAGTTTGTGAGTATGTATGGTTGTTTGTTACTCTATCCCGCCAGAACGGCTAAACGGATCTGGATGAAATTTGGCACAGAGATAGATTATAGTTTGGATTAACACATAGGCTACATATATATTCCGGTTAAATGTACGGTTCCCGTGGGATAGGTTTTTTTTTGTTTTGGTAGAGACGAACCCGAGCGAAGCGAGGGTGAATCGCTTGTTTAAATAGTTTAAATTATATAACAAAAATTTTATGCATACAAAGACATCTCTAAACTGAACCACCCACCTTTTGCGAAGCCGGAGCAAACCGCTAGTATAACATAATTACCATATAAATTTTATATGCTCTAATAACAAGACAATTGTTAAATAAATGCGTATATATTAAGATTTACCTATAGTATCTAAATATTGAAGAAACTATGATACAAATGCCAGTTTACTTTAAGAGGCAGAGTAACAGTTATTGGCTCTTATACGAGATATAGAGGTTAAAACCCTCTACGACTTAAATTTGGATGCCTGTCACGAACAAAACACTTAAAATTCAAAGAATCCGTTCACAAAACGGTAATTCGCCAATAGACCCGGTAAATATCTGGTAAAGGTAAAAATAAATAGGTCGTAGCAAATAGGGTGTTCAATATATTAAAGAGACGCGGTAAATCTGCATCTACTCTATATATACTTGTTGTGATACAAATAACAATGTAGTATTTTCAGGTAAATTGTTCACGCGATAATTCAAGTTTTCTTATGGGAACGCATGCATCTTGCAACGAGATCCGTGATATAATGTTTCAATCGCAGTTGGTTAAGCGTGATCGTTACAGGTATAAGATAGGGTCGTTTGCTATGTTTTTATTTTAATGTAGAGATTAAAATTACTAAATATATATTAACTAGCAGAACTCGCGGCTTTGCTTGCGCTAAAACTACAAATAAATCTCTAACAAAAACTTTTTAACAAAAAAATAAAACCCGACTTCAAACAAAAGCACTAAAAAGTAAAAAATAACTGATTGGTAGTTTTCATTTACTATACATACCTAATCAAATATTTTCGAAGACGGTGTGCTTTGCTTTGTATCGGCTGGCACCGACTTCGAAATTATTTCATTAGGTATGTATAGTAAATGAAAATTACCAATCAGTTATTTTTTAATTATAGTGCTTTTGTTTGAAGTCGGTTTTTATTTTTTTTGTTAAAATTGATCCCATTGAAGTTTAGTAGACATCTTGCGCTCTTAATAGAGAAGAGACTATTTTTATTAGGCAGAAATAGATTAATAATGGGAGAAAGTTTTATAAAAATTCTATTAGTATCTATGCGAAAACTTTACCATGGAAGTATTATACACCAATGTTTGAGATCACATAATCTATCAAATTGGACGTAAATAACTACTTTTGTTTAAGTATAAACAAGTCCTAACAACAAAAGAACTCCACATTTTACAACTTTGTTCTTTCTATTCTTACAAAAGTAAGGGCTTTATCTGGAAAAACAATAATAATAAAAATATAATCATCTAAACAAACATAATTTCATAATGACCAACATATGTGAAAAACGAATTATGATACGATATCATTATTAAATTTAGATAATCGACATGAAATTCCGCGCACACTTCAGGCTTATAACATTGCAATTACAATCGCTATTAATTGCGCTTACACGATAAGAAAACAATGAGATAGGTGAAATGCTAACATGAAACATAGTTTATTTATTTTGAATATATATACAAGCTTCAACAATATAATTTTCGACGAATCTTTTTTATATATGAATATTTATTAAATTTTTCTAATATTCGCTTTAAAAGTAATCAAAAAAATGACTAGTTTTCAATTAATTTTAATTTAGTGGCTTTAAATGCAGCTTAACCTTAGATGTTCTGATTCTTTTGGAAGTCTTTCGCCGTTGTAGATTTTTAATTTGCGCCTCTAAAAGACACTATTATGTTTATCATTGTTATCAAAGAACAAACTATCTAGTTTTTCTTAATGCCTATCGCATTACTGACTAGAGATTTGCCCTTTCGCTTGGATACATCCCTATATGCTAAACAGTAGCCTATACGTATGTTATACCAGGTGTGTGTGTCAATATTTTTATGCGTTTTGTGCATATGCGTCCACCCAAATCCGTCCATCTTCATCCATACATCATGAAGGAGTAGTTCCAAATTTATAACTATACTAGCAGAACCCGCAGCTTCGCTCGCGCTAAAACTACAAAAAAAAACTCTAAAAAAGTAGATTTCCTACAAACTTTCATCCTCTATTTTACCACATTATGGGATAAATTTCAAAAATGCTTAAACACGTATATATTTAATTGCATTGAAGAGCATTATCAAGAAATTCTGATCATAAATATTTTTTGGATTGTATTATAACGTGTTTTCCCGAGGGAATGAGATTATCTGCCGCGGTAAAAATTAGCCTATGTCACTCTCCATTCCTTCAACTATCTCCACACAAAAATTCACGTCAATCCGTCACTCCGTTTCGACGTGAAAAAAAGACAAAAAAACAAACAAACAAACACACTTTCACATTTATAATATTAGTGTATGGATTCCGATTATTATATAGAATAACTTTAATTTATGCATAGCATAGGGTACTTCGAACAATCGATATATGTATATGCTAAGAGGAAATTAACTGCGAGGCGGACACGAGAAGTGCTTCCCGGCGGTTCCGGTGCCGGGGGAAAATGAGGTTGACATTATCCAACTTAAGGGTAATTTTGAACACAATGGAGGAACTGATATGTATTCTATTAAAGCCATTTGTTGTCTATGGCTCAATGGAAATATTATACATAATATTAGAATCAGAATAATAAAGAAAAAGCTTTACCTTTTCGTCTTCGTGTCTATATATTAGAACTTACACCTTATTTTTGTCGAATCTCTGTAGATTTCAGTGCAAGCAGCAATTATTAGTAAGATAATATGAATTACACCCAATGACGGACTGCAAGCAAATGAGGTTTTATTGTTTTGCTCTTTGGCATGGTTTGGTTTTATTTTGTTAAGTGATTTTGATAAATGATAACACCCTAACTTTATAAAGTTAACACATTATAGAAACCCTTTTTTTAAGCAGCGTTGGAGCATTTTTTTATTTTATTTCCATTTCCATGATTTTATCTCCATGTGCAATGTAACTCTTTTATAATTTTGATTTTATAATTTGATTTACCCCCTTAAAATATTCTAAGTAATTATATATGAAAAATAATATTAAAGTTAATTAAAAAAAACTTCATATAAACCTCAACCTACAAATAATTCAGTTTTATAACTACCATATATTCGCTTTCCTTTTAAATAGCTGGCATAAAGAGAATATTTTCTAAATAAGTCCATGTTGACTGAAATAGGCGAACCAGTTGTCACGAGCACAGATTTAATAATAGATTCTGAGCCAGGTGCTGCTAACTTGTTTAAAAGGTAGACATTTTTATAATAGAATATAGACTACAAATTGCACTGGATTAAAAATTACCGTATTTTAGTTGTCATTACAATTCATTGTATAGACCGACTAATACCACCAAAAGTCAGGATGTTTGGATCTGTTTGTATTTTTTATTTATTTTTAAATCTAAACACATAATAAAATTGTAACTAAGCCGAATCTGTACGTTAAATATTTTTTGGAAAATCTTATTGAAATAGACATTATTATTGATACAGATGCCGAATATATAGTTTTTAGAATTTTTGTTTGCCTGTCTGTCTGTTACCGCATCACAGAAAAACCACTGGGATTTTGATGAAAATTGGTATGATGATAGCTGATTGTCCGAGTAAACATATATGATACTTTTTACTACGAGAAAATATCTCATCTCTGAGAAGTCTATACTAATTACTAAACGTCAAAACGTAAGTAGGGACGAACCCGAGCGGAGCAAGGGTGAGTCGCTAGTATGTTAATAAGATACTAAAACGTTAGTTAGTAGTACAGTTGGGTAGTAGGTGTATCAACTTCAAAGTTACGATGACTACATGTTATGGAACAAAAAAAAATGCATATTTAAGGCAAAAGTTTACACACATAGATCCTGCTACTAAATTATAATGCCAAAAATTTATAATGCCTTACATATAATAATTATTGTCGTGAGAATAACTACGAAAATCGATTCAAAATCCCAATAATATGCTGTTGCAACTGAACACGTTTATGTTTAGGTACTTTAACATTCATTATGTTTAGTACTGAAGAGATTTTTAATATATTATTTATAGTACCTGGGCGATCGAAATTCGCTCACCGTTTTTTTTAGAAAAGACACCTTAGATATAGATAAACTTAAACATCAAAACCTTATATAAATACAAAATTTGATCCAAATCGTTAGAGCTGTTTCCGTGATACACTAAATATTTTTTTATATACATATACAAGAATTGCTCATTTAATGTTATGAAATAAAAAAATAATATTAAGAAATGTAGCAACTCTGTTGTATTTACCTATAAGATATATAGAAAGAAAAATTTTTTTCGCTTAAATTTCAACTAATTTTTATTTTTCCTTTGCTTTTGCTACAACAAAATTCAACAAAAAAATATAAAAATGTTAATAAGCAAAACATTAAGTACACATACGCTAGTATACACCACATATTAAGTGATATTTAATGGATATCCATTAACAGCGAAAATTTTATAACGACATCAATCAAATAAGCGATATAATACCAACAAAGTATTAGAAAATTAGCTAATATATTTTTTAACTGCATGACTATTTAGTACTTAGTGGCTTAGTTAAATTTGACGAATGTAATAGGTTACTTATGTATAAGTAGTTTTGTTTCAGATTCGCTCGTAAATCTATACTTACTAATATTATAAAGATACAGAATTTGCTTGTTTGTTTGTTTGAACGCGCTAATCTCAGGAGCTATTTGCATTCTTTTTGCATTACGTAGCCCCTTTATTAATGAAGCCTATAGGCTATATATCATGTAAATAGTCTATCTATTTCATACCAACCTTCAAAATGTACCTAAAGACGAGCCCAAGCGAAACGAGAGTAAGTCGCTCGTAAATTTATAAAATCGATAACAATAAATGAATGTTATCTATATATTTTTTATATTATATTATTATACTTTTGGATTTGACAATTCAAATATTTCCACAGAGCTGTCCGTGCTTTTTTATCCATATAAAGTCTACGAGCTTATCACTTCGAATGTACTAAACGAATCAAAATGGAAGTTACGTGATTTAAACATCTTGTAAATAAAATTTAAAAAGTATTTTTTTTTATATCTATCCGTATTAATACTATAAATGTGAAAGTTTGTGAGTATGTATGGATGTTTGTTGCTCTTTCACCCCAGAACGGCTGAACGGATCTGGATAAAATTTGGCACCGATTATATTCTGGAAAAACACATAGGCTACTTTTTATCCCAGAAAAATGTACGATTCCCGTGGGATAGGTTTGTTTTTGTTTGCCTAGAGGCGGACCCAAGCGAAGCGAGATGAGCCGCTAGTACTTTCATATATTTCTTAGTCTAAAAATAAAACTACAGGGGAGTGCTATTATTTTCTATAAATAAAAGCTCAATAAAGGTAGTTATAACAGTACACCTATAGTTACGATCGCAAAAAAATAACTTTCCAAAGCGATTGCAAAGTACGTACACTACATAGTTAATGGCGGAGATGAGTTATTGCCCCTTATCGGTAATAGTTATGTTATTAATTATTATTAGACATATCGTTAAATGTAAACCGTATATTATACGATATAATAATTTCATATCACTATAAGATTAACACCATAGAATGAATTAGTTTTATATTTCGATTTTTCTTTCTATATGAAATATTAGAATATTGTTCGTAAAAACATTAAATAAATAAAAATATTTAGAATAAAAACTTAATAAAAAAAAAATATTTTTTACACAAATAGTAATTATCAAAAAAATTTTTATATACAAACAAAATAATCGTTAATACACTTTAAAATGTCACATTACGTAATCGACCATAAAGGCGCAACAAGTAAACGAAAGGTAACTCTACAAGTACTATACATACCCAGCTGCAACCGCACTACATTTTCGAAAGGTAAGCACTAATTTAATTACGTCCTAGCCACAAAAAGACACACATTCTGTTCAAAGTCGTGCACCCATTATTAAAAAAAAAAATTCTTATTAAAATTAACGACCTATATAGCGAACGTAAATGTTAATGAATGAAACATTTCTTTTTGTGTTTTTAAAACGGTAAATTAGATGGTTCGCGTGTGAAAATCGCGAAATTCCAATATTATTTTGACAGAGTCTGCTCGATCAGTCGCCTAGTCTTTGTACGGGCTAGAATATTTGCGCATGCGTCAAATCGATCCACCCAGCGCGGTGGAGGTTGAACTATTCAACAGTCTCAGTCACCCCAGAGATATGGTCAGGATACTTACTTAAATGGGAAATCCACTATAGCACCTCATGAAAAATTCAGGGCAATGAATGTTCAACACATGAGGGGTGGCTTTCAACAAAGGGTAAAAGGTTTAGATAGAAGGGTTATCTATATGATCTTTGCGATTTTGCTCTAATAGAAATATTATAACGCTGTATTTTTTTAAAACGATCATCTATTTATGAAATGATATTTTGAAATCAAATAATTACCTACTGATACATTCGACTCTCTAGTACCCTTTTTGAACGACATCAAAAAGAACGAGTTATTCAATTCTGGTATATTCTAGTAGTCATTGTGTATTTTACTCGATGTTTTCGCCAATTCGAAATCGATTTTCATAATTCTTTTTCTTATAAGTAAGTTATACATTTATTACCTCAAGGTCCCATATAAATGTATAAAAAATTGAACCGCATAGGTCAAGTTATTACCTTTAAGTGATTTTGAATTCGGTACAACACCATCATTTATAGTGCCGGAAGCAAGAGTACCCTATGGTACTCTATGGCCTATTATAGGCTAACTAACTCGCTCGTTGCGTGAATAAAGCTCATACCAACAAACTAATAAACACGCTTCCGCATTAATAATATTATAATGCATGTTACAATATTTTAACATACGAAATCACATTGTGTGATCTCAAAAATATTTACTCTATATACGAAGCAACCTTCAAAAAAAATATTTTTTCAAGCGATTATTATTAGATAATTGAGCGTAGCCGGCGCAGACGTCATTGCTCGCAATCTTGAAATTTTTGTAATAATCGTAGCAAATATGAACTGAATAGAGTAAAATGTGTATCGAAAACGAAGACCCGTTCCGTGTTTTAAACAGGATGTGGTTGTCGGTTGTTTCCTTTTACTCATCTATTTAAAACCAAAATGGTGATATCATATTTAAGAAAACATTAACACGTTTTGTTTGTAGTAATGGGTCTATCTATGGCTTTCATATCTATACTAATATAATAAAGAGGTAAAGTTTGTGAGTGAGATATTGTAGGGGGTAATCTCTGGATCTACTGAACCGATTTAGATGAAATTTGGTAAGAAGATAGTTTGAGACCCTGGGAAGGACATACGATGCTTTTTCCCCGGAAATCATTCCTTAAGGGGGTGAAAATGGGGATGAAAGTTTGTATGGAGAATCAAGCTAGGGACGAACCCGAGGGAAGTTGGGGATGAGTCGCTAGTTAATAAATAAACTTTACTCAATAGTCAATAGTGAATTAACTGTATATTAATTACTGTCATTATTATTATTAAAATAAGATAAATACAGACGAAAAAGTTTGGTTTATTTAGGTACATCATACTAATATTATAGAGGTAAAAGTTTGTAAGATTGTGAGTTTGTTTGTAGAAAGTAATCTCTGAGGCTAATGAACCGAGTTAGGTGAAATTTGGTAAGAAGAAAGTTTGGGAAGGTAATGCATAGTTTTTATCCCTGAAATCATCCCTTAAAGGGGTGAAAATGGGGATGAAATATTGTATGGGTAATCTACCTAATGAACGCTAGGTGCTAGATTATAATGGTATGTATTAAAATTGTTAGTTTAATACCAACGTATCCTATTATACTCAAGTGTTATACCGCGGTGATTGTTGAAATCTATTATTAAAACCATTTTAAATAAAAAGTTAAAATAAAAAATAATAATAAGAAGAAAAGTCCTTGCCGACTTGTTAATTATAAAAAAGAGCCTATTAAAAATAAACTTTCATTAAGTTTACTAATTATGATAAAACTTAGCTTTCACGAAAAATTAATTGAAAAAAGCTTTCATTTCAAAACTCAAACACTATATCTATGTGATATAAGAATATTTCGATTGTCTAAGTTAGTACTATTACATTTTAATATTTAAAGATTAAACCGAGTAAAACATAAAAAATTGTTTCCGCCCGGGATCGAACCGGGGACCTTGTGCGTGTGAAGCACACGTGATAACCGCTACACTACGGAAACGACGTACATTGACATCGAAAATGTTAGCCGTATGGAATACAAATTCAGTTTTTATAGAAGTTTTTGTATTGCCTAGCATTAGGATTTGCATAATATTGTATTTATTTATTTGAAGCACAACTAGATCACATTTATGTTACAAGTTATAAGATAAAATCGTGAGATAAAATAGTGATTAATAAATATTTAATTGTAGGTATGATATCTATACATATAATAAAATCTGAGTCGTAAATAGAGTTAAATATTTATTTGGAAAATCTTATTGAAATATTCATTATTATCGATACAGAGGCCGAAACTATAGTTTTTAGAATTTTTGCCCGTCTGTCTGGAAACGCATTAGAAGACCATTGGTCAGATTTTAATGAAATTTGGTATAATGATAGCTGGTTATCCGGGTCAACGTATAGGATACTTTTTACTGCGGAAAAATAAAATATTTTCTCTCTGAGAAATCAATACTAAGCGTTAAAACGTATCTAGGAACGAACCCAAGCGGAGCGAGGGTGAGTACTGAATAGCTAGTATTGAAATAAATGAGTATATATTTTAAGTATATTATATTGAAATAATGAGATAGTATTGAAATAAATCAAAGTTTATTTATATTATTACAAAATGGGTACTAATATGCCAAATTGGTTTAAATTAAATTGCCAAGAATATTATGTCCCTAGAAAAAAAATTATATTAATAGTATATTACATTTATTAGTTATTACGCCAAGCCATCACTCTGTCCAGATGTGAAAAAAGAACAAACAATGAGATGAAGAATAAAGAATAAGAGATCATAATCAGCTACATTTTAACCTAACCATACAGGTAAATTAAATACTGCTAACAATAAATAAAAAATTTTACACATCATACTTTAAAAGCAAAATTTTAAGCATTTAAATAGATTCATCGTGTTCGTTATTTCCTTACACATAGAGTTCAAAGTCCTGAAACAGACTGATAATACAATTGACAGGTCCATTTCTTAAAAAGCATTGTAGCTTAGATAAATGAGGTATTTAAAGAATTCTATTGTTTTGTTTCAAATCTATTGACTTTCATACATCTGTTAAGTCTTGTTGATTGTTCCATTTAAAAACTAAAAGGTTCATGCATTATGTTTTAAAAAGGCTTTTTTTAAATACTAATTTACATTGTTGTTTTTATATAAATTAATGTTTTATAGATTTATATTGTCGTTTATTTTCAACCAATAATACTTTCTTAGATTTACATTAACATTTTAAATATAACTTTTTTTAGATTATATTGAAGTTTTTATTTGATTTTTCCAGTCAATTGAATTTTATAGCGACATTAGAAGGTGGGCCACCTCCCAGTATGTTTCTTGGCTTCATTCCATGTTAGATGAGGCCCCTAACCATGACATGGTGAACAAATATACCATGTGTGAAATATGGTCATGGGTACTATTTCAGGCCACGACTCCCGCATATTATTTTTTCTAAATTTAACACAATAATGTTTACCTACTATGTTGAATCTATACACAATTTCTTATATAATTTGCTAAAACTAAAGTTTTTATTTGAAAAGCATGTTTAGACACTAGCCTACAGAACTTAGCCTTTAGAACCAAACTTCTTCATGTTTTCTCATCCAAGCATTTTGTATTTACTGATAATATCACATAATCTTATGAGTAACTTTTGAATAATAAATTTCCATGTTGCCAAGTAACATGTGTTTCTTTAAAAGATTTAAGTTAAATAAAATAGATGTTGGTGTTTGCAACAGCATTCCTACTTCACCCCTATCAAATCAACCGAGGATACTATGTAAAATTGTACAATTTATATTAAAAACATAGAATAGATTTGAAATTTGTAGTACTCTCTATAATCAAACCCTTCCAAAAATAAAGAATAAAAAAATCCAAGTTAGATTATGGTGTTCCAGGATTATTATTGTAAGGATTAAAATTAAAATAGTACCTGAAGAAATGATTCCAACATTTTCTTGGGACTGTACATTCATTTTTCTCAACACTGAACTGAAAAATAAAAACTTAAAATATAATTTAACCATTACAAAAATTAAAATTTTATATTAAATTTACAAAAAAAATACTGTTCATTAGAATTATATACAAAATAAATACATATATAGATAGGAATTTACCATTTCAATACCAAATAAAAGTGTTAATATAATTGAAAATACAATATTACTATGATTAATTAAGTTTCATTTATTATTACATGATAATAGATTATTAAAATAAATGTTATTTGATATATTATTATTTTTATTTACAGTTTCAGATAGTCACAAGCCAGGGATTAGGGTAAAATAGAAAAAGGGGCATTATGTTATCCTTTGATTTTATTATTATCCTTTTTTGGGGAAAAAATTAATTAATTAATAGCTTTAAGAGAGAGACATTACAAATAGTTTAATTTCAAAACATAATTCATATAGAACTACTTTTTAAGCGTGCACTGAATAAATTGATAGATAATGCAGTTAGATTCATTATCTCAAGTTTCAAGATAACTATAGTATGAGCATTTTATAAAGATAAATACATATACAACATATTCTTCATATTTTAGTACTAAAAATAGTAGTTAGATTAAATGTTTTTATAATAATAAATAATATTTACAACTTACATGTTTTACGAAGAAGTAAAATCATATATCACTGTTTCGACACATTGCACTAAAACAGGTCGATTCATATATCTTACGCAAGTTACTCGCTCGGCATTTTCTCAACAGTTACCCGGAAAGTTTTAAACAATGGGATCTAAATTTTATGCGAAAATACACTTTCACAATGGGACAAACCAATCCACATAGGTAGCCACCTACACAAAACAATAAACAGTTATACAACTTGAAACATCACAAAAAAGTTTATTTAAATTAATTTTTACATAGCTTTTTTAAGTTCTATTATGAAATTTAACTTGAAACGATGAAATGTGCCACGAAAAAAGTTTGTTTGAATGTTCAAAAAAGTTCCAAACTTTTAACAAATGTCGACGACTTCAGTTCATTAGTTGTAAATTTCTCACTGACAAGTTTTAAGAATGCCGATCGCCAAACGGAATTAGCGTGTTACTTGAATACTGAATGCAACTTTATTACCAAGATTTAAATTCTAAATTTGCTTATTTTAAAATAAGACAGTATATATCATATCATTGCATATTTTAATGTTTATAATTAAAATAAAAATTGATATATTGAAAAATACATACTATAATAATTTCTATTCAAAAATTATTAAGTTTTCTTTGTAAATATAAATAAAACTATAATAGTGAAATAGATATTTTTAAACTGGCAACAAGTGTTAAAATGGTGACTATAATAACATTATCAATATCTGAATATCCTTAACCCTAACATCATTCATTAATACAACTATGAAATAAATTGTTTTTCCAGCCTCCAGGATACATTTATAATTATTATTATTCTAAAGATAGAGATATTTAGTTAAATCATACATAAAATATTCACAATTCAATACAATTATTTTTTATAGCTTTCGTAACAGCTTATTACTTTAGTACTATTTGCTTTTTTAATCATTGTAAAAACTGTGAAAAAAAAAACAAAAAAAATAATAAAATAAAAAGCAGTCATCAGGACTGCCGACAGAAGTGAAAACTTAAAACTATAAAAAAACAGTTGTTATTTTTGGATATTCAAATTAACTGTTTGATCTTAAATTAACATTTGTAATATAATAACTGAACCAATAAACTTATAATTTTCACTGCTTTATCTTAATAATTAACAATCAATCGTCTTCAACGATGTGAAGCCAATGTTTGTTTGCTAAAGTGACCAGTTGGTGACTTACAGAGTTTTTGATAATTGTGATTATTTTAATAATTAAAAGCAATTAGATGTAACAGACTTTGTTTTAAGGAAACTTGAAACATTTTGTCTCGATGGCTAGTGTAGTTTACGGCGCTAACAGCCATAGTTCAAATAAAAGTGAAAATAATCACTATAATAATTAATAATCAATATATATAGTAATTCTATAGCATAACCGGCTTCATTGCGATTTTAAGAAAGGACAAATTGTGTACCTCTGTCTCTGTCCGTCGCGTTGGGAAGTCTATAAGAAAGACACGCTTAGGAATATTGTAAATGTTCAATTAAATATAGATTATAGATCCTATAAGCGTGTTATTGCTCTAAGTTAGTGTTAATACGTCACGTGACCATGTCAATGACGACTTACATGAATTTACTCCCCATCCAAACCTGCCTATAGAAGTTTTCACTTCGAAAAGGATCGTTATTGCATGTCTTTATTATTATATTGATTTGATGAAACATGTTACAAATAAATAAATACCGATTTACGATTGTTATGTAGCTATTTAGTATAGTTCGGTGCTGCCATATAAAAAAAACGTGTAATATTATTATCTATTTTCTGTCAATTGTCAATTATTATTTATAATTCGATTTATGGCGCGAAAAGCATCGCACACGCAGACTGTGGAGTGCGAACTGCCACAAATAGAGAAATATTACTTAGTAGCATTGCCCGCGGCTCCGCCCGCGTTCAGATGACCAAAAACCAAATTCTTAGGTTTTACATATTAGTATACTCTTTAATTACAGTTTTTGTATTTCTTCTCAGAAATTAGATATTTTCCCGCGGTAAAAAGTATCCTATATGTTAACCCGGATAACCAGCTATCATCATACCAAATTTCATCAAAATCTGTCCAGTGGTTTTCTTGTGATGCGGTAACAGACAGACAGACAAAAATTCTAAAAACTATAGATTCGGACTCTGTATCGATAATAATGTCTATTTCAATTAGATTTTCCAAAAAATATTTAATGTACAGATTTGACTTAGTTAGAATTTTATTATATGTATAGATTTTTATTTATGGAACTGCCACAGCTGAGGCCAGAGCTGAGCACATAGTAATTATTTATTTTTTCAAATTTTAGATTTTATGCATTGATGAGTTTTTGTATATCAATGTTTTTATGATTAAGTTAGCACTGTAATGCCCGATTTCACCAACAACCCATAAGCTACCACCTACGTATGGGATCCCTAGCTTAAAAGTCCCCTAAACTAGCCCCTAAATTAAATTTCGTTTTACGATCGTCTTTAAGCCCATATTTCGAGCACCTAAATTTAGGGGGCCTTTAATATTTGACCCCTAACTGACGGTGAAACAGAAACTCCCCCTAACAGCCCCCTAACCATGCTTAGGGGATCCCTTAAACTTAGGTGACGTTGGTGAAATCGGGCATAAGTTAGTTACATACCGTTTTTGCTATTAAAAATAATAAAGCACAATGAAAACAGTTCCTAATATTAGTTGCGATTTTTACAGGTGTTTAATTTGTAAAATGTGTGTGAAATTGGCCGCCATACCTAAAATTGGTCTGGTTTCGGATTATATGAATTCGGAATACCATCGACCTATGATTGTGTTCTATTTTCTTTTCAAAAGATATTCTTAATTTTGAATATTGTATGATTTTATTTATTATTTACTAATCTAGGGGGTCTTCAATTTCATATCTAGGACATTTTTCAAATTTTTTTATTAAGAATTTATAATAGAATATTTTGTAGATTTGATACTGAAATATTTTTTGTCAATGTAGGTACAATATGTTTAGGTAAATAAAACTAAAGCATCACATTTTTACACATTTATTTAATAATAACTTACACAAAATAGTGACTGGAAATGTTTTTGTTTATATTTTAGAGCAATTACAATCCTTTGGTTATTAGGTAACAAACTAGATATATTAATACTTATTTCTATAATGATTTCTTATGCTAGTTAGGTAGGTACCTAGAACATATAAAGATATTTTTAAAATTACATTTTATAGCTAGTAAAGACACCCTAGTATTGAAATTATCAAAATTTAAAGACTAAATATATAATAGTTTAACAGATATGTTCATATTTTTTTATTTTAATTCTTGTTGACATTATAATTTTTTTATTTGAATAATCAATTGTTTATATTGATATAAAAAAATACTAGTTGAATTGTAATACTTTCCAGAAGATTAATGGCCGATTTCACCATCGTCACCTGAGTTTAAGGGATCCCCTAACCATGGTTAGGGGGCTGTTAGGGGACAGTTTCTGTTTAACTGACAGTTAGGGGTCAAATATTAAAAGGCCCCCTAAATTTAGGTGCTCGAAATATGTGCTTAAAGACGATCGTAAAACGAAATTTAATTTAGGGACTAGTTTAGGGGACTTTTAAGCTAGGGATCCCATACGTAGGTGGTAGCTTATGGGTTGTTGGTGAAATCGGGCATAAATGTCTTATATTTAAGATATGCGTAGTCTTGGTTGTAATTGTATACATGTTCTATGACAAATAATTTGTGTTGTACACTGTACAATAACATTTAACATTATTTTATGATTACGGAATATACAATCTGCTTTTCATATACATAATATGTACTTAAAACAAAAATTAATAATCTTTCACAAATAAACTATAGTCTTTGAGCGAAAAATGATTATATTATGTAATAAAAATATCTATATTTATAGGTTTAAAGAGCAACATCTTTATATTTCGTCAAGTCATCAGATTCATTGCCAACAGAATTATGACTGTTGCGCATTCCATAGTACACTCTGTCTGGTCCATTGTAATAATCGTTTCGCATGTATTCATCTCTTTTGTAATCTTGGTAGAATCTAGGATCATAGTCGGGTGGGAACATTCTAGGGTCATATATGTATGTAGGTCGGTAGGGGTATGCCATCTCGCTCTTGCATTCCATTCTGTCTTCATATTCATAGTTTTTGTAGTCCTCAATGTTAAAAGCACCTACTACTGAATGTCTTCGTTTGTAAGGATTGTCTGGTACGGTTCTAGGTGTCCATGTGCCGAAGTTATGTGGTGGTTTCGGATATCCTCGTAGACTGGCAGCGTATTGTCGTTCTAATTGATGCCAGTACGGAGGTGGTTGGGGCATTATCATGGGGTAGCCCATGTTGAAGGACTGTCGGGTCGCTAAGTGACGGCGTAGGTCTGGCATTGAACCGGATTTACCTGAAAGGAAAATTAAAAAATGGTAATTTTTCCTATATTCTCTTTCTCCATAAAAAAATATTGTAGTTTTGTTCCGAATCCCTTATAAATTAGTGAAAGGCCTGTTTAATTTGGTAAATACCTGTTTTTCTTTCATCCATTTTTTATTTTCGAGATAAAAAATAGCCTTTGTTACTTATGAGCTGGTGAAGCTACTATCCAATGAAATAAGGTTAGAATTCGGTTCAGTCGTTCAAAAGATAAGTGGGTCAAATAGATAAATAAATAATTTTCATAGTTGTTCAGTATATCATATAAAACAAATACCAAATTTCATCGAAATGCCTCCAGTGGTTTTTCCGTGATGCGGTCACAAACAGAAAGAGAGATAAAAATTCTAAAAACTATAAATTCGGCCTCTGTATCGATAATGACTATTTCAATAAGATTCTCCAAGAAAATTAAATGTACAGGACTCAAACTCACAATCAGTTAGAATTTTATTATATGTATACATTTCAATTGTTTTAAATTGACTTTTTCGATATATTAACTTTAAAATTACCACTATCAGATAAGAAGCCATCGTTTGTGAAAGCGTTCGGCGTGTCCGGCACAAAATGGCTGGCATCAAACTCGCTACCACTTACTGGAACGCCATTGACATATTCAGGTTTCCTGTCGAGTGAAATATTTTACGTTAGCTCTTCTTATACAAAAGATAAAGTCGACAAAATATAAAGTAAGTATTAAAATTAAAGTAATGCTAATTTCCTCAACCACTAAATATAGGTTTAGTAAATATAACCTTTCATTTTACGTATAAGCGCCTAGAACGAAGATCATAATTAACACGACCAGTGCCGGATTCAACCTTACCGCCGCCCTTGGGCATAGTAAAAAATACCGCCCAATTGTCGAAATTTTGCATAAAATGGATAAAATTTCGATAAAGTTTATTTTTTTAAATTTTATTTATTTTTTTGAAAAATGCGAAAAAATAATTTATAAATGAATTTATTTTTTTGGAAAAATGTACTAATTAATTATTTTTTACAAATTATTCATTTTTTGGTAAATAAAAAAAGCACTTTCGATAACGCAAAGATAATTTTTATTCGCACCCTCCGAATTTTGCCGCCCCCAAAAATTTGCCGCCCCCAAAAATTTGCCGCCCTGTACACGACTGATTAATAAAACTTAGCTATGCTTTTAATTAAGATTGATTGATATGATATGATTACATTACCATATCGCTTAGAAAGCTATCACCGAATGTTGCGATATGTGATTTATTAATCATAAAACAGCCGATTTCGTTCATTGATTGATTCATCTTGTGAAATTATATTTTTGTTGTGTTAGTAGAAAACCGTGTGTCGTAAGGGCTATCTTACGTCATATTAACATACCTGAGATGAAATATGTAATGATTTACAAATTTCATCTAACATACATATATAAGACATAAGAAGTTGAGCAAACCCAGCCAAAGCCCACTATTTTTTTGAGGTAACTGGTAGACCGTTGAGTAGTAATTGTAAAACTCTTACTCACTGAATCGCTATCAAAATTGTATCGTCCCGATATTGCATGAAGTCCACCAACCCGCACTTGGCAAGCTATAGTCTAACTTGATCCCCTTCACATTACAGAGAGCGCGTGCCAAGTTATGGAAAGTTAAAAATAAGGGATACATGCTTTAAAAATATGTACATACCGTGCCTCTCTCAACGCATACGCGGACTGCACCAGCACAACGCCACATACAATCGCGGGCAAACGTGCAACGTAGCACGCCAGCTCAGCACCTCCGTAAACACCTTGTAAACCCTGTCAAAGAAATTACAGATTGTTTATGACTAGAAGCATATACCTATGCAACTATTGCGACACGTTTGGCTTAATTTGTAGTGACCTTAATACTTGCTATGCCAGCAGTCGCGTGTTCGAGGTCCCGCTGGGGACATTCATTTATGAACACGAATATTTGTAATCCAGTCATGGGTGTTTATATTTATAATATAGTATTTATAATGTATTTAACGTTATATATGTGTATTGTATCAATTTCCTAGTATCCATAACACAAGCCTCGTAGCTTAACATGGAAGTTGTGTTGTGTTGTGTGTTTAATGTCCAAACATAAAAATAAAAGCTATTGGCTTGAACAAAAAAGTCATTGAGAAACAACCATCTGAATTTTAACTCACGAGTATGAAGAGATACTGCACACGCTAATGTTGACGTAAATATATTTTTTTCAAGACTCAGCTACACGTGTATAAAGCTCCATCCCTATTTTTTTTATAACTTGACTACAGAATTTTCTATGCTCAGCACTGTAGCTGCAATAGTCTTCTAAGTAAAATAGCTGTGACAGACGGACATGACGAAATTGTAAGAGTTCTGTTTTAGCCATTTGGGAACCCTAATAAAAATGAGAATTTTTAAAATGTTTATTTTTAGATGAATTGTTGCAGCCGCAAAGGTTTTTAAGTTATGACATTGATTACTCCGCGACTTTTGTCAGATAATAGGTACCAACAAACAAGTAATCAACTAACACACATGACTACATTCTAAACTAATGATAAGTTAGCAAAAAATGATTAAAGGGTTTCGGGTCAATTTTAATATAAAAACTAAATCTGCATCGTTCAAAGCCAGGTATCAAACTCGTTATTTTTTACAAGCTTTTCTATATTTTGTCTTGTAATGTTTGCTAAATGCTTGTATGGGTTAAATCTCGCAAACTAAATTCGAAACATTTTCCTCTTATCCTACAGAGTTGAAATTTTACATGCTGTTTCAGGCTCAAAATTGGCTCTATAAAAATAACATTATAATTAAAAAAAAAAATTTTTTTGGTTTATATAAAGTACCTTAGTATGAAAGGCTATTTAGTAAAGTAAAATATTGTACTTCCATAGCAAATTTCGAAATTTAACTTAATTGGACAACCCAAGCATTCATTTACTTAGAAAATGTGTTACTGTAATAACACTACAACCAGTAATAATTAACACTACTTCAGTATTTAAATAACACAATTGTAGTGTGAGCCGAGCCTTATATGATACTTTATAAGATGTTACTTAGGTTAAGATATGATTATTCAATAAACGCGCTTCTATTAGTAAAGTCGTAGTCTAATCATTACCTGGCTTTGAACCTAACAATACATGGCGACCCTACCAGGATAGATAATTGAAGATGCCAGGATGTAGTGGACTTAATTAAATCAGAAATAAAAAAATATATATATAAATAAATAAAAATGAAGTAAAATCCTAAATAAAAGATGTGCCGATCAAGTGCGAGGAAGGAGGATATTATAATAGCCCAGAATGCGGCTGGAAGCAATTCTGGAAGTATTGAAAATATAGTGGGCCATCTCAGTACTCAAAATATACTAATGAGTATTTTTTTGGTAATTTTGGCAGTTTTCATGTTATATGGAATATACCGCGCATACAAAAGATGCCATACAAAAATGATTAGCAGAGAAGTTAACCGAGAGATCATAAGGTCTACGTCTTCACGAAGATCTGGCCGAAATAAAGCAGAGAAATCGAGTATTAGTGAGAAGTGAAGTGTAAAAAAAAGTGTTAGAATCAGTGTACTAGTGTAAATACTATAAAGCTAGCTATAATTATCAATACCCTCTTTTTACTTAATCGGTTTAAGACGCTAATAAGAGACATTAAGATCATAGTTTATAATATCTCTCATCCTAATAAGGTCACTCATCGCATGCCAATGTTATTTGAGCGCATGGCGCGCCGGTAAGTCGATGCCTTTATTAAGGCCCGTACACACTCTTGTATTTTAATAAAAATTTATTATGTTTTTATGTAATGTCAAGTATTATACAAAAGATATATAATGATTTGATTTTAATTAGAACTTATTTGATTAAATCAGGTCCTAAAAGAAGGCGAGATAAGGATTTAAAACATAAAATATTGGAAGCAAATAAATTAAAAGTCGCTTTTGATAACGAAATAAAATTATTTTTAAATAAATTTGAAAAAGAAGAAATAGCTAGTGAAACTTTTTCTAGAATTACTTCCTTGTGTGAAGATTTTGATAAGAATTATAAGGATATTGTAGTTTTATGTTCAATGTCTAGCAGTAATAGTGGTAGTGAAGAGAATTTAAGTAAGATGGAGGATTTTAATTTAAAGACGGCATGTACATTATTACCAGTTATGACGGGAAATGAGGAGGTCACGAAACAATTGATAGAAAATATCGAACTATATGATTCTATGTTAAAGGGTGATCACAAAAAATATTTGATAAATTTTGTTTTAAAAAGTCGCCTTTCCAATTGTGCAAAACTAAAACTTACAAAAAAATATGAGAATATAAAATCGTTAGTAAGCGATATGAAAAGGCATTTACTCACTAAAAAATCTGCTTCATCGATCCAAGCGCAATTACATTCAATTAAGCAAAACTCGAAATCTATTAATGAGTTCGGTACAGAAATTGAACAATTGTTTGTCGACCTTACCATTTCTCAGTCAGATGGAAATGAAACATCTTTTGATATTTTACGCCCAATAAACGAAAAAATGGCAATAAATAGATTTTCGAATGGTCTTAATAATAAACGTATAAGCACCATTATAGCAGCCCGTGACTACAGCTCCTTAAAGGATGCCATACGCGCTGCAGAGGATGAGGAGTTAGAGTTACCTTCTACCTCTGCGTCGAGCTATGTAATGCAAAAAGGTCGTGGAAGAGGTAAGGCTTTTCAATATTATAATAGATCCTTTTCGTTCCCTGTTCAAAATAGGTCTCATACACGAGGGAAAATTAGTAATCGTCGTCCCTATAGAGGTTTCCGTCGTGGTCAACCTACCCATATTACGTATAGAGGTAAGTACTCTAAAAATAAACCTAACTTTAATACTAATGTAATGACTCATAGCAATGCCGATAACGATGGGGATACTAGGGATTCGTTGAATCGTTTTTTTCGATCCTAATTATATATTGACTTGTGGTAGTATTAATAAAGTAATTTTTTATGTTAATGAACACCCATTAAGCTGGTTGATAGATACAGGTGCATCTTTATCAGTTATTCAATTAGACTGGTTAAAGAGATTTAATATTCCTTTTTATTCCGAAGAGATTGAAGTAAAAGGTATTGGAGGTAAAATAGTATCAAAAGGATATGTATACTTAGATTTAAAAATAAGGAATGAGAAATTCAGGCATAAGTTTTATATTTTTAATAATTTGCCGTGCAAAACCAATGGAATCCTGGGCCAAGACTTCTTTAAACGATATAATGGCATTTTAAATTTCGAGAAAAATTACTTAATTTTACAATCTAGCAAAAATAAAAGAGTAACTATAAATTTTAATTTATCGCAAAACACGCTAGATAATTTTATTAGAGTACCAGCACGATGTGAGTATATACATTGGATTGAAACTAGTAAAAATCAAGATTGTGTAGTTAATTGTCAAGAATTATGTGAAGGTGTCTTTATAGCGAATATTATAACACGGCCGGTCAATGGAAAAATGCCTATTAAGATTTTAAACGTTAGAGAGCAAGATGTATGTTTAAGTTATTTTTCAGTAAATACGAGTAAGCTTAAAGATTATACGATATGTAATTTTAAGCAACCAGTTATGAATTCTGATAGAGTAAAAAAGTTATTTTCCGTGTTAAATTTAAAAGGGCTCAATCGCGAAGAACAAATTTCTATAGAAAATATATGTGCTAAATTTCCAGATATTTTTTATTTATCGGGTGATAAGCTAACCACAACTAATCTGTACGAGCAAAATATTCCGTTAAAAAATAACAGTACTCCAGTTTATACTAAGCCTATAGGTTACCATTTTCGCAAAAAATCGAAATCAATAATCAGATACAAAAAATGCTAGCTGACGATATAATCGAAGAGTGTAGTAGTGAGTGGTCGAGTCCTTTACTCTTAGTGCCTAAAAAAATCGACAGTAATGGTAGTAAAAAATTTAGAATAGTAGTGGATTATCGTAAAGTAAATCAGCAGATTCAAGATGACAAGTTTCCTCTCCCAAACGTTACCGAAATATTAGATTCTTTGTCGGGAGCAGTGTATTTCTCTCATTTAGATTTATTTTCTGGGTATTATCAGGTTGCATTAAATGAAAGTAGCAGAAAGTTAACAGCCTTTACAACTTGTACAGGCCAGTACCAGATGAAAAGATTACCGATGGGACTTAAAACTAGCCCTAGTGCTTTCAGTCGTATGATGACTGTAGCCATGTCTGGTCTCACATACGACAAATGTTTTGTATATTTAGATGATCTCATAGTTTTCGGTCGTAACTTAGATACACATAATAAAATTTACTCGATGTTTTTAGCAGATTGCGTAAAGTTAACCTAAAATTAAATCCGTCAAAATGCGTATTTTTGCAAAAAGAAATATTATATTTGGGCCATAGGGTTTCAGATAAAGGTATATTACCGGATCCAGATAAAGTTAGAGCGTTAAGAAATTTTCCAAGACCTAATGATGCCGATGAAGTACGAAGATTTACAGCCTTTGCAAACTATTACCGTAAATTTATACCCAACTTTGCACAGATAGCGTATCCACTCAATAGTCTTTGTCGTAAAGACGTACCGTTCATATGGACAGACGAATGTGAAATCTCATTTCAAAAATTAAAAGGCTCGTTAGTATCTCCCCCAATACTTCAATATCCAAATTTTTCAAAAAATAACACATTTATATTAAAGACTGACGCATCTGGTATTGCAATCGGATCAGTATTATGTAACGGTGATGACCTACCTGTAGCTTATGCAAGTCGAAGTCTAAACAAGGCAGAAATGAATTACCCTACTATAGAAAAAGAATTGTTAGCTTTAGTATGGAGCGTCAAGTACTTTCGACCTTATTTGTACGGTAGGCATTTTAGAATCCAAACAGACCATAAACCCTTAATTTATTTATTTAGTATGCGTGATCCTTCTAGCAGGTTAACAAAATTTAGACTTTGTCTTGAGGAGCATGACTTTACTGTGGAATACGTGAAAGGTTGCGACAATGTGGCTGCAGACGCATTGTCACGTGTGATTATATCATCAAATGAACTAAAAGAGATGTGTGAAAAGGTAATGAATGTAATGACAAGAGGACAGTTAAGACGATTACATGATTCAGGACAAGACAAGACTAATGACAAAACATCGACTGATTATGACGATAATGTTAAAAATGATTCGAGGACTGATCACCCGCGAATCATTGAAATTCTTAAAAAACCAGAAAATTTTATTGAACTGACTTTGACGACTAAGTCTAAACTAAATAAATTACGAAGAAAGGGTCTTATTGAAGCTGAATTAAATGATTTTGCATACATACCTACTAAAGGTGTTATTTATTTCGTTCCTACTTCTCAATCGCTATCTACGCGAGCCGTGCTAGTGAGAGATTTAGAGTCTTTATGCGAAATAATAAAAATAAATGAGGTATGCATCATACAAAGTAAAGAAAATGAAAATTTTGTTAAAGGGTTAACCAAAGAAATAAGAGAAACTCCTAAGTGGTCCGGGCCACGATTATGTATTATAAAAGGAGTAAAAAGAATAAATAATATTGATGACAGACGTGTCATAATTAACGACTTTCACCTATTGCCCACAAGTGGCCACGCGGGTATTAGGCGAATGGTTAATAATATAAAAAAGTTTTACTTTTGGCCTTCTATGGAAAAGGATGTTCGTGAATTTGTCAACAAGTGTGATAAATGTCAAAAGCGAAAACATTCTATAAAGATAAAACAACCTATGGTGGTGACTACAACTGCGAAATCAGCTTTTGAAAAAGTATTTCTTGATATAGTAGGACCTATCGGTAAAGACAATAACGATTATGTTTATATTTTGACATTGCAATGTGAGTTAACAAAATTTATAGAGGCATACCCATTGCAACGTAAAGATACCATTACAGTAGCGAGGGCATTTGTTGAGAATTTTGTTCTTAGATATGGCATACCTAAAGAAATAGCTACGGATCGTGGATCGGAGTTCATATCCTCGACGATGACAGAGGTTTGTAAATTATTACAAGTTTCACAGGTGACTTCAACAGCTTATCACCACGAAAGTATCGACGCTCTGGAGAACTCTCACAAGGCTATGGGTGCGTATTTAAGGATTCAGTCAGAGAATCAAATTGATTCTTGGAGTAGCTGGTTGCCATACTGGTGCTTTGCGTATAATAATACAACACATTCAGAAACGAAGTATACGCCTCATGAGTTAGTCTTTGGAAAATCATGTAACATTCCAACTAATTTAAGAGGTGAATATATTGAGCCGTTAAACAATCCGGAAGACTATGCCCTAGAACTTAAGTATAGGTTAAAAATAGCACAAAAAGATGCTAGAGAAAATTTGTTTAAGAGTAAATTAATAAGAAAAAATAATTATGATAAATACGTTAATCCAGTTAGCTATAATAAAGATGATTTAATTTTAATTAGAAATACAGTAAATGATAAAAGTAAAAGCATTTATTTAGGACCATATAAAGTAATAGAAGATTTAAATGTTAATGTAAAAGTATTAAAAAATGGAAAACACGAAATTGTTCATAAGAACAGAACAAAATTGTATGTTTCTTAAATGTAAAAAAAAAATACATAATTGTATGTTTTTTTTTGTTTTTATGGGGAAGGTGTAGTGTGAGCCGAGCCTTATATGATACTTTATAAGATGTTACTTAGGTTAAGATATGATTATTCAATAAACGCGCTTCTATTAGTAAAGTCGTAGTCTAATCATTACCTGGCTTTGAACCTAACAATACACAATACAAGTTTATATTACAACTAGCAGTGCCCGCGGCTCCGCCCGCGTTCAGATGACCAAAATCCAAATTCTTAGGTTTTACATATTAGTATACTCTTACATTGCAGTTTTTGTATATTTTTTAAAAAATGAGATATTTCCCCGCAGTAAAAAGTATCCTTTATGTTGACCCGGATAACCAGCTATCATCATACCAAATTTCATCAAAATCTATCCTGTGGTTTTCTCGTTATGCGGTAACAGACAGACAGACAGACAAAAATTCTAAAAACTATAGATTCGGACTCAGTATCGATAATAATGTCTATTTCAATTAGAATTTCCAAAAAAATATTTAATGTACAGATTCCACTTAGTTACAATTTTATTATATGTATAGATAATACAACTGCTAGTAATAAATCATATTATTTCAGTAGGTATTTAAATTATACAATACAAAAAAAGAAAACATAGCATGGTAACTTACCCAATGACTAATAGACATGTAGAAGACTAGAGCACATTCTGGTATCAGCACTAGAATGACTGAGATGAGCCACGCCAATAAGTACGTGTTGTTTTTCTGTAAAATATAAGAGAAACGATTTATTTTTAACATCAACTCTAATAAATTAAATGAGTTATAACTGATGTTATTGTTATAATTTTCAAAGTTAAATATTGTTCTCAGATATAATTTTATTTCAATTACTAGGGAGCTTGTTACGTTTAGCATAGATTTCTCAGAAATGAGATATTTTTTCGCAGTAAAAAGTATCTTATACTTCGATCCGGATAATCAACTATCATGTTAACAAATTTCCTCAAAATCTGTCAAGTGGTTTTTTCGTGATGCGTTCCCAGACAGACGCAAAAATACTAAAAACTATAGATTCGGCCTCTGCATCGATAATAATAATCATTTCAATTGGATTTTCCAAAAAAAAAATATTTTTGTTATATATTTTTATGATATTTTTTGGGATTTGTTATATAATAACACGCTATATTTTCAGCCAGAAACAAAATTGAATTGCAAATCTTAGTATAATACGAAAGCATTTAGAAATATTCAAATGATTATTTCATTTATATTCTTGAACTAAAAAAAAGAGTTTAACGATCTCTTATTTTAGATTATTATTATTCATGTACATTCTCAATATATGCATCACACGCACTGTGAAAATAGAATATTACGCAGATCGGTGCAATATTGGTAACCGAGTATCTTATTTACATACAAGCATACGCAGTCAGCATATGAAGAATACACCTATTGCATGATACATCTATAAATCATAATGTAGACACGCAATCAAAATCTATACATATAATAAAATTGTAACTAAGTCGAATCTGTACATTAAATATTTTTTGGATAACCTTATTGAAATAGACATTATTATCGATACAGAGTCCGAATCTATACTTTTTAGAATTTTTGTCTGTCTGTCTGTTACCGCATCACGAGAAAATCACTGGACAGATTTTGATGAAATTTGGTATGATGATAGCTGGTTATACGGGCCAACATAACGAATACTTTTTACCGCGGGAAAATATCTCATTTCTGAGAAAAAATACAAAAACTGCATTGTAAGAGTATACTAACTAATATGTAAAACCTTAGAATTTAGTTTTTGGTCATCTGAACGCGGGCAGAGCCGCGAGCAATGCTAGTTAATAATATTATAAAACATTTATTACCGTTTCGTGTTCTTGTTTTTAACATTTAAAGTCAAATGAAGGATACAGTATAAATATACTAAGCAATAAAATGAAGTCATAATTGAATTAGTCTATAACTAGCGACTCACCCTTGCTTTGCCCGGATCCATCCCTATGTACGCTCTAACGGTTAGTATGGAATAGATAGACTATATATTATGTGATATATAGCTTATAGCCTTTCTCAATAAATGGGGCTATCTAATGCAAAAAGAATTTTTCAAATGGGATAAGTAGTTTCTGAGATTCGCTCGTTCAAACAAACGAACTCTGTCTCTTTATAATATTATATACTAATAATAGTAGGTATAGATGAATATGACTATTAATATCTATCTGTTAACAAATCGATGATTAATTATGCTAGAAGTAAATTCGATAAATGTTTTTTTTCTTAATAAGTGTTAACTATTAAAATGCTTTTGAAATATTATTAATGATTAATTAATAACTCTTAATACTTACTGATATAAGGCCGTGCACCAAGGTGACGGTGGCCGCGATAATGATACAGTAACATATCATGAGAAGTACTGACGGCACTGGAAGCCCGCTTTGTGATTCAACCACCCATACTATTTCGTAGATAAGAGCTATTGCGTATGCGACCTGGAATGAAATAAATATTACTTACTTAGTATTAGGTAATTTAAATTATTTTGTATACAAATAGATGCTCAAAGGGAAACGAAGACATCCTTCCGCCATATTCGTTTTAATTGAGGAGATTGAGGCTATTAGATATTGCTCGAATGGCGCCCCTAATTATTTTTGATCGATTTCAAAAATAAAGGTAGTAAATAAAACAATCTTTTCGGTTTTTTTCGCGGATTTATTTTGATTTTTGGTTACCCACAAATAACAAAATGAATTCAAAAAAATTGAAAAATGGCACCAAAGTGTCTTATAATACTTTTTTTATGGAACCCAAAATCAAAATAAATCTGCAAAAAAATCCGAAAAGATAGTTTTATTTAAAATGTCAAATATTATTTTAAATAAAACTATCTTTTCGGATTTTTTCGCGAATTTATTTTGATTTTTGGTTCCCGACGTTTCAAATGCTTTACAGCATCCATGGTCACGGGAGAGACTGAGGTGTTACATGTCTTGAAGGTATAGTTGTTACAGACAACCTACCCACAATTAACAAAATGAAAATTACACCAATTACATTACAATATTTTTTAACTTTAAAACATTTTTATAATTTTAATTATAATTGAATATGGAATATTATTTATTTAATTTTGCTATTATTTTTTATAATTATTACAATTTTAAAATATTAATTAGTAATCTATATTTAGTGTTGCCATTATTATATTTATAACCATAAAGAAAAATATAAAATATAGTATTAATTATTTAAGCCATATAATTGTTCTATGTGTAATTTAAAAAGTTAAAATTAATTAAGGATAATAATTTTAATTTAGTTTGCTGTTATTTAAAAACAAACTTACTAAGCAACACTATTACTATATACTTTTACAAATGAAAAATAAATAATTTTAATCTGACAAGCTGTCATTTTGATCTACACAGTAAGAACTTACTACATCTACCTGTCTGTTATGTTTATATTTATTATTTGATTTTATTATATTAATAACAGGATCCCATGACGATGGTAGTACCCAGCCATCTTCCCTATTGAAATTAGGATGTTTTTTAATTTCTATGGCTTCTCGAATCATTCTTGGGCGATATCGGTTTTCTTTCGCCAGGATTTGAGGTCTATCGAAGCGAATATAATGGCTTGGGCGGTCCTGACTATGTTTGCTGTCTGTAACAACTATACCTTCAAGACATGTAACACCTCAGTCTCTCCCGTGACCATGGATGCTGTAAAGCATTCGAAACGTCGGGAACCAAAAATCAAAATAAATTCGCGAAAAAATCCGAAAAGATAGTTTTATTTAAAATGTCAAGTATTCGCGTAAATCTAAGAAAGTATTATGTCAAATATTAGTGTAAATCTAAGAAAGTATAAAGGCAGTAGTATAAATCATTATTGGTCTATTAGCTAACATTTAGGAAGATACAGATAAGGAGGTCCTAGGTACGATGTCTAAGTTGGGCGAAGTACCTATTTTATTGAGGTTTTTATCTCTTTAGCAACTTAGAGTAGCAAAATTCCGATGTTAAAATATTATTAGTATAAGTACTTATTGTTAATTGTTACTTTGTGGCTCAACACATTAAAACTACATAATACACTCAACTCTTGACATAATCTCATCATAGTTACATATTAATATTCATAAAATTACGATCCAGTTAGCAATCGTAAAACAAATCTTATCGTATAGCTTATTACGCATTCTGCTTAGCGCTGCTCTCACTGTTTCAACATCTCGTGAGATAACTTGGCCTTAAAGTTGGTAGCCCCTTCTATTTAATAAACAATGTTGTTCTCTGCAGCCTAGATTCCCTTGAAACGTTAAAATCAAAAACCTATAAATGATTATGTAATTACGTAGGTAATCTACTCGATAAAATTAATCTGTCTTAGCGGATATATGTCGGTACATTAAGTGAATATTTAATACAAGTGAACTTTCAAAAGTGCTTTTATAGACCGACTTAAAATACAATTTAATGCTACTATGCGATGCAATCTTAGCATTATAAATAAGACTTTACGAACATTTTAACTATGTAGGTGTATTATGTATAAGAATATACTGCTTAGCCGTAATATATTTTAATACTAATAAATATACTTTACTAGCAGAACCCGCGGCTTCGCTCGCGCAGAAACTACAAAAAAACTCAAAAAAGGTAGTTTCCTGCAAACTTTCATCCTCTATTTGTATTTTTTTAATTTTATTGAGGAGCATTAATACCAAGTTTCAAGTAATTCTGATCATACATTTTTATTTTGGGTTGTATTATAACGTATTTTCCCGTGGGAATGAGATAATCACCTGCGGTAAAAAGTAGCCTATGTTACTCACCAGCCCTCCACCTATCTCCACACAAAAAATCACGTCAATCCGTCACTCCGTTTCGATGTGAAAGAAGGACAAACAAACAAACACACTTTCACATTTATAATATTAAGTATGGATAGTACAGCATAGTACCTACTACTAAACTATGACGACCTTATACTTTTAGAAGAAATTTGGTTAGATCACAATAAACCATGTAAAGTTTTTTTATGGTGGGTAACATACCAAAGCATAGGCAGCTATAAATCCCGAGGCAGCTGTCACGCTGCAGCAGAATATCCTGCTGATGGCGGGCTTCATTCGCAGCTTTGGCGCACTGTCGGTATCACTCAAGTCATTATTGACTGACATATTCATATTATCCGATTTCATATATTACAAATTCACTAACACTTTACTGGTATGAGACTTTAGTTGATTGGCACAGGCCAACTTTATTTAAGAAAATTCGCACATGTTTTGTTTCTTCAAAGCTTCTTGGTAGCTCTTTTGATAAGAAAATTTTAGTCCTAATTGTTTGGGTCAATGTTGTGGCATTTAGTTTATCCTTATCGTTTCTACGCAGTGTGTTACTTGCATGCTCTTTTCTTCTGAATGATGCTCTTTTCAGAAACAGATATCTAGTCAATCATCATCGAAAAGGCAGTTTCGGTACTCATCTTCCACGCCTGTGTTTTCATTATTCTGCAAAAGAAAGAAAATATAGGTTTAAATAGATATGTAATAGCTTATTTTTGACGATTGTGCAAACCTTAAAATAAACATAATTGAATTGTATAAAGTGAATGTACAAGTGTCTTTAAATTCCCGTTAATAATTGTTATAAAATACAATACGATGCCTTCGTATTATGTCCAACTAAACAACTAAGTATGTAAGTAAATTTAGTTTGCAAAACCACAAAATCGGGCTTTTTCTGTTTTCTTATTTTATTATATTTACATATTTTAATAGTGAGTTAGAAAAAAATATGATCAAATTAATATTTTTTTTTCATTTATTTAAGGCTTTATCTATACATATAATAAAATTGTAACCAAGCCGATTCTGTACATTAAATATTTTTTGGAAAATCTTATTGAAATAAACATTATTATCGATACAGAGGCCGAATCTATAGTTTTTAGAATTTTTGGCTGTCTGTCTGTCTGTTTGTTACCGCATCACAGAAAAACCAGTGGAGGGATTTTGATGAATATTTTTTACGGTGATAGCTGGTTATCCGGGTCAACATTTTTACCGCGGGAAACTATCTCATTTCTGAGAAAAAAAAACAAAAACTGCAATGTAAGAGTATACTAATATTTAAAACCTAATAATTTGGTTTTTGGTCATCTGAACGCGTGCGGAGCTGCGGGCAATGCTAGTAAATCTATATATTATGTGGTAATACGTTTTATTATTAATGCATACATTTGTCAAAGGAATAACAAACAAATTTTTTACCATTCAAAATGTCAATGTTAGTTAAGCTTAAACTTTTGAACCTAACATAAATTTTTCATCTCGCGTGGGTGTAAAAAATTAACACCTATTGTTTATTAATGGCTCTAACGCCTAAATCAATCAAGAGTTAAGCAACACATTAATAAATAAAATAATCTTTCGTTACGTAACATAATGTGCAAAATGTGTAGGGAAATCATTTTTCTATCTTATTTCTTTCTAACTGGACTTAATTAAGAATTTTTCCAATTTCATTGTGAAGTGCTTGTAAAACAACTTCCCCATTATTCTATACCCCCTTCCGGGTTTTGTATCTACTGAGAATCTTAAGGTCTTTTACGCTGAATATTCAACTATGAGAACCTATTTTCAATGTATGGGAAAATATAAACTAACGCTTAACGTAATTAATGCAAATAACAACAAACTAAAAATACGTAGTTTTTTTGTAAATCTGCTCTATTTGCAATTCTGATTTTTTTTAACCATTTATCGGACTGCTATTATAAAATATGTGAAAATTGTCTGTTTGTTACTCCTTCACGCTGAAACGGCTGGATGATTTTTGATGACATGCGATATTTAGTATACAGAATATAGACTATGACTTAGATCTTTAGATTATTAATACTATTATCTATTAGATCCTGTACACTGATGATAAGTCGCTACTATACCTATTATATTTTACATTATGTTGATAACGTGTTCTAAACAATATAATTAAGAATTATAAAGTACTAGCGATTCATTCTCGCTCCGCTCGGGTTCGTCCCTAGTTACGTTTTAACGTTTAGTATAGATTTCTCAGAGATGAGATATTTTCCTGCAGTAAAAAGTATCCTATATGTTGACACGGATAACCTGCTATCTTCATACCAAGTTTCATCAAAATCTATCAAATGGTTTTCTCGTGATGCAATCACAGACAGATAGACAGACAGATAAAAAATCTAAAAACTAACCAATTCTAAATTCGCCCTCTGTATCGATAATAATGACTATTTCAATAAGATTTTCCAAAAAATATTTAATGTACGGATTCGACTCAATTTTATTGAACATGTATAGATATAAATATAATAGATCTGGTACGTAAGTAATTCAAGGAGAAACATATCATAATTTATTTAGACAAGAACTTTCTCTTCGATTGCTTGAAACCCTGAACGTCGACGTTTTGCAAGAAAAATTCAAACGTTTTGCTGTCTAAATAAGTGTTTCAAATATCCATTTCTCATATTATTTCAGTCTAAGTCATGAAGACAATACATTTTCATAACCTCATAGTCACACTTTCGTTTAACATAGCTATTTAATATTTTTAAATGTTAAGTATGGCGTATTATTAAAAAATTTGACCAAATGGGAACCTGACTTATATCAAAGATTTTGTATGATTTATCTCACTTTTAAAAAGGTAAGATTTATTTATTTCTTTTTTTTAAACCACAGGGATTTTTTTTAATGAAAACCTAATTTATAGTTACAAAGTAACTGATATTGTTCAGCTCAAGATATATCTATACATACAGATAATAAAATTGTAACTAAGCCGAATCTGAACATTAAATATTTTTTGGAAAATCTTATTGAAATAGACATTATTATTGATACAGAGGGCGAATTTAGAATTGGTTAGTTTTTAGATTTTTTATCTGTCTGTCTATCTGTCTGTGATTGCATCACGAGAAAACCATAGATTCGGCCTCTGTCTCGATAATAATGTCTACATTATTATCGAGACAGAGGCCGAATCTATAGTATTTAGAATTTTTGTCTGTCTGTCTGTTACCGCATCACGGAAAAACCACTGAAAGGATTTTGATGAAATTCGGTATGATGTTAGCTGGTTATTCGGGTCAGCATATAGGATACTTTTTACTGCGGGAAAATATCTCATCTCTGAGAAATCTACACTAAACGTTAAAACGTAACGTAGAAACGAACTCGAGCGGAGCAAGGGTGAGTTGCTAGTTTAGAATAATATCATAATAATTGTTTACTAAAGTTATACACCAATATTTCTTTGATCATAACATTTAACAACCGTTGTAAAAGTAGGTCAGTGTTAGATTGGAGTATTGTTTTCAAATTAGTTACGACAACTTCTAATGTTTTATAGTAAAAATTTTGTCATGCCGTTTGTAAATTACAATTTAAGAAGCAAAAATCTACAAGCCTAAAATTTACATTTATCATTTATTCATTATTTATATAATAGTTTTTAAAAAAAATTATAATAAGTTCTTGGAAATATAAATGAATTAGCATAGAAAACGAAAGTGATTTTCTCATACTATCGCTTTGATCTACAGGTAAACGCGCAAGAACTACGTAATGACTAATTATCAAGTAATTACTCAAACCCGCTTTGTGATCAAGCTGGGAAAACATGATCCTTTTTGTATTTTAAACAAAATATAATTCGAGAGAGTCAGTACATAGTTGCTTGTTAATGTTACTTTAACAGATGTTTGCATGTAAAAATGAATCTTCCATTGGATTGAGTTCTTACGTGTGGTTTATGTGGCGTTTTCCGTTAAATTAAATAGTTTCTTTCTATAAAACTGAAATTATCGAACTAGTCAAAACTAAAATCTATAAATAAAAAATCATATGAATATTATAAACGCGAAAGTTTGTAAAAGTGTATGTATGGATGTATGTTTGTTACTCTTTCACGCTAGAACGGCTGAACGGATCTGGGTGAAATTTGGCACAGAGATAGATTATAGTCTGGAATAACACATAGGCTACTTTTTATCCCGGAAAAATATATCCCGAGGGCTAGATTTGTTTTTGTCTTGAGGGTGAGCTGCTAGTAAGCTATAAAAAGGAAAAAAAACTGGATTGCATAAAATGTGAACTAAATCGAGAGAAATGCCGTACGAGCATATGTAGGAAGTACATAAGGAAGTGAAGTTTAGTCTTACTACCTACGATGTTCTAAGAAAAGAGTTAAAAATGTGATTTAATAACGAAGTCTAAAGTTCTGTGATATAACTGTTACGCGTCTGTCAACAACTTTCTACTAACCTCAAAAATTAACCCAAATATTAAAACAGTTGGGTCCACTTTACTAAAACAGAACTTTTACAGTTAGGTCACTTCCTTTCTTCCTTAAAGAAAGGGACGTGAGTAGAATCTGCCGACGGCTTGGGTTCAACGAAATAGTGTCTGAGTAACTTTAAGCGTGATTAGAATTGAATAGATGTTATGTCTATTATTTTTAAGGATACCAACAAATGGCGGTGTAAAAGTCTTACTGGTTTAGTTCCATTGTGGACGACTCAAAATTAGTCTGGAAGTTGATATAAAGATACTTGCCACACCGTAATAAACTTTCCGTCGATTTTGTACCTTTGCAATGATACCGAGTAGAGCTTCTATTGCCACATTATTTGGTCTACATATTGAAGTATAGTTATCAAAAGATGACCTTGATGATTACTGCCTCGGTGGTGTAGTGGCTAGCATGTATGGCTGCACACCCGGAGGTCCTGGGTTCGAGTCCCGGGTCGGGCCAAGTTTAGTTATTGAGTCTTTCTGTATAGTAAACCTCAGTAACAGCCCGGAGTTAGGAAGTTGGCGGTGTTTCACCCACGTAAAGCCGTCGATCCTGCGCCTTAACTCTCACTGGTTGTGTCGAGCAGTCGTCCCACCAGAGTATGAGAGTGACAGGAATAGAGAGTGCACTTGTGTCTTCGTGTACACTTGTGCACTATAATATCTCCTGCGCAGTTGGCTAGTCTCAATGAGATTGGCCGCCGTAGCCGGAATCGGCTAGGAGAACATCATCAAAAGATGACAGTATGTACTATTACATCTAAATTCAAATATCGAAAAACAACAAATAATGTTTTACACCTCCAGGTAAATTTCTAAGAAATTAATTAAAATTCTAAGAAATCTATTGTTAACTCACGCGCCGGCGTGTCCGCGGTCGTGGAGGAATTATTGATATTCGTCTAACAATACGATTAATTATAAATAAATTCAATATTTGAAAACTTATCGTAACTACTTTGTTTTCCTCACTTATTAAACGTGTTTTGAAAATAAATAATCCAATTTAGTATCAAATTTCAAAATACACAGGAAGAATAAAATTCCACATAAATATTTTATTACTAACGCCGAACATTTATTGGTTTAAAAATATTCTAAAAAAAAGGCTATCATGGAAACTTAGTTCATCAACCAATTCTAGTTTACCACTTTATACAATAATCTAACACATATTTCTGTATGTGGTATAATTTACCTACTCGTATTTCTATAATTTATAGACCACCTATAAGAGCAATTAAGATATCGTGCACACACGTAACTAAAAACTAAACGTAACATTCAATCAGAGTTATTTAACGATAGCTTCCGCATGTTACATTTCGATGATGGATTATCATTTTCATTGCAATGTTTGCAAATATTTTTTTTTTTATTTGAAAAGTCAGTTTTTTTTAATTATATAAAACCTACATAACTATATAAAAAAGCACTGAATTTACTACCGAAACCCAATTTAGATAATATAAAATTAAACTCTACTAAAAAGTTTTGACGAGAAATCGTTAAAGAATTTTACCGCCCACCTACTGGCTCTATCATATCCGCTCTATGATATTATCATCTGAATTTCTCTATGTATAAAGTAACATTTAGAAGAAGGTAAAATCCATTTACGAGATATAATAACATATTGATAAGAAAAGCTAATGAAAGTCTGTTAAAAATTATCATCTCCGACACTCTACTGACTAAAAGCACTTAAAAGATTTAGTAACTTACTTCGGTTATCAGCATTAATTTATTTTTAGTAGGTATTACTATAAAATACAAAACATCATTGATATTGAATCTTTAAAGAAAGTTTTAAATAACAATTTGAGAGTTGTAGAGAGATCTTCGAGGTTATATTATTTAAAATAAAATTGTATATATTTATGTAAAGTACGTATCATTTTTTATATTTCATATTATGTATAATGTTCACATAATATGCGATTATCAAAAGAAACTCCTAATAATTAAGCAAAATTAGTAGCAAGAAATTCGCAAATATTTCTCTATGCAGTCATAAATTCCAACCCACATGCAGTAGATGAGACATGATAACTGCTATGTGAATAAACCCATAAAAACTACGTTCATTTTACACGTTCGTACCTGCTGATAGTAAAACACACGTTATTTGGCCAAAGTTGTAAATCTTGTCTTTACTTAAGTATTATTCCGCACGCGTTCAGATGACCAAAAACCAAATTCTTAGGTTTTACATATTAGTATACTCTTACATTGCAGTTTTTGTTTTTTTTTTCTCAGAAATGAGATAGTTACCCGCGGTAAAAAGTATCCTTTATGTTGACCCGGATAACCAGCTATCATCATACCAAATTTCATCAAAATCTATCCTGTGGTTTTCTCGTGATGCGGTAACAGACAGACAGACAGACAGACAGACAAAAATTCTAAAAACTATAGATTCAGCCTCTATATCGATAATAATGTTTATTTCAATAAGATTTTCCAAAAAATATTTAATGTACAGATTCAATTCAGTTACAATTTTATTATATGTATAGATAAACTGTGTGCTAATCTTGAAGTAAATTATATTCTCTTATTGTTGTCACATTCTTTCGTTGGATCTTAAAAAAAACTTATATTAGGCTTATAATAGGGTAACATTTATTTAATCCATATTTAAAATTTTACCATTGATTCAGATAAAACCTTATAATCGACTCGCTAGTCGATTAGTAACTCGCTTTTTTTCATTACTCTCGCTACGCTTGGGTACGTACCTAGGTATATTAAATTTTAAAAATAGATAAAATTATTGTGAAATTTAGGTGATAGACATATGCTGTTACGTACTTTTCTATAGGTTTTTTAAGATCTACAAATTTTCTAGTAAATTGTTTCTATGTATGTTTAGCCAGTGTTACCCATGTACCTACATTTTTAAGGACGACTCGACAGAACTAGTTATTGTGTTTTTCCTTGAGAATGAAAGTTTTCCTGTAGTAAATGGTACCACGCCTATGTTGAAATTATATTTTGTTAAATATTTTGTTAAAATCGATTTGGTACTTATTGCGTGAAATGCACAAAGATATACAGACAAACAGACAAAAACTTCAATAACTAAGTATATGTTACAGTCATATCTTTTAAAAATATTTCACGTACAGATTTCGTTTTGTTACTATTTTATTATTTATAATATGCATAAATGTATAGAGTAGAATAAAGTGAAGTTCTAAAAAAAATAATTAATCACAATTAAAATTGTTATTTGAGTTTTACTTTGTTTTTTAATTAAACTAAAAATTATTGTTCATAGGGCAATACTCTTATTGCACATTTTGTTGTGTGAAGTGACCTTAAAAAAGTAACTAAAGGAAAAGTAAGCTTTACAGTTACACCTTAGCATTGTGATCGATTGACTCAGCTCAATTTGCATTACAAAAATGGTGACCATATCGGCATTAGTGAATGGATATTTTTAGAGACATGTGTATCATAAATATAATACACATCCACAAGTTTATCCACAAAAACTGGTTGTCTTTTTAATGAATCCATTTTTGATCTTTGCTTTTGTTTCAAACAAGTTTCGAATTAGCCAGTTTTAGAATTAGAAGTTTTGTATTGTGAATTTGAATACAAAGGTTTACTCTCAATTGTTAGACCGAAGTTTTGTACATACACATATATATATATATAATATATATATAATATATATATATATATATATATATATATATATATATATATATATATATATATAAAATATAATAACTTCTTCAAATTATTTTAGCTCTTGAGCTATATAAAATTATCATAAATCTATACGTATAATAAAATTGTAACTAAGTCGAATCTGTACATTAGATATTTTTTGGAAAAGTTTATTGAAATAAACATTATTATCGATACAGAGGCCGAATCTATAGTTTTCAGAATTTTTGTGTCTGTCTGTCTGTCTGTTACCGCATCACGGAAAAGCCACTGGAGGGATTTTGATGAAATTTAATTTACTCAAAACCGTAAGTTGGAAAGAATCAAGCTTACTTTGTAAGAAAATATATTATATATTGGCTCCTAGCGCGTACTTATACTAAAGGTATGAAAATACGAGAAAGCATACTCGGATCAGATTGAAATATCAAGCAACTCAAAACATTTTTAATCTTGTAGAACCAATATAAAGAATCCAACCAGCTGACACAAATCAAGCAAACCGACTTCGAAAATATCTGATTAGGTATTTATTTTAAATGAAAACCCCCCCTTTGGTAATTTTCAACCGACTTCAAAAAGGAGGAGGTTCTCAATTCGACTATTTTTTTTTTTTTTTTATAAGTTTGTTACCTCAGAACTCCGTCATTTATTAACCGATTTGGACAATTTTTGTTTTGTTTGAAAGGGTATACTTCCAGATTGGTCCCATTTAAATTTCAAAAAAAAATACCACCCCTAAGGGTGGAAAAACAACTAATGATGAATTTAACCTACTTCTAATTGCCATATTGACTTGAAACTTTGCAAGTATTTCTATTTCCGTTGATAGTACAGTGGTTCGGTGTTGTTGACCTGATCTGATGGCAAGGCCAGAAGGTGGATAGGTGGAACTCTTCAACGGCTAATAGTAGATACTTTGACTTTGGGCTTATTTTGTTTAATTTGACGAGCCTAACACGTTAGAATCCTTACTTTGCTACTACTGTCTACACTAAAAAGGGAAAAATAAAAACTTTTTAACAAAAAAATAAAAACCGACTTCAAACAAAAGCACTAAAAAGTGAAAAATAACTGATTGGTAGTTTTCATTTACTATACATACCTAATCAAATATTTTCGAAGTCGGTGTGCTTTGCTTTGTATGGGCTGGGACCGATTTCAAAAATATTTGATTAGGTATGTATTTAATAGGTAGGCTTTAATTACTTAGCCAAAGCACACCGACTTCGAAAATATTTGATTAGGTATGTATAGTAAATGAAAACTACCAATCAGTTATTTTTCACTTTTTATTTACTTTTTAGTGCCTTAAAAAAAAGTTTTTATTGATATTGTATTCATACAGAAATGCGAAACCAAGTCCAGGTTAGCTTAACTGAGGGAAATAACGTTTTCCGGCTATTGACTAGTTGATTACAACTAACCGCAATATTCTATTTCAAACATCAATTTAAATAGTTTCTAAATAAAATTGATTTTATTTGATTTAATTAACGTTTTATACCATACTAGCGACTCACCCTCGCTCCGCTCGGGTTCGTCCCTGCTTACGTTTTATTTCATTTCAATAAGATTTTCCAAAAAATATTTAATGTATAGATTCGGCTTAGTTACAATTTTATTATACAGTACCTGGGCTACCGAGCTTCGCTCGGAGTTTTTGGCCTAAAGTACAATTTTCTTTTAATTTTTAAAACTAAATAAAAACTTGAATATATATTAAAAAAAAACAAAAGTAAAAACTTTGTATGAGACCGAGATTCGAACGTGGACACCTGTGATTATTCATCTTGCTACTTGGCCGCTTTACCACGATGCTTACACCAGAGCGTGTAAATTACCGACCATATTTTGCGTGGAATAATGCAAAAGAAAACTGCATGAAAACTCGAAAACACGCGTTTTCTCAGACATAAGACTAATCTCGATCGATTTATCGCCCCCGAAACCCCCCGTATGCTAAATTTCATGAAAATCTTTGGAGCTGTTTCCGAGATTTAGATTATATATATACAAGAATTGCTCGTTTAAATATATGAGATATGTATAGATGTAAAGTGACGTCTTAGTGATGGGACATTATTGGTATGATGAATGGTCGATATTCATTATATGAGAACTTTTTGGAGCATTATTTACATTTTTGTTTTTACATAATAATTTCAAAAAAATACGCACAAACGTTCTACGTAACTGATGCAGCCGTATTTTGTTTCCGTCTCATAACGAATCTCGGGAGAGAGAGAGTTATGTTTGAATTATTTATTACTTTGAGTTTTTTAAAGAGAGTGAAACATGAGTTTGGTACAAACGATATTTTAAAATATTTGTTCTTAAGAGATGTTACTTTGAAAATCTTTACCGATAAAATTGATGTTGTCATTTTCCAATTCATACGGTACTGACAAGTTTGACTTGTTTCATGCTGTTATGAAAATCGTGTACTTAGTATAAATTAACCAACATGTAGTATGTTTTAGAGAATATAGTAGATCAATGGATTATAAGCTCGTCTTTATAGACATGGCACTTTCAAGACTAGTATGCGATACTTGTACTTATAATTTTCTTCGAAATCCTTTTACGTTCAAGGTTAACTACAACATTAAACCACATATTTCTGCACAGTATGTTTGTGACACCTGCTTTCATTGCAGCTACAAAAATAATATCTGTAATTTTTTTATGGCTGTTAAAAATGATGACTGCTTTAAGTCTTAACTGTGTTTTTACGTGTAATCTAGTTAACGACGTATATTATTATTATTATTATATATGTCAGTTTTTAAGTTATATATGTTATGGGCTTCTGTTTACATATGTAATATTTTTTGTAAATATTGCCTGAAATAAATGATTAAATAAATAAAAAAAATAAAATATGTAAATATACCTGCAAACAAGACCGAAGTTAAAAAATCTGAATCGACAATCAATCCTTCAGAAAATAACAATAAATGTTGAGTCATAATTAAAATAATGATCGATGTCGTGAATCATCTAGTCATCAAAGAACAACAAAAGGGCCATTAAGTACACGAAATGATATGAACGTAGTTTCATTATTTTATGTTCACTAAAGGTTGAAAAAAAATTAATCTTAAAGTTGTTAAAAAAACAAATTACATATTATGTATCATGTATGTACCTATATCATTAAATAGCCAGTTGATTGAGGAAAGCTATAGAGTATAGAGTACAGAGTATATCATCAGGCAACTATTCAAGGGAGCGGAGCAGTAATTATAAATGTCAACAAATCGGGCAGACTTCCATACATTATTGTAAAACTGATGTTTATAATCAAACAAATTTAACGCGGGTGAAACTGCGGGGCACAGCCAGTGTTTTATATAGGCACTAGGTATATTGCCTTTAAGTGATTAAAATTATACATAGGTACCTACATCTAGTACTATAAATAGAAACGTGTCATCATCATGTTTTTGTTAGATAATTACATATTTGTCGTAAATGATACTGATAATAATATAAAACAATTTTGGGGCATGCGTGAGACGTTTTTTCAAATGCGTTAAGTAAATCAAATACGTCAGTGCAAAGAATGGTCTGATATTTTCTACTGGACGTACTAATTGTCTTTAAAAAATTAAATATTCAAATGTATTTAAACAATAATCATTATTATATAAAAATCGTAGCATGCCAGTAGAAATAACGGAACTACTTTTAGAAATATTTAAATTGTTACTTATAACGTAATATGAACTGCAAAAATATACATATATGAAAAATACCAATAAGTGTCAAGACATGCCAGATCAAATACTCGTATTAACAAATGTCATGTTAAGTTAGATTAACTAAAATTACTGTTGCGCTATTTTTATAAAATCAGATAATAGTACTCTATTAGAAAGAGTTAATTAAGAAAAAAATCAAGACTTAAAGGAACAACAGTGTTTGAAAGTGATCAAAATTATTTATTTTCTTCAATGCAAAAGACCAAAGACAATGTTGTGTAGCTAGCATTCATATATGTGCTTCAAAATAACATTGACGTCACCTGCCCACTAAATATCGCACAGAGCCTCACAAAGGTACAAGCCATAATTACTTTAAAATACTTGCGAACCATGATCGTTACTTAGCTTAAAAAACCTCACATAGTTTACGCGGCCTCGTTCGGTAAGCATTACCCTCGTTTGAGTTTACTCAATCACGTCAAATTCTCAGGTTAAGTTAGATCGGAACAAAAGCTTCGGTTCTCAGATGAATTATGTAAGTTTATTAATTTTGAATAATTCTTGCTTAATCATAATATAATGTTTTATCAACTTCCTTCCGACTATTAGTGGAAGGTTGTTGAGGTTTATTAAAAGTTTTATCAAGAAATTATTTAATTTTATGTGTCTTTATATAACATACTAGCATTGTCCGCGGCTCCGCCCGCGTTCAGGTGACCAAATACCAAATTCTTAGTTTTTACATATTAGTATACTCTTACAATGCAGTTTTTGTATTTTTTCTCAGAAATTAGATATTTTCCCGCAGTAAAAAGTATTCATATATTGACCCAGATAACCAGCTATCATTATACCAATTTTCATCAAAATCTGTCCAGTGGTTTTCTCGTGATGCGGTAACAGACAGACAGACAAAAATTTCAAAAACTATAGATTTAGACTCTGTATCGATAATAATGTCTATTTCAATTAGATTTACCAAAAAATATTTAATGTGAAGATTCGACAGAGTTACAATTTTATTATATTTATAGATTTAAGCATCTAAAATTAACATATAATAAGTATACATGTATTCATATGAGAAAATTTAGCCAAAAACACACCTTGACATCCAAATGTTCAGTGTTACGATACAATTTTATGGAAAACTATATAAATAAAATTGGGGAGTTTAAAAAGTTTTCTAGAGTACTTTTTACTTCATGAAACTCGAGTATAGATTTATGAGAGTGAGAGTTTCTAAAACCGGTGTCTTAGCATTTTTTTGTTTTATCTAAATCAATCAAAACATTTAAATGCTTCATATGATAGGTCGATAAAGTTGATTGGCTTTATTGTCCTTGGAACTCCAGTACAATTATAATTATTGTGATTGTTTTTTCCGCTACATCTACCTACGAAACTACGATTTCAATTATTGTATGCAATTTACATTAAAAGAACACATATGTATAGTGCATATGCATGAAAGAGGGGCAGTAGTCGATCTGCTTAATTTTAAAAACAAAGTTAAAAGGCCAGCAAGGAAATTAGAGTAAACAACAGAAGAGTTGTAGCAAAAAGTTTTTTAAAATAATTTAATTAGTGGGATCGAAAATTACTTCGATTATCCTAATTTGATTCCGGGTATATTTAAGTTTATGTCCCAATTATACAAAATACAAACAAACTTGTATAGAAAAAGCATTTTAAACTTCACAATTTTCAATTCAAAAATTTAATTGTTTCCCTGTTCAAAACCTCTTTCGGCCTATTACGATCTATTAAAAAACCAACCAGCCATCTCAAGTGATGCACTTATCAAAGAGCAGCATTTCATTTTTATTATTATATATAGATTTCTATAAAATAACGTGAATATCTCACAGTTTAATATCCAATCCAGTGTAAAATATAAATCAAAGGTAAAATGACATGAGTTTTATTGGCTTACGGGACCACAATTCATCCGAGTCACGATTATTTTCATCAGGCACGAGTATCTAGTTCGTAACGATAGGAGCCGTGATAACAAACATTACAGCTTATTACTTACGGCAAATAGCGTAATCAAAATACTACTAGATTAAAATACCTGCTATTGCTATAGAATAGAATCATTGCCTTTTTACGTTTTCAGTTCTATTTCTTTGCTTTTAGTGAAATATATGTAGCCTGAATTTAGAAGATTTATAATTTTAAATAAAACTATCTTTTCGGGTTATTTCGCGGATTTATTTTGACAGTCTGTAACAACTATATAATACCTTTGAGACATCTAACACCTTAGTCTCTCCCGTGACCATGTATTCTGTAAAGCATTCGAAACGTCGGGAACCAAAAATCAAAATAAATCCGCGAAATAATCCGAAAAGATAGTTTTATTTAAAATATCAAATATTCGCGTAAATCTAAGAAAGTATTATAAGATTTACAATATTTGACTTTTTTATACGATATTTTATATTTTACTTCTTAAATAAATCACTACATAGTATAAAACAAAGTCGCTTCCCGCTGTCTGTATGCCCCTTCGTTTGCTTAGATCTTTAAAACTATGCGACGGATTTTGATGCGATTTTTTAATAGATAGTGATTCAAGAGGAAGGTTTATATGTATAATACATGCATATTATAGTACAGAAAAGCCGAGAAATTCTAAGATTTGTACCTATTTCATACTAACCGTCAAAAGGTACGTCGCTAGTACCTACTAATATATAAAGCTGAAGAGTTTGTTTGTTGGAACTGCCAGTCCAATTTGAAAAAAATAACTTTTTATAGCTTATTTATTGCGGAAGGTTAGGCTATCTACGACCTTTACGAATGGAACAATTAAATAAAATAAACTACGCGGACGGAGTCACTTGTGGCACTAGTAACAATATAAAAACAATCTGAATACTATAAATATGAGAGATTTTTCGATAGTAAATATGTACTTAACATACATTATTTGATTATTTGTTAAATATAACAATGGTGCTTGGGACCTAAGGTGTTTTGTTATGAATTTATAGAATTCCACACTTTAATAGATATTGGATATACCTACGGTCCACATTCATTACAGTGGCAGTCACTCGGGTCTACACTGGGTAATTATGTTGAAATAAGAATATATTGAATTAATGGTTAGTATGGAATAGACAGACTATGTATTATACGAGTACATATGTACATGTACATATAGTTATGATGAGTTGTTGTGGGTTTTATTATAACGTGTTTTCCCGTGGAAACAAGATAATGTTCCGCGGTAAGAAGTAGCCTGTGTCACTTTCCAGCCTTCTCTACTATCTCCACAAAAAAAAACTCGATAATCCATCACTCTGTTTCGACGTGAAAGAAGGACAAACAAACAAACAAACACACTTACTTTTTTAAAATTAGGTAATAAGTATGGATCGCTATCCATATCTATATACTTATAGTATGGATTTAATTTTTTCTTAAGTGAAACAAACAGTAATAGATTTTACTTACAAACGTAAACAATCAAGTTTCCACAGGTAGCTATTTTGATCATATCTTATACATTATAATTTTACCTATATAATATAATACATCTGTAAATATACCTACTGTGGCTTATGTATAGAAGTTAATCTACTTCCTGTCTAGATACTTAATTCCGGATAGAGCGGTGGCATTTTCCGATAACAAGCTGAACTAGATTTTGCAGATCTTTAATCTGAATCTTAGCAGCTAATGCAAGAGGCATTTATATTACATTAGATACGTTTTATATAGATAAAAATAGTTATTTTGAGCGTACCTTAGGAGATAGACACATGCTATCGCAGACTTTTTTGTAGACCTTTTTAAGACCTACAATTCCATAGTACATCGTTTTGATGTATCGACTAAAAGTTAAGTTTTTTTTTTTCAAAACAACGTATAGGCTCAGCCATTTTGCTCAAAATGTTTACAAATTATACACACAACCCTTCCTTTAAAACCGTTTTCCAAACCGTTTATCGCTTTTTCTATTAGTGAAAACCAAAATCCGTTGCGTGGTTTGGAAGAAGTAAGCGGAGAAATAGATAGACGTAGACAGCGAATATGTTTTATACTATGTAAGTATACCTACGATAAAAAATAAAAGAAGGATATGATTAGTGTACAATTTTTTTAATTTAAGAATGTAATGAAAATTTATCAAAGGGAAAATGGAGAAGAATATTGAAAGAAAGATATGTGAATCTGGTTAATTAACAACCAGCATTTTACATCATTTATCGAGACTTGAGACTGCCAAGGATATCGCATATTTTCTCGTGTTTATTTATTATTATTAAATTATATGTACGTAGAGATATTCCCTTGATTTAGGAAGCCCGCATTAAAATGTATAGTTCGCGCGTTTATAGGGAGTTTTCTCAGATAAAAAAATATATTACGAGAATCGCTTGATGTATCGGGATTAAAAGTAGTATAAGTTATTCTCGAGCACATATTCTACGTTTATGAAAAAAAAAAGATATTTATCCATTGCTTTATTGTTGCGGGTAAGGACAAACCAATAAAATAAATACCTGACTAAACAGTGTAAATACCTACTATGTTACATACGAGTAGGTATTTTTATTTACAATGTTTAATAAACAATAATGTTAATATGAAATTAAATACATTTAACTTAATATTTTCGATGCAACATGTAAACTTTCAAGTCATTTTGGCATAAAGTTTAAAATTATGTTTGTTCTCACATTCGAAGGTGCATTTCGTAAGAACGTCAAAATTATTCGTATTCGCTAAATTACCTCACAAAGAAACACAGACCTTCACTACTGAACAAATTTTCACTAAATCACACAACACAAAAGATAAATTAAAGAAGCATACTTTTTCGTACTTTTTAATGCAAAATAAAATTCAATCGTGTACGAATCAAACTAAAACTCAAATAAAACACGCGCGCTAACAGCGAATGTCAGTCGGATACTGGTTCGCGATTAAAAGCGCGGGAATGCACATGTCACTATTTCCGAACAAGTTTGTGGCCAGTATGTAAATATTTATGGCGTAATAATGAAATATTTTTTGTTACATAAATTCTAAGTTTAAAATAGAATTTAAATTCATGCTAATTTTTTAATTAGTTTTTAATTTTAATGGGTCTTTAAATTTCATAAAGATATATTGGTCTATCTATTTTTTCCTACTCGGCTAAATGAGTATTATTTATTATTTCACAGACATTAAGATATGTTTATATTTTTTTAATTCTTTAGTTTAATCGTTTATTTTTTAACTCATAATTATCTGTAGCCATATATAAACAAAAACTCTATCAAAATTAATTTCTAAAGATTTACCTACAATTAAATAGAAAGGGATTACAAGTAATATTTATATGAAACACTTTTTGAATTTAGACGGCTTTGAAGTTGTCATAAGTTCCACTAGCTAGGTATATATATATATATATCTTTATATATATATATAATTCTTCTGTGAGTGTGTATGTCACTGAACTTCTCTCAAACGACTGGACCGATTTTGATGAAATTTTTTGTGTGTGTTCAAGGGGATCTGGGAATGGTTTAGATTCACAATTTTGTCCAAAAAGTTTGAAATTTTCAAATTAAAGACGTGTAGACAGGACAACGTCTGTCGGGTCCGCTAGTATATATATATATATATATATATATATATATATATATATACATAGACTTTTTTTTAAAAAAAAAGGTAGATCACAGTTGCCTAAAAATGTTAGAGAGCTATGGTCTAGCTCTAGGCTCTAACTAAAACAGTACATTCGTCTTAGAATTGATGAATCAATCAAGCGAATAATTATATAAATGAATTACTTAGCTATATTATTTTGCTCTCTCAATTACCTTCATATGTTGAACGCTTTTAAAGAAATGAAGATTATATTTAACCAATTTACGTTGTTGTATCAAGGAGTCATAATATAAAGATTTCACAAAAAATTCAATGAACAGATTGTCAACTAAATCTAGGGCTCAGAGTGCAATTGAAAGCGTTTCGCGACACAAACACTGTTCCTCTAGAATAAATTGAACTATGGCAAAAGAACACTATGGAATAAAAAGCCCTATTTCCTACATATATGATGTATTTTCGTTTAAATTTTATATTGTATTGTAGTATTCAATGGACACTGAAACAAACGATACGCACGCAGGTCATGACTCACAAGCTTGAATATTAAACAGTTGTACACACAACTTTTGTCTCTGATACACTTTTCTATTTTATTTAAACAATCGCCCGAAATACTCACAAGAGTATTTAAATAATATAAAAACAGTTTTACAAACGTTTCTTAATTGAAAAGAACAGCATTTAAGTTATGTAAATAAGTCTTAAGATATGTATCTTTAAAGTAAAGTATGAGTTAAAAATCTAATATAAAAAATAGTACAATTATTTAAATTTATTGCAATTAAAATAACCCATTAGACTTACATAATATATTATGATTTATGGTGAATGAATCGGAAGGTTAGAAATCCTCCGAGGAGTTAACTTCATTTTAATACAATTAAAACTATTAATAGGTAGGTGAGTACTGTTATATTAAGTGATGTAGACGTTTTTTTTACTAGACACCAGCTTTGGTCAGTAACTTTATTGTCGGTTATTTAGTATGTTTTATGGTAATTTGTGATTTGTTTACTAGAAAGTTTAGAGTTTGATATAAAAACATAAATTACTTAAAAATTAGATACTCACAAATACTCGCGACTTGTCTGTTACTTAAGAAATAAAAAGTAAGTCATGATCGAGATTGTATATTACAAATACTAAATTTATTCAAGACCTTCCAAGTGAGAAGGAAAACTAGAAAGAAATTCCCATCCGCTATGACACGGAAACCGTTACCTCTAAACACATCGATAATAATCGTTTCAAATTAATGAAACATATAATAATTAATTTTTAAACGTATCTTAAATACCTAATATAAGACAAAAAGTCGCCTATGCCACTCATGGATAAACTTTTTTTCTAATCAAATGGATCGAATATTTTTGGCTTTTACCTTTTAAGTTTTACATCTAATTCATATATAAATATTTGTGAAGAATTTCTAACACTTAAGCATTAAGAAATATGTAAATTGGAATATTTCATTACATGTTTATGTTTATTAAAATTTCCACTTCTTACAAACAGCGGTATCTTACAAGGGCACTTGTGATTTTGGCTGTCGTTGCGCGTTGATGTCGTTTATAAGAAGGTTTTATTATCGTTTCCCTGCACTTTTGTATTACGCCCTAATTGTTACATTGTGTTTCGTATGAACTGTATATACCTAGTAACTTTTTATATAAAAAGGTACATCGACTTCAAAATAACATTTAGTGTTTTTTTCTTGAAGTTGGCATTTTTTAATACCTATATATTTATATATAATTACGTAGGAACATGTTTAAGTAATAATTTATAAAAAATATAATTATTGAAATCAATTCATTCACAAAAATAAAAGATATCAGTGTGAGATATTAGCGAATAAAACAAGTTTTACATTATATAATTACTTTTATTAGCTAAAAATGAGAAATAAAATTAAATGTCAGGTCCAGTATCATGAAATGAAGCATTTTTGCGAAACAAATCCTAATTTGTTATTACCATAACAACATTTGCATTAATCCTTGCCACTCTTATATCTATTTAATTTCGTCTGCGATTCCGTTTGCATGCGATGTCGATATAAAATAGGCTAGATATAATAATATACATACTCACTTATCTACTCATATATAGTACATAGATAGTATAGTTGGCTATTAGCGTAAGATACTTTAAAGTTTAAATTGATTAAGTCCCCCCAAAAATTGCAGACCATAAAAATATTTTTTTTTCTCTTTAATAAATAAGTGTAGGGCAATATGATATGATCAGTAGGTATTTTTCATTCCATAATATTTAGCGAAAAGGTTAGGTACATTCATTTCCTTCGTCGCTTCACCAACTATAGATGTCTCATTACGTTTCCCACAAACCTATTAGATATATTTTATTTTTTCTTCTATTATCCTTGTAGCATTAAAAAAATAACCAATGTTCTTATGACACACAAAACATAAAATCGACGCCAAAACTTACAGTCAAGGTAAGGATTTAGAATTGCGTTTAAAAGAACGCCCCAGCACTGCCTTGAAGTAAAAAATGGTAGTGTTTTTAAGAAAACGTCAATCATTTCCTTTGTCTATCGTGTGACCCGCTCTAAGGCGGACAATATGTCGGCTTCAAGGGCCTCTATTTACGCGTAATTGCAGACATTGTGGCGGTATCTCTAAGGATGTCTTACTTCCTGTTGTTAAATAATCATTAGTTTAACTTGCTTAAACTATGATAAGATAAAATAAAATTAATGTTGGTTTTGAGCAAAAATTACATTAGCAAAATACCTAATGAAATAAAAATTTAATTATAGAAAAACAAAAACAAATCTATCCCTCGGGAACTGTATATTTTTCTGGGACAAAAAGAAGCTTATGTGTTATTCAAGACTATAATCTATCTCTGTACCAAATTTCATCCAGATCCATTCAGTCGTTCTGACGTGAAAGAGTAACAAACATTCATACATACTCACACACTTTCACATTCATAATATATATACAGATTATACAGATAAATAATTTTATTCTATATCAAAAATTTTACAACTTCTTACTTTATCCGGAATTTAAAATAGTCAAATTCTATAATAATATAGTGGGTATATTCCGAAGAAATATGTATTAGCATGTATAAAATTTATAAGGAACCAAAAATGATGAAAATATTGAAATCGTTTCAAAACAATATTTAAGCTAGAGATTAACTGTAATAGCTACTGTACTTGACTCATCATGAGTCAGTGTTCGTAGGAGACGAGCGTACATCATACGCGAAGCTATGTGCATTGTTGGGTTAAGGTTAGCTCTTCGAAATCAGGTGTTTCATCGATGTGGGTTTAGCCTTTGCCTATTCCATATTCACATGGCCATCTTTTATATTATACTAGCATTGCCCGCGGCTCCGCCCGCGTTCAGATGACCAAAACCAAATTCTTAGGTTTTACATATTAATATACTTTTACATTGCAGTTTTTGTATTTTTTCTCAGTAATGAGACATTTTCCCGCGGTAAAAAGTCATCGTCATCAGTCGTCTATCACCATACCAAACATCAAAATCCCTCCAGTGGTTTTTCTGTGATGCGGTAACAGACAGACAGACAAAAAAAATCTAAAAACTATAGATTCGGCCTCTGTATCAATTATAATGTTTATTTCAATAAGATTTTCCAAAAAATATTTAATATACAGATTCGGCTTAGTTACAATTTTACTATATGTAGGTATAGATTTACTTATACTTGTTGTTTTCTAAGGAAAATGTGATAAAAAATCCTGACAGGAATATTTAAAAATAAAAGCCAAATTAAAATCTGTTTACGATTTAATAAAACAACAAAAGCCGGTTTTAGTTTCTTTTAAGTTTTTTGTCAGATGTGAAATAATTATAGCGTGTATACTAATTATTTTAATACTGGGCGCATAGGTCATTTAGATATATTGGGATGCACGCAAGAAAAGCGAGGGAACATCGTTAGTATATGATAATTCAATTTACGTAGGAGTATAACAAATAGTTCTACCTCCACTCACCATGTAAAAAAATATGAAATTGAAATTAAAACTTACAGATTTAAGGTCAAAGGAAGTAGGTATATGAACGAGTGGGCTATAAGCCTGCCGTATTAGAAGCCCACGTAATGGGTACATGTACATTGTACGTAGGTGACGGGTAGTGGTTATTACACTGATTCAAACGTTTATAATTGTTAATATATGTTATACACAAACTCTTTTTCTTTCTAGTTTCGACTAATGGTTATCCTTAGTTAAAAATGAAAGTAAATTTCATAAACTAGATATAATTTTGATGCACTTTTCCTTCTTACTAGTTGGGCGGTTGTACCCAAATCGGATTACGTGATTTGTATGTCTGTTTATTACTCTTTCACGCTCAAACGGTTGGACGGATTTGGGTATAATTTAATTCACAGATGGCCTGGAGTAACACAAGGGCTACTGTTTAGCACCTAGAGAGACGAGAAAAACGAGGGTAATTCTCTAGTAATAATATAATTTGTTCTTTGAGAAAAAGATAATTTACTGTCTTACTACTTTCTTAGATTTACGCGAATATTTAACATTTAAATAAAACAATCTTTTCGGTTTTTTTGCGGATCTATTTTGATTTTTGGTTCCCGACGTTGTGAATTACTACAATCATGGTCACGGGATTAACTGCGGTTTTAGATGTCTCAAAAGCATTATAGTTGTTACAGAGTTGAATATTTATATTTTTTTATAATTGTTATTTTTTAATTCATTTTGTTATTTGTGTGTAGGTTGTCTGTAACAACATTCGAAACGTCGGGAACCAAAAATCAAAATAAATCCGCGAAATAATCCGAAAAGATAGATTATTTACTGTCTTACTCAATTCACTGGTATATTTTGTCATATATTGTACAATCTTTGTATATTATACTAGTTTAGGGTAATAAATAAAACATCTCAATACTACACATACGTACATATTTATTAGTGACATATATGATTGACTATAATATTATAATTTAGAAAAAATACATCAAGTTAACGGTTTGGTTCGTCAGTTTAAAGAAGATAAGTACAGACCTTAAAAAATCACTTTAGTAAATTGTAAAGATGCGACTTTAACAGTTTTAACAGGTAATTAACGTACCTATTAATAACTTCACAATTTAATTAGAATATATTTCTGTTATTAAATACGTATTAAAGTAGACATTTTCATAATAGAAATAAATTATTGTTTCGTCAATGAACCTATCCTTGTAATTAACACTAAACATAGAACAAAAAATTAAGAACAAAAACATAATTTCAATCATATGTCATTAAATTGAAGGACAAAATAAAAATATATATGAGTAATATTTATAGATTATTGAAGCATTCTTTTGTAATTTAAAACTAAAATTTATCAAATATGGACACAAAGAAGTTACTAAAATTAACGGACGCAAGTATAATATTCTTGCTAAATTTTCATTGAATGAATCCAAACATTTCCCGTATTAAAGCGACAAATCGATTAGGTAACTATTTTATTACATTAATAATAATAGAATAAAATTTTTATTTTCATTACTTATACTAAAAAGGCGAAAGATTCCCAGAATCGGTAGCATATTTCGGCAACATTTTACAAAAACTTTATTTTTTATAATAGTGTATGACAATAATTAGATGGCTCTATTAGTAATTTTGTATCCATTCTGGGAACATATAAACCCAACTTTATTTAAATTTCAATAACATATGGACGATATAAACAAAAAACTGTTAAATGCGCATCGCGTATATATAAATCTGATAAAATTCCACATTAATAATACAAACAGACATTTAATAACTATTAATATAAGCGGCCGAGGCGTGGGATAACATTAGAGGTTACATTAAACTATGTCACAATGCATAAACTACGATGCAAGTACATAAACACCAATACGAGAAATGGAATTAAAAAATTTAGACATAAAATGCGAACAATATTCAAAACGATGTATATTTAAGATCTTAAAACACAAATAAACTCTCAAAAAATATACAAAACTGGCTCACCCTTACAAACATTTTATACTCTGTAATGAAAATGTAAGACTAAAGTGTCTCCGACTTCACTTGTATCCCATACATGAGCTAAATCAACTAATATATTCGCTCTTGGTCGAAACAATTTCGGTGTAGACATACATACATTTTAAATTGACATAAAATAAGTTATAACGAATGAACATACACAGTGTAAGCCGGTTAAATAGGTCAAGGGTGAGCCGTAAACACACTCTTATAACAGATGTTTAACACTTGTTGTCAATACTCCTCCACATTCCCTTCATTACACTATAGATGGATAAGTACAATTTCGATCTAATTCTAGGCAATTCGGTCAGCTAACGTTCAGGTCCCACACACGCCACTTAGATTTGTTGCAGATTCGCTTTATTGTCTGTCGATACTTCTGATAATGGCACTTTAGTGTTCTTCTGTTTAGATATCAATATTTATAGGAAATATGGAAATACAAATAACATGTTATGAGCAATAACCAAATGAGAGCTTTGAAAAATGTTCAGGTATAAAAATATTATCTTAGTATCTGCAACAAATCCAATATTCGACAATTGAATTTTTAACTATTAACGTCGTATGCGAGACCCAATTGAAACACAGGGCATGTAACACAAGTCCCTAGATAGCATTGCTATATATTTAAATATAATTTTTATTATTTAGGTGGGATCGACTAACTATCATGCCCTCTGTTCGAAAAGTTTGGCAGAAATCAGTTAAAATTTATTCACTATATAATTTACCCTTATTATGTCACATATATTGTATAGTCTATGGCCTCATATGTCAGTCAGTACAATGCGACAAATCCATATTAAAATCTCAACAATGCTAGTAACTGATAACGCCAATCAACGTTTAACAAGACATTAACTTCAGCCAAACCGAATCGAGTTGTTTCACAGCCTTATTGAAAGTCTTGGTGGTTTAAGAAATCTCTGCCCCATATAGTAAAAAGTATGCAAATCTGTTTGTCTTTGGTGTTCAATTTTTTTTTTTATAGAAATGCCTACTATTTACTTATAAAGTGACGTATAACAAAAAAATCTACTTTTAAAACTGTCTCGTACATCCGGGGCAGAGATAGAAATATATTAAATCAAGAGGCGGGAATAATGTTCCTTTGTTAATGCTCTTAAAATACGGTTGTCATTTGTATTCGTATCACATTTTCACATATGTCAAGTTGTTACGTTCGGGGGTCGCGGCAAAAGCGACCAACACTATAGGAACATAACCTTATAGATTTTATATTAAGAATAATTTTCTTGCTCTCATTATTGCTTTCCTAAACCTATAATAAATTTAATACTTTCCCTTATTAAATATAATGCTTGTTTTTATTCATACGTTATCTTATATATAAAATTTCCATGTCACAATGTTAGTTACCGTACTCCTCCGAAACGGCTTTACCGATTTTTACCAAATTTTATATGCGTATTCAGTAGGTGTGAGAATCGGCTACTATCTATTTTCCATACCCCTAAGTGATAAGGGTGGTCCACCCCAAAAAAAAATGTTATGATTCGGCATTAAAAAATACATACAAACCTAAATATTCACTAGGGACGAACCCGAGCGGAGCGAGGGTGAGTCGCTAGTCTATCTATATAAATAAAAATGAATCACCGAAATGTATGTACGCGTAACTTCGAATCGAATGCACCAAATTGGATAATTCTTTTTTTTATTGTCTTTGCTATTGTCAGGAACGCTTGTGTAGAAGAAAATTAAAAGATTTTTTTTTATTAAAATAAGTTTTTTTAAATCTCATGATGTGAAAAGTGAGCGAGTGAAATAGTTTTTATCTCGGAAATCATCCTTTAAGTGTTAAGTTAGTGGGTGAGAATGAGGATGAAAGTTTGTATGGGGAAGCAAGCTAGTTGCAAACCCGAGCGAAGTGAGGGCGAGTCGCTAGTTTCATATATTTTGTTTGACATTCACGGTAATTAAGTAATTTAGCTAAATAGTTACGAGGAGATTTGAGCTGCAAGTGATGATTTTACTACTTCAAAAATGTAATTGTTACGTTGTCGTTTTGTCTTCAATATCAGTGAGATAGATACCGCTATCAGTATAAGCAATAGAACATATATTTGCTTTTGTGTATCTTTTAGATTTCCAAACAACTCTCCAATAACAAAAATTATTTCTACAATTATTAATTTTTTATTTGACAATATATAAAAAGATATGTAACGCAATTTGATTTTCGTATAAGACGTTGCACTTTTGCCGTGACCCCCATTTTGTTCTTAAATTTATTAAGTCGACTTTTTATTGTTGAATCCTTTTTAAACCACATAGATTCCTTACATAGACAATGCTTCATATAACACGCGATGATAAAATGTCATGGCGGGACACCTCATCATAGAGTTAACTACGCGCTGTCCGTTGACAACACCGTTTTTTTCTAGTTCCATCTGTTGACAATCTCAGGCCCAACACGTTACGATTAAAAAAAACCACAGCGATCTACGTAGCAGTGTGCCTACGTTGTCGCTCTTGCACGGTTGTATAAAACTTTGTCTCTGTAGAGATATTTACTCTTCATATCGCAGTCGCTGATAGAACACCAGCGTTCTCTGCGTATTTGACGAATCATTCGTTATATTCTATTAATTATTATTAACAATAAAAGGAAATAAAAACAATAAAATAAACCATACAAAATCACAAACCTCGCAATTAGAAATAAAAATAATGAAAAAATTGAGATTTTTTTCGACAGAAGTTAGTCTAACGTGATAGTGATTAGAAAATTTGTCAAATATCGCATTTATAACATAATGCATTGATAAAATAAAAAGTCGACTTCAATATTTACACATAATATTCTTATTTGATCTAAGCCTCTTCTATGTATTTCTCAGTCTCAGGGAATGTATGTTGGTAAGTCTCTTCGTTGCCTTACAATAATATTATGTTCTTCGCGTCGAACTTTTATAAACTTCTTAAAAATATCAAGAAAACCATTCACTTTACTAAATAACATAGTGAGTTTTATTTATCTAAAGTACTTAGTACTATAACCTATTTGAAGCAATTTTTTTTTTAATTACGATTAAATTGGCCTAGAGTGATTATTTATTCGATTATACTCTTTAGCATAAATCGATATTACAGGAATCGAAGGTAAACATTTCAATATAATTTTAAATTGTTTTTTTTTGTACACTATAGTTAAAGGCATATTTCGAATAAGTATTGGGTACTTAAAGATCACATTGTTTGTGCGTGACTGTGATATTTATATTATTATCGATAATCGCACACCTCGCATCAGGTAAGCTAAAGCCGTGTGTCAGTGTTACGCGTAGCGGGGACGGACTGTGTTTTATTCCACTGAAACAAAACTAAACGGCAGAAATCGATAATCGTACAAGGTGTATTCGTTATTCGTTCGATTCGATATCGTCACGTGACTCGAGAACATCGATTATAAATCGATTATGTAATTAAAACCACACTCACTTATCTTACAACGTTGTTGTAGTGGCACGTGTCTCCGTATTTGATACGGTCGAGATTACTCTTAAAGCTATATTATAGAGTTGATATATAAATTATAATATGTATGTTGTAATACTTTTTTTGTGCAATCGTTCGTTTGCGGGATATTTTCTATGTTACATTAGTCTGGGTTCACACGGCATTGTCCTGCACGTTTTTTTTTGCAGTATAGGTCCTAAAGAATTCATAGTGACACATATGTACATTGTACATAGACCCATTCACACGTCTTTTGTAATGCTAAAAGTCGTACACCGTTAATACATTTAACACCTCCAGGTAAATTTCTAAGAAATTAATTAAAATTCTAAGAAATCTATTGTTAACTGACACGCCGGCGTGTCCACGGTCGTTGAGGGATCAATCGGATACTCACTGGAATTGTCAAGCAAATCGAATTAACTTTAACGTATTCAGTTTTCAGTGGTGTATAGTTTAGGTCTGTCTCAACCAAGCGTGGATCCATCACAGACGTCTTCTCACTGTGACAACGTGTTAAAACTGCGGATATTCGTTTTTACACGAATGAAAATCTACCGTATGAACACCCGGCTGATTTTACGTTTAAAATCGAATACAAAAAAACGTGCAGGACAATGCCGTGTGAACACAGCCTTATGTAAAACGCCCGTCTGTTGACTAGATGTCGTATGTCCGCCACGCCTAAAGTTGCCGAGTGCGATTTTTCTTACTAATTGTATATAAAATTGGCATTTCAATTTCTCTAGATATATTTCGTTTACTTAGTGTAATGCATTATCAAATACATGCTAGTGTCCTTTTTTTAATATTATATAAGGTTGATAACAATTTCTAAATATATAAAAAAAATGTCTTACCGGATGAATGTTCGATTATTTTAACATACAATTATGTATTTTAGTTATTATGTTATGATATAGGAGATTTCTAATCACACTGCGCTTGTATTTGATAATGCCGTTGAATCGCTTATTTGTTATTAAATATTTTTGACGATTCAAAAGAACTTTGGGCGTGGGATATAAATTTTAACTTGATTTTAAGTTTTTAACTACGATAAATTCGTACTTTTGAGAGATGATGCCTGTAAACATATCATTCGGCGTTTCTCATTTTTCGCTATACATATTACACATTACTAGGAAACTCTATTTTTTTTGAAATTTTACTATTCGATCTGTATTTATAGACTTGTCGTGAATATTTTATTATAACGATATGCTAAAACGCTTTTAGATGCGATTTTTTCATTAATTAAACTTTAGTCATCACAGATTTCTCTACCGAAGACAAGTGTATGAACACAGATTAAATATAACATTTTTATACATATACACTCTGTTAGTAATTTGGTGAAAATTGACTTTTTCTATGACTTAACTATAATGTATTTTTTTATACATATGTAAGGTACTTTTTGGAGATATTCAATTTCCACTGAGCTTTATCATTTTTTGCTAAGTAGGAATTTAAAGCTATGTACAAGCGCCGTGACGTCAACATCTAAGGAATTGCGATAACACTAAGAGCGCACATCGTTATTTAGACATTTATAATATAAATTTAATATGTAAAACTTTAATACTTTATAAATTCTACTGAAAGGAACTTTCGCAAATAATATCGCACACTAAAGTTTACGAAGAAAATGCAATATTTTTAAAAATATAATTTAATATATGAAAAAAGAATCGATTAGGCCTAACGGTATCGGAAGATATGAGATATCTAATACTCAGATTATACTTATGAGATATTATAATAAATCAATTCTTATAAGATATAATCGATAGCCATTCCTTATGTCTAACAATTACGCCTAACGATGAATTAAAATTTGGGAGCTCGATACCGATTTAATTTCAATTATAAATAATATCCAATATCCTTTTAATATTTATGTATTAAAAGATGTCAACGCTTATCATTTACTCATAAATAATAAAAAAATTTTTTTTAGCGTGAACACAGTAAAAAAAAAAGTGACACATTTTTTGTTCTTCTTTCAACACATAAACAATGAAAAGATATGTCAGAAAAGTTTATAAAAAACAATTTTTCATAATTTTTTCTCTTTCCCTTATAAAGTCAGTTCTATTTATCCACGTGAATGTCATATAAAAGATCTTACAGTACTTGTTGGTAACTTGCATTGAGATCTTCTGTAGTCCGATGAGCTTAAGATCTGTGAAATAAAAGTATAATATGTTAATATTTAATTAAAATCAACGCGAAGAACTGAATAAAAAATATATTTAAAATTTAAACACTTTAGGCTCATTATCGTCCGGCAATCCAGCCGGGCACGGAGTAAGGAACGCACAGGGAGATGGCCCACTTCGGAGGGCGGTGTTCACATGCGGGTTGCTCCTGGTACTTGTCTGATAGCAGAGTGGACCTTGGAGCAACCCATAGTTGTTGTGGTCTGCTTCGGCAGACCTGCCGTCGGGGCGTCGTAGTTGAATGCGTAAGCGATCCTGCGACGCCCCATTAAGACAGAGGAAGGTTTTGTTGGGTTTTAGTGGGTAGGACTAGCTTTGTCCGTGCACTTTGTGCCTAAATGCATTTAACAAACGTTTAAAAAATGATTGGATTATTAGCGTTAATTGGTAGCATTTAAAAAATGTATACATACAATGTACATATATTGTTAAGTAATAATTAAATATGATAAGCCTAAAGGATGCCTGAAAGAAATCGCTGTTTTAGCGATAAGGCTGCCTCTTGTACACTTTCCTGTTATTATATTGTTTTTGCCTTTTTTTTGTGTGTGCAATAAAGAGTTATTATTATTATTACTAGCGACTCAGCTTCGCTTCGCTCGGGTTCGTCTCTAGCTCGATTCCCCATACACACTTTCATCCCCATTTCCACCCTCTTAAGGGAGAATTTCCGGGACAAAAAGTATCCTTTGTCCTTCCCAGGGTCTCAAACTATATTCTTACCAAATTTCATCTAAATCGGTTCAGTAGATCCAAAGATTACCCCTACAACGTCACAAACTCACAATTCACGAACTTTACCACTTTATAATATTAGTATAGATTATGACACTCACGGCAGCGGCGCGGGCGGCGCGGGCGGCGCGCGCAGCAGCTCGCGCAGCACGTAGTCGGCGCGCTGCGCGGGGGACGCGCGCGCGCGCAGCGCCGCCGGCAGGCACTGCCACGGCACCGGCGACCACTCGAACTCCGTGTACAGGTTCACTTGCTGAGGTACCAACGGGCTACTGTTATAGTAGGGGAGCCCAAGAGGGGATTTTTGGAGTTTCTTAAGTTACTCAAGCGCGGCAAATTTACATAAGGGACACCTTGCACTCTGTTGAGTACCTCCACTATAAGTCCTCTATATATGTAAGGGCGTGCGTCTAGGGCAGTTGATGAAAATATTAAAAAAAATCTTTTGATACGGTAGAAATACTAGAAACCGCCAGATTAAGGTATGGTGGGCTAATTATATCCTGAAAATTTCAATAATCTGCCGATTTGCACAAGCCGAAGAGGCAAAAACTAACTATAAAGTTTATGTTGATGAATTTTGTTTAACTCAATGAAATTGGCCCAGTGGCCGAAATCGCTCGGTAGGACATTATTATTAAATAAAACTAGCGACTCACCCTCGCTACGTTAGGGTTCGTCCCTAAGTACGTTGTAACTGTTAGTATGAAATACAAATCTTTGAATTTCTCGGCTTTTCTGTACTATAATATACATGTATTATACATATGAACCTTCCTCTTGAATCACTCTATCTATTAAAAAAACCGCATCAAAATCCGTAGCGTAGTTTTAAACATCTAAGCATAATACATAGGGACAGACGGACAGCGGGAAGCGACTTTGTTTTATACTATGTAGTGAAAATCAGAATGTAAGGAAAGAGCACAACCGACCCTGACGAGGTCCGGGTCGGGCGCGCGCTGCGGCTCGCGCGCCAGCACGCGCGCCACGCCGCCGCCGGCGCCGCGCACCGCCGACACGTCCAGCGCGCCCAGCGAGCGGCGCAGGCGCACGAACCCGATCAGGTCGTACTGCCACACCCAGTAACCTGTGCATACGTCACATTTAATTATCGGGTATGTATGTGATCAGCCCTTATTAACGTCCCACTGCTAGTGACACACCGTCCCATGGCCTCCTTTTAATACGAGGGGGATCAGGCCATAGTCCACCACGTTGGCCAAGCGCAGGTTATCAAAATATTTTTCGAAAACTTGCTAAGTTCTCCCTGATGTGTAGGGTTCCTCAATACACCTTCCCCCACCATAAGACAAGTGGTAATCGTGTTGAAAATGTTTCGCACATGAAAATATCAAAAGCGCGACTCGGAATTTGAATCCGATTTACTTGATTTCCTAAAGAAACGCGTTACCACTGGATCGCCACAGCCTATATTTACATATGTATGTCTTTCTTAATCTAAAATAAAAGTAACAAATGTCCCAAAAACACTCACCGTGTATGACGAGTCTCTGTAGCTGGCTGCACTGCCAGCAGAGTAAAATTAACGGGTTCACGTTGCACATTGCGAACTGTAACATAAAATTATTCATATATAAACTTTGCGACTTTATTGCATTTAATAAAGTAAGCACCCAAATTGACAGTGTTGCTCCCCCGCGCCTCGCAAAGCACATGTCGATTCAATTTTGCCTTAACTTTCACTAGGAGTGTCAAATTGTCGTCCTACCGGAATGTGTGTGCACGATGTGTCTGTGTGTACACTTGTGCACTACATTGTACACTATAATATCTCCTGCGCAGATTGGTAATCTCATTGCAATCGGCCGGCATTTCCGAAATATGTCGCGAGGACATCAAAGATAAATGGATGTAGTTATGCAAAATAGATCCAACCATAAAAACTTACTTTTGAGAAAATAAGAGTTTTAGTAAAATTGGTACCTATATCAAAATAACAAGACCGTAGTTTTTTTTTAATTTCTCATAAATATTTTGTTTATTTTCTGTATATAAGCTGATATGTAAGTGCCATTTATGACACTAACTCAAAAACTGGTTTTTGTGTGCTGGATCCATTTTACATAACTACGTCCAAATATAGTATCGCGTGTAGCATGTGCTTTTTTTAGTTTAAATGTAACGATAATTTGAGGGTTCTAGCTCTTTAATAATAGATGGCGCTGGTAGTCAATAAAATCGCGCTATCGTTTGGTTATTTTATATATAATATAATATGGAAAATTATTTTAAAATTTGTTAATCCAAAATTGTTCAGTATCAAGTCTGTACTTTCTGTTAGAAAGTAAGTGTCGGAATAGGTGTTAACATTTGCTTTGAGAGTTCTTGCAATTTGATGATAAATGGCGCTGGTACTCAATTAAATCGCGCTATCGCTTGATTATTTTAAATATTATAATATATGTTCAAAATTGTTCAATATCAAGTCTATCTCTATTTATCTATCTATATCTCCTTTTAGAAAGTATCGGTATAGGAGGCGTGTCTGTGTACAGTTACCTCCTCAGAGAGTTGCTGGTCGAGGTGCCTGTGGAACAAGTCGGCGGCGTCGTGCGGCGCGTCCGCCCACACCAGCTCGCGCAGGCTCGCCTTGTGGTGGCGCACCACGCGCTGCAGCACGCCCGCGTGCAGCTGACGTCATTACAATATTTTATTTAACATTACCGTTATAGCTATCGTTTTAAATAAAAAATTTAGATATGTAAATTTATAGAAAAAAGTAGTTTCAAAAATAAGCTATTCTAATGCGCTAAAAAGAAAAATTAAGGTTATAAGACAAAAAAATTAGAAAAGTTTCGTTTTGAACATATTTTCTTTTTAGGCACACAAAAAAATAAAAAAAATAAAAACCTTTTTTTGAAGTCGGTTAAAATTAATTTATTGTACTTAATACGTTATACCACAGTCTATTACTCCATCAACAGCGTGTAAAGAGGGCAATCCCAATAATCGTAATATGTTTTTTTTTGTGACAGTCGGGTAAAAGCTTTAGAATTGACAAGAATAAATGTAACTTTACATTGCTTTAACTTGGAAACCGTTCGACATAAAAAATAGTATATTTTGATAAATTTCGTATTTAACAGCATTTTAGTTATTTGAAGCTAAGCCATTAACAAAAAAATTGAATTGAATTTTCGTTCTAATCAATGTGGCGAACGCCTATTGTATAGATTGTAAAATACTCTGTTTATATCTTACAGAGTAGGTACAGTAAAAGATTAGAAAAAAGGTCATCTCTAACATCTGTTAATCAATCAAATTATTACAAAAGCGACTGCGACGAATGAAGATATTTGTATAAAATACTCACAGTTTTACAAAACATGACTTTTAACGAGACCAAAGGCATTCCCTCCACGAGCACTACATCGATGATTTCTTCCAGAACATTGTGCGATACTGATATCTGTTGAGGAAAGTTTAATATCATTATTATAAGTTACACTCTTTTAACCAAATATATAGTAATAGAATACTTTCTATTTAAAATAATCTCAGGTAAAAAATGGAAAAGTTTCCATTTTTTTTAATGTATGTATTAATTATAAAAAAATTAAGTAAAATATAACAAAAATATGAAAGAATTATTAAAATATCTCAAACAAATGAAAAAGTTATGAAACTTTAAATTTGCGCTTGTAAAAATAGTATCGTGACGTCTCACGACCTGAACGACCAAAAATTTAATTTATTTTCAATCGCTTCCCAGGGACGAACCCGAGCAAAGCAAGGGCGATATAAGGGTGTATTTCTAAATATAATAAGAATAAAAACCAACTCACGATATTCAAAGCAACTTGCAACCCCCTACTGACGTTCCTCCAGTCCACGCTCGGCAGCGGCGCCGGCCGCCGCGACCCGATGTTGAGGGTCAATTGTGTTATTTGTGAGAACTGACTTAGAGTTTCCAATGTGGATGTGCTCATTAGATCGAAGTCGAAGATTATGTGCTGGAACAAATATTGTGGTATTATTTATGTATTTATACGGTTATCTATTGAATTCGATTCTGATTTTTGGTTGCGTATAGTGACAAAATTTATCTTTAATTTGTAATATAAAGCCTGATAATGTATTTCTAAAATAAAGAATCATGTTAATAAGATCACATTTTCGGATTATTATAAACAAATGCATCAACAGATAAAGGTTGTGTTTCCACAACCTTTATCTGTTGGTGCATATGTCAAAGGTTTAAAATATCTATTTTGTAAAAGATATGAAGTCTATGCTCAACTGACATGTTTTAGAGCAATTAACAAGAGAATTGAATTGAAATATTTGTTTTATTTGCATTATACTTTTACAAAGAAAAAAATAAACGCCTGAATAAATAATACTATTATTATTTATTTCAATTTTTTTTATCTTTATTTACGTTACGTCTTTCCCATTTAAAAAGCTTAGCATTTAAAATACACAACAAACACATATAAAAGATAAACATTTAAACTATTTCATATAGAACATAGCATGGTTTATATTAACGACACTTCATATCATGTTACAAGGAATTCTTAGTAATGGTCGGATGATATTATTCTAGTTAGTACTAAATATTACTTATGAAATACGCCGAAACAAATTGTGTAAAGAGTATAGCTACTTCAAAGGTAAAGTGGCATAGTTGCACTATGCAGTTTTCTTTTTAGTATCTTTATGGAAATTTATTATATATAATTTTCTTACAAAAATTTAATTCATTAAAAAAATAAAATCAAATCTTAATTACTAACAAGTTCTTTTATTATACTCGCCCTCACTAATCGCTTTCTACTAATCTGTTGAAATTAGACAAAGGTGTGACCTTTATACATACATACATATATGATATGTATACTTCATACACATTAAAAGCTTTGAACGCAATCTATTATTGATATAGGTATGAATGAATTTATTAAAATTATAAAATAAAAACTATGATTATTGATAATTATCCATATCCATATTCTAATATTATAAATGTGAAAGTTTGTGAGGGTGGATGTCTGGATGTTTGTTACTCTTTCACGCCAGAACGGCTGAACGGGTCTGGATGAATTTTGGCACAGAGATGGATTATAGTCTGGAATAACACATGCAAAATATACGGATCCCGCGGAATAATTTGTTTTTATCTAGGGATAAGCCCGATATGAAGAGAGGGTGCATCGCTTGTTAACCATACTAATAAAAAAAATCATTTATTATTCTGATACAGAAAATCCGCTTCGAAATCTAATCTAGGTATATGTTTATAAGATCCTCTATAGAGAGTATGGACTGTTTCGAATTTCACATGAAATATGACTACCGTATTATAACCAGGGCCGGATTTAGAGAAAGACCTTCCCCTATAAGACATTTTTGGATATTATTTTAGTAAATTTAAAATTTAACAACATAAAAAATTTGTGCATAATTAAATTTGTCTCTCTATTACATTCAATTTAAATACTTATACTTAAGACTCGAGAAACCAAAAAACTTCTGTGATATAATTATTTAATTAATTTAATTATATATTGTGTTTTTATATTAGAAAGTTAAATTACGAATCCTTGATTACTCAAGCAACACACTTATACCCAAATCCGGCCCTGGTTATGCACAAACTTACTTGTAGAGTAGAAAACATCATTAACCCGGCATTGGTACTTGACAACACGGTGTCCGCTTCGGAGGTCACTGTGTTGAATGATAACGGTCGGGAATAATATTCCACGTTCTTGTGCTGGAATAAAAATATAATAAATATTAACATAGTGCAAATATAATACAAGAAAACTCCATATTATAATCTAATTAGTGTCACTTTTTATTTTACGATGTAATGTAACCTTACTGTAAGATGCATAACGTTATTTTTAAACATGCGGCTTGCAATTAATCTATAAAGATAAATAAAATTGAAGTGTCTGTTTGTAATGTTAAAATAAAAGCTGTTTACTAAATGCATATGGAATTATATACGGTGTTTATAAGAAAAACACAATTTTTAAATTTTTTGTCAGTCTCGTTTGTTCCGACTAATCTCCGAAACGGCTGGGGGCCTATTTTGACGGGACTTTCACTGGCAGGTAGTTGATGTTATAAGGCTTAGGCTACTTTTATTTCAGTAAAAGAAGTAAGGTTCCGCTCAAAAAAAAATGTATGCAATGTTGCAATAAATACCTATTATGTACAGTATATAATTCGTGTAAAGTACATAATTCGTTAGCTATATCTTTAATGTGTAACAATAAAATCTAGGACTTGAAAATATCTGCATTCATCCATTCAATCTTTATTGATTAAAATATTTACTTAAAATAATAATAAATTATGAATCTTTAGTTTCAAAAGAAATTGATGGTGAGACACACAGTGAGACAACACCAAAAATGGCGACACGTACGTGATAACATCTGGCAGTATATATTTCAATTGAAGCTACTCAATTTACATTTGGTAGCTATAATTCGATCACTGACTAAAGCCACATTTATATTAGATCAAGAAAGACATTTTCTTATGAAGAAAAGGCTTAAAAACATATTTATTATGTTTACACTCAGAACATGTTATAAAAAAATACCCGCCGCGCCGTTTATGTTCCTTATATGGGTAATCTTAAAAACTACTGTACGAATTTTGATACGATTTTCACTTATAGAAAGAAGAATTACTCAAAAAAAAAACCATAACGTATGGGAAATAATTTTATGAACATTTTACAGAACTAAACTACCTGTATAATGATATATGTATGTCAATTAAATCAGAAAAAATCCTATTCTTCTGAGAACATTCTTAATAGGTATAATAAATGCGAAAGGCGACATGGGACACTATGGGTTACCATAATTGTTACATGTTTGATTTACAATTTTAATGTAGAGCAATCATGTTACATACCAATTAATATAACAAAAAAGTATATTACGCATTTCTGACACATCGACCACCAACACCGGTTAGGTCTTTTATGTATATATATATATATATATTTTATGTGTATATATATATATATATATATATAGGGCATATATATATATATACACACATATATATACATACTAACTACATACTTATAATGAATATGAAGTCACTCACTAAATATCTATCGTTTTCGTTCTTCACCGTGGACATTTCACAACCCAAGAGGATCAATTTTTGTAGGCAATGCGCGTTCTTGAATATCAAACTTTCGGTTATTATTCTGTAAACATATACTGACATTATTATTTTTAACTTTGCCCAAAATTAATTAAAAAGTATAATTTTCATTAAAAGTATTTCAGGGGCCCTATATAGTAAAAAAAATTCAGAAATACTTTCAAAAATTGAGAGTGGAGATGGTGGTTTACAACGAGTACAACTTTAAGAGGTATATAACTTGATAATCGATGTATATTGGCTTGAATAAAACTTACTTAATAATAATAATAAATAATAATAAGTACTTTATTTCCAAAACCCAACACAATACTACCAGATATTTGTTTAAAAGTTAATAAATCTAATTTGGTACATACATATATTTGAAACATAACATCTGCAGCCGTACTAGGATATCTGTGCATCAGCTTAGATATACATACATATATTTTAATTTTAAAGATCAATCTATAGACATCACACATACGCGCTATCCTTGTTTTATTTTTTGTAATTTGACTACACTATTATTTGGCGGTTCACATGAGACACCTACCTATCTAAATAACTCATATCGCCTCTGAGAAGAATAGCTGTAACATACGGACACACGGGCATGACGAAATTATAAGGGTTCCATTTTACACCATGCCACAGAACTCAACCAACAACACAAACAAATATATATATAATTTTCTTAAACATTCCATTTTAAATAACTTTAGCTTTATTTATACTACACACAAACATCCCTGACGCATATATTACAAAAATATGTTAATTCATAAACGTGAAAGACAGTATATTATATGATACATAACAAAATGCAACATGAGCTCACCGATTTATTTTGGCAACTGGTGCATGCTGATTCTGTATGTAGCTCGGTCCGATGAACACTAATTCTTGCAACTTCTGCGTATCAAAAAATCTGCGAAGAAATATTATATTGCAATAAACTGAAATGGATGTAAGTTGGAGATAGTACTATCTTAGATTTACGCGTACATTTGACATCTATACTAATATTATAAATGTGAAAGTATGTTTGTTTGTTTGTCCTTCTTTCACGTCAAAACGGAGTGACGGATTCGCGTGATTTTTTGTGTGGAGATAGTTGGAGAGCTGGAGAGTGACATACGCTTTTTACCGCGGGAAATTATCTAATTCCCAAAAAAAATATGATCAAAATTACTTGAAACTTGGTATTTATGTGAATTTACAAACACATTTACTCACTCACACACTTTCACATTTATAATATTAGTTAGATGAAATATATATGATTAAATTCCTAAGCTAAGCATAATATATGTATGTAGTATAAATTCTGTGAAATTTATATTTTATACCTATGTATATAGAAGACCGTTACCGCAGACATTTTGAATATAAAGTAAAACATCCTGTTATGAAAAATAAAGTTATTTATGTACAAGTTATAAAACGTTATAGGCGTTATTAAAATTCAAGCAAACCTACCAAGTGAGGAAGCAAAACTAGATTACAAAATATACTACACAATTTGAATTGTTAAACGAATATCGTAAATGTTACGAAATGAACGCTGATCGACTTTCTCTTGCACGAAAGTTGGGAAAATGTATATGTAAATAAATGTGCATAATCAATTACAGTGGCATCCCAAATGCAGTTTTACAAATTATATCTTCATTACAGAGCCCTCGTCTTGCTTGAGTAAACTAAATTATGCGGTCAAAGGAAAGTTCAGACTATAAGTAGGCAATCTGCTTTACGACATATTATACTAATGTAACGCATACCAACATTCTTTCGATTTGTAAATCATAACCATTTATAAAGGATTTAACAAAATATAATATACTAGCAGAACCCGCAGATTAGCTTGCGCTAAAAGTACAAAACAAACACTCTTAAAAGGTAGGTTTCATACATTTATGGGATGAATTTTGAAAAATGCTAAAACACGTATTTGTTTAACTGTATTGAAAAGCATTAATATACCAAGTTTCAAGTAATTCTGATAAAAATATTTTTTTTAGTCGTATTACAACGTGTTTTCTAGTAGGAGTGATATAATCTCCGGCGATAAAAAGTAGCCTCCAGCCCTCCAACTATCTCCACACAAAAATCACGCCAATCTGTCATTGTGTTTCGACGTGAAAGAAAGATAGACAAACAAACAAAAACACTTTCACATTTATAATATTAGTACGGATTTTAGATTTTTTTAGTTACAATCAATTTATATTAAATATTAATCATTATAAAAGGAACCAGTCACTAGAAACGGATTTCGATGATATTCAATAAAATGATTAGTTCGCATTCTGAATTTGTTCTTTTGTATAATAGAGATATATTATCAATGTTTTAGATGCTTCTACACTGTATACCATCGATCTCTTTCAATACGAAAGCTTTAAAGTTATCTACTTAGCTTTCTTGATAGATTTGTTTGTTTAGCAAATTGGCATGATTTTTACCAAATACTTTATAGCTAAAGCAATTTTTGATTACTAAAAATGGTCCTTTTATTTCAAATAAAACGTTTTCTTAAAGAAAACAATTAGTTCAAATTTATACTTTAACATAGTTAAATAAAATTTTACTTTAACATAGTTAAATAGCATAAAAGTTAGCGTAAATTATTTTAAATTTTAATCTTTATTATATTTTAAATAAACTCGTTAAGTATATTATTTTGTTTTCTTTTCATTTGTTATCATATTTTACATTATTTTATCATTTTATAGCAATTAACTTAATCGATTCAATTTTACGTTTTTATTTTTTATTTTATTTTTATTAGCAATGCATACAAGTAATTTGTTTGTTAGTGTTATAGGCAGCTGCAATTGACAAACATACTGCTATTACTTCAGTGTTGTAGTGATTAAGAATGATGTTGAAAAATTGTGTTAGTATTCTTGATTAAAAAAAACTTATAGGTACATAATGCCACCCTATGGAAATAAGATTAAATTAGTCCAGATTTTTTTTATTGCAAAATGTTTGCAGATCCTTTCAAAAACTATCAAATCTAGACCAACTATCATGATACATTAATCATCACACATTCATAAAAAATTGTTGCCAACTATTGTAATGTTATTTTTTACATATTATTATTATTATTATGAATTTCAAGAAACGTTGCAAGTGACGATAACATAAAACGAAGTGACTAATGAAAGCTGTAGAATATAATCGTTATGTGGTTTTTAGAAGAAGATTTTTTAGACAAAAGATATAAACGTGATATTTAAAAACGTACGTTTGGTAATTGAATAAAAATTGCTTTTAATAATAGCTCGTCAGTTTTTTTTTTTTGGATAGTCACAAGATGATGCCAATAAATGTGATTTAGCAGAAAATAAATAAATATACAAACTTATATGTCAAGCATAGCTAATATCGACCTCTAATCCGATAACTGCATCGATTTTCTTCAATTCAATTCTTTAGGTTTGTGGCTTCTAGGATCGATTTTCTTTTGTTTTCACTATCACTTGGCATCATCAGTAACAATTCGCATGACTACCAGTGCCAAGCAAACCGAAGTACCTAAAGCAGTTTTGTTAAATATGTGTCGGGTTAGTTCAATTATACTACACTAATGTAAAAAGAAAAAGAAATGGAGACAGAAAAATGGGTAAATTACTGTAAGGCAGACTGTAAACTTTGTGTCTCGCAGCTGTAGTATTTTCATATACGAAGGAATCATTTCCAGCATAATTACCACTTGGAATACGGTGACGGAAAATATATTGAGGAAACTTGCATTTCTAAGAGAACCTATCTAGTTTTCGAAAGAAATGTGTAGTCCGCACACTCGTACTTTGCCAGCGTGGGGGACTTGACCTTGACTTGACCTTTTTATTTAGGGGAAGCTGTGTCCAGAAGTAGATCATTTAAAAGGATCGAATACATGTTATTTCAACTATATTTCTTAAGTTGAGCCAGATTGTCTTACCAAGTAGATATTAATACTATTTGTTTAATCTGTAAAGATATCTTTAGATAATAATTGACGTTACACAATAAAGCGTGACCATACACGAGTGCTGCAACACGCAAAGAATGTCCAACAAGTGTCCAATAATGATGAACTTTCCCACTTTCCAGCTTACTTTGCAAGGGTTTTCGTTAAAAGAAATTAAAAGATATACATAATATGTCCTGTTCGACTGATGATATGTTGACTTTTCTACGTAAACAAAAATGAAAAACCATCACAAAATGATTTTTTTAAATTAGTAGAAGAAACAAAATGTAACTATGTATGTGAAAAATCTATACATATAATAAAATTGTAACTAATTCGAATCTGTACATTAAATATTTTTTGGAAAATCTTATTGAAATAGATATTATTATCGATACAGAGGCCAAATCTATAGTTCTTAGAATTTTTGTCTGTCTGTCTGTCTGTTACCGCATCACGGAAAAACCACTGGAGGGATTTTGATGAAATTTGGTATGGTGATAGCTGGTTATCCGGGTCAACATATAGAATATTTTTTACCGCGGGAAAATATCTCATTTCTGAGAAAAAATACAAAAACTGCAATGTAAGAGTGAGTACATATACTAAGATATAAAACCTAAGAATTTGATTTTTGGTCATCTAAACGCGGGCGGAGCCGCGGGCAATACTAGTAATTTCATAAGTTTATTTAAAGCTTGATATAAACGCTCTTCGACGCAACCAGTTAACATTAGTGCATGTTGTGTTCTCCAGTAATTAGGGGTACATTTTAAACACTGTCCAAAGAGCTTGTATTTTTTTTTGTATTTTTATATATACTTTTGTTGGAGATCCTTAATAAATAAACATATGTATGTACCTATATCAAATAAAAAGTTTTTAACAAAAAATAAAACCGACTTCCAGGCACTAAAATGTAAAAAATAACTAAACGGAGGTTTTCATTTAGAATAGATACCTAATCAGATATTTTCGAAGTCGGTTCAGGCGTCTTCGAGTAATCGGTGAACATACATAAAAAAAAGAATCCGACGAATTGAGAACCTCCTCCTTTTTGGAATTTGAAGTCGGTTAATAAAACATAAAGGAAATCCGAGAACATCCGGGTGAAGCCGGTGAATGTAATAATATTGTCGTCAGCAGATAGAATTGACGTACCTACACATAAGATGTATTTCATTTACGTGATTAAAAATAAAGAATGCAACCTTAGCAACAGTATTGATTGTAATGTCTCGCATGTCACAATGTAGACAAATGCGTAACTCGTATGTAATCGAGACGTATAGATAGGTATTAGGTCTCGTATATTTGTGACTTCAATGACCTTTCTTCACCAATGCGAAGGCAGTATGTGCTCGGTAATTTCATATACATTTCATACAGATTCTTGTGCTATAACCGCTTCGGCTAACCAGAGAGAAAGATGCCAAGAACTACAATCTCTACATTTTCATGATTTCCTTCTCAAGCATTTCTATTGTTTTCTACAATTTTAAAACAAATATTTTCGATATTTGGAGAAAAATCGCGTGCGTATAGTATATTTGATGAAATCTCGTTTTGAAAAGGTTGTAAAAAAATTTGCACATATAAGGGCCCAAAGCAGCTTTGCCAGCTTCCCAAGAATGCATATAACTAAATATCCTTCTGTTGCTCTGGTAGTAATTTAATATCAGATACATCATAAACTAGCTTTACATTTCTAACGTTTCATAGCAAAATTTTTACTTTCGTAACTTTCGATTTTTTTAATAGAAAGTATCTTTGTAATGATAAAATATATGTACGTGTTATATAATTTTTGCAACAATTTAAGTTTTTTTCTTCAAACATTTTACAATACAATACAGTTTTTGCTCACACAAAAAAGGCGTGTTATCGCTTACAAAGATAAAATATAGCCCTCTCATCTCTACCTGTCAACACACTATTAATCCATATATTCGTAAATATGTCTGAAATCTAGAGATTGATTTTGTATCAGTTATGAATATTAACAATTTAAGACGCCATTTAGAGTAAACTTGTGCCATTTAGGGATGCTTCGAAGTGGACGAAAAAATCATATCCAATTTGGTTTCTAAAAGACATTGGCAGCAGGTTCAAACTTGTGAAGAAAAACTTCACGAGACTAAATGAATGTTTGAGAAAACCTAACTGGATTTAGAAAGAAATATGAATAGGGCCTGATCCCTCTCACATTAAATAGAGGCCCGTGCTCAACAGTGAGACGTAAAAGAGTCGAAAAAAATAATTAATTTTGGTTATTTATTCTACAGGCAAAACGTACATCAATCACAATATTGATGACACGTTTGGCTTAGTTTGTAGTGACCCTACTTGCTCAGCCAGTGGTCGCGGGTTCGAGTCCCGCTGGGAGCATTCATTTGTGTGATGAGCGCGAATGTTTGTACACCAGTAATGGGTATTTATATTTATATGTATTTGTATATGTATGTATTTAAAGTTAATAAGTTAAATATATGTGTAGGTAGTGTATCTATTATCTGGTATCCATAACACAGGCCTCGTAGTTTATCATGGAACTAGATGGTGCTGTGAGTTTATGTCCCAACATATTTATATTTATTTATTTTACAGCTATTACAGTTAAGTTGTTATTTACAAAGAATTTTTATTTAAATGCGTATTGTATTACGTTGAACCACTCATACGTTTAATCTTATTTGAGTAAATCGCATTGCATAACAGTGCATTACACGGACGACAATTACTAAGTAGATTAGGTAATATGTTGTTTGTTGCGTTTACTTTTGTTTTTTCTCGACGTCTTTCTACAAATGGATGTGAAATGTAAGTTAGATAAAAAAAAGGTTTTGTTTCGAGACATTTTTTTATATACATTGTACACGTATGTAAGCTTATTAATTCTACAATACTAGATAGAGTATAATTCCTTCACGACCGCGGACACGCCGGCGCGGCGTTACAGTTAACAATAGATTTCTTAGAAATTTAATTAATTTCTTAGAAATTTACCTGGAGGTGTCAAAAGCAGATTCTCGAAATCTTATTTTGTGGGGCGACTTCTAAGTAAATTTTTCTTTTAAATTAAAAATGTAGGTATAATTAAAACTTACTAAAGCAATATACAAACATCGATCGGTCGATTTCGTATATAAAATTATTCTATACACAAAATCCCCAACACTCGTATTATACTACAAAATGAGGTGCGAAACAGATAAAACGTAAGGTATTATACAGTTTTAATGATCTCTCTCTTCATGAATGTCTCGAGTCGATGTTTTGTTTGATATACTCGCTATTATAAATGGCAGCTAATGTCTTACACTTTTGCGGAAATGTTGAAGGTTGTGAGGTAAAATGTATCTACTATGGCGACATTTTATTTTCCAGTTTTAATACAATGTAAAAAGTACCACGTAATGCATTTTAATGCTTTACATACTTTACGCTTATATTCCTTTAATAGATACGTTTTAAATTAAAATGGATATAGTATGTTATCCTTAAGAGATAGACATGTGCCATTCGCGGACTTTTCTGTAGACCTATATAAGATACACAATTCCACCATACATTATTTTGTTATATCTCAAAGGTTTTAGGCAGCGTTTTCGTTGAAAGCTCCCAGACGTCTTATTTTTTCCGACACCTCCAACAAATATCGTTATATTTTAGCCAATGTATACAAAAACAACAAATTATATACTAAAACCTTCCTCTTGAATCACTCTATCTATTAAAAAAACCACATCAAAATCCGATGCGTAGTTTTAAAGATTTAAGCATACATAGGGATATAGGGACAGAGAAAGCGTCTTTGTTTTATACTATGTAGTGATATTCCTTTATAATGTGCTTTTATCCAACAAAAGTAAGGTACATATGCCGTATGCGAATCTGATAGGTGTTGGTCGAGCAAATTACAATATGTAGTGTAATGTTGATAAGATTATAGAATACTATACTTAATTGAAAACGTTTTTAATTTTATTATATAATAACTAGGCTCACCCTCGCTTCGTTACGGTTTGTCCATAGGTACGTTTTAACGGTTCGTATGTAATAGATTGACTATATTATATTATTTATATACAAATATATGATATATATATATATATATATATATATATATATATATAATATATATATATATAATATATAATATATAATTTTCAATATTCCAATATTCAATTATTATAACGTTCATGTATTATAACGTGTTTTCCCGTGGGAATGAGATAATCTCCCACGGTAAAAGTAGCCTATGTCACTCTCCAGCCCTCCAACTATCTCCATAGAAAAGATCACGCCAATCCGTCATTCTTTTTCGACGTGAAATAAGGACAAACAAACACACTTTCACATTTATAATGTTGATGATATGGAAATATGGACAAGCATTTTATTGTGGTTTCCTCCAGGTGAAAATGGAATGTAATTTTAAAACATGTTAATGGTCCATAATGTAATTTTCGACTTCAACTTTATACAGATTAATAATATTGAAGCTTTTGTTTGTAATGTCAAAATAACAGCTTTTTAATAAATACATACGAAAATAAATAACGGTAGGTACTTATAAGAAAAAAAAAATTTTTTTGTTTATCTATCTATCTGTTTGTTCCAGCTAACCTCCGAAACGGTTTTACCGATTTTGGCGAGACTTTCACTGGCAAATAGTTGATGTTGCAAGGAGTAACTTAGGCTTCTTTTATTTGAGAAAATGCATTAGGGTTCCGCGCAATAAAATTAAAACCCATGAAATTGCGGACAAAATCCACGTACCTAGGGACGCATCCGTGCAAAGCGAGAGTAAATCGCTTGTTAACAAGTACAACAAAGTTAAAACAAACATAAATTATTTTAAACTAGCTGACCTGACAGATGTTGTTCTTTTTTGATTCCAACTTTAAATTAGAACAGAAACGCAATTACAGTTTTTTTACTACTTTTCTCAATTTTTCGGACTTTTTACCGTTGAAAATCTCATTCAGGCTATTACAAGTATTAAAAAAATATCCAAAATTAGCTAGCCGTTATCAAGTTATGCTCATATATCGTAGAACTTAGTCGTGCTTAATAGGTAATAAAGAAATAACTTACTGTGGCAATACAAAGTTCATAAAGTTTTCCAGATCTTCCCCGCAGTTGTCGATGTAGACATATAGTTTTCTAGCGTACTTCCTGAACAGGCGGGTCACAAACAGGTTCTTTTCAAGGTGTTTCACTCTCAACTTCAGAGTATCTCTGTTATGGAGTAAATCAGTCATTAATCAATACACATTATGAAATTACGCTTCCTCAAGTCGATATAATATCCTCATTTAGTACAGTTTTTATTACAATTCTATGACACTGTATATTATTTCTTAGTCTTAGGATAAATATTGTTTATTATACTTTAATTTCCCTCTTGTATATAGAATATATTAAGGAAATGAAATTGATGTAAGTGAATTATATTCATATAAGTGAATGTGTTTAAATATAAAAATATAATAAATATGTTGTGCATGTTATTAATGTTTAGATATTTCTCATTATCTGTATAATATGTGTCATGTAATAGTATAATTTCCACACGTGTCATTTAATACATGTACTTCATTAATGACTGTAAGAATTTACAGTTTGCAATTTTCCTAAATAATTAAGACATTTAAGATTGCCTATGTTTTTGCCTGGTTTCATCCTAGTTCAAGTTTTGTAATAAAAAAAATTAAATACTTATTGAAAAATAATTGTCGACAAATAATAAAATATTGATTGGAAAGCAAAAAATCATTCATGCAAAAAAAACATTTAAAAAGTTTTTAAGTAATTATTATTTTCATTAAAGTCCTTCAGACAGTAATTTTTGAGACATGTAGAAAAGAATAATCATGATTTAAAAAAAGGAAAATCTATCAATTAATAAAAATTTATCAAACTTAGCCATTTTCATTATAATTCTTTTTTATTTATAATATAACTATGAAAGTACAAATATCATTTTACCTCTGATCATAATACTACATTTTAAATCATTTAGAATTAAATTGTTCTACATATACATATAACTAAATATATGTATAACATTTCAATGCTCCCTTGATACTATAATATTTTATACTCACTTATGTCCTTCATACAACAAAATGGAACTTCTCCAATGCCTGCAAGTCGATAATGCAGCAAGCGCATCCTCCAAACTCAGATGATCTAACACGCATCTTAGTGGGAGGAGAGGCAAGCTGCCCCATCCTTCTGACATCTGTTCATATATATTTCATAAGTTATAATAAATTATTAAATTTTAAACTGTTTAGGTTATGAGAGGAGTGGCTGATTATTATGCTGAATATAATATAGTTTTATAATGATATTTTTCTTAATTTTAAAAAATTTGACATTGTTTATAATATTTTTCTTTGATCATATGTACATACATATATTATGTATTTCCAATTAATTAGTTTTTTAATGTGTTGTGTAAACAAAACATTACTTATAAATAATTAAAATTAATTTCATACTTCTTTACTAAAGACTTTTATGAGGCATAATATGTATAGTATTTTTAATATTCATTTAACTAAGTAATTGATTTATTTGACAAAGTTATTACACTAAAAACTAGCAGAATAAATTACATCTACAGAGAAAAAATAGTTATTAAATTATTACTACAATGTAAGGATAAATAAAACCACATTAATAATCTTGACCTTCACAAAGTTTGTAAAGCAATATAAAATTATGTTAAACACTAATTATGCTAAAACATGAAAACACTAATGACGACTGTCAGCTGTTTAGCAAAATGTATGACGACGTAACAGCTGTTCTCGAGAAAGTAGGCTAAATAAAACAACAAACTGCGTAAATAAGAAATAATGAACGTATACCCTGACCTACATTAATTTAGAGACATATTTAATGTTACAATCAAGTAACTAATATTACTATCTAATTAAGATTTCTGTAATACTTTTAAAACACAAACAAAGAAAGGTCATAATATAATAGAGCGATACATACCTTCAGTTATGTTGATTTTTCTTACGTTATTAGAATGTAAGTGTATTTTAGTTGCTGGGTTACTTATTCAACAATTTTTAAGTACGCTTATTATTTATGAATAACAATAATATATTGTTGTTTAAACGTCCATGATTAATTGTATTTTCATTTTTCACATAAACCGAAATCATGAAACTGCACGAAGTTAAAGTTGTCGACAATCGACTGTCGCGGTCGCCTGTCCTTGTCGTAAGTTGTGACTGTGTGTTACCAGATTTACATACTAAATACTATTTGTTATCCATGCTAAATATTATTGGGGAAGATTTCTCGAAAGGAGGGCGCCACACGTATGGCCTATTTACATTCAGTCTGAGGATAAGCAATTTAAAGTGGTATCTCTTCTAAACCTAGTTTTGTTGCTTCTATTGTGTTCGCAACTTACTTGTGCAATGTATTGTACCTGAAAGTTAGACCAGCTGAAGGAAGGATTGAGAAGGAGAGCTACATCCTGGAATGATCCTGAGTCTTCATTGACTGATGGATCAACACACAGCCTAAACCGCTGGTTGTAGAAAAGTGAAATTTGGAAGAGATATTCCTTATATGATGTAGGCATCCGATAAAAAGAATTTTTCAAAATTCATTTTATAAGTGGGTAAAATGGGGGATTAAAGATTATATGAAACTGTCATTCTTAATGTGAAATACACAGAAATTAGTGTTTATTTGATTTTTTTCGCAACTCATCCCTTAAAGAGGTAAAAGGGTGTAATAAACAACTAGCATGTCGTTGTATACCAAAGTATAAAAATTCATACAGTAGATAGACGATTGCCCATTAACATTGAACGGAAATGCTATCAAATGCAAAGTTTATTACAACCACCAATTTTCACGGTGAACTATTTCGAAATCAAATCGCTGTAGTGCCATCTCATGGCAAGTTACAGTATTAGTAAACCTTATAGTTATTAGTAAATCATACCATGCAATTTGTGAAATGGCTTTAAAAGCAAACATGATGTTCCGCACTAGGTATCTCGATCTATTATATGCGCACGCACGCACATCCCGCACGATTGCCATGTCCTGTGTGGAGGGTTTCGATGGATTAGTAGTGTATTACAATAAAGATATCATTATAGATTATAGAATAATGGCGTAAAATGTATATCACACTGTACACATAATATTTTTTTTTATTATGGCAACATAGATATTCTGAAGTAATGGCGGCCAAAAATCAATTTTGAATTCTGACAGATGATTGTTTGTCGCAGTAATTTGTAAAGAAAAATAAGGAAATGTTATTGTATGTTCGTCTTGTCGCCGTAAAATGTAGTAAATAATTTAGTGGTCCCATAAATCTGTACGCTGTGTTGTATTGTGAGTCAGTGCGTAGTTGTTCAGTTGATTTATTGTAATCGATGATGTAAGATCATTGAAGGCCTTTCCCAGATTCATTGTTCGTCGGCTTTTTGGTGTATTCGTGATGGAGGGCGATAATAGTGGAGTCGGTAACCATGAAAAAGAAGAAAATGACAGTACTAGTACTCATTCTTCTCCGCAGGAACATAAATCTTTTGCAGAATTCGCAAAAGATAAATTGGATAGTGGTAAGAACTTTATTTTGGAGTAGTTTTATAAAATTTTATGTTATAAGTAACATAAATATCAATTTAATTCTGCAATTATTATTGTATAAAAATAATTGAAATATATTCTAGCAAATATATATATATTTATGAGATATCATTTTTTTATATATTTAATATTTGTGAAATATCTTTATATTATTTATACATTAACAATAAGTTAAAATTTAAAAGATATTTATATTTGAACTGGGTATTAATGATATAAATATATTGATGAAAGAATAACTAGATAGTTTTTGTATAAAAGTTTAATTACAGTGAAAATAATAATAAATAGTACATTTAAGTAAATTTAATTGCTTTTGTAATGTATACCATAACATTTTAAAGTTTATCAGATTAGTTAAATTTATTTCAAAATATTGAAATGATTCATATAACTATAGCTGGCCGAGAGCTGAGAAGGCGATTGCCAATGGCAGGACAGTTAGGAGCGCATTTAATACATCCTAGAAGATTACTACTGCATTCAACTCCTACACAACAAACTGATGTTGTGCTTATATTTCCAAAAGGTAAAGTATTGTTATCTTTAAATAGATGAGCTTTTTTGTATATTTGTAATGTCCTAAACTAGAATAGGCCAAACACACTGATTTGACTTTTTTGTCTCTCAGTTATAAACTGTATAACATAATAACATAATGTAATATATGTGGAAAGCTTCCCACACCATTTTTGTTTTCGCAGTATTTTCAAGTTATATTTAAAATTATATTTGCACTAGTAAAATCAGAGGCCCAGAGAACAAAGCTATTATATGTTTATGGACTCTTCATGTATTATTTTCAACATTTATTTGTTATAATTTATTGTGTTAAGCTTAAGCTTGAATGAGTTTTTTTTTAATTTGCTACTATCACTTATTATTATAATTTTGTATACAAGCTTGCAGAAGGGAAAACAACAATATTATTAAAATATACAAAGCCGTTTTTGAGTCATGTCAAAATTTATCAGACAGATTATAACTTAAAATTGATCATTATTCTGCTTCTGTTAAATATCCAAAACAAAATTTTGGAAAATGTATCTAATAATATTTATACAATTAAATAATATATTTTTTCTTGTGGGATTGCCATAAATAGTGATTTGACTGACTATTCATATTGTTTTTTTTTCATATATAAGCTTGAGTGATAGATGGCAATCACCACACTTTTATCTGAACTAGATAAAAACAAATATTTGTATTGTAAACAGGGCAACCTAGTTATTGAATGTGTAACTGCATGTCTTTAAAAAATATATTAATTGGTTCTTCAAATTAAGAATCTAAACACATAATATTCTAATGTATAATGTTATGAAAGTTTTAAGTGTCAACTTTCCCTAGAATGCCATCCTATATAACACATGTCATGACTGTGTTTTAAAGTAGTATACTGTAAATAAATATACCTGTGCTAAATATGAAGCTATGTAAACATTGTTTTTATTAAATTCATTTAAAATCATAATAATAGTAATAATAAAAACTTAAAAAAATAAAAACTCACTAAAAACACTATAAAGTAAAAATAACTTATTGGTAGTTTTCATTTACTATAGATACTTAATCAGATATTTTCGATGTCGGTGTGCTTCTATTTCTGATTGGGTATCTATAGTAAATGAAAACTACCAATCAGTAAATTTTTATTTTTTTGTGTTTTTTTGTTGGTATTTTTTTTTTAGTTTTTATTTTTTCATTTTTAGTGTAGAAATAGTAGTAGCATATAGTAGCGTAGTATGAAGAATGTATTTTAAAAATTGTTAAAAATCAATCCCCTATTTTCTACACTTAGGGGTGGATTTGTTTCCAAATTTAAATGGGACCAATTTTGTGGTATACGCCATTCAATAAAAAAGAATCATCGAAATCGGACCACAGCGTAAAAAGTTATGCGGGGTAGAACATAAAAAATATACGTGTCGAATTGAGAATCTTCTCCTTTTTTTTCGTCGGTTAAAAATAGTTTTTAAGAGTCAGTCAGTCAATATATTTATTTTATAAGTGAGTGCAATTTATGATGATATTATTTCGAATAGAATTGATATTAAACATAATATAAAAATTTGTTCGCTTTACTCGTTAATGTTGAACTAAGTTCGCCCATAAAAGAAGCTTATGAGCTTATCGAAAAACTATAATAGTAAATATGTATTTTATATAAAGTTTGGTCATTATATTATGTATATTGTATATCCCTCAGCGTTGTTTTGTATTCGTTTCTAAATTGTCAGTGTTTTTAATTTAACCAAAAGCCCTTTTAGCTTACTCTTAATTACTTACATTATAAATTCGAGTACCTTTAAATCCGTAATACTTAAACACCGTACCTTTATGTATTACGTAAATATTTTCAATGAACAAACATCAAACACACTTCTTTTACAATTTTAAAATAGTTTATAGTGTAGGTAATATGCAAAATGTATAATAATAATAATTAATATATTAGGCTGTCGGACATGCTTTTCATTTTTTGCGTTTCTACTGGATACTAAGAACACCGATCATGATAACAAAGTACTGCGTATTAACGGTATTAGGGTATATTAACGGTATATTAACGGTACTGTATTAGGTACTAGCGACTAACCCTCGCTTCGCTCGGGTTCTTCCCTGGCTTGATTCCCCATACAAACTTTCATCCCCATTTTTACCCTTTTAAGGAGGGATGATTCCCGGGATAAAAGTATCCTATTTCCTTCCCAGGGTCTCAAACTATTTTCTTAACAAATTTCATCTAAATCGGTTCAGTAGATCCAGAGATTACCCCCTACATCGTCACAAACTCACAATCTCACAAACTTTACCTCTTTATAATCTTAGTATGGATAAATCAAACTAGACATTTGGCAGGGCAATTTGGCACAGGAATTACCTGCTTAAAATTCCAGTTTCAGCGGCGTATGTACCGAACAGATAAGGAAACAAATTGATGAGAATTTTTTTTATGTTGTACAGTTTTTTGCCTTCTCTTTGTAGTTTTCATGATAGAAAACAGTTGCTTTGTCCAGCCTTGCCTAAAGGCGATTGTCGTTTATATTTCAAATGGAATCTTTTCAGACTGCAGTTCGTAGTCATTAAGAATGGATATACTGGTTTTTGTTACAAAAGCGTTATATTTCTTTATGTAGCGATTTTATGCAATGAGCTTTCTTTCAACAATGGTGGATATATTTGTTTATAATAATCTATATTTACTATTTTTACTATATAAAAATAGTAAATTATAAATATACCTATGCTAGCGGAGAAACAAAAGAATCTATCCCACAGGAACCGTACATTTTTCCGGGATAAAAAGTAGCCTATGTGGTATTCCAGACTATAATCTATCTCTGTGCGTAATTTCATTCCGATCCGTTCAACATTACATTAGTATGAATTTACTAATTTTTTTATTAAGGTTTTATTATTAACACAATTATAACTTCATCGCTTACCCACATAATCCTAAATGGTGATGAATAATATCCATACTTCCATACTAATGTTATAAATGTGAAAGTGTTTGTTTGTTCGTTTGTTTGTTTGTTTGTTTGTCTGTCCTACTCCCACGTCGAAACAGAGTGACGGATTGGTGTGGTTTTTTGTGTAGAGATAGTTGATGGGCTGGAGAGTAACATAGGCCACTTTTTATCACGGGAGATTATCTTATTCCTACGGGAAAACACGCTATAATACAACCCAAAAAATAATTTATAATCAAAATTACTTGAAACTTAGTATTAATACTCTTTAATACAATTAAATAAATACGTGTTTCAGCGTTTTTCGAATTTCGACACATAAGGGAGTAAAATAGGGGATGAAAGTTTGTATGGAACCTACTTTTTTAGTTTTTTTTTTTAGTTACAGCGCGAACGAAGCCGCGGGTTCTGCTAGTAATGTATATTAATTTATTGCTATTCATATGCCATGTGTAAAATATTTCTTGTACGGTATTCGTCTCGCGGTTATGACTTCCACAAAAACCAACATTAATTTTCTTTTCCTATCTAATTTGAAGATAATATAATCATGATAAAAAGGAAAGTTATGTCGTAGGTCTCCCAGACAGTATGCTACTTTGGTTGCTACAAAAACTACGAGGGAGTCGACCGAGGCTGCGCGTGTGCGTGCGACAACACGCGTCTTCTCAGTGCTCCGCTTTTTATATTACCGCTGACGATGATGTGTAAGTATTAATATGTATATCTTTTTATAAGAAAAATATATTAAATCATTTTTCTATGGTAGCGGGCTTTAGCCATTCGTCGCCATTTTTTTTAAATATCGCACGATGGAACTCGTGTGTATGAATAAGGGACGTTTAAAAAAATGCATATTATGATTAACTAATGTGTCACAATTCCGAGGTATTTTTCCATATGAGAACTATGTGAACTATTATTTAAATGCGTTACTATTCTTTTGCGCTTCGCCACGGTTCGATTTATTTACTGGGTGCTATTAAATTTTCTATAAAAAATAGGTGCTTTAAATATTTTTTTTTCTTAAAGTGGCGAATTACATTATGAACCACTTTATATTTGTCAAATAAAATATAATTTAACTATTCTGAAGGTATGATATACTTGCTCAAGCGACGATTTTAAATCATTAAGCCACTACATAGGTGGCTAACAAAAACACCAACTCTCCATCGACCTACGTTAAAATAACAATAATTAAGAGGTCATAGTGGACCTATCATGTATTAAATTTTATCTAAACGCGTTTAATCGTTTCAGCGCGAAGAAATAACGAAAAAAAACACACCATAGTAGTGCGATGATCGTCATCGTTCAAAGTGATGATGTTTACGATCAAATGTTTCGGAAAAATGACACTTTACCCCTTTATATTGCTCATATTTTTAACACGCTTTTATTACCTTCACCTGTATCTATCTATATATGTGATGGACTCTTTGAACGCGATTTTTACCCACTTAAAACTTCAGGTTAAATTGAAACTTTGCATATTTAACAGACACACATTCTTAACAGGCACACATTTTCAGAAAATGTAAAGAAAAGATCCAATCATATGACATAATTTTTTTCGTTATTCTTTTGCGGAAATGAGGCTTATCGATACTCTTCCTTTTAATTAAATTTGTATTTAAAATACAACTCACAGTTAAATATACGTTTTTGCTTTACCTTCATCTTAAATCAAATTTATTCAGGCTTTTACAAACTGCTGAAGAGGTTCACCTTCCAAAACTACTGAAACCGGAGTTCGGTGGTGGATACAAGGAATTTACAGTTCGAGACATGCATTGCTTTCAAAAGGTAAGTTTTCTATGATAATTATAATTTAAACATATAATCGGATCGGATATGTAATCGGACTACTATTATAATTGCGAAAATTTGTATGTGTGCGTGTATGTTCTTAGATTTCGCGGATTTATTTTGATTTTTGGTTCCCGACGTTTCGAATGCTTTACAGCAATTATGGCCACGAGAGACACTAAGGTTTTAGATGTCTCAAAGGCATTATATACATAGTTGTTACAGGCAGCACCTCCCCACAAAATAACAAAATGAATTCAATTTTTTTTAAGAATGATACGAAAGTACCCTACAATATTTGCTAATTTTAATTTTAAACATTTTTATATTTTCATAAGTTTTATAATTGAATTTTGTTTTTATTTCTTTATTTTAGCTGTTATTATTAAAAAATAACAAAAATGAAAAGAAATCCGCGAAAAAATCCGAAAAGATAGTTTTATTTAAAGTGTGTATGTTTGTTACTCCTTCACGCTTAACGGCTGGACGGATTTGGATAAAATTTAGTATACAGTACTTAGTGACTATGATCTGAAGTCACTCTAAGGCTACTATATTTGGCACCTAAATTGAAGAAGCGAAGCGAAGCGAGAGTAAGTAGCTGGTATGATAAATTGTTGAATTAACAAGGAAATTAAAATATTACCGTGTAATTAACGACTGAAAAAATATACGAAATTTTTCGTTCATAAAAACGAAACGATTAACTAAGACATCCCTCTTAAAATGTAACAAGATGTCACGGAGATATAAAGTTTAGTGCTTGAAAAGAATTCTTCAAAGACGCTACTTAAAATGTCTCGTATTTCAGCTGTTATACTCTCTTATGATTATGAGCCACATTGCCAATGACCCTGGCCTAAATTTATCAATAGCCTAGATATTTTGTTTGCATTTGTGTAATAATTAAGGTTTATGTTCTATAATATATAATATAAAGAAGTAAAGTTTGTGAGTTTGTGACATTGTAGGGGTAATCTCTGGATCTACTGAACCGATTTAGATGGAATTTGGTAGGAAGAATAGTTTGAGACCCTGGGAAGAACATAGGATACTTTTTATCCTGGAAATCATCCCTTAAGGGGGTGAAAATGGGGATGAAATTTTGTATGATGAATCAAGCTAGGGACGAACCTGAGAGAAGCGAGGGTGAGTCGCTAGTGTTCTATAGTACAAGTATGTTCAACTAGGTTTGATCCGTGACTTTTTTCGCACGATAGTTTCGATTAAAAGCCGATATAAGCTACCTCCATTTCCGATTTCATTCAAATGCGTTAGCAATTATTGTGTAGTAACAAACACACTCAAAAACTTTTATATTTATAATTACAAGCGACTTACCCTCGCTTCGCTCGGGTGGCTCTCTAGGTACGTTTTAAATGACAAAAAAAATAGTTATCGTAATTGTACTTTAGGTAGTTGGTTGGTTACTAAATTTTAAATATTTCGCCCCTTTCAACTTTTGTTTTCTTGACTAAAAATAGCCTATGTCCGTCTCCAAGATCCCATCTATTTTTATATTAAAATTCATCAATATTGCTTCAGTGGTTATGGCGTGTTACTTTCGCATTTCTAATATTAAATTGTTTGGGTTGTACAGAAGTAAAATGATTATACTTTATTCATATTGTATTTTATTCATCGCATCTTATAAAGCTTATGTTGTCAATAGACACACATTCAACTCCACATGTGAATAGCTTTATTATAGATTTTAAAAGTAAGATATAACAAAAAAAAGTTTTTTAGTAGTGGATATGAAAGTAGGTACTAAGTTTGGCTGTTTACTGCTTATGCTGAAAGCTTGCCATATTATCGACTATAATCGATAGCTTTGAATTATTCATGTTTCATAGTTCAACAATAGAAATAAATTTATATTTTCAAAGACTGACAGAAATAAATCCAATTTGTTTGGTAAAACAAAAGCTTCCTGAGTTGTTGTTTTCGAAATACCTGTAGTATTATTTGAATAAACTATATTTGTTTTAAATTATTGCGTATATTAATATACAAAAAATATTTTATGATGAATGTTTTGTCAAGTTTTTCGCCGACTCTTTTCAGCAGAACTGCTCTCCGAGCTGGTGGCAGCTTCCTCACGGACTGACTACACTGACGCTCTTCAAATTATATTGACGATTCAAAAGTGATTTTAAATTAATGATATATATACGAATATATACGAATGTCTCAAGTGATATGCGACTTATGATCTCCAAGAAAATATTCCTTCTATAAATTATTATATCTATAGTCTATACATATCATTAAATTGTAACTTAAACTTGTTAAATCTTATTGAAATAGACATTATTATCTATACAGAGGTCGAATCTAGAGTTTTTAGAATTTTTGTCTGTCTGTCTGTGTGTCTGTGACCGCATCACGGAGAAACCACTGGAGGGATTTTGATGAAATTTGATATGATGATAGCTGGTTATCCGGGTCAACATATAGGATACTTTTTACTGCGGGAAAATATCTTATCCCTGAGAAATCTATACTAAATGTTAAAACGTAATACTAGGGACGAACCCGAGCGGAGTGAGGGCGAGTCGCAAGTATTTTATAAAGGCACAGAAATTCTCTGAATCTTTTTAGTTAAAAAGTAATAAGGTGTCTCGATACTCAACGTATGATATAGTAAATCGTTACATATAGGTATGTAAAAGGTATGTCTACAAATTTCATAAAAGCATTATTAATTTAATTAAATTTAAATTTTAACACGTCATACTTGAATAGGTATTAGATTTTAAAATATAATATAATTAAAAGATTTAGAAGTATTCAGATGTAGATTTCTGTAAGATTAAGCACGTTGGGTCGACCTCTTTTCCACGAGTCTTTAGTACACATACCTGAAATAAATTTTGAGATATTTAATATCAAAACCTCGGAATTATAGTAATATTTTAGGCAATGTATTTTTAACATTGATTTTGATGCAGATTTTTATCTGACAAGAAAATTATTAGTAAGGAATAAGTTTAAAGTATATCTATAGTAAAAAGAACTATAATACTTTCTTAAATTTACGCGAATATTTGATATTTTGAATAAAACTATATTTATTTTGATTTTTGGTTCCCGACTTTTTGAATGTTTTACAGCAATCATGGTCACGGGAGAGACTTAGGTTTTAGACGTCTCAAAGGTCATTAAATAGGTGTTACAGACAGCCTTCCCACAAAATAACAAATTGAATTCAAAAAAACACAAAAATGGCACCAAAGTACCTACCTTACAATATTTGTAATTTTTTTTTAAACAAAAAGACTAAATCAATAAGGAAAGGATAACTCAAACGAACAAATCACTAAATTGAAGAATTCGATAATACGTAATGTACTGGACATTGAGTGGCTTCTATCTTACAATAGATCAGGGAGGGTTCTAATGTGATAAATTTGAACATTTTAGCGTCCTCGTTTATCTTTCGAGTCTGTGACTTTAAGCGATCATCGCTCATGTCACCATATTAGAAAAGTAGTTACGAAAACCATTTTTTCGTTAATATCTTCTTTTATGCGCCGAAATTATAAAACCTAAAATTCTTGGAACTTTTATAGGGCACAATTCAACTACAGGTGTACTTGACAAATTACAGTTCGGTTAAATATGAACATTAATGTAAGTAAAAAATGGTAAATTGGAATTCTCCTTGACCTTTAGTCGTGATTCGAGAGCCCCTTTTTATGTTGTATTGTCTGATCAATGTAGACATTAAACTTTGGTATTTAAACATATTAATATTATAATATACTAGCATTGCCCGCGGCTCCGCCTTTGTTCAGATGACCAAAAACCAAATTCTAAGGTTTTACATATTAGTGCAGTTTTTGTATTTTTTCTCAGAAATGAGATATTTTCCCTATATGTTGATCCGGATAACCAGCTATAACCATACCAAATTTCATCAAAATCCTTCCAGTGGTTTTTCTGTTATGCGGTAACAGACAGACAGACAGACAGACAGACAGACAAAAATTCTAAAAACCATAGATTCGGCCTCTGTATCGATAATTTTTATTTCCATAAGATTTTCCAAAAAATATCTAATGTACAGATTCGCTTCACTCGATCGCTTCCCTAGGGGTACTAATAATAGCATATGTGTCGTTTTAATATGAAGGTACGTCAAAAATACACACAAATATACATACAATACAAACTTTCGCATTTATAAAAATAGTCAGTTTTAACCGAATTCCAAAAAGGAGGAGGTTCTATGTTAGTTTCTATGTATCTTTTATTAATCTGATATGAATAATGACGACACGCTTAACTCAGGTGGTACTGACCCTACTTGCTGTGCCAGCAGTCGCGGGTTCGAGTCCCGCTGGGGGCATTCATTTGTGTGATGAGCATGAATGTTTGTACTCCAGTCATGGGTGTTTATATTTATAATATGTATGTATTTAAAGTTATATATGTGTAGTGTATCAACCAGCTGGTATCCATAACACAAGCCTCGTAGCTTACCATGGAACTAGATGGCGCTGTGGGTTAATGCCCCAACATATTTATATATGAATATGAATACAATTAAAATGGTATAAATGCAATTATTGGTAAAAATCTAAGGGTACGAGTGCAGCAGAACTGCTAAGTTCCCAAGAACGGGGGGCTCTAGTGAAACATGTGTTGGAATCGGCTCGAGCGGAGCCGGGTGATGAGCGTGCATTGGAACCAGCGTTGACATTGCGACCTGGACAGAGTATTGGTGAGATGGCTTATTTATTTTATTATTTGCCCGCGGTGTTAAGAAGATAAATAGTACCTTATATGCTAATATAAGATACGATTATATGCCACTTTCATTCGGAATTTCATTCGAATCCGTTGAATTGTTGTTGTAGCGTGAAGAAGTAGTAAACACTGATTCACTAAATGTCCTTCGCATTTATTATTATATTATTGAATCTCAGTTATTTGACGAAAAGTACTAAATAATTGATAATAAATAGGAAAATTGTGTTTTAATGATGTATATCGATAAGATTTTTATATTATATAATATATTTATTCAGCCCTGTCTAGCGTACTTTTATTGAATATATATTTATCTTTTACATATCTTTCATGTCGTCTTTTTTATATAGCTTTAATATATTTCAAAGATATAATAATTTTGATTTTACAGTGCCAGCATGTGTGAGTCGAGGTGTAGTGGCGAGTATGTTCCCATTGCACGAACGGACCGCTTTAGAGAATTTACGAAAGAAATGGGTTAAGACGCTGTTCTCCCCGCAACCTTTGGGTGAGTTTATTTCGCGATATATCTCGTTCGATTGGACGAAAGCCAATATGATACATTAAATGTTTTACTGCTTTAGGTTAGGTATTTGGAATGTAGAATTCTAAATAAGCGTTGTTTTGAAATTTATTGAAGACTAGCGACTCACCCTCGTTTCGCTCGGGTTCGTCTCAAGCTTAATAGCGTATACAAACTTTCATCCCCATTTTCACCCCCTTAAGGGATGATATCCGGGATAAGAAGTATCCTATATCCTTCCCAGGGTCTCAAACTATCTGCTTATCCAATTTAATCTAAATCGGTTCAGTAGATCCAGAGATTACCCCCTACAATGTCACAATCTCACGAACTCACAAACTTTACCTCTTTATAATATTAGTATAGATTATTAATATAATAAAAAGTGGCTTGTTTTTTTTTCTTTTTAAGCATCACTATCTATTGATATGTTCAGATCCTAAACAAAATGGTACTTTTATTATTACATGCCTTAAGGAATTTTCGGGATAAAATCTAAATGATTACCAAGTTTGATCAAAATCTGTTCAATTTGACAGGAATTGGTTGAAATTTACATGTTGTTACATTTAAAAAATATTAAGATAATTTTAATTAACAGTAGAATATAAAAATTATTTTATTTCCAGATGAGATAAGTGAATATTTTGGTGTGAAAATAGCTATGTATTTCGCATGGCTCGGCCACTACACGCAGTCGCTCACGGTGCCCGCCGTTGTTGGGTTTATATTTTGGGTAAGAGTGTTGTATGTATGAAATTTCATTTGTTATATTGTTTTAGCATTTTCTATAATCTTATAATCATTGATGATGTATGAATTCTTCTTTTTTGTATATTCGGAATTGGCAAATTTTTTTGAGAGAAACGGAAAATTTTCGTACGACCTCAAGGGCCGTATTGAAGTTGACGTAGAAGAATATCTGTTGAGTTATCTAGTTAAGTATATTTTTTATGTGTTGGCCCAGTGGTAACGCGCTCGCTTGAAAACCGAGTGAAGCGGGTTCAAATCCCAAATCTCGCATGTCTGATATTTTCATGCTTGAATCATTCCCAAGGAGCCGTTCATAAAATATGTCACACCAAAATCAGCTTTTTTTGACCCCCTTCCCCCTCCTATTGTCACGCTGTGTCACACTTTCTGTGACCCCCCCTAGAAATATTTCGTCACAAAAACTAAGACCCCCTGCTGAGTATGATAAATTCTAAATGATAGTACACAAATTCAGAAAATTAAAAATATTTATTTAGTTATTATAATAAAATTTAAATAAATTAATAAATATCTTTCATAACGAACATATAAATAATAAATAATATTTCACTGCTAAATGGCGAATGAAGGAATAAAATAATAATAAATACATGAGAAACAGTATTTTCATTTGTTACTGAATCGAGAGCGCAGGGTACGTGGAAACGTTACTCTCTCAAGTATTGGAAAAATAAAGAAACCAGTTGTGACGGATCGCAACGCCGCTGGAGTCGCGCCACAGAGCTAGCGCTCATGTCAAAAAATAATAAACGGCGAACGTCACGTTGTCACATCTAACTAACACTGTCCCCCCTTGTCACATCTTGTCCCACTCAGCCAGACCCCTCCCCTCCCCTTGTATGCGAACGTATTTTATGAACGGCCCCCAACATGATTACCACTTGCCTTACGGTGAAGGAAAACATCGTGAGGAAACCTGCATGTCTGAGAGAACCTAGCAAGTTCTCGAAGGACTTGGCCAGCGTCGTGGACTAAGGTCTGATTTCTCTTATATTGAAAGAGGTATATATATATATATATATATATAATATATATATATATATATATATATATATATATATAATCTATAATGTAAAAATGAATCGCTGAATGTGTTGGTAAGCGCAAATCTCTAGAGCAGCTGAACCGATTTCGTTAATTCTTTTTTTAGAATATTCCTTGAAGTACGAGGATGGTTCTTACGGAGAGAAAAATTTTAAAATTTGCCCGAAAAAGTCTAAAAACAACACTTTTCTATACTTCCATACAAAAGATTCGTAATAATACTTAAAAGTCAATATGAACTTTAATACCATACCATAAAGTTTAAGTGTTAGTGGAGAGGTTCCGGGAAGGCAAAACAATTGAGTGACGTTAGTATCGTATAAATATTAATGTCAATATTTGTCAATATTATTAACAAACAAAAAAAAATGGCTAACGCTGGCTAATAACTATTTATATCTATTTAAAACGTACCTAACGACGAACCCGAGTGAAGCGACGGTGAGCCGCTAGTACTTTTAATATTTTATAATATGATTGTTTAGGTGTGGTTGGGGACAGCGAACGATTACTGGAAGGATATAGCGTACGTGTTATTTTCACTGTTCAACGTTCTGTGGGCCTGCGTTTATTTGGAAACGTGGAAAAGGTATGTGATTTTTATTTTATATACATAATATTTATGTCTTTTTCTGTTATTGTTTGATGGTTATTGCCCGTACTGATAAAGAATGGGATTTAAAATGGCTGCTTATTGATTCTGTACTGTCGGTTAATAGCCGTTTGAGCTGTAATTACAATTTTTTCTAATATTTTGACTTTCTGTTAAAATACGTTAGTATACATTTTTTAAGATCGTTTAAAATGTTATTTGGTTTTGTTGATCGTTTAGGATTGAATGTTAGTGATAGAATTAGTTAGTTTAGTGATAGAATCCACTATTTTAACAAGTACAATCATCACTACATATAAAAAAAAATCGCCTGATCGTCTGTCTGACTGTCTCAACGCGATAAACTCAAAAACTATCGGACGAATTTTCATACGGTTTTCTCAAATGGACAGAGTGATTCGTGAAGTAGGTTTAGGTGTAAAATTCATTAGGGTTTTGTGTAAATTGACTGAAATATGACGAGGATTGTAGAAGATTTCGGGGATATTATACGACCATAAATAATAGAATATTATAATATTTTATTTGATTTTTTGTTGTTATCTAATCGCCTGAAGAAGTTTTCACTCCAAAAATCCTTTTATATTTGCAGATATTCAAATGTGCTAGCATACAGATGGGGTACGTTAGACCAAAGAGACGAACTTTTAGTAGAACCCCGTCCATTATTTCAGGTAACATTCTACTTTCATTAATATGTACGCTATTTAATTTATCTTTTACTAATAAATTTATAACGTATTGAATTATTTGTTTTTTCTTAGTTGTCGGCTAATAAATGTGGATATAAGGTTGATTATAATTATTATTTAATATAGTAAATATCTTAGAATAATTTTAGTTGTTATAAAATTATAATATAAGATATATTTTTTTGATTGCAATAGCTCCTTCAAATATAGTCAATATAGATAAATAGTCACAGTGTTAGTTGACTTCTTAACAATGTTTTTCATCAAACTTTTAGTTGTCGAAAATCCGCATTTTGGTTTTATTAAATCAGTATATAAGCAAGCAAAAATATCTAATAAAGATTGCATAATTGTATCTAATAAAGATGGCATGATTGTAAATTTGTCCAAACGACCAAATCACCGAAAAAATTTTTTGATACAGAATTATTGGTTTTTAAATGTTAATTTTATTATTCTATTGCTAATTAATACAATTACTAAAGAAAAATACTTAAATAAAGCCAAAAAAATTATTATTCTTTATATGTAATATAAATCTTAGAAATAAAGCTTTGTTTATAAAATAGAAGAAAAAAAGTATGTATTGGCTTATAAATATCAAACATATTTTTGCTTGCTTTATATATATATATATATATATATATATATATATATATATATATATAACAGATTCATATATATTAGAGAACTTCTCACTTTAGTTTCCTTATACTATAAACACAATCTTTCACTACAATGGAATGTGATATATGTATAAAGGTTTATAATTTCATTTCTTTCTAGCATTAGTGTTAGTTGAGTTATACCAAACCAGACATCTTAATATGATGATACAAAATATCCTTCTTTTTTGTTTACTGCTAAATTTTCATAGAAATGTTTATATTAAAATAGCCATTTTATTCATAAATAAGCTTATTAAAGTACAATTATTTTATGTGTATGAAATAAGAACCCACCATTGTTTTTCTCATAACTGTTCTTAATATACTTTTCATATTAGACTAATGTTCAATGATATCTGTGTGCAAGCACAAATTTATATTTATAAGATTTTTTTATAAAACAATTTGTTCATACATATATCAGTCTGACACGTGCTTAAGCCGAGAGAGAGAGAGAGAGAGAGAGAGAGCGAGAGAGAGAGAGAAGAATGATAATATTCTAATATTGCATTTTATAATAAAAGTTTATGACAGAACACAATTTGATAGAAAGAGTAAGATATAGAAAAGGCGTAAGAGAGAGCGAGAAACGTGATATTATGGTGTCCCCGAGTGTTTAGCAGTATATGTTAATCCAGGTATCAAACACACAGCACACATATATACGGTTTTTAGAGAAAGAGAGATAGGAAATATGCCTGATAGACCGAGATAGCTAATATTCTACTACAAATCTGCGACATCAAGGCAAGTTGTGTATTATATAGTAGAAAGATACATATTATATCGAAAAGAGGGATGAGTGAGCGTGACAGCAGATATTCTATAACAATCTCGTCCACACCAGGGCGACATGGGCATCAGCGAGGTGACGGGGCGGCCCGAGCCTCAGTACGCGGCGTGGCGGCGGCGCGCGTGGCGACACTGCGTGTCGCTGCCGCTCATGTTGCTTTGCCTCGCCGTGGCGGCGCTCGCCACGTTTGCGTTGTTGCGCACGCAGGTAACTTGGGAATACTCTTAAACTGCACAAGATCTTGAAGCGTTTTACATAATTATTTTAATACTAGCAGAACTCCCAACTTCGCTCGCGCTAAAACTACAAAAAATATCTATATCTAAAAAGGAAGTTTCATACAAACTTTCATCCAATATTATACCCCCTTATAGAATGAATTTCTAAAATTGCTAAAACAAGTATTTTTTTAATTTTCTTGAAGATCATTAATACTAAGTTTCAAGTAATTCTGATCATAAATATTTTTCTAGATTGTATTACAACGTGTTTTCCCGTGGGAATTACATAATCTCCCGCGGTACAAAGTATTCTGTCACTCTACAGACCTTAATGTAACAATGATTAAGTAATATTTAAATTGCAATAAAATAATATATCCAGATATATAAAAATAATTTTATATCCAATTCAATTCAAAAGAATATTAATCTTGATTGACTCAAATAATTAAAACTTATTAAACTTAAAAATATGGTTTTTAGTTTTTACACATTGTTTTAATTACAGGATTGGTGGGAAGATAGGATATTTTATTTCAGTTGGATACCGCGGGCGTTTCTTGCTATTTTAATTGCGTTAGAGGAAGAAGTGTATGCGAGAATCGCCAAATGGCTCAACGATAAAGGTATTTCTTTAATATTAATTCATACATTTATATCCATAGTTAACTAAACAGATTTTTAGAACGTAAAGATGAACCCTGTAAAATATACGGTCTAATATTATTATAATATGTTCAGCTTTATCTATCGATTACTAGAGATTCCAAGTGCATTAGTGAATAGGGAATATGCGTGCTTTTTTATTTTTAATACAATAGCTTACATGGTTATATAATTGTAAAAAATATACAGCTCCAAAAAACTAAAATGTAGTATAAAAAAATATTTAAAAATATCGTTTCGATACAGATACTTTACACGCCCGTCATTTTGGTGCGCTAGCGTGACGTCATAGTGCTGCCAATTTAGCGATTTTGTCGTTAAAATTGACGACTTATACTTAAGCCAATTGGTAACACTGACTCTTTTTTAATACTTTGACGTCATATTCGGTCTGAACAGTTGCGTTTCTACTACTTTGAATTTTCCACTTAGTTTTGCACTTTTTAACAATTATCTTCTGAATCAAAAAGAAGTTTATATTAAAAATATATTAATATAGGCTTAATTCATAAGCAATTCAGATCACTTTTATTTAAATCGCACCCATATTCCCTATTATAAAAAGTCTTTGTTACTTCACATATAATTAGAGTCATACGATTATACTTCCCCTGCAATACTTCCCTTATCTCTTGGGATATGTGAATCTAAATAATATTCAATCACGGATCAGTCACCATTTTGGAGTACTACACAAATAAAAACCAATTCCATTAAATTATTATGTACACGAGTTTCATAATACGAAACATCATAAAATTACATGTCAATATACAAATAACTTGACTTTTTACATATAAAAACTCTGAGTGTTTCGCCATAATCGTATTTTAAAATTACGCCACTACAAATGTTAAAGCAAATTTTAAAAATAAAAAGCGTACATCACATATCTTGCAATTATATTAAAAAATTCTAACTAAATAGTATTTAAACGTGCGAGTAAGTAAAGTGAATTTAAAGGTGCTTATTGTTTTTTTTTACTAATATAGAAAATAATTAAAAATGAGTGAGTCAAGAGTGTATTGAGTGAATTTTTTTTTTGTAATCGCAACATTTACAGACAATAACATTAGAGAAATTGTTATATTTTGCATGTATTAATCGTTTTGAATTTTGAATTTCTTCTAGACTCTATCTATCTACTTAGATTAAATATTAGCACCTGTATTAAAATACATATATAAATAGTATTTAATAATAAAAAAAATGATTTAGTCATAGAGTTAGTTAAAAGTAGAAATGGTATCAATGAGTAGTAGTATAATAATACTATAGCGCATATTATTTTCTCTTTACCGCTTACCAAACTGGAATGGATATGAAAATTCTACATTTTTTATAATGGTAACATCGACTGCAATTTTAAAACAGAAAACTATCGACTCGAGACAAAGTATGAAAATCATCTGATTCTGAAAATAGCATTGGTTTGTATTTTATAAAGCTAATGCCGTTTATAACCAATCATGCTTTTGATACAATAAAAAGTAAATTTTAACCAAAAAGGCTTAATGAATAGATCGCACGGCGTTAATACAGATTGCAAAGCGATTAGCATGCCATTTTTAATCTGTGCATGGTTTTATTTTATATTACATTTGCATGTCGTATTTTATTTTGGCCTTGGAACATTTTTAATTCTACATTTAACATTTAGTAAATAAACTGGGATATCGCAATATTACACATTTCACAAAATCATAATAAAACTACAATATAGTTAATTAATTATTATAATTATTACAGTTAAAATAAAAAATCACAATCGCCACATATCATTTACACATTACTTTATTATTTCCTTTAGTGAGTCTACAGAATGATCTATAAGACGCATTTCCGTATATATTTTGTTAATAATTATCATAAATACAATTTCATGTATACATCTTAGGGTGAAGCGAAAAAAAATTTTTTTTTGGGGCTAGAATTTGTAGCTTACAAAAAATTTTTTTTTTTAACTTAACATTTGATGATGAGGCCCACTGATTTTTAAAATAAAAAATTAATTTAAATTTTTGGTTTGAATGGAAAATGTTTTTTCGACTGATCATCTATGAAAACATTCAAGAATTGACGAGTATAGGCATTTTCTACCCACCTTTCACTGTAATTGTATTGCATCATTGCAATTTTTGAAAAAGTTGAAAAAAAAACATGTTAATTTTTTTGTATTACAATAATGATGTATATGAACGTATTTTTTATATGTATGTGAAGGTATTTTTTTTAAATAAAATTACTTAACATATTGCAAATTGTTTATTTTTAATTTCGTAATGACATTGACAACTTACATTAAAAAAAAACTCATAAACGTGTGTCATATATATGCGAAAATGTATCTTATACGTAGAAACGCTTTTGATGTAAACTTAATATTAATTAATACTTTAAATATTTACAAGGTTGTTTTTTTTACAGTTTCAATTCGTCAATTCGTTCATGAGCTTGTTCTACATTGCGTTCTACCTTCAGGATATGGATAAGTTGAAAGAAGTAAGATATGTTGAAATTTATCACTTTTAGCCGACTTCCAAAAAGAAGGACGGTCTATTTATTTATGTGCATAATACATTTGTAAGAAGATAAAATAATATTAAATAAAAAGTTATAATAACTTGATCATTATTGAAATTATATATAATTAGTCATTATTAGAGTAGATAGTATTTAATATACCGTTTATATATTTATGTATATACCGACTAAAGTCCTCAGACTAATTAATGACATAGAGTGTCATAGAACTAACTAACCATGAAGCCAAACAATAACCCTTACAAATGTTAATGATATATTGATTACTATGAAAAGTAAATAAATGTTAATAAATAGAAATTGCTTACGGGTTTCATTATAATAAAGATTAAAAATAAGCTAATATTATGCTACCTTCAAAGGAGAGAGAACAAATGCAAAAAAAAAGAACGTTAATTTTTAATTATTTTTGTTATTCACATTTTCCATTACTCTTTAAAGAAAGTAAACGATCTGTATAGCGAAATCAATTATAGTAGCATAAACAGCAAATATGGTATTATTTTTAACTTTGACATTTTTTGGTGAGCTCCTTAATTTTTTGTCTATATAAAATGCCTTGAGTCTTACTGGTATTTCATAATTAATTGTTTTTGAAGTGATTTTAAAGGTAGGCGTAATGTTTATATATATATATATATATATATATATATATATATATATATATATATATATATATATATATATATATATATATATATATATATAATAGCTATAGTAAATATTTAGAAATACGGTTGGGTGTTATTTATATAAAAATAAAAATGACGATAGTATAATTAAGATTTTTATATTGTACTCGTATTATTTTCAGCAATTAGCCGTATTGCTTATAACTCGTCAAATAATTGGAAATTTAAAAGAATCTGCGCTGCCATATCTCATAGAAAATCTTAGATTAGCTAAGATTTGTTTTGACGTTTTTGGAGCTATGAGTCCGAGTAAGAGTAAGTACGAATTAATATATTAATACTGGTATTACTTTATAGTGTATGTATGATCAGCCCTTTTTAACGTCCCACTGGTGGGGGTGAGCCTCCCTTCTATACGAGAGGGATCAGGTCATAGTATTGCTTTATGATGTGATAAAATTGTTGTAATTTGTTTAGAGAGTAGTATTGGGTTTGGAGTTCTGTAATCAATTAGTCGAATTCATTTATAAAAAGTATTGATCTAATTGAATATCTTTTTCTACGTGAATATTTGACATTTAAATTAAAATATCTTTTTGAATTTTTTCGCGGATTTATTTTGATTTTTGGTTTACTAGTTTGTTGATTTGGGTGGAAAGCGAAAATGGAAATAAATCCGCAAACAAATTCTAAAACATAGTTTTGTTCATCTAATTGATTATATTTTGAGTTTTTAAAAGTAATAGTGGCATACAAATTGTTAAATGTTTTGTTTTAACCATTTCAGTACCCACATCGGCACAGTTAACAGAACTATTTGAGAAGAGAACATCTTCATCCGGAGACCCACCAGAGATGTTGATCAATGGCGGTACGGAGAAGGAGAAAGATGATCGAAGAGATTCTGATACTAGAGAGCCTTTAATCGGACAAAAAGTTATACACCAGGCTGAGTTAGAGTCGCAGCTGTTTAAGGTATGAGATATTGTGTATTTGTGAGATCTTGGTCGTATTACCGTAAGTGGATAGAGACTGTCTGTAACAACAATAACTTTTGATTTATCAAAAAAAAATTTCTTCTTTGACTAGGTTTTTAGTAAATTCTAAACTATTTGGAATGTTGATAATATAAAATTAAAATAGTTTTATTTATGTGCCTAACTATAGCCCAAGTGTTACTCCGTAGTATATAATAGATATGTATTTAAAAGTTATCCGAATCCATCCAGCCATTTCAACCTTTAGGTGTAATAAACATACGTGCATACTATATAAACTTTTCTATATATAATAGCCGTCCAATAATATTAATAACTAGCGGCTCACCTTTGCTTCGTCCGGGTTCGCCTCTAGACAAACTTATTTTCATATATTATTTTAAAAAGTAGCCTATTTGTTATTCTGATGCATGGACTATATTATTGTAAAGTTTCATTAAAATCCAATCAGTACTTTTTGTGTACTAAACTGTATAAGTTACTTAGTTTTTTAACTGTCCCACGGGAACTCTTTAATTTTCCGGGATGAAAAGTATCTTAAATGCTGACCGGGGATATAGGGTACCACCATGCAAAATTTCATTTAAATCGGTCTAACAGTATTGGAGATTAGTCCATGCAAACAGACAGACAGAGAAACAAAAAAAATAAAAAAATCTGGATTTGTTCTATTTCTCTTCTTACATCCCCCTGACTCGGTTTTTAGCATTTTTTTCTATGTGCACACATTTGACCTCTACAGTTTTATTATATGTATAGATGATGATGTTATTATAAAGTGTATGTTCTGCGACAGTACGACGGCACGTTCGCGGAGTACCTGGAGATGCTGACGCAGCTCGGTCACGTGGTGCTGTTCTCGGCGGCGTTCCCGCTGGCGGCGCTGTGCGCGCTGCTCAACAACGCGTGCGAGGTGCGCGCCGACGCCTTCAAGCTGTGCCACGTCGCGCAGCGGCCCTTCGGCGAGCGCGTCAGCAGCATTGGGAGCTGGCAGGTTGGTCTGTCTTACTCTTCATTACATAGTATAAAGCAAAGTCGCTTCCCGCTGTCTGTCTGTCAGTATGTATGCTTACATCTATAAAACTACGCTACGGATTGCGGATGCGGTTTTTTTAATAGATAGAGTGATTCAAGAGGAAGATTTTAGTATATAATTTGTTAAATATTTGTATACCTTGGTTAAAATATAACGATATTTGTTGAAGGTGTCGGAAAAAAATAAGCCGTCCGGGAGCTTTCAAGGAAAACGCTGCTTAAACCCTTTGAGATATAACAAAATAATGTACGTTAGAATTGTGTATCTTATATAGGTCTACAGAAAAGTCCGCGATGGCATATGTCTATCTCTTAAGGATAACATACTCTATCCATTTTAATTTGAAACGTATCTAGGGACGAACCCGAGCGAAGCGACTATGAGTCGCTAGTTATGAAGTAAAACTTCTTTACGCACGCTTGACTTGGGGGATCAGCTGGTGAATGCGTTACGATAAAATGTACGTATGTTTGTTGCCATGGTTACCGTTGTTATTGTCTGACAAATGATATATAATATTATATTCTTTTCTTAAATGATATACTTTCTATAAATATAGGATAGTAATATACCTAATATGCGTTATTTTTAGTATCTCGCTTATCCTAATTATTTGAAACATAAATTGAATTTCATAAAGTGTACCAATAACCTGCAGAAGTTTTACTTCTTGCGCGTGTACAGATACATACACGCATTCTTTAATTAGTTCTCGCTCACTCTTGCTTGCATATTCTTTTTATCTATTCACTCTCTTTCTTTATTCTCCCTCACTCTCTATCCTTTCTCTCGCTGTTTTTTCTTACAACTAATGAAACAAGCAAATGCAGTTTTATTATAGTATATTCCCTAAAATACAAAACATGAGTTTATATATATACTAGCGACTCACCCTCGCTTCGCTCGGGTACGTCCCTAGCTTAATACAAACTTTGATTCCCATTTATACCCCCTTAAAGGATGATTTCCGGGATAAAAGTATCCTATACTTCCCAGGGTCTCAAACTATCTTCTTACCAAATTTCATCTAAATCGGTTCAGTAGATCCAGAGATTACCACCCTCCCTACAAACTCACAAAATCACAAACTTTACCTGTTTATCATATTAGTATAGATTAAATAAATTGCGTGTTTACCCTTAGCACGCAATGGAGGCGATGGTGGCAGTGGCGGTGCTGGTGAACTGCGCCCTCATAGGGCTGTCGGGGCCCGTGCACCGCCTGCTGCCCGACGCGACGCCCGCGCAGACTATACTCGTCATTGTTGCCTTGGAGGTACAGGCTATAATGCTATGATGTGTAATGTATGTAGATAGGTAGAACTAGCATTGGTGGAAATTCAAGTATAGTATTTATATTTGTAATGAGTTCGATTCCGTGTAGGAATATGTTTGATATACAGTATATAATCGTATTTTTTTTTCGTAAGTTGCTATTTTAATCGATAATAATAAGAAATATTAAATATTAGTTTTGATTTGATTAAAGATTGAAATTTAATTAATAAGAAAATGTACTGATAGAATACATCTCTTTTTTGCATTATATAACATACAAGTAGTAATGTGTTCATAAATAAATAAATATGTCGTCACATTTAACACACAGCACCATCTAGTTCTACGGTAAGCTGCGAGGCTTTTGTTATGGCTACCAAATAGTTGATACACTACACATATATAACTTTAAATACATACATATTATAAATATAAACACCCATGACTGGAGTACAAACTTTCATGCTCATCATATAAGTGAATGCCCCCAGCGGGACTCATATCCGCGACTATACAGGTATCTATACAGATATATAAAATTGAAGTGTCTATTTCTAATGTTAAAATAACAGCTTTTTACTAAATGCATATGGAATTATGTACGGTATTTATAAGAAAAACACAATTTTTAAAATTTTTGTCTGTCTGTCTGTTTGTTCCGCCTAATCTCCGAAATTGCTGGGCCGATTTTGACGGGACTTTCACTGGCAGGTAGTTGATGTTATAAGGAGTAACGTAGGCTACTTTTATTTCAGTAAAAGAAAAAAGAATTAAGGTTCCGCTCAAAAAAATTTAAATGTACCCAGTCTAACATTGTATCCCAATCCCGCGAACAGCACGTGGTGTTGGTGCTGGTGCTGTGCCTGCGCCTCGCCATCCCGGAGATCCCGGCGTGGCTCGCCACCGAGATGGCCAAGGTGGAGTTTCAGCGACGCGAGGCGATTAAGAATGCGCATGCGCCACTATTGGTCAGTATTTTAAGTTTGGTTTTATACTAATTAATATGTGTTATATTTTTCATTTTTATACTAATCAATACATATTATAAATTTAATTCCCCCGTCGCGCTGTATTGGTGTTTTTTCAGAGTAATTTTAGAAACTACTGAAGAGCTTGAATGAAAATTATTTTCAATCTTTCAAATTGATGTGTTGACAATAATTTGTACATAATATACAGTAATTGTGATTTAAGTGATTTTTGGACGTTTTTAATGCAAATTACATTGAAAATATTTGTAGTAAAAACTTAAATTGAGTTTGGGGTAACATTAAATCACTATTTTTGTTTATCTGTGTATTTTATGTTTATATAATATGTATTTACCACTATATTATACCAATATTATTAGAAGATACATGCATTTACTACTTTCTTGTTCGATTATCGATTTGAAAAAAGAAAAGCAATAGTTTAATGTGCGATCCAAAATCATAATGCTGTTTATATATAACTAGCGACTCCCCTCGCTTGATTCCCCATACAAACCTTCATCCCCATTTTCACCACCTTAAGGGACGATTTCCGGGATAAAAAGTATCCTATATCCTTCCCATTGTTTCAAACTATCTGCTTACCAAATTTCATCTTAATCGGTTCAGTAGATCCAGAGATTACCCCCTACAACGTCACAAACTCACAATCTTTACCACTTTATAATATAGATTATACTTTCTTAGATTTACGCGGATATTTGACATTTTAAATAAAACTATCTTTAGCCATTTTTCAATTTTTTGAATTAATTTTATTATATTGTGGGTAGAAGGTCTGTAACAATTATATAATACCTTTGAGACATCTAACACCTCAGTCTCTCCCGTGACCATGATTGCTGTAAAGCATTCGAAACGTCGGGAACCAAAAATTGAAAAGAAGAAGAAAAATATATATAAATATAAAGAATCCGAAAAGATATTTTTATTTAAAAATTATAGATTATAGTTGAAGTAAATAAAATATTACAGTCGGAAGGGCTGAGCCAGGACGACGTGCGCTCCACCCGAAACACGCCTCATAGCGTCACGCCCACTACGCCCAAGCAGTGTGACAAACCGATAGACAAAAAGAAGATCAACATCGGCAAGATACCAGAGATACCGCCTTTCAGGTGACTGTTTGTTTATGGACTTGCTATATGATAACCACAGTGTAAAAATCCATACAGTAGATTTAATCTTAAGGATAATTAAATTCCCCCCGAATGCAAATGTTATTAAAATAACATTCATGGGAAATGGTTTTGGAAGGTGCTTTTGGCAAGTTACAGTTAAAGCGCCAACCCTAAATCCTTTACCCGAGTGTCATTTAACAATATGTATGACAGTCGGGAGGTCATGCATGTCTCGCATAATTGCTCTGTGTAGAGGTCCTCCTTAGACGACTGTACGGATTAGTAAACTATGATATAACTATAGGTCTTTAAGACTATTATAGGCAAACCGTATTTGCATCTTTGTTTATTAATTTCAGTTTTTTGGGGCTATGATATAGGTATGAATTTAATTAGTGTATAATGAAGTAAGTCAGTTAGTGTAAATGATCGTCACAGACTATACTAATTTAATAATTTGATAATTGGGTTTGTGTTACTTGTGATCGAAAACCCCAGTAATCGAAATTTGACTATAATTAAAAAAATGATTTAACACTAAAACTCATCAATAGCTACTAAACAAAAAAAAAATAATAAGAAGAAAACCGGTTGACAAACAGAGGAGAAAAAGATTGTGTTTTGTCTTTGCCTATTTTATTTTTTTGGATTGCTGGCTTTTATTACATGTTTAAATATTAATGAGTATATAATAATTATTAATTATTATAAAACTGAAAGTTTGTGAGTGTGGATGTTTGTTACTCTTTCACGCCAGAACGGCTGAACGGATCTGCATGAAATTTGGTACAGAGATAGATTATAGTCTGGAATAACACATAGGCTACTTTTTATTCCGGAAAAATGTACGGTTCCCGTGGGATAGGTTTGTTTTTGTTTTCCTAGAGTTAAATATATTTTTTTATAATTAATTGGCCATTATTGAATATTTTTTCTGACACAATTTAACTGTCATATAGTATTCATAAATATGGCATAGTAGTCATTAAGCGCAAGCTTAACTTACATTCTGCTATTTCTTTTTATAGTAATATACAATTTCGGTAAGTATTTTCAAACGTGAAATCTTATTCCATTTTTTTCATTACATTAACGACGTACATATAGAAAGCAGGGCTCGGAACCGGTTTAAAAAAAACGCTTAATTTCGGTAATGTAACTTATAACTCGTTCTTTAACCAGTTAATAAAAACAAAAGGTTTAGTAAACCGAAATAATTATGTTTAACGGTTATTCTTAGAGAAAAGTTAGATTTCGGTTTTGATAACTAAATAAACCGGCCAATTCATTCATAAGTAAGAAACGTACATGTATCCTTCTACTACGCAATTCACCATTAGCAAAGATTTGCCAAATGTAAACGCACTAAAACTTATTTTAACCGGTGAATTTTGATCATGGAAGATAAATTCGTCAGAAACCTTTCTCTGGGTTTTAAGTGGTTAAAGAACATAATCGAAACCTTAAAAAAGCCTTTCGGATTGGGGTGAATGACCGAAACCGGTTTAATAATTGAACGGGTTTCCGAGCCCTGATAGAAAGTAATTAATTTTATTTAGAAAATTATTTATATAACCATGCTATGTATAATTATTCTGTTTTAGATTTTTAGGCAAATGTATGTATGTAGGTATAGCGTCCATTCTACACTGATTCATACATTCATATATTTACAATTGGTTTTATTCTTTTTGTTTTCAGTTAATTTGACACAAGTAAATATGCCTGGAACGGTGTGTAGTTACAGATTATATATTCCGTCATTCCATTGAGTCAGTATTTATTATCTATAAGCTTATTATTAGTATTATATATTATTATTACATTGTAATTATTATTTGCAATAAATTTTATCTCTAAACTGTAGTTTTTTTGACAAAATAAAAATATATATTATATATAACAATGTCCTGTGTAAAAGGTAAAATGATAGTTCCATCTAAGCTTGCTTTTTGCTATCTAACGTACTACCTATCACGATTAATCTTTACACACCCTAACCAAATGAATATGTTATGTAAAAAATGTATTTTAACCCCACCCCCCATAATTTTTTATATTTGCAACACATTAAGAAATTTCTTTCATGGCACCTTTTTCTATTACGCTTTCCTCTCCACTGGCTTAGTCCTGATATTCCTTTTTTAAATATACACTGTTAATATTTGTTTATGTTTTCAGGCCAAAAGCTGCGTCCATAACAGAGCCAGTGACAACGGGTTCCTTACAAATATTGCAAGACGTTAGTCCCACTAAACCTATTCGACGTAAGGTAAGGATATTTTTTTATTTATATATCACTGGCATTGCCCGCGGCTCCGCCCGCGTTCAGATGGCCAAAAAGCAAATTCTTAGGTTTTACATATTATTAGTATACTCTTACAAAGCAGTTTTTGTATTTTTTCTCAGAAATGAGATATTTTCAAGCGGTAAAAAGTATCCTATATTTTGACCCGGATAACCAGCTATCACCATACCAAATTTCATCAAAATCCCTCCAGTGGTTTTTCTGTGATGCGGTAACAGACAGACGGACAGACAAAAATTCTAAAAACTATAGATTGGGCCTTTGTATCAATAATAATGTTTATTTCAATAAGATTTTCCAAAAAATATCTAATGTACAGATTCGGCTTAGTTACAATTTTATTATATGTATAGATTTTTTTACCTTGAGGCGGCTATCTTGAAATTTATTATTTTCACAGCATCTTTGAAACAGTACAGTGTCAAACAGAAGTTTATGTGGCTATTTATGTACTAAATTTTGTAGAGAGCCGTCTAGCCAAAATGTATTAGTTTAATTCGAAAAAAGCTTCTGAAAAATCCTCTCCTGATTTACGTCAATTATGTATAATTATTTAAAAACCTAGAATTATTTTCTCTGTCGGCTTCACGTGAAATGCCCTAATTATTAAAAAAAAAAGAAAATTCCATGACATAAAAACATAAAAAAAATTATAACTTTAAACATATGTGTGAAACAAGACAACCGTTCAAAAATGTTAGCATATGGGCTTCCAGTCTTCTATAGAGTATATTTTTACCTATTTTAGATAATTTATAAAATAATCTTATGTTAGTTATTATAGTTGTATTTTTAATTAATAAATTAATTTTAATTAAACTTGTATATATAATAACTTGTGACTCACCCTCGTTTCGCTCGAATTCGTCCCTAGCTTGCTTCTCAGTACACACTTTCAACCCCATTTTCACCCCCTTAAGCGATGGATGATTTTCGAGATAAAAAGTATCCTATGTCCTTCCCAGGGACTCAAACTATCTTCTTACCAATTTTTATCTAAATCGGTTCAGTAGATCCAGAGATTACCCCCCTACAAGTCACAAACTCACAAACTTTACCTCTTTATAATATTAGTATAGATGTAATGTGTGTGTGCATGTGTGCGGGCAGGAGGGCGCGCCGCTGTCGCTGCTGGGCGTGCGCGGGCTGCGCGACGAGCCGCTGCACCGCTCCGCGCACTGCCTGCCGCACGCGCACCGCCCGCTCGCGCACCCCACGCTGCAGGTCACCTCATACTGTACCACTGTACCGCGGTACCACACTCGACCCTACGCTGCGCTAGGGACGCTTTGCGTGTTGCTCTGCCGTAGTACTGCAGTCAGCCCTATACTGCAGGAGCGACGCTTTGTGTGTTGCTCTGCCATAGTACTATAGTACCTCAGTGAACCCTACGCTGCAGGTGTGATGATTTGTTTGTTGCTCTGCCGTAGTACTACAGTCAGCCCTATGCTGCAGGAGTGATACTTTATATGTTACTTTACCATAGTACCGTATTATTTCAGTCAACCCTACGCTGCCAGTGTGATGGTTTGTGTGTTTGTTTATTTACCATAGTGCCACCAGTATTATTTTGCTAGGTGAAACGTTCTCACGAAAACTCAACTCCCATAGACCGATATAATTTTTTTTATTATTTCGTACAGTCAAAATAACACCTCGAAATAAAAACACATAAAAAAACAACGAATGTCACTAAATCATTTTAAACAAAACACAACACAATTACCGCCTTTTATTCATTTAAGATGACAATTTTCATCGAAATCCGTTCAGCCGTTTCAACAAACACACGTACATACAGTTTTACAAATACACACACACACATATATATATATATATATATATATATATATATATATATATATATAAATAGTTGCATTTATAATACGAGTCGCATATATCATTCACAGGAGCTATCAGGCAGCGTGAGCGCCGGCGGGTCCGAGCCGGACCTGAACGCGGTGCCGTCGGTCGTGCCCTCTGCTCCTTCTATGGACATCAGCGCCACTTCTAGTGAGGACGACAAGCCTAAGGATAAAAGTAGTGGGTTTTGTTATTATATAATATATGTATATATTGAGAGTTGCTTCCCTAAAAGATTTTTGGTTAAAATGCATAATGTTTCTTTTGAGTGTAACTTAATATTTTCAGTGTTTAAGACACTTTTCTTCAATGTCCTTACGTTTGGTTCACGATGTTAGAATCGATATGTATAATTTGTAATATTTCATCGTTTTTTTCAATTCTAAGACGCAATCTTTGTTCGAGAGATTTTGTCCTTACCATAGACCCCATCGATTAATTAGATGAAATAGTAATGTGTCCTTTTTTGCATCATTTAGGTAAGCCTTTTTTTAAAAAAAATGCAGTTGTTATCATTTTTTTTAAATAAAGAAATGTTTCCTTTGAGTAAACCTTGATAACTTCAATATTTAAGGTTCTTATCTTCTATGACCCATCGATTTGTTCCACCCGGTATATCTGCTCCTGAATGTGGCCATAACCTAGCGTGTACTTCGTAGTTGTCACATACGGTTTGTTGTATGACGTGTCGTGCCCGCAGACCGGTCTCGCGCGCGCGCGGCGCTGGTGAAGCGCGTGCGCTCGGTGGCGGTGTTCTCGCTGGGACTGCGGCGCGCGCGCGAGGCCGCCGCCGCCGCGCCTGCGCACGCCGCGCCGCGCACGCCCGACCGCCCGCACACCACGCCCGTATGTATATACACACACACACACACACACACTGACTTACACATACATACGCACACACATGTATATATATGTATTAGGATGGAGCGAAAAAAAAATGTATTTTTTTCTTAGCTTGGGGGTAGAATTTGTAGGTTATAAAAAAATATATTAAAATAAAAATATGTTGTGAACATACACACGACATACAGTGAAAGTTGGGTAGAAAATGACTATATTCGTCAACTTTTGAATGATTTCAAAGGCGAAAAATTTTTTTTCGTTCATTCCAAAAATTTAAATTAATTATTTAAATATTTTTTTTGTGGTACTCCGTAATAAATGAGCAGACAGCCCACCCGATGGAAAGCGGTACCTATCGCCCATTACACCTACGGTTCATGCACTTAGGTTTTACGTAACAAAACTGAAGAACCGCCGGTACGTTATCACTGTGAGGACTGAGATAATATGCCTCTTGCCTGTAATTGCGCTGGCTACCTTATCCTTGAAACCGGAACATAACAATGTAATCATTGTTGCTTGGTGAGAGAAATAGATAAGGGGGTGGTGGGTCATTCAGTCGTACTCCATGGGCTTGATAGAGTCCTACCACCGGTAAAAATCTGTGGACCACCTCAAAATGTTAAGTAAAAACATTTCACAAATTTTGTATTTTTTATAAACTACCTACAAATTTTACCCCCAATTTAAAAAAAAAAACTTATTTTTTTCGCTCCACCCTAATATACATTTATACACCACATCTGTACCGTACCCCTACGCGCGTGTACAGTCATAAGTACACATCGCACCCTTACGTATGCGTACATGTTATTTTATAATTACATACGTACACTTTTTGTTATTTTGGAAGTGATGAAATAAACAAAATGACTTAATAAATAATATAAATATTAAAATAAATATCATTATTTATTACTAGAAAAGCCCTCAGTTTGCTAAGGTGGTGCCTGTAAGCTTTATAGCCTATGTGTGTACTGAATTTTATTCAAATCTGTCCAGCCGGTTTAACTTTAAGGAGTAATTAACATGCACACACATACACTTTGAACCATTATATTTATAAGTAAAGCACGGGCCTCCATTCAATACGAGGGGAACCAGGCCATAGTCCACCACGCTGGCCAAGTGCGGGCGGACTTAACATATCTTTCGAAAACTTGCTAGGTTTTCTAGACATGCAGGTTTCCTTATGATGTTTTCCTTCACCGTAGGACAAGTGGTAATCATGTTAGAAATGATTCGCACATGAAAATATCAGAAGTGCTAGAGCCGGGATTTGAACCCGCTTCACTCGGCTTCCCAAGCGAGCGCGTTACCACTGGGCTACCACTGCCTTCTATAATGCTTAATTATTATTAATGCAAATAAATAATGTATTCCAGGGTCCACCCGCACCAATGCTGGGAGGTGAACTATCCCTCATTCCCATCGAACAGCTCATACAAGTTGAAGACGTCAAACCAAGGCCTATTACATAAGTGTATTATGACGTCATCAATGTATAACTCACGCCACGCAATTTGATCCAAAATGGCGGCTTTTAATCTATATTGGATCGATTAACATTTGACGATCTATCATCTAATAATTGTTGTTTCTGTTGTTTTTTATAATAATTTATTTTAATTTATTAAAGTTGTTATTTTAATAGAAGGATGTAATTTAAATTATTTTATTTTTTATTTGCTTATTATTTATAAAGCTATCTGTGCACTGGTATGTTTTTAAGTTTTTGTTATGTAAATTAAAAATTTACTTTTAATTGATTTTGATTTATTTTAATGGACCCTTATATGGTTTATAATGTGTTATTTTCATATTCTTTTTAAACAATAGTATTCTTTATATAATAAAAGGTGAAGTGTCACTTAGTAATACCATGTTATGCTGTCACACATATTGTTGGTTTAACCATAATGGTTTTTTTTAAATCGCATGTTTAAATCGTTTAATGATTTTGTTAATTTTTATTATTTGTATATTTAAGTTAAAATACGCACACATTATTTACGTGTTAACGGGACACAAGATATTGCGCGTGTGAAACGAATAAGATCAGGACATGAATATAAGTTAAATATTTATTGAAATTAAAAATAAAACACCCCAAGTTACAAATGTTCGTAATCAATTTTTTTTACTGAATTGAAGTTTAATTATTGAAAGCTGTAATATTTTTACAACACATTTCGCGTAAAATCTTTGTTGGAATTAGGAATAAGGTTTTAAGAACATGGTGTTGTTAGTAAAATTAGCAAATTCGCCATAATATTGTATTATGATGAATGTTTTAAGCTTACTTTTTAACAATAATTTGGTATAAATAAAAAAAACAACCGGCTATTTAGCCAAATGCTTAATAATTATAGACCTTAATCCAAAGTGTTAAGTTTCAAACTCAGTATGGCGAAAGTATATAAGTAAAATATTAAAAAAAATTAAAAGTTTTTTGTTTTTTTTTTTATTATATTTAGTTTAAAAAAAAGTATTTAAGCTTGTATCGTGTTATTTCATATATAATGGTCTAGTGACGATTAGAGTTAGTTTATTATATATTATAATAAAAAAGTTAAATAAAAAATCAATATTTGATGTTATGAATAGAAGAAATTTCGTTACATCTTCTGTTTTGTATGAGATGAATGCATTTTATAATTTGATATGAGTTAATAGAAAATGATTACGTTGATATATTAAAAACTTATTTATATACACAATTAGCGTCTCAAAAGTGTCCTCAAAAAGAAGTGCACAATTCGAAATTGAATTGCGCTTTTTCAAATCTCTTTTGTTCATTGCTTTTCGAATGTCAAAATTAAAACGAGCGTTGTTTCGTTTAAAAAAGTACTTTGTGTGATGTGCCTAAGTTCGAATTTGTGTTTAGACAATTAGAACTTTCAATTTTTGAATATTATTCTTTGGTTTAAATTAACGTCACTTGTCAACGCCACTTTTCAAAGAGATATTTGTCGGGAAATGTATCTATATTTTGTATATCGATTGGTTGTAGGGAAAGTAATTCAGATGAAAAAAAAAAAGCTTTTATAAATTGTAATAAAATTTCAATGAAAGCTGAAAGGCTTAGAATTACAAAATATTAGAATTCGTTTTGTATTTACAAAATATTGAAAAAACTAAATGTTGTAAAATGCATTCATCTTGATACTAATTTAAACGTTAAACATCAGTGAACTGTTAAAGAAAGTAAATAGACAAGAAAAAAATTCTAAGGAAAGCTTTTGAATATGCGATTTTAGTACAAATTGGCAATATCAATGGGGATGGTACCAAGTTATATATTATACAACTGGAAATTTTGTTATTTGTAGAACTAAATGTTCAATGTATGTACATACATAATTGGAAAATTACTAAGCTTATATTTTTATTAATTTAAATTAATAAGATATTATGATACGGCAGCTTACAATTTTTAAATAAAAAAAATTATATTTTTATGATTAAAGTTAATTTATTTTGATTTATAAAATGTACTTAATTGTCACTTAATTAGCTTTAGTAATTTTTCAAATATGAAAAAATTGTTCTACAGATAATTCAATCTAAGGAGCAATGTCTTTGCGAACGGATATTTTGGACATTTTTAAAAAGTTTTGTAAGAATTTTTCGATGTTGTTAATGTCAAATGCAATTGTTGTATCGCAATTTGTTTCTCGAGGCTTCCGACTTCTATAAGCAATTGTCTGACAATAAGTTGAATGTGACGTTTGATCTTTGGTCTCTTCTACGTGACACCAGACGAAATAAACCTTTTTTATGGTTCCATACTGTAATAGATACAGAGTTGAAATTTTCACAGAGTGTGTATTTCTATTGCTTCTATAACAACAAATAATCAAAAAATAAGATGGCGAATTTCAAAATGGCCACCTGATTTAAATTCGAAAAAATGTGTATAAATCATCAATTATACACTAATCCAACTATTTAAACCGGTTCCAGCCGGATCAGAATTCTTGGTAAGGATCGGCAACGCATAAAAGTGCATATGTTGAAAATTGACAGAACTTTCCCGTATACCTATTAGTTAAGGTGGTCAGACAAAGAGATAGTGGTAACACGTTCACTTGGAAAACTAAGTGAAGTGGGTTCAAACCCGGGTTACGCACCTCTGGCATTTTCATGTGCGAATCATTTGCAACATGATGACCACTTTTGATACGGTGAATATCAATCACAAAACATTGTGAGAAAACCTGCATTTCTGAGAGAATCTTAAGTAGTTATCAGAAGATATGTGAAGTTCGCTCACACTTGTCCAGCGTAGTGGACTATGGCCTGAACCCCTATCGCATTGAAGGGAGGCCCGCCCCCAGCAGTGGGACGTTAAAAGGATGGAATTATTATTCTTATTATTATAAATTCATTTCCGATAGAAGCAGGTATATTTTGAGTTAAAAAAAAGTTTATTTCGTCTGGCTGAAATTTTCTGTCTGTGTAATACCGCTAGTTTCACTTCATGTGTCGTTATTTAGGATAGTCTGTAACGAATCATTAAGTTTTAAACACTTAAGGAGTACAATACAATAAACGAAGCAGTTTAATGTAGAGGTTCGTTCTTATGAGTTATAAGTGCTCATAATAAAACCACAGCGTAAAAATCCATACAGAAGGCTTATAGAGATCGCCTTTGATCTCTGCGATCTCTGCATAAGGGTTGGCAAAAATACCAAATGCAAATTGTGAATGTGTGTGATCTCACTGCTTGTTGTAGTATTGACACTTTTTTTTTTACTTTCAAATCATAATTTCATCTTAGTAATATGTATTATAAATGTGCAAGTTTAGATGTTTGTTACTCAATCACGCCAGAACGGCTCAACGGATCTGGATGAAATTTGTCACAGAGATAGTCTGAAATAGCACATAGGCTACTTTTTATCCCGGAAAATGTACGGTTCCCGTGGAATAGAATTGTTTTTGTTTTTCTAGATGGGAACCCGAGCGAAGCAAGACTCGGCCACCAGTAGTAAATACCTCGCATAATAAGTACTGTTATTATATTATGTTACATACGTATGCAATAAAATATCATATAGATAGAATGTAAATGTGACATGTTTTAACCGACTTTTAAAAAAAGAGGTTCTTAAATGTAATTAAGTAATAATTTCATCCCTAAGGCTAGTTTATTTACATTTTGAGTGATTTTGAAGTCTGTGTATCTTTTTAGTTAAAACTTAAATGTATTTTACATTACTACAAGAAAGAAAAAGAAATATTTTTCTACTTCTAATTTAAATTAATAAGCCTTCACCTTGATTAAATATAATCGTGAGCTGTTTATATTAAGCTTTCTATATTCTTTCTATAAATGTTGTAATATTTATTCTATTATCACATTTTATTATTTTTATCATTCATAATAACCCACCTCTACGTTAAAACTTTTAACTATTTTTAAATACGATTAGTAATATTATAATCTGATTAAATTAAAATTTTCATGTTACGCAATCATGTATATTAAGAAATGGCAAACTCAATTTGTGATTATTTGTTATTTTCAATGTATGTATCAAATAAATGTTTTTAATTTTGTCAATGTGATCAGAATTTTATGCATAAACTGTCAATTAAACAGAAGTTACCAAGTTATTTTTTGAAGGCAAATACAAGTTTTTTAATATTGTTTAAGAATATTCCACTATATTTTATATACTAATAATTAGTTTCACACCAAAGTGTTGTTTTTAAAGTAGGCACATATTTTAGAAATAACATTTGGGTAAAATTAGCGATGCTTCACGTAATATTTTAGATTTAGTTAGTGTATTGATGTATCTAATTGTAACATAATGAAACGTTCAGTACTTTATAATATATGGACGCGTATTGATTTGCTAGTATAAATATTGCCAAAGGAAGATTTTTTGTAAAATTTTTGGAAAATATTTATCCGGCGGGGCAACGTTCATTAAATTAACTATCCCGTGGGATACCCAGTATTCCGTAAAAAGTAAAATTAATCTCTATGGTATGACGATAAGATATCGTCAAGCAAAAATAACGTTAAACGTTCATCGAAAATGAACAAAACAACAAATGCACGTATATTATTAATAAGGGTTTATTATAAAAATAATAATGACCTAAGTTAGTGAATCAGTGAAGGAAAACGTCGTGAGGAAACCTGCATGTCTGAGAGAACCTAGCAAGTTTTCGAAAGACATGTGAAGTCCGCCAACCCGCACTCGGCCAGCGTGGTGGACTATGGCCTGATCCCCCTCGTATTGAAGGGAGGCCCGGCCCCAGCAGTGGGACGTCATAAAGGGCTGAATACACAACTTAGAATTTGTTAAAGAATAAAGATTATTATATTTTATTTGTCTCTGGTAAATTTGTTCAAGCAAATCAGTAAGCGTCATTGAACACTATGATTTTAGTATAGTGACATATTGAGAGAAATAGTATAGTGATTGGTTAGTTTCAGCTTACGATTCACATGCCTTAATTATAATACAGATATTGTTACTTTAGTCTTTTAAATAATTGGTTTAAAAGGTGATAATTTTTAGTAAATGTTTTAGGCATTAAAGTTTGAAAAGGGAAGGTAGATTGTAATAAATTTTTTCCGAACAAAAATTTACTAATTAAAACTAAAATTAAAAATGTTGGAAAGGATCAATAAAATGTCAATGTTATTTTACATATTTGTTTTTAATTTTCTTAAATAGTTTCTCTATCGATTTGAGGAACAAAATATTTATTATAATTAAGATTTGATGAAAGAAGCCATGGGGGCTCTCTCTAGTGTGAGGTGAGGAAACATGGTTAATGCCTAAAACGACCACTATAATGATTACCAGCTCTGTGGTATGATTATTTTGCGAGTGTAAAATGCTCATGTAAGACAACACTATTTTATTTTTTTATATTTTTCACTTTTGTCTTAATATTGAAAAATAACTTGCACATAATCATAATAATATTTTAATAATTATAATAAAAACTTCATTAAAATCTAATTTTATGTTTCTTAATCATCATAAATATACAATTTTGTATACTAAACATTTTGTCTACATGAGCATAATATAACTGTGTATATTATTAGCGCACGATGTGTAAGTGATTTAATTATTCTATTTGTTTACTTAATGCCAGATCGAGTAATATTTTATATATTAAATCTATAAATTCTTGACCATTGGCTTATATTTATTATTTTTAAAAGTTACACCTAGTATTATTTAACTAAGTATTACTCGATCGTAAGTTAGGTGATGTGAGATGCTTTATTCTGAATAGCATTGCGAGGTAGCAAATTGAATATTTGTTGTTACGTACTTATTTTTTATACGGAATATTGATAAATGTTGCATTTTTAAAGTAGAAATATAAATTTTATGTTTGCATAATGGTAATGCTGTTTTATTTGCCTTATATATCGTTTTAATATATTTGCAAAGAAGCAAATTGTGAATACCTATTTAAATATCGACATATTATATGTGTATTATTCATTTATTAATTTAATCAAATAAGTAATTATTAATTTATTATTTAATATGAAAAAACATAGCACATTTAATTTCTGAAAGATATAATATAGTCATCTACATAATAAATTATATTGTCATAATGCTCTGCCGCTTTTGGGAAGACTAAGACTACCCTACCCATATATTTTTTGACGTAGCGAGGAATGAGGATGGAGAAAATTATATCTTTTTTATGTCACGTAAAAGAACTTAAAGCTAAAAATGTTATTGTAACAGCACACATGGTCAATGGAGATTTGAGACTTCCGTGACCATGTTAGCTGTATTCGAAATAAACGGAACTAAAAATCAAAAAACAACTATGAAAACAGTAAAAAAAATAGTTTTATTTAATATTGAAGTGTAAGTTAAACCTTTATAAAATAAATAAGAAATATTAAATAATATATCGATCATAATTATCGTTACATTTATATGCGTAGCATTTCTATATAATTTGTGCACTTTACAAGTTTATACTATTAACATAGATAAAATATAATATTTTTTTTTACTTTTTATCTTTACGGGATTATTTACTCTGTTGGATTTTGACAGCATTGTACATTATAGAAAATGGCGGTTGTTGTAATAGGAAATATTATTTGCAATTAGTATTTTAATATTGCATTCTATAAATAATTGTTATTAAGAAGCAAGTTGAGTCCATATTTTAAGGCAATGTTTATTATTTCCATATGATAATCACTATATATCTTACACATACTATTAAAATAGTTTACTTAGACAATAGCAATAACGCGGTATTTTGACTAGTTTATTTCTGTGCAAATAAATTGCTGTGTTAGCACAAATACATCAATAAAAATAACTCAGTGTTAAATTTATTGTCATCTGATATCTAATATAAAGTTGAGTTTAGTTTTAATCACGTGTAGTGTAATGAAAAAGTGATGTGTTGATGACAATTTGGCATCAAAACAATGGGTGAAAATGAAGAATTTAATACTTTAGCATTTGAAAAGAAGCTAACACAACTAAAGGACACCCAGGAGAGTATTCAATCTATGTCATCATGGTGTTTGAAGCAGAGACTTCATCATAAAAAGATTGTTTCTAGCTGGTTAAATGTTTTGAAAAGAGTAAAGGTGGAACAGCGGCTTGTCCTTTTCTATTTAGCTAATGATGTGATTCAATATAGTAAAAGAAAAAACTATGAGTTTGTGGAAAGCTGGGGTCTCAATTTGCAAAAAGCTACACCATTAGTAAGGTGAGACTTGTACAGTGATTGAGGTTATATTTAAGTTATTTTAAGCATATAAAACCCAGGTATGGATTTTTCTGTAACCTGAAATATTGTAATATTGGCAGTCTTAAGTTAGCTTTCTATCAATACTTTACTCAAAAGTTTATTCTTTGTTAAGTTATTTATAATTATTATGTGTATATAATCGGCACTGCTATAATCATCACATTGATTATTTTATCTTTTAAATTGTGTAAATATTTTCAAAAATGTCTATATGCTTAATGCTTTTTATTTTGTAGAGATGAAAAAGTAAGATCAAAGATTCTGCGTATATTTAAAATTTGGGAAGAACGATCTGTGTATGACGATGAGTTCTTATCAGATCTCACTGGCTTACTCAGTGCAGGAGCTATTAAGAAGACTGATGATGATCCATTGGATTTTCAAGTGAGTATTTTCATAGCTTTGTTTTAAACAAATAATATATGTATGTATTTATATTTGCAAAAATATAAATAATGAAACTTTTGTATTTAACAAATGTTTATTACTTCAGCCACAGCAGCTAGTAAATAAAATAAAGCAGTGTTCAGTGTTAGAAGCAGACACCAAATTGAAACTCAAAAGCATACATGATAGTCATTTGGAGTTATCCGACGCAGATGCTCTTTGTGCCAATTTAAAAGGTAAATGGTATTTACTTCATATTATATTGTAATTCTTAAACATCTGCTAAAATGTTAATTATATATTTTTTTTTTTACTTTGCATTATTTCGCTTTTTATACATATATGCCATTGATACGTAAGCATTAGTTGTTTTTTTATATGTAATAGTTAAATTTTAGTCTTAAGCTTTTTAGTGTTATTTTTGTATACTTTTTCTTTCCCTCTCCTTTTATTAGTGTTAACAGTTAACAAACGACTTTCCTGAGAGGAGGATCCAGGAGACTCATATCACAGGACGGACCTAGTTTGAGCTCCTGTCTTTCACTTATCTATTTGTTTATAATAAATGTTTATCATAAATGTAAGAAGAATCTTTTATTATGTACTTCTACCAACACATTCACATGTACAATAGAAATTGTACATGTGATAGAAGTACATAATAATAATTATATGAAAATGAACTCTTATTTCTCCTGGACACGCTATAACTTGAGAACGACTTTACCAATTTCATTCATCTTTTTTTAAATGTTTTCTAATACTTCGTAGAAGGTTCTTACGTTCAAAAAAAATTAAGAAAATTGTGCATAAACTTAGAAAATTTAAGAAAACTTAATCCCGGAAATCATCCCTTAAGGGTGTGAAAATGGGGTTGAAAGTTTGTATTGGGAAGCAAGCTAGGGACGAATCCGAGCGAAGCGGGGGTGAATCGCTAGCAATCATTATTTTATTCAATTGAGGTAATCTAATATTGCCAAGGCAATAATTTCAAATTGAATATAAGTAACAAAGTGTTTTTTCTTTATTACAGATAGAAGTCATAAAGACGATGTGGAAAAGGAATTGAATGAAGGTATCGCATGTGTTGAGAAATATACTCAAGCATTGCAAAGAGAAACGGTAGCTAGGGAGGCTTTGCTAGCATTGTTAACTTCAGCAAACCAGTACTATTCCACACAAAGAGGGGAAGTTAAAGTGGTGGCATATGTAAGTAAAAGCTTTATATTTCATGAGAAAAAAAAAAAATTGTATTATTGTCTTTAACAGCAATCAAGCATGTGAATTAATAGGTTTATGCCTGTCATAAGTTTTTTCATTTCTAAAAAACTGAAAAGCAAGCAACAGCCAAAAAATAAAGGCACAGATAAAAATAGGATCAGTAGGATTGAGAGTTACAATTTTAGTGTATAGGCAAGTTTTATTAGAATCAGACTCAAACCAAACAAATAGTATGGCATTCTCTAGTGATTGATACTATGTGAGCTCAATATGATTTTGTTTGGAAGGCTTAATTTTTCTATTTATTTATTGACTCAGCACTTATGTAAACAGAAGTATATAGTTTGACTTTTTTATTAAATTTAGATTGAAAAACTTTTATATAGTAATAAAAATTCTCTATATACTATAACAATCATCAAAAAAAATTTAACGATCATCTATCGGTGAGTCCTCATAAGCATTTAAAAAAAACGTGTGCATATACTTATATATGCATGCCTTGGTGGTGTAGTGGCTAGCATGTACGGCCGCACACTCGGAGGTCCTGGGTTCGAGTCCCGGGTCGGGCCAAGTTTAGTTATTGAGTCTTTCTGTACCGTAAGTCTCGGTAACAGCCCGGAGTTGGGAAGTTGGCGGTGTTTCACCCCCGTGCCTCGGAGAGCACGTAAAGCCGTCGGTCCTGCGCCTTAACTCTCACTGGTTGTGTCGAGCAGTCGTCCCACCAGAGTATGAGAGTGACAGGAACAGAGAGTGCACTTGTGTCTGCGCGCACACTTGTGCACTATAATATCTTCTGCGCAGTTGGCTAGTCTCAATGAGATTGGCCGCCGTGGCCGGAATCGGCTAGGAGAACATCATCATATGCATGTAAGAAGTTATACTTCTTTGGTGTAACAAAACAAAAATATATAAAGATTTCATCCGGTATGCCACAACTCTCTGTTTGTAAAAGGACTGCAGCTAACTTCATCATGTCGCTTTTTGGCAGTTGGTGTACGCGCGCATCGTAAAAACTTTGGTCTCATATTTATTTCCATATGTGTCAAAATAAATAAAACTTCAAAAAATTATTACATGTATTTGTTAGTGAATATGTACACTTGTTATGGATATATGTATCAGTGAGTGTGTTACTTTTCATATAATTTAGTTTGTTAATGTTAAATATGTATATTGTAAGTGTGCTTATGAAATAAATAAATCATGTTATACTTATTTCAGGCATACAAAAACTTTGGTGCCCGAGTGCGAGCACTAAAGCGAAAGTTAGATGAACTAATACCAACCCTGCCAAGTGCAGCCCCCTCACCGCCTCAGCGTGATGAGGATGTACCGTCTCCTGGACCTGATGAGGATTTGGAGCTACCTGCTCCGGAGACTGGTGAAGATGGTAGGTTGACTTTGTCCAAGTTGGTTTTTCCAACTTAGTTCAAGCTTTAGCTAAATAGCATAATATAATAATACTAGCGACTCACCCTCGTTCCGCTGGGGTTCGTTTCTAGGGTGGCCCACCCTTAAAACTTACGGGGATAAAAAATAGTTTACGCCCTATTCTCAGTTTTACTGTATATACAAACAAAATTTCATAAGAATCGGTCAAGCGGTTTCGGAGATTAGTGCAGACAAACAGACAAAATCTAAACATTAATGTTTTGGGTTCTATTGCGTTAATAAAGACCCCCAATAATAGTTTTTCTCAAATATCTTCCTTCCATGTACAGACAGTGATAATTTACAAATTTATTATATGTATAGATAAGTATAAAAACTTGATGCTTTACACAAATAACCCTTTTTTTCCAGTATCATATAATATAGACAGAACATTCAATACATCCATATCAGCTGACGGATCTCTCTATAATTTTGGTCTCTCTTCGTTTCTCACATCAGAAAATCCAATGGCTATGTTCAATGAGACTGCCGAATTAGATATCAGTGGTAAGTTGTTTTCTATTTTGTTGCAGTTTTATTTATTCTTTATGCTTATTTATTTGGTGGAATTTATTTTTGAATTAATATAAGAGATAGATACTTGAATGAAAATAAAAACAATAGAATTAATAATTAGGTGTTAAAAGAGAAAACACATGGCTTTATTGGCCAAGAAGACATAAAAAAACAAAATAATATTATTTATATATACGCTTCATGGATGAGACACGATGATGTATGTATTAATGTATACTGGCCAAAAAGGGTGGCCAAAAAAAAAAATTTAAGAGTCCGCTCAAATTTCTTAAAATTTCCAAACTCGTTGAACGAGTTCTGAACATGAATATTAACAACTATTTTTCTTGAATTTGACATACTAAAGAATAGAAATAAGGCTGCGAGATGCAAAAAAAGAAATTTCGAGACAATTTTCACTATTAAACTTCTGAACATGAATAAAGTTGCTGGAAAAGGTCTAAGGTACACTTATTGGAAACTTAACAAAATCTTGAGTAACCTTTAAATATTAAAATATCGATTTGAAAATTTCAGAATCCTAATCATTTTTATAGTAGAGAAAAAAAAAGATTTTCAACGATTTTTTTTGTGAACTGCGCTTTGGAGGGGGCTCTTAAAACATGATAAACTAACATATTTTCGTAAGAGACTCGAAAAAAAAATTGTCTTTTTTGGGCCACCTTAATGTATACTGTATAGTTACATAAATTGTTTTGTGTTTGACACTGCATACCACGATAGTAGAGGCGGGTTCGATTTCCGTTATTTTTAGTAGATATTTAGTGTTGTTTTAGGAAATTTATTATGCAGATTTATTGATAATGTTGATAAATTAATTGAAGTTAATTGAACACATATTATAGAATACATACTATATTGATAATTCACATTGTACAGGGTAAGGAAAAGACATGCTTGCGAATGTTTATGGTAGCCACTTTTAAATAATAAGTTATCTAATGCATTTTCTGTTAGATAAAACCCTTGAAAAATGTATGTATCTTCCATACATATTTGTATTAATATTATTATTATTAATATTTATGTATAGTTTAAATGTTTTGATAAATAACCATAAAGAGAATTATTATATACATATATTATATACATAAAATATGTCATTTTAATAATATAATAATAGTGTAGTTATATTAAAAAATATATTATTATATAAGATTGGTTACTAGTCAGAGTCGCAATATTCATTCTATACACGATGGGAATTTAAAAAGTTTTCTGTGACAGACAGACAAACAGATAAACACGTAGGAGATCTATATTTTATCAGATACTATAAGTAAAAAAATATGTAAAGTATTATAATAAAAGGTTATACACATCAAGAAATGTCATAGATGTAAAATTCTATAGATTTTAATTGTAACTAGCATCAATATACATACATATAAGCAACTAGGCGACTAACCCTCGCTTCGCTCGGGTTCATCCCTAGGTTAGATGCGCATACAAACTTTCATCCCCATTTTCACCCCCTTAAGGGTTGATTTCCGTGATAAAAAGTATCCTATGTCCTTCCCAGGGTCTCAAACTATATTCTTACCAAATTTCATCTAAATCGGTTCAGTAGATACAGACATTACACCCTACAACGTCACAAACCTTACCTCTTTATAATATTAGTATAGATTATAAGGCCTACAAGTTTTTGTCGCGAGCAAGAATTGAACCCGTGACCTGCTAAATGTAAGTCAACACTATGTAAAGGTGTATATTCTTACAAAATATACATTTGCAGCGAATAAAATAGAAGTGATAAATTCGAGGCCAAACGACAAACAAGATATCGATTTAAGCGATATTTTGGATAACTTTGATCCTCTAGAAAATAATTCTACTTCTTCTGAAAATAATTCAGGTATGAAGAATTGTAAGAAATAGTGTTTTTGGGCATGTTGTTTCTTTTTGCTTTATATCTATCATCTTCTTTATGTAGACGTTTATTTTTATCCTTAGACTGTAATATTTGCACTATTAATATCTAATATTTAATTTGCTTTTGTATGGTATGATTTTTTACATTAATTTTCATTAATTTAAAAGTGGTTACCATAATAGCTCGCGTATTATTAATATTTTTCCCTCTTAGTTAGTACATGTTTCATACATAATGAAAAAAAAAATTTCTTTAATTTTGTAGAAAATATATGTTGTAATTTTTTTGGCATGTGATTGTTTTTTCGCTATAAATCATAGTTATTTGTATTTATTTGCAGTTTAGATTAGTTAACTGTTAATCGACTTTAAGATATATGTTAGTTTTTTTTAATTTTATAAATTTTAGTGTGTTTTTATGTAATAGGAACACTCTAAATCAAGAAAAAAAGTCTTCCAAATGAGAATTAGATATTGTCTAAAACTCATGCATATAAATAGTAGTGTCGCGTCTATTCAGTAATTAACTGCATATTATATTATTCATTTTTGTATTATGATCGCGTTCGTAACCGTCTTTAATATAAAACAATTTTCTTTTAATTTACATGTAAATTTTCCAAAATTACATCTAACTTCAAACATTTTAATAAAATAACGTGACATGTATAATAGTACTATTATTATATATAAATATCTTATACCATGGAGTCTCATCATGAACAAAGTAAAATGAGACCAAAAAATATCAATAGATGGCGTGCAAAATTAATAAAGGAAAAAAAAACACTCCAAAAGATAAATTCTTGAGATGTAATAATCCATTATTACATAATATAATTTTCCTCATTTTACTGATGATTGGAAAATCAGCCATTAGCACCTCCAGGTAAATTTCTAAGAAATTATTTTTTCTAAGAATGCTATTGTTAACTGTAACGCCGGCGTGTCCGCGATCGTGAAGGGATTAAGTTTGTACTGCCTTTTCATAGATGGCGCTGTTTATATTTAATGCGATATTAGTAGCTCTCGTACAGTGTTCATATTAGTATTTTCTGTTATCAATAATAAATGAATATTAAATGTTTATAATCTAAAATATTTTTAGTACAAAAGCTTGGATATCTACTTGTTTTATGATAAACTTTGTATTATATCTCTAAAATAGTATATTCGTATATGTACCGGGTATATAATAGCTATAAGTAAATACGCTATACATTGATAACTATATGTATATAGCCCTATTGTCACGTGTCGCGTCAAAAGAGATAGAGTTATATGATAGAAAGAGAACGAACAATAATGTATTACATATTAAGCGCTGTGCGAGGTAAAGTGCACTTTATTGTGTCGGTACAAGAGTAGGTTTTTATTTAAACTTGTCGACTTACGTATTCTATGTTTATAATAAAGACATGTAGAGATTAATTTATATATAATTACTTCGGCCTTTTTCAGTAATGTTTCTAAAGCAGGTTAAAGGCTTGTGGCATTTATAGTACTTACTTGTTTTTCTTTCTTTGCCTCTTATAATATTAAATGAGCGGTTCTTGTGTATTTATTTTGGCTTTTTATTTAGAAGCGGCTCTAACGAATGAGATCATATTTTGTAGTTTAAGTTTTGATTTTTAAGTTTATTTATATCTGTCTTTAACTTTTTCGTTAAAATACTATTTTATAAAAAGAAAAGCGGTGAGTGAAGCTCGGTCGCTTAGATGCTATTTTTAATCGACGGCAAACAACTTGAGCAAAAACAATTTAAAAAAATACCTCTAGTTTTAGCATGTAATTTAAAACGAACTTTTGAGCAATATTCAATATAATTGCTAACTGGTTTTATATCGAAATAGTTTATTATTTCTTAGGTCAAACGAACATCATGAAATTATAGCAATCATAGCAACGGCTAACACAATTTGTTCTAGCAGGCAGTGCGAATATGTCCCAGTCGCAGGACACGTTGCCCGGTTTGGACCTACTGACGCCGGACAGTACGGGCAATCCGCCGCCGCCGACTTCATTTTATGGCACGATGGAGACGATAACCAGTAAAGATTTGCTTGAATATTAGCTATTTTATATATATAGGATGATTTTTTTTAGAAGACATGAGACGTGAATGGTAAAACTGGAAACAAAATCAAAGCTACTGAGATTTTTTTTAAACTAAATGCTACTTGAAAATCATCCTGTATATATTTTTATTACGTTTAAAACGTATAAAGAGTTAAAATACAGGTAATGCCATTGACGAAGGTGGGCTTATTTGTCTAAGAGATAATTTACAGTCAACCTTTGAATGAGAAATATGTAGTGTTATAAACACTTTGGGGCTAAAATTATCTACTAATAAATGTTAAGTATATATTTAAATATAATATATTTATTATTAATTAGCAGGATAGTTAGATTGTAGTTAGCACAGTATTTATCTAAGTTTATTTTTTTAGTTAGTAACTGCTTATGAATGTTTGTATGTTATTTTTGAATGAATTGTGGGTGTTGAATATATTAAGTACTTAAGGGCTTATGCACACCACGTTTTACAAACGCGCAGATGAGTGCGTATCATGAACATACGACAATATATTCTGCGCTGATAAATATTATCATTATTTATTTCCGATTACTTTTCTTCATTTAAAAGAATTATAATAAAGTAAAAGATATTTAAAAAAAAAAAACAAAAACTTCAACAGCGCTTTTTAAAGTCGTAGTGCGCAATTGTGCATAGGCCTTGAGTGTGATGGATGTATCGAGTTTGCCAAGTTATGAACTAGTGACGTCACGCGTGTTTGACGGAGTGTATGTATGTGTGTCGCTATGTATGCGTGAATTCGTGTATATATATAATGTATATAAGTAACTTTTATTTATATGATCAGCCTATGATGTCGTAATAACATGTATTTTCAAATATTATAATAAACGTGCTTTCTAAAATTTGTTGCATGCATTAATTAATCGATAATAATGATTCATTTATGTTAAGACTAACATAATAAATTACGTAACTAAAACTATTTTTTGTATAGAAATAAAGTTATCGATAATTTTCTAAATTTAACACTTTATAAAGTGAAAAAGGCCCTTAGATTTTTTTTAAACAATATTCGCATCGTAAACTGAAACTCAATTATGTTAATATTTTTATAACAAAATAGGGAATATGCGTGTTATTTAAATAAAGTTGAAATATTTTTTTTTATAATCTTTATTGCTTTTGAATTAAGCCTATAAGAATATTTTTTAATGTTATTTCTTTTTGATTAAGAAAATAATTATTAAAAAGTGCAAAAACTGTTGGGAAATTCAAAGTAGTTGAAATGCAACGCCATTGGTCAGACCCAATATGACGTTGAGTATATCATAACAGAGCGATTAGCGATTTTGTCGCTTACAAATTGAGCCGTCATTTCTCTGTGAGTATATCATACTGTGACGTCACGTCAAGCGCGCGAAATGGCGGTCGCTTAAAGTATCCATAACGGTATGATATTAAAAAATATGTATTATACTAAATTTTAGTTTTTTGGAGCTGGATATTTTTTTTACAATTATATAACGATGTTAAGCTATTGTATAAAGAATTTGAAAAAAACATGCGTATTCCTTATTATGATAGATTTTATGTCATTTAAAATAAATAAATGATTTTTATATATAATACTATGATTTATCTTATAGTTCCAGATGACACTGAACAGCCCTATATACCTGAAGCGATAACAACCACTCCATGGAACAACCCCGCATGGAATGTGCCTCCGGTAAGTAATCTCTCGTCTCGGTGCTTATTTGTTCAAATGACCAATTTTTCGAAAGAGTTTTTAATAGAAAATAATCTATACATATTACATATAATAAAATTCTAACCGAGTCGAATCTGTTCATTAAATATTTTTTGGAAAATCTTATTGAAATAGTTATTATTATCGATACAGAGGCCGAATCTATAGTTTTTAGAATTTTTGTCTCTCTGTCTGTAAACGCATCACGAGATAATACACATTTTATTTTAATAAATACTAGCGGCTCACCCTCGCTTCGCTCGGGTTCGTCGCTAGGTACGTTTTAAATAGAGATAAATAGTTATTAGCCAGCGCTAGCCATATAATTTTTGTTCGTTAATTTTTTCTGATGTTTTAATACTTATTATTCTATTCCGGACTAAGAGAAATCCAAAAATTCAAATATCATAAAAATTGGTCCAGCCGTTCTTGAGTTTTATGTCACGTCACACGGGAACGCAATCGAACGGGATAAAAAGTATCCCATGTCCGTCTCCTTGGTCTAAGCTACTTCCCCACCAATTTTCAGCCAAATCGGTTCAGCCGTTGTTGAGTTATAAATAGTGTAACTAACACGACTTTCTTTTATATATATATAGATGTATATAAAAATATCAGATTTCTTTGATACGTAATTGGGATTAAATACTCTCTATAGTATTACTGTATTGCCAAATTTTTGTATTTTCTGTTTTAAAATTGAAAATTAACGCCATATATATAAGGATTAATCCTAATCATAAATTTACATATGTAAAATTTAAAGCCCTTGTCCAAGCTTTGTCGACAACCATTATTTCTATTCGTACTACAGATGATATTTTGTGTTTATCTTCAATTAACGTACTGTTAGTAGATATATAAAAAAGATCCCATGGTTACATATTATTAAATATTAATAAGCAATCTAAAACTTGTACTAAGCGAACCAGTTATTTTTAAAATAGAAAATAAGACAACAACACAACAAAATCTATTTCAGCCAACGACAATAATACCCCCAGTAATAGCCAACCGCAATATATACACGGAGCCGCCGGCCTCCCCGCCGCCAGCACGGCATCCGCCAGTACCGCCGATTGTTGAAAGGACACAGGTATAATACAACAATATTTTTTTTATACTAATCTGAATTATGCATGACTACGTTCCACCTGATGGTAAGTGGTAACGCAGTCGTAGATGGTAAGTCGCACTAATTTAGTAGCCAACTATTCACTCTTGCCTTGAAGACGCCTATGTTGTAATCGGACGGAAACACCGACGCCGACGCAGGTTGTTCCAATTCTTAGCCGCACGTATAATTAATGACGTAGCGAAACGTTTCGTCCGGACGGGTGGAATGTCCACGACATAAGGATGGAGACCAGCCGTTCGTCGGGTTGTCCGATGATGGAAAGGGGATGAAGGAATTAAGCCGTGTAGTTCCTGCGCACACTCTCCGAAATGTAACCTATAGAATACACAAACAATAACATATATGTGACATGACGACAACAATAATAAAAAAATCCAGACCGATTTCGGCCTCAGCAGCCTATTTGCGAAGTAGATATTATAGTACATAAGTATACACGCATGACTAAAGGCATTCTTTATTCCTGTCACTCTCATACTCCGGTAGGATGACAATTCAACACTCGCGATGAAAGATCAGGCGCAGGACCAATGCGACACGAGCTCTCCGAGAGGTGAATAACTTGTCGCAACTTCTCTTTCACAACTTCTTCTTCTTTTCGTCTCTTCTCACAACTTCGTATTCTTACTGAGAAATTTATGGCAGAAAAACTCAATAACCGACCCGGAACTCGAATATAGGATCTTAGAAACTTAATGACGGCACAACAACTTTTGTCCTCGCAACATATTCACGGAGAAGTCGTCATTATGGAACTTCATTCAATAAGCGCTGACACCTCCTATATTAGTGTATAGACACAAATGGGTTGTAGTATGACGTGAAATAATATGACAAAATCACGATGACGTAACAACAACAATATGACAAACATGATAAATTTATATAATATATTGTCTTACATTGAGGGTAGATGGCGAATTTTGGTACAGTTGAGATCTCTCAAAAACAACGTTAACTTTACATATGCAGTATTTAGTGACTAATACATTTTCTATTGTTTTAAAGATTATTATAATATTGAAACTTATTAATGAAGTGTTGCTATTATAATAATAATAATATATAATTTGAAGGACGTACCTCCGTCCGACGTGGACCACCGCGGCATACTGCCCCCACCGCCGCCTCCGCCCGTACTGCCGTTATTAGGTCGTAAGTATATAGTGATTTGTTTTTGTAATTATTTATGTTATTGGTTAAATATATTATTATTAATGTTATTTCTTATTGTAATGGTTTATGTTTTAAATCACAATTTTATTTTATTACAGGATATTATTTTCTGTATTATAAAATTAAAGTTGTTACCGAGTTATACACACGAAGCAACTCCACTCTTTTCCCTTTTTCAAAAAAAACCTTTTCAATAAAATGCATAATTTTTTTAAAAGCGCGTGTTTGTTAGTAAATGAGTTACTTCTTTACTCTGAAACAACTACTTTTGGTGAAATTCAAAATTGTTTATAAGGTAGTTTATATCTTGGAACAACAAAGTGTAGGCAACTTTTTATTTCACAAGCGGAGCTGTGGACAAAAATTGTTATTTTAATTTTATTATCTATTTATAAAATTATTTATGAACATTTGAGGGACTAAATTTTAAACGGGTTAAATTTAAGTTGTCAGAATTGCGATTTTTGCTAGTTTTAATAATATGTTGAAAAACGTTTGGTCATATTCTATTATATTTGTATACAGTATATAAGATTAAATTTAAATTTTGTATTGAGTTTTGACAGTGTATATTACTTTTTAGATATTGAAGACGTGGATCACAGGCTATTACCAAATTTGCCTCCGCTACCGTCAGTGACCACCACGCCTATAAGGCACACTTCACATCAAGGTATGCTTACATACAAACATAAGTTATTATAAATTATAGTTCTTATTCAACTAATAACAAGCCTTTTTTCTATTCAAAAAAGGTAATAATAAACCAGATGTTTCTAGTGACGGTAAGTTGTACTGCTCGCAAAATAAAATTTTTTTTTGATGTTTAGCTATTTTTCTTCTCTTGCAATTTTTATTTTATTTTTATATCGAAATAATTATTTAATTCAGTTATTTACAGGTTGTTTTATGGTCTGCCTTTATCATATTGTTTTTGTAACTATTAGAATATATTGTGTGATGTAGGAAATATTTTTTTTATTCTTTTCTACATTTTCTGCAATACTGTCTTTTTTTATACTATCTGTTATTTTGTACAAGCATTCGTTATTTATTATGCACATGGCATGCCGTTAAGTATAGGGTAAATTCACATGGTTTGGTTTCACATTTATTAAAGCTGTATGCTTTACGTGACAACCATTTTGTTTAAAAAGTATTAAGTCATAGTAACTCAAAGGGGATTGGGCAAATTTGTATGACCCAGAACGGCCATTTATTCAACTTATCTTTATAGGCGTCGGGTCAAAACTTCTGCACCTCTCGAAAAAAAATATCTTATTTCTCACAGATATGTAGAAATATTGTAGTTTATTTTTCAAATGTTTTATTTTTACTTAAATATAGAAAATCGTTGAGGTTTACCTTTCTTAAATTTATTTTTGAAGGCAGGTAGGAATTAACTTATGCATGTGTGAAATATGGAAGTACAAATGGAAGTAAAAAAAACGTGCAGGATCAAATAGATATAGAACAAAAGGTCGTAAAGGGTCTATACCAAGGGATAAAGAAAAGTTAAATTGTGCCTATTTTTCAGAAGAAAACATTATAAATACTGAAAAATAATTAAAATATCACAAAAAAAAAGTTATATCTAAAAACTGGTATTTTTTGAATATTATATTCATCACTCGCCGCCACAATATCGAGTCTAAGTCAAATCTGCCCAATCTACCTACATAAAAATATAAAAATCATATAAAAGCTAATTTATTGTGATTTATTTATTTCATTTTATTTTCCAGATGTAGATCATAGAAATTTAATATCGTTAACGCATCAGGTCGCACCGCAGCCGGTGCCTCGGCCGCATAACCCTGTGGACCAGGTATGTGTAGTTAGGGAGAAATAGGGAGAAATGGGGAAATTGTGTGGAAACGGGGAAATAGGGAAATTGTATTCAATTTCTTGGGGGAAACATGGAAATTGGCTTTGGATAAGAAATAATATTAGTATTGTAAAATATAATTGGTATTGACAAATAATACATAATATTGATGAATTATATTTTAAGCTAAGAACAATATTATAGGAGAAGATTTTCTTAAAGAATCGTTTGCTCCATGCGAGATTCGAATCCATAACCTCCGCGTTGTAAATATTGTGGTACAATTTATTATATTTTATATGTAAACTACTACTTTATTATTAGTGACATTTTGTTATGTTTGTCCTATAGTATATTATTTATTACAAGATTTTTTATTAATGGTAAATTATCTAAATTATATAATATAATAAAGATATGTAATTAATTCTTTTTGTGTATTTTCTTAGGATTACAGAGTACCGCCGTTAGTGCCTCCACCAGATATAGTCGAGAGTGTTGATATGGACTTATCGGAAGATGAAGAACAACGTATGTTTATGTTACATTGATTTAGTATATATATATATATATATATATATATATATATATATATATATATATATATATATATAATCTTCTTGTCTTAGATACAGAAACGTAAAATATTAAAGAATTACAATAAATATTAAAATATGAATTTGCTATCCAATTATATATGTACATAACATTCTACAAGATAAATAAACATAATTATATAACGATAAAGATTTAATTATGGTAGAATATTATTTTAATTTTTATGTCTAGCAATATATTGTAATATTAGCGACTTACCGTTGTTACGCTCGGATGCATCTCTAGGTACGTTTTAATATTTTTGTGTGGAACCCTTATTCTTTTTCTAAAATAAAAGTAGCCTGAGTTACTTCTTATAATATCAGCTATCTGCCAGTGAAAAACCCGTCAAATTCAGTCCATTCGTTTCGGAGATTAGCCGGAACAAATAGACAGACATACAAAAAATATTAAAAATTGTGTTTTTCTATAAGTATCTTATATAATCTCATATTAATTTAGGAAAAAGCTTTTATGTTGACATTACGAACAGACACTTCAATTTTATTTATCTGTATAGATATCTTGTAAATTTTAAAATAATTTTATTGCTATACTAATAGTGATTGTATTGTTTTTATTAATTCAACCTTTATATTATTTTAAATTAAAATCTCTTTTTTATTTATTTAATTATGATATTTAATTTCAGAAGGTATGTACCCAAATCAGCAGAATTCAAACGAGCATCGACGTAACAGTTTTAATAATAATAAAGTTTTAGTCGGCGGCGATGACAAGTCCGTGAAGGAGACGAATCATGTAAAAGTGAATATTAATAGTAATCGTGATAAAGATGGGCCCCATACAGCCCCCATTGTACCCCCATTATCGAATCCCTTTGATAACATGCCTTCAGGACTCAAATTTAATATGCCTTTCCAAAACATGCCGCCCGCTTTCAAAAAAGCCAACTTCGAAGAAAACAGAGAAGATAACTCCAATGATAGTGCATACGAAGAAGATATAAGAAGTCGTAGTATGGATAACATAAGAAAATCGCCAGAATATGACGAATTTCAAAAAGATGTCGAATGGCACGGGCCTAGGTTCATAAATCAAAGGTTCCCCAGGAATTGGGGGCCCCGAAACAATTTTAGACCCTTCCACCCCCAATTTCGACCCAGAAATGGACCTAGACCGCCCAATAGGTGGATTGGACCAAGACCGCAAAGATTTTGGTGAAATGTTACGGTGTATGATGAGTTGCTAGTTTATATTGAGTGGGGAAAAGAAAGGTTTTTGTTACACTAACTTGGAATTTATGGTACAGAATATTTGATAATATATATCTACAAGCGACTTATCGTAGTTTTGCTCGGGTGCGTCCCAAGGTATTCGGGTTTGATCATTTTTCTAAAATAAAAGTAGCTTAAGTTACTCCATATAATACTAGATATCTGTCACTGAAAGTCTCGTCAGAATCGATCCAGCCGTTTCGGAGATTAGCCGGAACAAACAGACACATTTTTTTTATTAGTACAGTAAATATTTTCATATGCATTTACAGACACTTCAATTTTATTTATCTGTATAGATTGTAGATTAAAATCAGTATTACTAAATTTATGGAAACAAAATGTTTAAATTACACTCTAACACTCTTACTTATAGACATCTTTAATTTGAATAAAATGTTTTTTTTTGTTAGAAATTGTTGCTTAGCCGTTAATGTTAAATAGGGTGTTTTTATGTTACTAAAAACTAAAATAAACAATATCTTTTATGATCATGACGATTTTTGAAAGTTTAACCAACTTTAAAATAGGATGAGTAAAATGTTTTTTTGTATTTATTATGCGACATTTTTATTATAGTATGACATAATTTTAAGACTCATTTTTATGAATTGGTCTCTTGAGAAGAAAAAAAAATTCTGTTCTTATTAATGGAATTAATACACTTAAGCGTTTTTAGGAAGGCGTTTTACTTATCTATGATACTTTAGACTTTAAATTTCATATGTGCAATAATTTAAAACAAGATAACTATCTTATCTTTCTAATACTGTATGAAATAATAGAAGTTTTTAGCGCCATCTTGAGTCCACTTACATGGCATATGCTGTCAGCGTGGCAAATACCACCGCCATTTTGATTTTTAAAAGTATATAACTTTTTTACAATATTTATTCTATTATCATGATATCCAAGTTAGTTTAATAATTTTAAAACAAAAACAGATTATATAAGAAGTATGTTTGAATATGAAATTTTGGGTCTTTTTTGGTCCAAACCATAAATATAGCAACTTATCAAATAAAATATATAGTTTTTATTTATAGATAAAAGAATATTTTCATTGTATAATAAATAGTATCTGCTCATTTGTTCGTTGTAGAGAAATTTGGCTTGTTTTAGACAGCACATTATTGAAAATAAATATAAGTATGCCGATTTTGTTTTTATTATAAATATATATAATTTGTAAATATGTCTTCAATTTTTAAACCTTTGGTAATTTTTTATACAGAATTATGTCGTAATATTGATTTGGAGGTCAATTTAAATCTAATCAAGAATTATATAATAAAATATAAGATAAGATATTGGATGAGATATAAATATTGGCATAGTACCTTGAATGGAGGGTTTTATTTTATTAAAAAAGCTTTTAGTAATTCGTTTATTAGATATAGGTTAAATTAGAGGACTGTTTCTTTAATAATCTTTATAACATAAAATTTACATATTAGTTATTATTAAAAGATTAGGGTATAATATATCATTATACATAGTTTTGTCTGTCTCTGTTTGATTGCTTTTTATTTAGAAGTTTGTAATTTATTACCGAATTGGCTTGAAAAGTATCAAATAGCCATAATACAATTTAATTAAAAACTCATTGAAAATATAATTTTTTTTAGTTAAATAAGCTCTAATAAAATCTACTGGAGTTAAGGGCCAGGCCTCTCAATAATATCAAAAATATAGCAAATAAGCAGCACCTAGTACCTACTTTTAAAATTTGCAAAGTTAGTGCTAAAACCTTTTATATTATAATTTTGAGTTAGGAGGACCAATTTATGATTTAAGATACTTTATGAGTATCAAGAACTATTTTTAAAATGTAAAGGCATGCTCGGAAAATAAAAACAAATATTAATTTTTCAGTAACTTCAATGAATAAGAGATAGAGAAAATACTAAAATAAAATAGTAAAGAATAAGATTTTCGTTTCTTTTTAGTTTTTTGTAAGGGGGATAATGGCGTAAACCATTCCGAAAACAACTGCGAGAGTATAATTTTTCCAAAAAATCATTTAAATTTTTTTCGGGATTGTTTTTATTTATTAATTTTAATTTTCTTCATATAATCATCATTAGACCAATTCTTGGGCACTCTAATATTTATTTATAATATTTTCCTCAAGGGTTTTAAGCAAAGTAAAACCAAATAATTTATATAACAAGATTATAAACTGAAATATTATAAGTATATATTACTAACATAAACATTTTAACAAAAACATCGACGTTTTTAATCGTGTGTAACACAAAGTTCTTATGTTAGTTAACTTGTTAATGTAGCAGAAATATACAGAATGGTAAAACATATTTATTTAAAAAAAAATTAAGTGTGCAAATTTTAATTTTGAGGGGAATAGAAAATTGCAGAGGTTATAGAGTTTTAAATTAGTAACAATTGACCTTGACCTGACCTATGATAAAACTGTAAACAAAAATTACTGTTGCATAGTATTAAACATATTAGTTAATAAATCTAATGACTCTACTCCTTTTAACTCTTAACGACTCTTTTTAATTTACCTCAACTCAGAAGTACTCTGTGCTTATCTTCTTTATTTAGTATAGGTTAATGACTAAGCCTACCTTATGGCAGTGGTAAAGAATAGATTCTTTTTTTAGCTCGAAGTCTAAATAAATACTAGTGTAGTATTTATATTCAAAAATGTGCATTTATTAGCAATATTAAAACGCCTAAATTTATCTGCAAAGACAGATGATAGTATATAATGTATATAGAAGAGATTTTTATACAAAGATTAACTAGTTATACTACTGACAATCTACATATTGCGACAGTTTCTACGTACACGTCATGTTTGTTTAAAATGCGACAAAACAAAAGTAAAAATAAAAAGTAAATTAAAATTGATTTATACACACAAAATTTGGACATATGTAACTCGATTAATATTATTTTAAACCAGCATTCAAACTAAAAATATGAAATTATGACTTTTTCTTTCAAATATGACAAAAATGAAATATAAAATTTTGGTAGTTATATACTTACAAGTTCTATACAATAGTGTACGTAAAAACTGTAAATATATGATTAGGTAGCTTTAAATGACACCCAGTTATGTAATTGATAAGTATTTAGAAATAAAAGTAATTTTATAGTATCATTGCTCAGACTAAAGAATTATATAGGCGGAGACCGCCAGAAAAAAACTTCGAAAATAGTATCGTGATTTGCTGTTTATGCTACTATTTTCAATTTTTCCATACAAATTAGTAGTTAATTCAAAAACTTTGAGAAGAGAATATGAATAATTGTAAATAATAAAAATTATACTATATTCTTTTGTATTATTCAAGCATTACGACACGTTTGGCTGTTTGTAGTGACCCTACTTGATGTGCCAGCGGTCACGGATTAGTTCCGCTGGGGGCATTCATTTGTGTGATGAGCACGTATGTTTGTACTCCAGTCATGGATGTTTATATTTATAATATGTATGTATTTAGTTACATATATGTAGTGCATCAACTACCTGGTATCCATAACACAAGCCTCGTAGCTTACCATGGAACTGGATGGTGCTGTGTGTGTTTCTACATATTTATTATTTATTAGCTCTCTTCCCCTTGTAAGAAATATAGCATAATAGTAGCTTATTTTAATCTTTTCGATATTATAATAAATTCTCTTAGCTATTTTCATTTATTAACATTTATTTACATATTACAGTAATGAGTATTCTATTAATATTTGTATACTATTTTAAAACATTATTGTCTGGCTTCACGTTTAGTTCAATAACACTCTGTTTGTACTATTCCTTAGTCTGAGTGAGTTTCATTGTTGATATTTGAGTATAATTCAGGTGTTCAGATCTAAAATGGTCTAACCCACATTTTTTTAATTTCACTATTTATTACATTAAGTATTTGGAAAAACGATAAAACCTCAATCTGTTATAATATTTTTATATACCTATTGACGACTACATTCCCTTAGCTTCATGAAAATTAAAAGATTCTTTTAGAAATTAAAAATAAAAAACCAAGAAAAAGTTAAAAACCGAGTTTTCTGCAAATATCTCGAAAACTTTGAGGTTATTGTAAAAAGTGTTATTTATAAAAGTTGTAAATTTTTACTAGACCTACAACCTTTGCGAAAAACATTTTTCGATAGAACGTCACAGTAAGTCGGAAATTGAAAAAAACTATTTTTCAACGCTTTGCGTCCCCCCATTTCTCGGGGGTAGCTGGGCACGTGGGGCATTTTACGAATTTCTATTCCTTATATGCCTGTTAACATTTTAAAATCATAAAACGTCAGGTTTTCAATATATTTTTTTTTAAAAAACAAACGGACACCGATTGGCCTACTAAGAGCCAAATTTCATGAGGTTAGGCCACTTTTGAATTTGACAGCTTCAATTATAAATTCTGGTTGTGATTATAGAATTATAATGTCTGCATAATTGTTTTATTTAGCTTTTGTTTTATGATAGTATATGTATATATATCTTACGCTTAGAAATAAAATATCTTGCCTTATAATTAATATGTATAAAGTTGCATTAACCATAAATTAAAAATTAATTATAATTAATTATTTAATTAATTAATTCTTATAAATTATATAGTTAAGCTTTGGTTTTTCTTATTTTTTTAATATGATTTACTTTGTAATCTTCCATATAATAAAATTGATTAATTAATATCGTTTTCGTAAATTAGATTTTCATTATAGTTTTATTCTGACTGTCGCGTTGGCACAGTTGCCCAGAAACTGACTTTTGCAGTTACAAGTTCAAATCCTGTACATGTAATATTTGTATTAGAGATGTTTGTTTTTCGTTAGATTTAAACCTTAAGTTTTTAACAGATGTGTGTTATATGTATGTCTTTCTGTATTTAATTTATTTTTAAATAATTCCGCGTGTTTGTGGTTTTGTTCAAGCAATTTAGAGCAATGACGGCGTCAAGTTTTGTATAGATGGGGTCGAAGAGTTAGTTTATTTATTTCTGTCGTAAAGACGTTAAAATGTATACAGCTCTTTTTAACATCCCACTGTTGGGCACGCCCCCCCCCCCCTCCCCCCTTTAATACGAGGTAAGACCATAGTCCACCATGCTGTCCAAGTGCAGGTTGGCGGACTTCACAGGTCTTCTGAAAACTACTTAGGTTCTCTCAGACACACAGGCTTCCTCGCGATGTTTTCCTTCACCGTAATAACAAGTGGTAATTTTATTGAAAATTATAAGCACATGAAAATATCATAGGTGCGTAATCCGGGATTTGAACTTGCTTCACTTGGTTTTCTAAACGAGCGCTTTACTACTGGGTTATGTAAAAATGTAAAAATGACAAGAGGAATTTTAATGCTTATTTCTATAATTAAAGATTGAGCTCGAATGCTATTTATTAAATCAGGATAATTATTGTTTTGTATCTGCGATTGATAACTAAAATCCCAATAGAAACTTGCAGCAAAAGCCACTGGCAGTAACTAGTTAAACATAATTTATTTGTGCAACTATTGTAAAATATTTGTAATCTCTCTTAGACTGATTATGTTTTCGTTTCTGTAAAGATCTTTTTTATTATTATTTTTATTCACGTCACGTTACTTGTGACATGACTTCTGTTTGTTTTACGCAATAAATATCTAGTCTTAAGATTTTTCTATTAAGTTTCTCTTGTATTGTCATTAAAGTCATGTAATGACTGAGAGGAACGTAAAAGCGAATTGTAAGAAAATGTACAAATTTTTAATATTAAGATTATAAATATTGTGTTTATAATAAAACGAATTCCAGTTAATTTTTCTTTGATTTCGAGCCCTTTACCGATATACTTGATTCAAGCTAGATTGGTGGCGCAGAATATGTCTAATGCACAAATATTATAATTTTAAATTTTAAGCTTTACAATAAAATTTTTGTCAGTTGTTTGGGATGTTGACTTCAAAAATTTTTTTAATTACCCTTAGGGGTCGTCCATTAATGACGTGATGTTTTTAGCAACTTTTTAACTTCCCCCCTCCCCCCTGGTGATACGTGGTGAGACTAACCCTCCCCCCCATCCAAAATCACGTGTATTTGTTTTGGTACAAAGTATTTTAAAAATTTTTAGAATATTACTTTAAATAGAGATATAATCAAATTTAATTTTAGAAAATTACGCAAATGTCCAGGCAAACATTAAGGTTGCAGTACCTGAAGCAAATCCTAGCTCTCTCCTACATGCTCGCTATACCACTGAGGCGAAGGCAGCAACCCCCCCCTCCATCCTTGTGATGTTTCGTGATTTTTTTCTGAAAAATGCTAAAACTCGTATTTAATTGTATTGAAGAGCATTAATAATACCAAGTAGTTCTGAACTTTTTTTTTTTGGGTTGCATTATAACGTGTTTTCCCGTGGGAATGAGATAGTCTCCCGCATTAAAGTAGCTTATGTCACTTCAGCTTTCCAACTATCTCCACACAAAAAACACGCCAATCCGTCCCTCAGTTTTGACGTGAAAGAAGAACAAGCAAACACATTTATAATAATGGTATGGATATTATACAAACTGCTCGTTTAATATTATAAGATTTCATACTACTTCAGCCTACAAACCCTACAGTCGTCTAATGCAGGCGTCTAGATGAGATACTCGAACGGGGCATGCAAAGTGACACGTGGGTGATGCGCTCCCGATTGACATACTTATATATTACAGCCGGGAGACGGCTTTAAGGCTGATATTTTTATTTTATTAGTTTGACACATTTGTGTTGGTTGAACTACAATTAATTTGCTGTATAAAATACTAGTGACTCACACTCGCTTCGTTCAGGTTCGTCCTTAGGTTCATTCACTATTCAAACTTTCATCCTTATATTCACCCCCTTCAGTGAATATGAAGATGAAATCCCCTTAAGAGATGATTTCCGGGATAAAAACTATCCTATCCTTCGCAGGGTCTCAAACTATCTTTTTACCACATTTCATCTAAATCGGTTCAGTACTTTCGGAGCCTATTCGGTACAAAAAAATATATATCAAATCTTTCCTCTTTATAATATTAGTATAGAAATAAAACTAAGTTAACTTAAAAAAATATTTTTACTTTAGGTACGTACTTTAGTAGTAATGAAAGTTCTCTAACATTGTTCTTCTTGCTCTATCTTGTTCTGTATCATATTCTATCTTGATTTTAATATATTATAAGTGTTTTACATAGATAATGTTTTAATTTTGCTAATTTGCCACGAGATAGCACGGTAGCAGTTAAGTTTCTATACCGTTTGGCATGAAAATTGATAATTTTTGTTAACATCCAATGTATATGTTATACGATCTGTGGCATATCTTATTGTAGCTATGGATTCATATACAGGATGGATGCAAATTAACGGGAGATGAAAAAAAAAGTATCTTAAATATTGAAGATATCAAGTTTTATTCAAGGGAAACTTTCTTTTATTTGTAAAAATAATAATTACTGCATTTTTTTTAATGTTTATCTCAACTTTTCGTCCATGTACCGTTCGTTTGTTCCATCTGGTATAATAAATAAAAAGTTTGTAAGTACACTCAGGGATAATAGCTTCGTAAGTTAATGAGGGTGTTGAAGTTTCTCGAAAATTTAACAATAAACATGTCACAAAAAACTTTGAAATATACGGAGGCAATGATATATATATATATATATATATATATATATATATATATATATATATATATATATATATATATATATATATATATATATATATATATATATATATATATATATATATTTCTTGATTAAATGTAATCATTATCTTTCAAAAGTTGTAGATCACTGAGAACCCTGTAGGTACTTTATAGACCCATTTGGTCACGGAACCAATAGTTTTTTAGTTCACCTCCAATATCCAAACTCACAAACTTTACACTTTATAATATTAATGAAAATATGTTTATATCGTACATTGGAAACCAAAGCTGAAGTTGCTAAAGTGTATGTACCTATTGTTTTAATAAGTTGTCTAATCAACGAGCAGGGCAGTTACATGGAAGCTAGGTGCTAACTTTGATACAACTTTGGATATTCTACAAGTTAATTTAGGATTACATAAACATATTGGATCTCGTAGTTTGGCGATCAAATTTACATACAAACTGGCAGTTAACTATGCACTTCAAGTTACTAATAAAACTGAGGTTTCATTAAAATGTATCGATAAACAATAGGTTATCTATTTGTGACCGAAAAGTTAGTTGATTCTACTTGAGTAACGAGAAAACACCACGTTTAAAACGAAATTTCGTAAAATTTTAATACTAGTTACCTGCCTTTGCATAATAATTATAGTTTATTTCGTATTTCACATTGTTGTGTAACTTTTTCTGTCTTCTTCTTATAAAGCTTTTATGGAATACTAGCAGAACCCGCGGCTTGGCTCGCGCTCAAACTACAAAAAACTCGAAAAAGGTAGGTTTCATACTATATTTTACCCCCTTATAGGATGTTTTGAAAAAAGCTAAAACATATATTTATTTAATTTTATTAAAGAGTATTAATAAGTTTCAAGTAATTCTGATCATAAATAGTTTTTTGGATTGTATCATAATGTGTTTTCCCGTGGGAATGAGATGACCTCCCGTGGTAAAAAGTATTCTCCAGCCCTCCCACTATGTCCATACATTTTAATCATGCCAATCCGTCAACCCGTTTCGACGTGATGAAAGGGCAAACAAACAAACACACTATCGCATTTATAATATTAGTATGGATATTATAATATACAGTATATTACTATATATTGTATTGAATTGAAAGAAACTACTTAATTAACTGTGCATATTCATTCATCTTCCATCTCTAATTTTACAAATATTACAATGTGTATTTTATTTTCTAAGCATAAATAATTGAAAATTCTTCTATATCGATGTTTACTAAAATAAAAATTAAAAGAAAATTTAACATCTAATAATTTTTAAAGTTCTGAAAGAAGTTTCTACTTTTTATGATGCAGGACAAGATGCACCATCAAGTATGCCAACAATCTACAATATAACGCAACTTAAACATCGAGAGAGATGTTTTGTGAACTAGTCTAGTTTAAAATTAAATTTTAAACTAGGACAATTTTGCTCTGACAGCATCAAAGCGAGTTGAAATTATTGTCTAGATATAAGAAAGACTTGTTTTTACCAAGTGTGTTTGACCAAGCGGTTTTTACCGGTGGTAGGACTCTTTCAAGCCCGAGGAGTCCGACTGGATGGTACCACCCCCTTATCTATTTCTTCCGCCAAGCAACATTGATTACATTGTTGTGTTCTGGTTTGAAGGATAAGGTAGCCAGCGCAATTACAGGCAAGAGGCATATCACCTTAGACCACACAGTGACAACGCACCTACGGTTCTGCATTTTCGTTACATAAACCTAAGTGCATGAATCGTAGGTGTTATGGGCGACACGTACTGCTTTCCATCAGGTGGTCTGTCTGTTCGTTTGTGACTGAACACCATAAAAAAAATCATTTATTTTAGTTTAAGCGTGCTACAGCCAACAGGTGTAACGTTTTAACTGACAGTTGTTTCTGGTCCCTTCAGCCTTCTAACTACACAAAGTTATATCTAGAGCTGCTTTAGTTATAAATCTGTCACTACATATCCGCAATCAACATCAGCATAAACGCATGAAGCCGAGATAATTATTGGGTTTTATGGTGTAAATATTGGCCTTTAAAATAAATAAATAATAATAATAAATAAATATGTCGGGACATTAACACCCAACACCATCTAGTTCCATGGTAAGCTACGAGTCTTGTGTTATGGATACCAGATAGTTGATACATTATACATATATAACTTTAAATACATACATATTATAAATATAAACACCCATGATTGGAGTACAAACGTTCGTGTGCTCATCACACAAATGTAAGCCTCCAGCGGGACTCGTACCCGCGACCGCTGGCGCAGCAAGTAGTGTCACTACAAGAACAAACTGAGCCAAACGTGTCGTCGAAAGGAACACGTTATACCAATATTAATCTAGTAAATATATAGCTATAGCAATATATAGGATTTAGCAAAACCGGCGATTACATAGTGTTTTGCTACGGACCTACGTTCAGTATTTTTATACACTTTAAGTTTTAACTGAATAAGTCCACCTGAGCTGTCCCTTGTGTAGAAAAAAAGTTTTATTTATTTTTAAATACCAGAATTAAAAAAAAACATCTTTATATATGATATAGAAGTAATTTTGAGATAAATACCTATTAATGAAAAATTTACTAGGTATAATTCATTTTCTGCATTCAAGAGATAAACGTATCTATAATAATATAAACGAAGCTGATCTATCCATTATAAAATTTAATCAATTCTCTACATAAAGGGTTATACAGCATTAATTTCAAACCAAAACCACTTACGAAATAAATAAATAAAAAGTTTAAATTGAACCGGACGTTTATACGTAATTTGTAGGCCGTTAGCAGCAATTAGTGGTATTCAAACACGTACAGAGGCTGATAAAAACCTTTAAGTCCAGAAAAAAAGTGTTGAATGTGTATTTAGGTCTACACGAACACTCGACTTAACTAGAAATAAACCTTTACCTTTTTTTGGTAAAACTTGGGTCGAGTGCCTAATTAAAGTATTTTTGAAGCCTTGTTTTTTCTTTTGATTTCTTTTATCTGCTTACTGTAAGTTATTAATAATTATTTATCTTTAAATAATCTAAAAAAATAAAATAAATAGAAACTTAAAAAAAAACGACTTCCAGGTACATAAAATGTAAACAATAACTAAACGGAAGTCGGTGCCAGCCGTTGCAAACCAAATCAAATATATTTCGATATGTAAAATACATATTTACCTATTAGATATTCAATATTCATATCTTAAAATATTTTAGGCTGGCACTGACTTCGAAAATATCTGATTAGGTATCTTTTTTAAATGAAAACTTACAAAGTTTTTTAATAACATATTCGATTAAACAATTTATTTAAAAAATATATTTATTCAATTCTTATTTATAAAATTTATATGGAAAATTTATATGGAAAATTTATATAAATTTACCTGGGAAGTATACCCTTTGAAACAAAAAAAATCCATATCGGTTCAGGCATCACAGATTCCGACGAATTGAGAACCTCCTACTTTTTGGAAGTCGGTTAATGAAGGGTTTGTTTGTATATAGTTATTGACATTTTAATATCTATCAACTAAGAAAAGGAAAGAAAAGGAAGTAAGAGTGACCATGATAAGTATTGACCCAAATGAGATACATGTTGTGATATTTAATTTTAATACATTGTGAAGTAAATAATACGAAACATTAGTAAAAATGACACCTGATATTTTTGACGACAAATAATATTGATCTATACTAATATTATAAAGAGGTAAAGTTTGTGAGCTTGTGATGTTGTAGGGGGCAATTCCTGGATCTACTGAACTGATTTAGATGAAATTTGGTAAGAAGTTTAAGTTAATTTGAGACCCTGGAAAGGACATAGGATACTTTTTATCCCGAAAACCATCCCTTAAGGTGGTGAATTGCTAATATTTTGACATAATAATTTTGTTTTTGAAGTTTATTTTTATATGAGTAAAAATATCTGGAATTAAGTCATGGTCGCCCGAAAATGAATAATGGAGAAGATTATGCTTGAAGTTTAGCTTAACGTGGGTAGCCCTACCGCAAGGTTGACTGATGACCGGTAAGAGATCAAAATTTACATCCACATAGCACGGCGAACACTAGTTTCACTTTGTGGGAGATCTATGACCAGCACTTAATGCAGAGATGTTAAGAGTTCAGGTGAAATAATTACTATGGCGATTGTTTCCATTATTTATTTCAATAAAAGTCGTACGTTAAAACTATTCTTTGGTTTATTCGTACGAATACTATGTATGTCAAACAGTAGGTAATATACATCTATTCCCTGGATATTTTTTTTTATACTAGTATTGCCCGCGGCTCCGCCCGCGTTCAGATGACCAAAAACCAAATTCTTAGGTTTTACATATTAGTTTACTATTACAATACAGTTTTTGTATTTTTTCTCAGAAATGAGTTATATTTTCCCGCGGTAAAAATATCCTATATGTAAGCTATCATCATCATAGCAAATTTCCTCAAAATCTGTCCAGTGGTTTTCTCGTGACAGACAGACAGACAGGCAGACAAAAATTCTAAAAACTATAGATTCGGACTCTGTATCGATAATAATGTCTATTTCAATTAGATTTTCCAAAAAATAATGTACAGATTCGACTTAGTTACAATTTTATTATATGTATGTATAGATTTAGGACAATATAGACACGGGTTTATTATTATATTTTGTAAGTGCTATCCAGAATGGAAATAAAATCTTTTTCCATTATTTTGATTTAATAAAAGTTCATAAAGAATATTGCCGACCTCAATCCGCCCCACAAAGGCAATAGTGCGCAATATCGGGAATAATGGGGAAAGGACAGTGCGGAGTCGGCGCGTTAATATGACGAAAAGCAAAGTGTTTTTTATTAATACTGAAACTAGGCCTCGCTAGCTCTTCCTGCAGGTTTTTTCCAGGTATAAGTGACTATATTTAGTCAGTCATTTATACCTGTACAGGTATAAAAATATCTTACACAGATATTTTTATACCTGCAGGTATAAAAATATCTTACACAGATATTTTTATAGGTACCTGTTATTGAAATAAGTCAAAACTTATTTGTTCTTCTATTTTGTTAGTTTTGTTAGTAAATTTACTAAATATAGCTTATTTAAGACAAAATAATTGATTGGCTTTTAATCATAATTGATTGTATTATTTAATGTAGAATTGTCTACTTTGAAAGCAATTTGCCTTTTGTACGATTATTGTTGTATAAAGTGAAATTTTAACAAATAAATACAAATTATTTCACCAGTCTCATTGAAGTTATTTGTATTGTCTAAAAATAACATTCAAAAAGCCAACGTCAGATAAAGTATTAATAAAAGATTCTAAGATTGAAAGAGTACCGAGCATTATCAGCCTTACAACCTTTATCTTCCCTCAAGCAAAAAAACATACACACATCATATGAAAAGAGTACCAAGACCCGATGTTATAGAATAGAACATTTCTGGCAATACAAGTAGTCGCTCACTGAGAGAGTTCAAATCAAATTTCTTTTGTGCCGGACGAAACCGCTCTCTCGCTCGGGTGTATTGAAATGTTTTTGAATTGCTGAAATCTAAGCTCGGGATCAAAATGATAATAATATATTTAAGGGGATGCATCAAACGATTATGGTTTATAAGTATGAATTGTTTGATTAAAACACTGTTTAAAACGAGATAAATGGATTTTATTATGTGCTTTTACTACAAAAGCCTTTTCTATTATAATTTGTATCAATCTCCTTATCAATGCTTTAAATTAAATTATAGTCTGTGAAATCAAAATCCATATTTTGCTTCTGTCATTAATTTTAGCATACAAAAATCCAAACAGGTTCTGTTTGCTATTTTACGATAATACGGATGATTTGTAAGATAAAGATATATGTATTTTTGTACTGGTATTCAGAAAGGCTTTTCGCAAGGTAGAGGATAGATAGACCACCGTGGTGGTTTTAGTGGGTAGTCTGTCGTCCTTCTCGCTACACGAGTGCCACATACCCCGTGCTTCCTCCGCGTCTGGGCACTCGTAAAGGGATTTCCCCACGAATGAAAAAACAGGTACAGGATAGAAGTGTAACGGTTAAGCCATTTTAGAGTTTCACTGGTGGCTTTTATCCCTCTAGGAATCGAATGAGAGTGACAGGCTATATTTTGCTAACTTATACGCGGTATAATATAACAAAATACTAGCGACTCACCCTCGCTCCGCTCGGGTTCGTCCCTGGGGTGGGGTCTGGGAGGGCCACCCTTATCCTTATCACTTAGGGGTATGAAAAATAGATAGTAGCCGATTCTCAGACCTACTGAATACGCATATAAAATTTGGTAAAAATCGGTAAAGCCGTTTCGGAGGAGTACGGTAACAAACATTGTGACATGGAAATTTTATATATAAGATATAATTATATTCTTCGTTCGCCTAAATCTTTCACACCACACGCACTAGCTAAAACCACATACACTAGCTTTACAGGAATTAAGGAAAAATAAGTTTCCTTTAAATACACACGTAAGTACATTTTCACGGTCTAAGGTCGTTAGTGGTTTTTTCGCATCGCCCGCTGCTGTTTAAGTGTTTTTGAACCACTAATTACCGTAAATTGCCTACAGATTATGTCGGATAAAATGTCCGGTTAAAGGAGAACTTTTCCCCCATTATTTGCCATTTTGTAGGTACGATATTTTAAAATTTATTACGCGAAAATGATTCGAGCGCTGAAAGTCTCGGGATAATCCATTAAATAAACTGACGATAACTATGCAAATATTTTAATTTTATAACTTAATTTAGCAGAACAAAAATGAAAATTTATTTTGGAGAGTGTTGCACAGTAGCATCGTGGCGGACATTCTGTACTGGACTGAAAGTCCTGAGTTCTATCCTTGGGCTTTTGACATCTCACGAAAGTCTTGATGTATTGAAAGATTGATGTGTTGAAAGAAATTAAGTATGTCTACACATATAATAAAATTGTAACTAAGTCGAATCTGTACATTAAATATTTTTTGGAAAATCTAATTGAAATAGACATTATTATCGATACAGAGTTCGAATCTATAGTTTTTAGAATTTTTGTCTGTCTTTCTGTCTGTCTGTTACCGCATCACGAGAAAACCACTAGACAGATTTTGATGAAATTTGGTATGGTGATAGCTGGTTATCCGGATCAACATATAGGATACTTTTTACCGCGGGAAAATGTCTCATTTCTGAGAAAAAATACAAAAACTGCATTGTAAGAGTATACTAATATGTAAAACCTAAGAATTTGGTTTTTAGTCATATGAACGCGGGCGGAGCCGCGGGTAATGCTAGTTTATATATATATATATATATATATATAAAATGAATCAATCCGTTACTCCTGCACGATAGAAAAATAAACTCACAAACCGACAACACATTTTCAATAATATTAGGAAGTTAGAAAAGTTAGATTATAGGTAAAAAAGTTCATAAAGTCTTACATTTTATTTTTCCTTTACTTTCAAATGGGGAAACAAAATAAACACCTCTGATATTATATTTATGTCACACCGAGACATATGACTCTTATCACGAGAAGCATACGCGTTTCTGACAACTTAATGAGCATGAGTTTTCTAAACTTCCTCACTCTTGTAACTTTGAATGCTTAAACTGCGAACTCATATTAACATCGTATATCAAAGTTGAGACAATCCTTCCAACGGCACTGGCTGAGTAATGAACATTATTCACATTTAAAAATGCAAATGATACTGCACTAGGATTTCTCAGTAGCTTTGTTTATGTAATTTACTCATCAAACTATTAAACAATAAATAAATAAAAAATTTGGGACATTAATACACAGCACCATCTACTTCCATGGTAAGGCTTGTGTTATGGATATCAGATAGTTAATACACTACACATATATAACTTTAAATACGTATATATTATAAATATAAACACCCATGACTGGAGTACAAACATTCGTGCTCGTCACACGAGTGAATGCTCCTAGCGGGACTCGAACCCGCGACCGCTGGCACTGCAAGTACACTACAACAAACTAAGCCAAACATGTCGTCAAAAATACTAAGTATAGGTATTAAAACTCTTATTTATCATCCCCTTGATATCTAGTCTCAGTTAGATTTCGGCCGCAGCGGTCAATCTCACTGTTATAAGCCATATGCGTAGGAGATGTTAATATTGTACAAGTATGCGCGCAATCACATGAACTCTCTGTTCCTGTCACTCTCATACTTTGGTGGAACAACATTACGACACGACTGGTGAGAAATCAGGTGCAGGAACGATGGCTTTACATACTGTTTGAGGCACGAGGACGAAACCCCGCTAATATGGTAGCTCCAGGCTCCTACTGAGAATATTATATTATTATTATTGACAGTAAAACTCATTAACTAATGTTGGCCCGAGCCTAGATTCGAACCCAGGACCTTCGTGTAGTACATGCTAGTCACTAAACCACTGAGGCAGCTATAATAACAAATTATTTTCCTTACATAACCATAGTAAAAATAGAAGTTAGTTAAGTCAGCACAATACATTAAAAATAATAATTGGATGCGGCATTTTTATGTATGAGGCACACTATATGTGAATGCGAACCAATGGCGCACCGCCAAGACGATGTGGTTTCTAGTAGATATTCCGCTGCATTTAGTTCAAATGGTACGCGTAAAGGTATTCCTCAGCCAGAAATGAACACGACATTATGCATATTGTTTCAATAGTTAAATAAAAATATGTATAAAAGTGAGTCTATTAATCTAATCCTTCACAAATGAAAATAAAAAACTGATTTTGATGTAATTTAGTACACGCTTTTCACTTTTATTTTCATGCTTATGGCGAGACGGATGGACGGACATAGAATAGTTTTCATTCCGGAAATTATCCCTTAAAGGGGCGAAAAAGAAGTTCGTATGGGGAATCAATGATTTCTCAAGTAAGAGATATATTTTTTTATTTTATAAAATAACTTTTCTATACCTATGTACGAGTATATATAGTATGTCTATTCCATAATAACTATTACAACGTACCGAGGGACGAATCTGAGCAAAGCGAGGGTGAATCGCTAGTTATCTATAAAAATATAATATATATATATATATATTATATATATATATATATATATATATATATATATATATATATTATATTTTTATAGATAACTAGCGACGGTATATGTCAACATAATAAAGACCCAGGTGAAGTTAAAGCGGGTCTCTGGCAGTTTAAATACAACAGAACTTAGTATTATATTTTGAGACATTGGAATAATATTTTTGACAATACAAGAACCATCTCAAAGGAGTATAATATCGCCTACGCTGCTACTGAGTATTAAAACCGTATTTCTTTGTGCCAGTCGGGCCCTTTGCTCGGACTGCGAATATTGGTATTTTCAATTTTTTGAATGCTAAATGAAATCACAGAAAATATTCATATACACTATTTTTTTATGATTCGACAAATATTATGAAATTGTTTCTTTTTAAAGTACTATTGGTCGAAATACCATCTCGCGAGTCTGTATGCTTTAGATGATACAAATCAAATTATAACAGCTAAGTAATATTGAAACAAAGAACGTTTAAGTTTATGTTAAATTTATCTTAAAACTAGTATTGCCCGCGGCTCCGCCCGCGTTCAGATGACCAAAAACCAAATTCTTAGGTTTTACATATTAGTCATGAACGAATTAACCACAATTCGTCCATGATATTAGTATACTCTTACATTGCAGTTTTTGTATTTTTTTCTCAGAAATGAGACAATTTCCCGCGGTAAAAAGTATCCTATATTTTGACCCGGATAACCAGCTATCACCGTACCAAATTTCCTCAAAATCTGTCCAGTGGTTTTCTCGTGATGCGGTAACAGACAGACAGACAGACAAAAATTCTAAACACTATAGATAATAATGTCTATTTCAATTAGATTTTAGAAAAAATATTTAATGTACAGATGCGACTTACTTACAATTTTATTATATGTATAGATTAATGAAAAGTTTCACCATAAAAAGGGTTGGGACCAAAACAACGACTCGAGTTAAGGGATAAAATACATACAATTTATAAAAGCTCATTCATTAGCGGTTTCGAAACGATGATTGTAGGCAAATTTGAACAGGAAGTTGTGTTTATTCGGTTCCGCCAATTTAATTACATTTTTTAACAGCTAAAACTTATTTAGAAGCCGACTTATTGTATAATAAATCAACTATGTAAAAAAGTTTTCATATTTTATATATAATACCTTTGAAATTGTATAAAGACTAACTCATGTTAATCAGTTAAGTTATTCATACGAAATGAAGTCTCAGAGGCTGTTGAGAGGAAACATCAATATTGATATAGTGGTTTTCTCTTCAGAATCAAGTATTTCCACGAAGAAAAAGCTATAAAGACATGCTAGTAATGATGAGATAAGATTTCAAATTAAAAAAAATGAAGTAAAAGGTTTACACGTTTTTTTTTAAATTGCCAATTTTTCCATTTTTCGATGTCCGGTCCCATTTAAATGTTTTGTAAAGTATTGCAATTTTGTTAATTGAGACGAAAAACTTTGCAGACCACGACCAGCGGTTTGAAACAACCACGCATTGTTGGTACACTTGCTTGTGCTAATGAAATGATTACATTGTTGTGTTCCAGCTTGAAGGATAAGGTAGCCAGCGCAGGCAAGAGGCATATATATCATCTTAGTCCTCACAGTGACAACGCACCTGTGGTTCTGCATTTTTGTTACATAAAACCTAAGTGCATGAACCGTAGGTGTTATGGGCGACACGTACTGCTTTCCATCAGGTGGGCTGTCTGCTCGTTTGTCACTGAATACCATAAAAAAACTAACTATCGCGATCATTTTCTATTTAACCAACGCGTTATTGTAAATAGTCGCTTAATGCCCACTTTCAACAACATGTCATAATATTATATACCGAAAAAACGTTTGTTATTTTATCATACTATAGTATATCTATAACTGATTTACGTCAGCGTCTTAAATTCCACGCTTCGAAGAACAAAAAATACATTTAAAGTTAAGGAAGAGAGGAAAAACACAATTTCATTTTCATTTCCCTTAGAGTTTTTCGTAGAAATGTAAAGTTTTGGGCTGAATTGTGTTAATTATACCTCGGACCTTTTATACTGGGGACTGGGAAAAATAACATCGGCGTAATGTGATGAAAGATTAATTTTTTTTTGTTTAGCGAAAGTCTTTGTCAGGTTTAAAACCAGTTTAATTTTAACACTCGATGACTCATGTTGGTTCGTTCATATATATTTTGTGGTTGGTTATAATTTTTTTGTCGTTAATTTTTTAAATGTTCTAATACTTATTATCCTATTCCGGACTAAGAGAAATAAAAAAAACAAATATCATAAAAATAGGTCCAGCCGTTCTTGAGTTATAAATGGTGTAACTAACACGACTTTGTTTTATATATATATATATATATATATATATATATATATATATATATATATATATATATATATATATATATATATATATATATATATATATATACTAGCGGCTCACCCTCGCTTCGCTCGGGTTCGTCGTTAGGTATGTTTTAAATAGATATAAATAGCTATTAACCAGCGTTAGCCATATACATTTTAATTATTTTTTTCGTTAATTTTTCATTTTTTTCTTTCTTTTCTCTCCTCTTGACAATAACAAACACAAAAAAAAAATAGTTAAATCGGTCCAGTCGATCACGCGTGATGGCGTGACAAAGGGAAATAGGGATTCATTTTTATATATATATATATATAGATTTATATTTACCTTATGTTGTATTTTTTCTCTTTATTAAAACTTTCCGTTTACCTTATGGAACATACGAAAAAATATTAGCTGAATTGGTCGAGCCGTTCTCGAGTTTTACGCTTAGCAACATTCATTTTTATTTATATAGAATATATATATAGGCGTCAGGCAGCACCACCTTCGGCAAATATTACTTATTAGTAGCTACTTACTCCAGGTCTATCTGGTACAAGCCCATGATAACCCATGCAGGTTGTTCCTGATACTTCTGTGACAGCAGAGTAAACCGAATGAATCGAGGCATCGTGATTGAGTGTGTAAATTATCCTGCGACGTAACATTAAGACGGGCGAGGTTCTTTTGGCTTTTAGTGGGTAGAACTGGCTTTTATAGGAGGTGAGTCCCATATAAGCACCTGTTTGTATAGAGGTGGTGCTCGTAAATGCATTTATTGACGTAGAAAAAAAGAGTCTATCTGGTACTGAAGATTCTAATACATCTAGCCGTTTCAATGCAAAAGAAGTAAAAATGTATACACACATACATACCCGTACAAACTTTTGCATTGGCAGTAGTATTTTGATTTCAGTAGATTAGTCTAAATAAATTCAATAAGTAATTTTCATACTTTTAATGTAGATTATACTAGATGGGTGTTTAACCGGGTTTGTAACAACATAAACAGCTACGCTACAAAAATCGATGGTTATAGGTGGCAATGGCTTGGCATCAGAGGCGATGACATTTGAATGAAGTGTTATGCGACTGTTAGTAAAATGCTAGTGTACAAGCTTTCATTAGGGCAAGTTTACGAAGTTAGCAGATGCTTGATGCAATTTTTTTTTGTAAGATATTAAAGGGTTTTTACGTTCGAGAGATTGGGAAATATGTATAAAAATATCGTGATACCCCAGGATAGTATCTGAATGAAATTTCAACTTTAAAAAAATATTTATTTCGATGTTTTAAAGTACAATATATCATATATATATATATATATATATATATATATATATATATATATATATATATATATATATATATATATATATATATATATATATAATACATCTTCATGTCATGTCATTATCATTTTGAAATGCTCTATTGTTAGCGTTTTTATCCTGAACTGGATACACGGATGGACTATAACAAAATTGTAAGAACCACTTGAAATATTTTATTGGGCCGAATTCTATATATGACGTGGGCTATCCTAATCTAGTTATAACTTTCTGTAAAGGATTGCTGACATCGGCAGTAAATAGAGTAAGATTGGAACTCAAAGGAGGAATTTAATGTTACGAGCAGTATTAATTTTCTTGATTTTCAATCTATACAGATAAATAAAATTGAAATGTCTGCTTGTAATGTTAAAATGACGGCTGTTTACTAAATGTATACGAAAGTATATACGGTATTTATAAGAAAAAACATTTTTTACAATTTTTGTTTGTCTATTTGTTCCGGCTAATCTCTGAAATGGCTGGACCGATGTTGTTGGGACTTTCACTGGCAGATAGCTGATGTTATAGAAGTAATTTAGGCCACTTTTATTTTAGAAAAAGAATAAGGGTTCCGCGCAAAAAAATTAAAACTCAGGAAACTATGTACAAAATTTGCGTACCAAATATGGCCAAATGACATATTTTAAAGCTATACAAGTAAAGACGTGCCTTTATGTAGCGATCCTCATGGTAAGCGTTACGTTCACTGTTATGCGTTATAGTTGGCTATTTAGCGTATCTATCTGTTGTACCACACCGCTCATGTCTGGTATTATAATTTGTGGACTTTCTGAGGAAAGAATAAGTACGAAACTAAAATTAAGATATTATTTTCATATTCAAATTTAATTTTTCTCGCTTGAAAGATTTCTATTCTCTCATTATGAAATTCTTTCATCGGGAGGGGAGGGGGGGGGGGGGGGGGGGGGGGATCTTGCAGGGTGACATCATTAATACCTAATAACGTTTTCTATGTTAATTACTCGACAGGGGTTGATTAGTTCAACATTTTGTTATGTTTAAGTAAGTAAATATTTTTCTTAATAAGAACAGGTTTGAATTTCATTACATTATACAAAATATGGTCATTGGTCATCTTGTTACCCACTTCTAAAAACTGTCAGATTTTAGTTCAGAGTACATATTTTTTGAGTTTTGAGAGAGATTTTAAAAAGTACAGAATACAATATACCGATACAGCTGAAAGAAGATTTTAGTTTGAATAGGAAATTTATATTTCATATAGGTATATTTGTTTACAAGCCATTTACCCTCGATACTCTTGGGGTGTGTTTCTAGTGCCTATTATTTAGCCCTTTTCAACGTCCCACTGCTGGGCACGGGCCTCCCTTTAATACCAGGGGGATCAGGACATAGTCCGCCACGGTCTGACCAAGTGTAGGTCAGCGGACTTTATATGTCTTTCAAAAACTTGTTATGTTATTTCAAACATGTAGGTCACGAAGTTATCCTTCAACTTAAGACAAGTGGTAATCATGTTGGAAATGATTCGTACATGAAAATATCAGATGTGCGAGACAGGGATTTGAACACGCTTCACTCGATTTCCCATGAGAGCGTGTTACCATTGGGCTACCACGGCTTTGCTTGCCTAGCAGTAGTAGCGTATGTACTACTCCAGGTCATAATCTATCCGTGACCTAAATTATATATGTAAATAAATAAATATAAATATGTTGGGACATTACACACAGCACCATCTAGTTCCATGGTAAGCTACGAGGCCTGTGTTATGGATACCAGATAGTTGATACACTACACATATATAACTTTAAATACATACATATTATAAATATAAACACCCATGACTGGAGTACAAACATTCGTCATCAAACAAATGAATGCCTCTAGCGGGACTCGAACCCGCGACCGCTGGCAACAGCAAGTAGGGTCACTACAAACTGAGCCAAACGTGTCGTCATATGTGTGTATATATGTATGGTTATATTTTTTTATTGTTTGTTTGTTTGTTATTATTATTTTATTTGTTTCATAGACGGTAATATTTTTCTAATGCAGTTGTTAATTGAAAGTCTTAATATACTTCTGAGAACATTAAATGCTCAATCCTTATACTATTAAAAGTTGAAGAAACGAAGTTTCAATTGCTTGATTTCAATTTGCTCAACGAGCCATGTATCACTTAATGCGTACTAGACGTAAGACTGAATTATGAGATGTGTTACAGGTGAGTTTAATAATATTACAATGTTTATTTTCTTCTTGTTCTTTTAGTAATTGCATATTTTTCTTTATTCCCACAACCTTAATCTGTATATTATTTTTAAAGTTTGCATATGTACGTTTTTTTACTGTATCTAAGTAGGTGAATATCTCCAGTAGATACTGGAGATATTCAGTATACAGATAGACTGTAACTTCGAGTAACGCATAGTCCTGTTAGTTATCTAGGAAAGCAAGAGAGAAGCCAAGCAAGTCGCTAGTCTATACAGATAAATAAAATTGAAGTGTCTGTTTGAAATGTCAAAATAACAGCTTTTTACTAAATGCATATGAAATTGTGTACGGTACTTATAAGAAAAACACAATTTTTAATATTTGAAACGGCTGGACTGATTTTGACGGGACTTTCACTGGTAAATAGCTGATGTTATAAGGAGTAACTTAGGCTACTTTTATTTTAGAAAAAGAATTAAGGTTTTGCTCAAAAAAATTAAACTTATCTAGGGTAAGTCGTTAGTTCCTAATAAGTCTTTTATGATGCACTTACCGACGTATAACGTAAAGCTGAAACCACTGAACCTAGTAGCTTAAAGTTTTGCATTAAAGTTCCTTACATATCGAAAGTGAACACTAAGATTAAACTGAAGACTTTAGAAAATTCATTCTCTGTAGGAGTTAAATAAGAGAAAGTTTGTTAGGAAGTTTGTTATTTTGAACTCGAAAATTGATATTTAGGCTTCTGTTTATATTTTCAATGGGAGATGCCTTCGTGCATTTTGTTTGTATTAATATTTATAATACTGAATCATTATTCAAATTTTCTAAAAATACTAGTATTAGTATTGTATTTAGCCCTTTTTACGTCCCACTGCTAGGCACAGGCCTCCCTTCAATACGAGGGCGATCAGGCCATAGTCCATCACGCTTGCCAAGTGCGGGTTGGCGGATTTCACATGACTTTCGGGAACTTGCTAGGTTCTCTCAGACACGCAGGTTTCCTCACGACGTTTTCCTTCACCGTAAGATAAGTGGTAATCATGTTAGAAATCATTCGCACATGAAAATATCAGAGGTGCAAGACCCGGGATTTGAACCGGCTTCACTCGGTTTCCCAAAACGAGCGCACTAGAACCGGGCTACCACTGCCTCCACTGAGTTACCACTGTCTAGTATTCTTGCTTATTTGTTATGTATGGTATAAATCATTCATATAAAAAAAAAAAGATTCTATTTACCTTAAAAAAGTTTTTTAATATATTTTGCAATAATTAAGATAATATAAAGTTAATTATGTATATTAAAAAATCTAATCTGATTTGGAAAATCCACACAAAAGTGTGCTATGTTTAGAAATAGCTTTATGACTATTGTGAATGCAAATATGTGGAATACATTGTTTACTTGCATCACGTGGTGATACTATTATGTCACTTTAAACTTTGTTTTTAATGTAATAGAGTTCAAGTTTAAATGATATGTAATAATAATTTTGCTTGAATTGTTTCCCTTAGGTATACCATTGAGACTAATATTCGCTGAGCTTACCGTTCATGAGTGGAGAAATCTAAGGCTACGTTAGGCCAATCTAGATAAAATATGGGGTTTTTACTATATTAAATTAACTATAAATTCTCATTATAAAAAGGTTTATTTTACTTGCTTTGTTTGTATGTGTGTTTGTCGCTTGATAGATACTGAGGAGTGGGCTTGATGGTGAAGCCTGAAGAAACATTTCTTATACCAAGTAGTTTATAAAAAAAAGGTTTTCTAACATATTATTTATTGTAGGTATAACATAGCAAAGTTAATTAATTTATAATTATAACTTATTTATAACATCCATAATTACATACATAACTACATTACATTATATAATGTTTTATTACAAATATTTTTTTACAGTAACATTAAAGTATTATGCAAACTTTTTGTTTAAGAAAAAAGAAGTAGAAACTAATCGCTAAGCCGTAATTAAACTGTGATATTGCAGTTGCTATTTAGGTTTATCAGGCGTTATTTTTCAATATATAGTCTACCAGCTTACGCAGAGTGACTCGCAGCTCTCCTAAATTTAAACAAATCTAATGTTCATCCATCAAATCTAATAAATTTCAAATTATAAGACAATTATATAAAACAACAAAAAATAATAATATTAGGAGTGTGTACGTGTGTACTGTTAGGTATATGTTTACTAAACATATTTAAAATATAAAATCATATAAAGTATTTGTTCCAAGAAGTCCTTAGTAGTGGATTTTAACTCTTGAGCTATCCGTTAGCAGCAAATTTTTTGTTCAGTGTTAAAAGAACAGATAGCAATTCCGATATTGGTTAGTATAAATGTTACAATTTACATTTTACCTTGGGAATATTTACTTTATAGAAAATTTGCAAAAGCATAACTTTAGTAAAAATAAAGTTCCATATAAATTGAGTCTGACAACACCATATTCTAAGAAACCTTAGGTAAATACTTTATTGTACACACAGATGATGAATACAGAATAAAAATTAATCAAAAAGGTAACAAAAGGGACGCAAAGGCGCTCTTATAGCAATGGGTTCATCATCGAATCATTTTCTAATAGGATTTGTAGAGTGAAGGAACTAGAGTGAATGAAAATACAATATACAAGTTTCATAAACATTAGTACAGTCATTTGGTGCTCAAAAAGGTCAACTGGGAAGTTTTCCGGGATGTACATATTTATGTTGGTTTACGGTACTCGTACTAAAACTATTTATTAGTAAGGTTCTTATTTAAATTATAGGGAATTTTCTCCAGTTTCATTTACTATAAAACTAATTTCGTCGTAAAATTAGTCGGAACGGAGATATTGTCAAAAAGCTGCTTTTGGACTTAATTTTTCCAAAATGGCGGCGCGAGTGGCAAAAAATACGAGGTAGAAATTCACCAATTTTCAATACCCTCGGAAAACATTCAAGGTAAAGCCAAATGACTAGATTGTATACACAATATTTAAATATCTACATAATAATACAATATGTATAGTAAATAAAAAACATCCTATATTTTTGTTACATATGTATGTACGTTGTATTTAATCAATTAATTTTTAAATATTATTATTGCTACCCATAAAATAATACGCAAATACTCGTACGATATAAATATCTCTCATATGAATATTTATTGCTACGCAAAGGAAATTATGAAAAAAAAAACGAGGGGCGCAAACAAAAGGCATAAATTCTCAATTATAATATTTCATACTTCGGAAGGAATTTGATTTTCGACTTTAGGCTCATATCGGAACAATTTGAATCCAAAATGAAATACGTGACTTTCAAACGACTTTGAAGGTATTAGATCTGGCAAATATCTAACTATGGACCTAAAAATAAAAATAAAGAACCTTACATAACAAAATTTATATTAATTCTACGAAGGTACGCTTCTACGAAGTATTTTTTTTATATTTTTTTTATATTAACTTGGTACCATCTTTACACACGACTTCAGCTTTGTGTAGGAGCGCATATAGTAGCTTTCTATACATGTTATAAAATTGTAACTAAGCCGAACCTGTACATTAAATATTTTTTTGAAAATCTTATTGAAATAAACATTATTATCGATACAGAGGCTGAATCTATAGGTTTTAGAATTTTTGCCTGTCTGTCTGTCTGTCTGTCCGTCCGTCCGTCCGTACGTCCGGACAAATAACTGCAATGTAAGAGTATACTAATATGTAAAACCTAAGAATTTAGTTTTTGGTCATCTGAACGCGGGCGGAGCCGCGGGCAAAGGTAGCTTTCTATAATTTTGATAGTACTAAATGATTTAAAATATAACCATTTATTGCAGATGCTCATTGTGGTTTTATGTATGTATCTGTATATATGTTAAAACAATTTCTGATATCCTATCTAACAGTGAAGATTAGAAGTAAAAGCATTTAATTAAATTACCTTTATTCTATTTACAGCCTTAATAGTTGAGTTTCATTCGCGAGTTGTTCTGAGCACTGTAACTTTTTCTTTCCGCATTTCAATGCTGAACACAAATTCATTATTATCATTCATATCGTTGATATTATTATTAGTATTAGCACAGTGGTCGATAAACATAATAAAGCTGATGCATATGATAGAATAATAGATGATTTCCGGAATAAAAAGTATCCTATGTCCTTCCCAGGGTCTCAAACTATCTTCTAACCCAATTTCATCTAAATCGGTTCTGTAGATCTAGAGATTACCCCTACAACGTCACAAACTCACAAACTTTACCTCTTTATAATATTAGTATAGTACCCGAATGCCACTTCTATTTTGTTCTATGTCTCAATAACGTCATTGACAGAAATCTGAATATAGGTAGACCGTTTATTACTTTATGTTTTCATTGTTAGCGAAAATTTTGGAGCTATTATACATCTTTTGCAGATACGGTTTAAACTTAGGGGATAAATTTTCATCCGTTAAGGAGTATAATAGTTTCTAGAATATTAGGGTGGTTTTGATTTAAATTGTATGAAATATGGTATTCATCTCTGAATTTCTATATAGAATTATAATTATGAATAGATTGTATGATGATGTACCAATATAGTACCTAATGCTTTTAGGATTTTCCACTGGGTGAAGGAAGCCCTATTACTAGGCCTACTGCGTTCGAATGACCGTCTGTCTATCTTGTTTTTGACCCTGAAAATAATTGTGAGTACTTTCTTCTTTAATAGTGATAAAGGAGGAAGTAATCGAGATTCTTTTACATAATTTAAAGAAAAAAAAATCAGTTTTAAGGGTAGAATAATAATTTTTAGACTGATTGTTAAGTCGGCATGTGTAATACTTTCTTAGATTTAGCGAATATTTGACATTTTAAATAAAACTATTTTTTCGGATTATTTCGCAGATTTCATGAACGAATTAGTGGCTAATTCGTTCATGGCAGATTTATTTTGATTTTTGGTTCTCGACGTTGCTGCAAAGTATTCGAAACGTTCGGGAACCAAAAATCAAAATAAATCCGCGAAATAATCCGAAAAGATAGTTTTATTTTAAAATCGGCATATTTATTTTAACACGAAATATCATATGGATATTTTAACTTTTAAATATATTACATAATTTATATAAAAATAAATCTAAATTAGTTTTGGTGATATATTAATTATGGTTGAAGATGAGTTCAATGAATAAATGATAAAAAATGCAGTTATATTATTGACAGTATGTCTGAATATTTGTGTAATAAAAGGTTAAGCAGCCATGAGTTTTTTGTTTACCTTTAGTTAAGTACCTAAATCTATTTAGTATAGTTAGTAGTAGAATTATAGGCCTTATTGAGTTATAATATGTAGCCGTTTAATATCTATAGGTACAGAATGTATGTATTCTTATGCTAAAATAATTAAAATAATCCATACAGATAAATAAAATTGAAGTGTCTGTTTGTAATATCAAAATAGCAGCTTTATACTAAATACATATGAAATTATATACGGTATTTATAACAAAATACAACTTTTCAATTTTTTGTCTGTCTGTCTGCTTGTTCTGGCTAATCTCCGAAACGGTTGGACTGATAATGGCGGGACTTTAACTGGTAGATAGCTATTGTTATAGCTATGTTCTTGGCTATTTTTATTTTAGAAAAAGAGTTAGGTTACCGTTAAAAAATATACCTAAGGAGGGTAAGTGCCTAGTTATTAAATGAAAGCAAAACTATAAAAATAAGTCCTCATATAGTCATCTTTATTGTTAGTTAAGGCTCTATGCTCTATGCTAATGAAAGAACGGCAGTTATACATGTACATCCATACTAATAATATAAATGTGAAAGTGTGTTTGTTTGTCCTTCTTTCACGTCGAAACGGAGTGACGGATTGGCGTGATATTTTGTGTGGAGATAGTTGGAGGGCTGGAGAGTGACATAGGCTATGTTTACCGCGGGATATTATCTAATTCCCACAGGAAAACACGTTATAATACAAACCTAAAAAATTTATAATCAGAATTACTTCAAACTCGGTATTAGTGCCCTTCAATAAAATTAAAAAAAAACGTGTTTTAACATTTTTCGAAATTTATCTTATAAGGGGGTAAAATAGGGGATGAAAGTTTGTTTGAAACCTAATTTGTTTTTAGTTTTAGCTCGAGCGAAACCGCCGGTTCTGCTAGTATGTATATAAAAGTGTAAAACTCCGTTTGATTATATTATTTCTTCATTTATCGATTGGATCTTATGTTCTTGTTTTTATGTGGTCCGATCACACCCGTGTTTCATTCTGACTACATGTTGCTTCATAAATCTATCTCCTGTCAAATTCAGTTATCGGTATCCTATGTCATCTGCTGTAACTTTGTTTTCCTTCCTGTATAAATTGTGTTATGATCAGATCCTCGGTTAGTTATGGAACTAAGTGAACAGACAGACCGAATTATATTAAAAGTGATATATCTACATTTTAGTATTGTAGATTAGATAGATGATAGACTTTTCGACTCCTGGACATTTGTTGGTGAAACTAAACTCTGATATTTTCATGTGCGAATCATTTTCAACACGATTATCACTTGTCTTACGGTGAACGAAAGCTTCGTAAGGAAACCTGCATGTCTGAGAGAACCTATCAAGTTTTCGAAAGATGTAATGTTCGCCGAACTGCATTTGGTCGGCGTGTTGGACTATGGCCCTCGTATTGAAGGGAGGCCCGTGCCCAGCGGTGGGACGTTAAAAATAGCTAGAGGTGGAAACAAAAAAGAAAACGCAGGTAAAGTCGCAGGTGCAGTTACTTAAACTTTAAAGATCACAATTTTTGATCGTTTATACCAGTAGTATTATTATTTTGTATTATTTTAATCTTACAGTTTAAGTAAATAGAGTAGACGAGGAACAGAAAATAACAATATTAAAACCAAAATTCAAGAATATGCTAGAATGTTTCTGATATCTGATAGTTTCGCAAGTTCTTCCTGTCTTCATATATGTATTTGATAGGTTCGAACGATCCTCGTTTATAGAAAATATCTGTTTTCGCGAGTTACTCAATGGGATCAACTTTATGTAGTCGACCCGAGTTTATAGGTGAGTTAGTAGCAGCCATCGCGGCCAAGAAAATGGCGATTTCTTATTTTTACTACACCCTATAACTATTTTATACTTGAGAACTTTGATCATCATCAACTCATCATCATCATGATAAAATTATTACCAAATATTTTCATTATAAAATAGAGTTCAGTGTAATTTTGTTTCAATTAAAGATGTTTATATTTTTTTTTCCTTTAAAATTAACTTCTTCGATCATCTTTTCAAACTTTCGATTAGGAGAAGTGAAGATCATGAAGCAAACTACAAATTGAAGATTTTTTTTTCCTATTTAAAATTTTTGTAATTATTTTGCTATTTTTTTACATGCAATCAGTAAATAAATAGCAAGACTTCATATTTTCTATTTTTGTCTCATTTACAAGTAATTTTATACCGTAGCTGATTTAGTAGTGGTTTTTTTTTCTCTATAGACCGAAGTACTTCAGATCGCTTTTGTATTTGCTTTATAAGAAGTCCTAAAAATAAATATTATATATATAAAAGAAAGTCGTGTTAGTTATACTATTTATAACTCAATAACGGCTGAACCGATTTGGCTGAAAATTCGTAGGGTGGTAGCTTAGAACAAGGAGACGGACATAGAATACTTTTTATCCCGTTCGACCGAGTTCCCGTGTGACGTGACACAAAACTCAAGAATTGGTCCAGCCGGGACTTATTTTTATGATATTTGAATTTTTAGATTTCTCTTAGTCCGGAATAGGATAGTAAGTATTAAAACATCAGAAAAATTATCGAAAAAAATTAACTACTATTTATGTCTATTTAAAACGTACCTAGCAACGAACCCGAACGAAGCGAGGGTGAGCCACTAGTAAAAGTATATAAAAAACTTCTCCAAAGTCAGTTCTAACAAGAAAATATGATTTCACATGTTTAGTGACCCTAAAACTTGCAGTAAGCTGACAGTTGATACTTAGATGGCGACCCTGATGACTATATTTTACGACGCCAATCTTCCGTGCGCCTTCATCGAGTCGACTACACGAGTGTCGTGTAATCCATTCCATTTCTTATAAATATATGCCATAAAGAATATTTTTCTCTACATATTCTTACATTATTTTGATTGGGAAAGGCAATTAGTTAGTTGCTGAGTGTAAGCTTAAGTTATGGTGTAATTTTATGTGATCCATTAATTCTGGATCTTCCATTATGGGGATTATTTGGGATAAAGATGTGGTGTCATTGTATTTAAAGTAACCAATAATAATTAATGTAATGTGGCCTTAGTAATTACAATAGTTTTTAAGACTATTCCGAGCATAAAAAACATATTTCTATTCCTAGAAGCTAGAGTCTAAGAGAGATTATACGCTTTTCATCCGTCAGTGTTCTTTCAAAAAGTTTATATAATATATACTAGCATTGCCCGCGTTCACATGACCAATAACCAAATTCTTAGTTTTTACATATTAGTATACTCTTACTTTGCAGTTTTTGTATTTTTCTCAAAAATGAGATATTTTCCCGCGGTAAAAAGTATCCTATATGTTGACCTGGATAACCACCAGCTATCATCATACCAAATTTCATCAAAATCCCTCCAGTGGTTTTTCTGTGATGCGGTAACAGACAGACAGACAGAAATTCTAAAAACTATTGATTCGGCCTCTGTATCGATAATAATGGTTATTTCAATAAGATTTTCCAAAAAAATTTAATGTACAGATTCGGATTCGTTACAATTTTATTTTATGTATAGATTATTATATTCGATGATATTTTAAAAAACTCAACGTAAATAAAACTGTATCCAGAACAAAACAAAGCGATAAATAAGGATAAATGCTGAAGTACTGCCAGCAACAGATACATCTTTTATTGAGATGCATTGTGCGCGATCATCTGTGAGCCTAATGGCGGTTCTATACGGGACGTCACTTGCTGTCAGGCCTAGGAAACAAATTATAGGTTTGCCTTTGACATGATTAATCTAATATATGAATACGTGAATAGGGAAAATTGTCCTACGTTTTTTGGGCATTTTCTCGTGACTCTTTCTCTTCCTGCTGAGTTTAACAATTTATTTTCTACGACAATCTTATTGGGTCTGTCCTTAAGTTCATTAGAAAGTCGTGAGTTTGTGTTTTGTACTACGACATATTTTAGCGGAGCGATTAAAGTGCGTGAGCAAAAGCTAGTAATATTGTTATAAGGATCAGGATTTGATTAAGAGGGTATTGAAATATCTTTAATATTCGAAAGCTGCTCTTTTACCGTAATAAGGGAAAATAAATTAAACATATATGTACGCTTAATGTGTACATAATATAACTTTTCCATACAAAACGATTCTACTAATAAAAATGAAAGAATTTTGGTCACGACACGTTGTTTTAGGCACGACACGACACACATTTCAAAATAAAAATTTGAACGCACACGATATACGTTTCATAGATATGTGATTCAGCTGAGAAATATGTTGGGACATTAAGACACAGCGTCATCTAGTTTCATGGTAAGCTACGAGGCTTGTGTTATGGATACCAGATAGTTAATACACTACACATATATAACTTTAAATACATACATATTATAAATATAAACACTCATGGCTAGAGTACAAACATTCGTCGTCACACAAATCACACAAATGAATGCCCCCAGCGAGACTCGAACCCGCGATCGCTGGCATAGCGAGTAGGGTCATTACAAACTGAGCCAAACATGTCGACGTAAGAAACGTAGAAATGTATTTATATGTGAGAAATTCTAGTTTTAGTATCGAGTTTATTTATTAAATTGGGAGGAAATTATTATAAAAAAATCTATATATTCTTATTCTTATTTCTATAAGAAAAATGGTCGAAAGGAAGATGGAGAGTGCACTTGATAGCACACACTCGTGCAGTGTAGTAGCTGCAGTGATTCTGTGAATAGTCTAAGTGAAACCGCCGTAGCCAAAAAACATACACCATAATATTATTCCTTCCACGACCGCGGACACGTCGGCGTTACAGTTAACAATAGATTTCTTAGAAACTTAATTAATTTCTTGGAAATTTACCTGGAGGTGTTATATGTATTTAAAGGTAGTCGTTACCATAAGCAGAGCTGTCCATTTATTTCAGTTACGTTTTTTTCACCGTTCGACATTTTAACTGTTTTTAAAAACACTGCATGTTGGATTTAAGCCTAGATGAATGTTTTTATTCAATTTATGCCTACGTTTGTTTAATTCATGCTCACTGTACTGTTAACTTTAAATAGAATATATACGCATTAGTATATATTATTTAAAATATTGTCGCCTGGTGGAGAGTGTATAAAGTCATTACACCAAAAATAATAATTAAAGCATCACACGTATGAAGCATGCTTTATATATCCTGAGACAATTGTCAACAGAATATGATAACTAACAGACAAGGATAGTTAATCGTAATTTGCCGTGTATAAGAGAGAAAAAGCATTTCCAGAGAGGCATCGAAAGTACTGGAAGTTTCGAAATTCACATAAGAATATTTAATTGTAAATTGCCGTGTGTAAGATAGGAACAAAACATTTGAATTACTAGAAAGATTTCGAATACTAGAATGTTCTTTGTTTATGCATAAAAAAAGGTCGGCAGTATATCAAGACATCAGTTGAATTTCGAAGTTAAGTGAAGATTGAGAAGAAGTACGAAAAAGTGAAGAAAAGTGGAGTGCAGTTATAGTGAAAGTGCATCTAGTGGTGAAAATTAGTGTTCAATGACTGAGTTTAATCAGAACTGTTTAGTGTTTATATATTGTTAGTGAATCTCCATAAGTCACTCTTGTTAACCAAGAGCAATAAAAAATAAGAATAAACCACAAGATTCATTGAATCGAAACTCTGTAATCTGTAAAGGGAAAGGGAGTAAAAAGGTGGAGTGAATGAATGAAAGAAAAATAAATACACTTGTCAAGTTTTTTCCCCAATACGTACATCTTGGGCAAGACCCTATATATATATATATATATATATATATATATATATATATATATATATATATATATATATATACACACATAAAATATGAGGAGTTTATTTCCCTACCTTCTTATTTTACTTATATTTTTAATGTATTCTTTAGTTGATCCCTTTGTTTTATGTAAAAAGAAGACAGCAAAAAGAGACCATGTGTTAATGAAAACGTGCGTTGCGGTACTGTGCGTGGTGAAACGAGATACTTCTCCAACCGTTTATGTTTGTCAATTGGCATGTAGAAATTGTGTGTCTATCGATACATAAATAGATAATAAAGTAAAATGAATTAAAATAGTAATTCTATGTATTATTCCGAGAAATTTTAATATCTTTTTATACATAATCTGAATCTACATCTTGGTTTGTTAGTAATAATAGAGAACTCATGACCTATATTATCTTACAATTTTTACCTCAGTGCTAGTTTATAAAATAACTGTAAATAAAACGTAGCATTCAGGATCGAAAGCAAAACAAAGCTATAAATAAGGTTAAATTGCTAAAGCAAAGCCTATAGATGCATCTTTTATTGAGACGTATTGAGTGCACTGATCTGTGACCCATAATGGCCACAATTTGGTACATCAGTTAAATGTCCATTGACTTGGGGAATAGCTATATAGATCTGACTGCTCTTTGTTTGGTGGTTATATGCTATATGAGTAGGATAGTGTATCGTGTCATTGTGGGCTCTATTCTAGCTTTTAATTAAATTAACTATCTTTTCGAATGTATTCACGGATTTATTTTGATTTTTGGTTTGAATGTTTGATAGTAATCATGTTTATGGGGAATATTATTGTGTCATCAAAAAAATACATTTTTACTTCAGTTACCGGTAAAGTAAAAGTTAGCGAATGATGCATACGTAAGTATTAAGCACACATATAGAAGAAATCTCAAGTATTATAATATCAAATGAGCTTCAAATCAAAGTCAAGGTACCTTAGAAGGGCTTTCACGTAGTTGTCCAAAGTTATGATGAAGGAACAATGTCTAGGCCGTTACAGATTACAACTGTCACAAATTGTGCCTGATGGAAACTATTGAGATCGTAAATGTTACTATTCTATTTAAACTATAAGTCTATCTACGAATATATTTAGATAAGTGTTTTATTTGCTTTTCGTTTGCTTAGTGTGGAACTACAGGAGTTTTTCTAGCCTCTGAGATTCTAGACTTGAATACATATTTTTTATAGAAATAGACGTCTGAAAATGGCATCATGCAAATAATAAGCATTCTTAAAGTTGTATAAAGCACTGCTAGCACTACCCGCGGTCTCGCCCGCGATCAAACTTCCGATCGTTACCAAAGTTCACAGGATTACTCACCTGGCCAAATCGAAGATTGCCTTTTTTTTTTTAACGTTGGGAAATGCATTTATTTACGCACGAGGTGTGGGACTCACCGACAAAGCCAGTACTACCCACTAAAACCCAACAAAGCCTTCCCCCGTCTTAATGGGGCGTCGCAGGATCGCTTACGCATTCAACTACGACGCCCTGACGGCAGGTCTGCGAAGCAGACCACAACAACCACGGGGTTGCTCCAAGGTCCACTCTGCTATCAGAGAAGTACCAGGAGCAACCCGCATGGTACACCGCCCTCCGAAGAGGGCCACCTCCCACCGCCCACCGAAGTGGGCCACCTCCCTGTGCGTTTCTTGGCTTCGCGCCCGGCTGTATTGCCGGGCACTACTGAGCCCCCCCACCACGACAAGGTGAACGCACGTCGGGGGGTGGGGGGGTATCGAAGATTGCCTGAAAATTTTATTACAACCGCTCCAACCATTTTGGTATCCATAGGGAACATACACACGCACATCGATTTTTAATATTACGTTTATCTATGTATATAGATAAACGCGGATTTATCTGTCGTGTTACATAAAAGTATTTACAGAATTGCTAGTGCAATTCTGTAGTCAGGCTATGAGCTCGACATGTAGTACCTATAAGAAGTCACAGCTTCAATTTTCTTTATAATTTTAGATATTGTAGATTGAAACATGCATATCATACATCCTACTCATATTATAAACGCGAAAGTTTGAATGGTTGTATGGGTGAGTAAAACTACTGATCTGTTTTTGGTGAAACTTTACTGTGAAATAGCTCAATTATCAATAACATATAGCTATATAGGCCATAATTTGTAAAGATATAGTAATACATAAATAAAAGTTGCGAAAAACGTATGTAATAATATTCTGAGACACTTCGTATGGGAGTAGGTTAACATGAAAATTGAGGGTGGAAAGGGTGGTAGCTTATGACGTAGGACGATAGTCCGGAGGCACTGTACGCTTATAATCCCGTTACCATAATATGTGTATAGCATCTTATAATAATAAGTACTAAGCTTGAGAGCATGGCTTAATTTTTATTGTTGTATACAATTTTACACATTGGAATCTATATAGGTACATATAATAAAATCACTACTAGGTAGGTAATTGTAGATTCGATTCCCGTATGAGATAAAAATGTATGTTTACTAACTAGTTTATATTTCTTGTCACTATTTTTTTTGAGATCTTTAACAAATAGTTACTCTAATAATGTCAACACTAGCATTGCCCGCGGCCCGCCCGCGTTTAGATGACCAAAAACCAAATTCTTAGGTTTTACTTATTAGTACACTCTTACAATGCAGTTTTTGTATTTTTTCTCTGAAATGAGATATTTTCCCGCGGTAAAAGGTATTCTATATGTTGACCTGGATAATCAGCTATCATCATACCAAATTTCATCAAAATCTCTCCAGTGGTTTTCTCGTGATGCGGTAACGGACAGACAGACAGACGGACAGACAGACAGACAAAAATTCTAAAAACTATAGATTCGGACTCTGTATCGATAATAATGTCTATTTCAATTAGATTTTCCAAAAAATATTTAATGTACAGATTCGACTTGGTTACAATTTTATTATATGTATAGATTTATCAACAATCATAATTAAATATTTACAAGAGTAAGTAATTAAAATAAATTAGCAAAGCAAACTAAGAACAATTAAAAATATGTAAGGCCGTATGTCGTCTAATTGCTGTGGTTATTACGTGACTCCGACCATGTAATTATTCGCGTTTTGCCTCAAAACAAAAGAGACGAGTTTTGTTATTTACTTTTATGTTTTATGTTGCCCGTATAAGGGTTAAGGGTTTTCTTTCATACAGCCTATATAATATGGAACCCTTGTATGGTTACATATTAATTTATCTTCGTATTTTTGTATTACAATTTAGTTCAGACTTGCTTTTATATATAGAAAAGTTTAAATTTAAGAGACTTTAAATTGAATACTTTCTTAGATTTACGCGAATATTTGATATTTTAAATAAAAGTATGTTTTCGGATTTTTTCGCGGATTTATTTGGATTTTTGGTTCCCGACATTTCAAATGCTTTACAGCAATCATGGTCACGGGAGAGAGTAAAATGTTAGATGTCTCAAAGGTATTATATATATAGTTGTTACAAACAGTCTACCCACAATTAACAAAATGAATTCAAAAAATTGAAAAATGGCACCAAAATACCTTTTTTATTTTTATGTTTAAAATTAAAAAATATTGTAAAAAATATATATTGAAGTGCTACACACTTTTTAAAAGACATAACGTCTCATCTTATCGTCTCTACTGGTGACAACGTGGCACGTTTTTGCCCGAAGAGTTGACATTGCCAATCAGCGGGATAATGATTCTAGCATTCTTGCCACAATTCCGCGCGGACAGTCATGTCCGCGCGGAATTGTGGCAAGAATGCTATTTGAATATGATTTGTAGAAGAGTGCGGACTGTAAGTCACAGTAATAATTAACTGTAAATACATTTGTTTTGTATATATAATTAAGTATTTTGTATTTTAAATGTATTTCCTATATTGTAAATAAATTACCTAAATAGTGTTCATAATATTTGTAAGCTGAAGTAGATAGTGTGCAAGGAGATTATTATGTGAAGTATTGAATCTCCTCCAAAAATACCACGTAAGCAGTCTACATATTATTACATTTATCATTTTTCAATAATTACAATAATAAACAAATAAATCAAACATCAAACATCAAAAAGTTTTAAACTTGTTTTGGTTGCTCGGAATAAAAGCGGAAGCAGAAAATGGAGCGCTTGTGCTAATAAGCACGCTAATTCACATTTAACAATTTGTGTTTAAAAAAAAAATTCTTTTAATTTTTCGATTTTGGTCGATCTCGAAAAGGTTCTATTTAAGTTTCAGTTCTTGTGTATTTTTTTTATTTATGTGTAGAGATACACAAAAAGAGATATGTTCGTCAAATGAGAATTGATGTTCATGATTGTATTTTTTATCAACCGACTTCAAAAAGGAGTAGGTTCTCAATTCGACTGTATGTTTATTTATTTTTATTTTTTTTATGTTTGTTACCTCAGAACTCCGTCATTTATTAACCGATTTGGACAATTTTTGTGTTGTTTGAAAGTGTATACTTCCAGATTGGTCCCATTTAAATTTCAAAATAAAATACCACCCCTAAGGGTGGGAAAATGGCTAATGATGAATTTAACCTACTTCTAATTGTCATATTGACTTGAAACTTTGCAAGTGTTTCTATTTCCGTTGATAGTACAGTGGTTCGGTATTGTTAACCTGATCTGATGGTAAGGCCAGAAGGTGGATAGGTGGAACTCTTCAACGGCTAATAGTAAATACTTTGAGTTTGGGCTTGTTTTGTTTGATTTGACAAGCCGAATACGTTAAAATTCTTACTTTGTTACTACTGTCGACACTAAAAAGGGAAAAATAAAAACTTTTTAACAAAAAAATAAAAACCGACTTCAAACAAAAGCACTAAAAATCAAAAAATAACTGATTGGTAGTTTTCATTTACTATACATACCTAATCAAATGTTTTCGAAGTCGGTGTGCTTTGGCTAAGTAATTAAAGCCTACCTATTAAATACATACCTAATCAAATATTTTCGAAATTGGTGCCAGCTCATACAAAGCAAAGCACACCGACTTAGAAAATATTTGATTAGGTATGTATAGTAAATGAAAACTACCAATCAGTTATTTTTTGATTTTTAGTGCTTTTGTTTGAAGTCGGTTTTTATTTTTTTGTTAAAAAGTTTTTATCAATATAGGGTCTCAAATAATAAAAAAAAAAATACTCACAAAGGTGGAAAAAATACTTTTAAAGCAATTTTTAAGTCTATTACACATTTCCGAACATCTAATAATTAGTGTCCGACCGAAGGTCTATTTTTGGTAGTGTCCGACCGAAGGTCTATTTTTGGCCGAAGCCGAAGCCGAAGCCGATTAATCGGCTATCGCCACAACCTTCGGCCGAAGCCGAAGCCGAAGCCGAAGGTTTATATTCTCTCAGCACTCAGTAATTAATTTTGTGTCAATACCTAAAATAACCTCAATATTGAAGGTTTATATTGACTATCTCATATAGAAGTTGATGATATATCATAGAGATGGTTGGTTTAGAGATAAATAAAAGTTTGTGATTTTGTGATTTACCTACTGGTAAAAAATAATTATTTCTTTATTATGTAATTCACAAATTACAATTAGACCAATCAGTCAGATTACTAATGTATCACAATTGAATTGATAAACACAAATTCAAAACAAAACACTCGTTTAAATACACGTACGAACTTGTTTTGATGCATGCAATGTGATATTTTGACAGTGACTCCCCGCCGCCTTATGACTTTCGTAACAGTTCGTTCAATCTCGACGGTCGCTCGGACCTTCGGCGAAACCTTCGGCTTCAGCCGGGTTTTGGGCCGAAGCCGAATGTTTCGCCGAAGGTGGATTTTTTGGCCGAAGGTGGCCGAAGCCGAAGCCGAAGCCGAAGCTTCGGTCGGACACTAATTTTTGGCCAAAGCCGAAGCCGAAGCCGATTAATCGGCTATCGCCACAACCTTCGGCCGAAGCCGAAGCCGAAGGTTTATATTCTCTCAGCACTCAGTAATTAATTCTGTATCAATACCTCAAATAACCTGAATATTGAAGGTTTATATTGACTGTCTCATATAGAAGTTGATGATATATCATAGAGATGGTTGGTTTAGAGATAAATAAAGTTTGTGATTTTGTGATTTACCTACTGGTAAAAAATAATCATTTCTTTATTATGTAATTCACAAATTACAATTAGACCAATCAGTCAGATTACTAATGCATCACAATTTAATTGATAAACACAAATTCAAAACAAAACACTCGTTTAAATACACGTACGAACTTGTTTTGATGCATGCAATGTGATATTTTGACAGTGACTCCCCGCCGCCTCATGGCTTTCGTAACAGTTCGTTCAATCTCGACGGTCGCTCGGACCTTCGGCGAAACCTTCGGCTTCGGCCGGGTTTTGGGCCGAAGCCGAATGTTTCGCCGAAGGTGGATTTTTTGGCCGAAGGTGGCCGAAGCCGAAGCCGAAGCCGAAGCTTCGGTCGGACACTACTAATAATATATAATTAATACACGAAAACCGCCATCACTTTACCTAGTATATTTTTTATTTTATTTTCATAATACTTGATAATTTTTTGCCAACAAATCTCAAGGTATTAAATGTATTATAGTACTATTTTTCCATACTAAATATCGCGCCCTATTTCACAAAGTAGTAAATTCTAGTCTGCTCAGTCGCTTAGTAAGTCAAATAACTTTGCGTGAATATTAGTGTAAGCTAGCGACTCATCCTCGCTTCGCGGATATATATACAACTTCCCTATTTGAATCTTATATTATTAAATTTTTCATTGGTTTTAATTTTTTTCGTGGGACCGTATTTTTTTTCTAAAATTAAAGTAGCCTAAGTTACTCCTTATTCCATCAGCTATCTGCCAGTGAAAGTCCTGTCGAAATCGGTCCACCCATTTCAGAGACAGGCTGGAACAAACAGACAAACAAAAATTATAAAAAATGTTGTTTTGGTATATGTACCGTATATATTATATTTAGTAAAAAGCTGTTATTTTGACATTACAAACAGACACTTCAAATTTATTTATCTGTATAGATGGAAATATACATTTTCCGCTGCTACTAATAACTTAGGGATGCTAATTTGTAGTGCACAAGTGTTATTCGCTCGCGTCTTCGCAATCCGTGGAGGCAAACTAATCCTGTAGTAATTTAGATTCGCTTCTTGGCAGAATTGAATCGGAAGGCCTAGCTTATATGAAGGCTACGTTCATCACACTTCGTAATGGATGTTAGTTTACTTACAGATTATATTGTGTGTATTTTTGCTATCTTCAAATAGAACGAGGTATGCAATTTCAGTGTATGTTTTATATACGTATGTTACGTCATATCTTCTAATCATGGTCATAATTTGTGGATGTACAAAAAAATATTGAAATAATTAATATATATATATATATATATATATATATATATATATATATATATATATATATATATATATATAACCACTCACATCATGAATATATATCCACTCACATCTTATCGTTGCAAATCTGTATGCTTAGCATGGCTTAAATCCATTACGTATGACGAGACTGAAGAACTTTTGACCATTGTTTATTAAAGAATTTTGCATTCACACACACGTATACACACTCATACACATACACATACACATACACATACACACACACACACACACACACACTCTCACACATACAGCATCATCATCTTATTGTTTTTTAGTTTTTATAAAATAGTTTAAATATTGTACGGAGGCGGGCGTCGATATCTGCAACGCAGTTTATACTTTTGCAGTATCATCCTAGCCATTGTTGTTTACTGTATACTTATAGGAATTCGATACTAAATATATATATATATATATATATATATATATATATATATATATTATATATATATATATATATATATATATATATATATATATATATATATATATATATATATATATATATATATATATATATACGTAATATGAATCCAAAGGAAATGAATAGTAAAAAAATCTTCAACACCATCAAACCTTTGAATTTGTGCCGAGATGCTTTATTTTTGTGGATTCAAATACAGTATTTAGTATATATAATGAGATGAGGGTCTAATTACTACTTAACTCAATTACACAATAAAGAAATATGTTAGTGATTCCCTCACATAATGACTGCTGTCAATTAAGAATTACCTATTGAAGTGGATGGAATTGCTTGTTGTATATTATAATTGGTTAATTTAGATGATATATTGAGCTTACGTAAAAGTCTCTATGAGTACTGAGCAGCTACTTAAACTAAATCGTGTGCTTAGGATAAAATGTATTAAAGATAAGTGATGGGAAGAATCACAAAGAAAAAAATGCTGGAAAAAATAAATTAACAAAATGAAGAAAGTATTCAACTTAATTCATGTTTCTTATTCAAGTCTAGAGAGTGCACTTTATTTATTTTGTGTCTGGCCGACACTCATTTCAGATAACGTCGCTCACATGTCTGCCGCATTTACCGGTACAGTGTTGGAGCCCTGAAGTATGCTATTGCTTAAAAATTCATTTTATAATAATAAATAAATAAATATGTTGGGTCATTAACACACAGCACCATCTAGTTCCATGGGAAGCTACGAGGCTTGTGTTATGGATACCAGATAATTGATACATTACACACATATTACTTTAAATACATACATATTATAAAAATAAACACCTATGACTGGAGTACAAACATTCGTGCTCATCACACAAATGAATGTCCCCAGCGGGATTCGATCCCGCGACCGCTAGCATAGCAAATAGAGTTACTACAAACTGAGCCACACGCGTCGTCAAGATAATATAATAGTAATAGTGAATCGGTTAAACAAAAATTTTGTGGAATAAATGGCTTTTTTCGGTTATCCTGTAATAAAAATTATGCAAGACATTCAATTCATAGACACAAACTACAGATATACTTAAAAAACTTTGTTTTCTTTAAATAAATTTTCAGTTAAGATATTGACAACATCATTGTCTTTGGTAATCTGCGCGGTAGATTACAGTGCATAAATGTTTGTGCAAATTCGATGGGCTAGAATTCCGATAGAGATATAGAGAGATTATCTGTACATATAATAAAATTGTAACTAAGCTGAATCTGTATATTAAATATTTTTTGTAAAATCTTATTGAAATAGATATTATTATCGACACAGAGGGCGAATATATAGTTTTTAGAATTTTTGTCTGTCTGTCTGTTACCGCATCACGGAAAAACCACTGGAGGGATTTTGATGAAATTTGGTAGGTTGACGGTAGCTGGTAATCCGGGTCAACATATAGGATACTTTTTACCGCGGGAAAATACCTTATTTCTGAAAAAATATATACAAAAACTGCAATGTAAGATTATATTAATATGTAAAACCTAAGAATTTGGTTTTTGGTCATCTGAACGCGGGCGGAGCCACGGGCAATGCTAGTATATTTATAAATAAATACTAGTATTTGTCCAGTGGTCAAAATTCAACTGTAATAACTTTTTTGAAGTTATACTTCTTTTGTCGCGTTATGAAAAATGAAAAATGAATGATGAGAGTGAATTTATTCTATTTATTTTTGCGATAGATTTAGACTACAGTATGAAGTTAGCGGTTATTTATTCATAGCAGTAAAGCTCATCAATAGCTACTAAACAAAAAAATAAAAATAAAATCGGTTAAAAAAAACAGAATAGAAATTTTTAACAAAAAAATAAAAACCGACTTCAAACAAAAGCACTAAAAAGTAAAAAATAACTGATTGGTAGTTTTCATTTACTATACATACCTAAACAAATATTTTCGAAGTCGGTGTGCTTTGCATTGTATTGGCATTTTATTTCATAGTTAATTACTTACAAACGAAAGTAATAAAACATATTAATAATAAAACTATATTAATCGGTGTATATTATATACATTTTCTCACAATTTCTATGAAAAAAAAAGCAAACTAGACAAATATTGATGACGTTTTAGTGGCCCCTCTATTACTAACGTTGAATTTATTTTAAGCATCTTAAGGTGTCAAGAACTTATTTAAAAATGTTGAACAAGAAATTTAAGTGTATTATGCTTGAATTTTGCCATCAGTAGTTAAATTAAATTCAGGATTTATTAAAATTCTTTCTTCTATTAATTTTTAATCGGATGTCGAGTGAACAGTTGTGCACTTATTTTGATACATGATATGAAATAAAATGTTTAGTAGCTGTATTTAACTGCCTCGGTGGTGTAGTGGCTAGCATGTACGGCTGCACACCCGGAGGTCCTGGGTTCGAGTCCCGGGTCGGGCCAAGTTTAGTTATTGAGTCTTTCTGTATAGTAAGTCTCAGTAACAGCCCGGAGTTAGGAAGTTGGTGGTGTTTCACCCCCGTGCCTCGGAGAGCACGTAAAGCCGTCGGTCCTGCGCCTTAACTCTCACCGGTCGTGTCGAGCAGTCGTCCCACTGGAGTATGAGAGTGACAGGAATAGAGAGTGCACTTGTGTCTGCGCGTACACTTGTGCACTATAATATCTCCTGCGCAGTTGGCTAGTCTCAATGAGATTGGCCGCCGCAGCCGGAATCGGCTAGGAGAACATCATCATGATGATGTTCTCCTAGCACTTCTTAGTTCTAGTTATAGTGCACAAGTGCACAAGTGTACGCGCAATATATATGTCCATACTAATATTATAAATGTGAAAGTGTTTGTTATATATATATATATATATATACATATATATACATATATATATATATATATATATATATATATATATACATATATATATATACATATATATATATATATATATATATATATATATATCTTTATAAAATTAAGAAGGAAATTGCTTATTAGTGGAAGACTGCAAACCTTCGAAACTATGTCAATCACAAGTGTTTTTACATGAAGAAGGTGTTTAAGGATTCTAGCGAGCGCCATCAATATTGATGAACATAATTTGACTTGATTTACGCGTGTTATTGATGACATAAGATTTGTAATATTACTAGCAGAACCCGCGGTTTCACTCGTGTTAAAACTACAAAAAAAATATCTCTAAAATGGTAGTTTCATACAAACTTTCAATCCCTATTTTAACCCCCTATAGGATGAATTTCTAAAAATGCTTAAACACGTATTTATTTAATTTTATTGAAGAGCATTTATACCAAGTTTCAAGTAATTCTGATCATAAATATTTTTTTGGATTGTATTATAACGTGTTTTCCCGTGGGAAAAGATAATCTCTCTCGGTAAATAGTACCCTCGTAAGTACGAGTATCTCTGCACAAAAAATCACGCCAATCTGTCACTCCGTTTCGACGTGAAAGAATGACAAACAAACAAACTTTCACATTTATAATATTAGTATGGATGTAATTTTATCAACACTTATTACTAAGATTTAAAATTAATATATGGTATGGTATGCCTTTAAATTATGTGAGAATATCAATATCTAATTCTACAATTATTTATTTACATTATTTATTTTAAACTCATTATTATATCTTACTGTTTTATTTTTTTAATATACTTTTCTTTAAAAAATAAATATCAATAACAAACACAGTGAAGCCGCCTATCGAAGGGATGTTTAATTTCAATAATCGCTAAGCAATTCACTTTCAACAAACAATAGTCTGAGGTTTGGCTTACTGATAGAATCGCTTAACTTAAGGCTCTAAGCATTTATCCGAATTCAGTGGTTTAGGTTTTACCTTAGAATTGTGGAATAGAAATGGCATAGGCTTCCCTATTTAAAAACTCCAATAGAATCCCATCAAAAGCGACAAAAGCCACATAGAAACCAATAAATATTTGTTGGTTTCTATGTGGCTTTTGTCGCTTTTGGTGGGATTCTATTGGAGTTTTTCAATAGGCTTGAACCTATTTAAAAAGAAATAAAATAATATAAAATACTAAAATTATTATATAACTCTCTGTTGTGAAGAAACTATGAGAAAGTGCGATGAATAAACGGTGATCTTTTTAAAATTCTCATAAGTCTATAGTATCATAAAAAGCATGTTCGCTATTTCTTTTATTTTCATAGATTTATTATTTTTTGAGGTAATATATGTTTAATGCTTGTAATTAGCTTCCTTTGCCGATAGGCAAAGAAAGCTAATTACAATTTTTATGATAATTTACATAATAATTTTTATGATAATTTACATAATTTTATTTTTTAATTACAATTTTAATGATAATTTATGCTTTAAAATTGATATTTTGTACCGAAATGTGCTGGTAATATAGATGCAGGGCTAACAATAACAATACCCTCACGATCGATTTTGGCCACGGTGGGCCATTCTCACTGAGACTAGGCAACTGTGCAGGAGACATTTTAGTGCACAAGTGTAAGTTCTGGCAAGTTCTTGTGCAAGGTACTTTAAAGGGTCATCCGAGGCATGGGTGTGAAAGGCCATCTTCCTAACTCCAGGCAATTACTGAATATTTTTTGGCAGAAAAACCCCAGTAACTATAATGGTTCAATCGGGACTCGAACCCAGGACCTCTGTAAATGCTAGTCATTAAACCAAGAAGGCAATTTAAGATAAATATTTATTTTGCTGTATACATATATTCCAATATATTTATTGCAATATATTCTGAGGCATTCCAATTCTATTTCACTTTGATTTTAAGTTAAGAGGCGTTCGGTGTACCACAACTGCGTCTTTACTTAGCCTAATGACGCGATTTGTTACGTTGCGGTTTAACGAAATATAGTCAACTTAATTTCTTTGGGACTCCATTATAAGAAGTACCTTTATTGTTTTCCTTGGTAATTTACCATTAAATAACTTATATTTTGTAGTAAGTGATTATTTTTAACACGTTTTTTTTAACTTTTTTAATGTACGCATTAATATTAATTATATATACTAGCGGCTCACCCTCGCTTCGCTCGGGTTCGCCTCTAGAAAAGCACAAACAGATCTATCCCACGGAAACCGTTCCTTTTTCAGGGATAAAAAGTAACTTGTTGTTAGACCGGCAATATAAGGTATCAGCATGCCAAAATTTACTAAATTAGGTGCATAATTTGTTGTGTACTAAGCTGTATAAATATCTATAGTTTTTAACTATCCCACGGGAACACTTGAATTTTCTGGGATAAAAAGTATCTAAGATGCTGCCCGGGGATATAAGGTACCACAATGCAAAATGTCATTTAAATCAGTCCAATCGATTCTGAGATTAGCCCGTACAAACAGACAAACAGACAGACAGAGAAACACAAACTATGTACAGACATTCGACCACTACAGTTTTATTATAGAATAAATAATATTAGTACAAATAACATTTATTTAAGCTTGGAAGTCAATTTTAATGTGCTTTTAATTGTCGAATCAAAATGAAATGACACTGCTGTGATTTCGTATCTTGGATATCTGATCTGATGATGGATCCAGCAGAAGAAGAGTAGATAGTATAAAATTTAAGTAGCTTCTAGTAAATCCCTTGTGTTTGAGCTTATTTGGTTTGTTTCAACGTTTCCAATAGTACATTGAAGTGCGTCAAAAACGTGTTTTTAGTTTTTTTTAATTCTTGATACACTTTATGTTTACGTATTGATTTTTTTTTTAAATATAAGTTGCATTTTAATTTTTTGTAAATAAAATTTACAGAAATATGTTAAAGTTTTTTTTTGCTTCCACCTTACCACAGGCTGTGCCAAAAAACTTACAAAACATAAAATAAGCAAACTCTTTATTTTATGGTTACGTTTTTATTTATCCAGTGTCCTTGATAGGAAGTAGCAATTCCGACAAAATCTTGTACCCGTTAATATCGATCAAGTCGGTCTTCTATATATTTGAGGGAGGGATTCACGCTCTGTTCGATAATTGTATTTGTATGACGAAATCTAAATTCACATTAAAAAAAATATCTCAAAGTGTTTTTATATATATGAAATTATATTGGACTTTTGGACAAAAAAAATGTATACATAATATACTTATATTAGATTAAAAAAATGTTAGTTGCACTCTATATAATCTAGACAGATAAATAAAAACTTATTAAAAAAACCGACTTCCAGGCACTAAAATGTAAAAAATAACTAAACGGAGGTTTTCATTTAGAATAGATACCTGATCAGATATTTTCGAAGTCGGTGCCAGCCGATGCAAAGCAGATCTAATATATTTCGATACGTAAAATCCATATTTACCTACTAGATATTCATATGTTAAAATATTGTCGACAAATAAATAAATATTGTGGCAAAATGAATTAACGGTTTTGAACAGTAATTGAATTTTAAATATTATTCTGTATCTGCAAAATAAGAAATACGCTTCTAGATATATCGAAAGCTCGTTCGATCTTGTTCAACCATTCATTTTACCCTTTTCCGCATGTACATTATATGTGACAATGCGTGATGAGAAGCAATTTCGAAAGACTGGGTCAAACATCATATTGTTGATCCAATAGTGAAAGTCCCCTTCGTGTGAGTTTAGGAAGTGTAATGTATTTGTTGTCAATACTATTATGTTGTAATTTAATATATACAATGTAGGTAGCCGGTTCGATTTTTTTAAAGTATATATCTTAAAATACTAAAATATGAGCAACTCTTGTATATTCGTATATAAATTTATTTCTTGTATCACGAACACGGCTCCAACGATTTGGATCAAATTTTGTATATAGATAATGTGTGGTCTTTTAAGTTTATCTACGTACATATATAGGTGTCTTTTATGAAAAAACGCAACTATTCCGAAAAAAAATCAAGATATTATAAAAAAACGCAGAGCGACGCTCAGTCAGGTACTTCAAGTTTCATACCAACTTTATGAACAAATATTAAAAGGAAAACAGGTTTTTCGTAAATGTCTCGTTGGTCTAGTAGCTAACACGTACGGCTACAGATCCGGAGGTCCTGGGTTCGAACACTGAGTCGGACCAAGTATTATTATGGCGATTTTCTGAGTCGGGACTTTGATTCCTCGTACGCTCTTCAACAATACAATTTATACTTAAAATGATATTAACCAGTAATGATGCTATCATTTATTACTAAGACTGAAACGAGAATCGAATTCATAGTGTAATCCTTGATCGTAATTGGTTGAAGAATACTTCTACTATTATCAAAAAAATAAACTCAATTATAATATAGGCATAGGGCTTAGCTATAAATTTAATTACAAACTTCATTATTCATTAAAGCAATTATTATCCAAGTTCTAATAACTTTAGGTCTAGAAAATTAGATTATCTATTATTCTGAACTAGTTTAATTTCAGTCTCATCAACTCAGTTTACTAGCGATAATCATATTTACTGGGTCATAGGGTGCTTTAAATTTTAATTGAGTTACGTATTTTGTATAGTGTAATAATTTTGCAGAAACATACCGGAATCGCTTAGTTGACTTTACTTTTAAGCATGTAATTTGATTGTTTCTACGTCTCATTTTTCAATCGTTGTATGGATAGGATGTATTGTATGGCTCTCCCATCCTACTAAGAATATGAATCTATACTAATATTATAAAGAGGTAAAGTTTGTGGGTTTGTGATGTTGTAGGGGGGTAATCTCTGGATCTACTGAACTAATTTAGATGAAATTTGGTAAGAAAATAGTTTGAGACAATGGGAAGGACATAGAATACTTTTTATCCCGGAAATCATCCCTTAACGGGGTGAAAATGGGGATCAAAGTTTGGATTGGGAAGTAAGCTAGGGACGAACCCGAGCGAGGCGTGGGTGAGTCGCTAGTACTACATAACCGTGTTCAATAAAATATTGGAAAATGCAAAAAAAATATTTCAGATTGAACTGGTAGTTTAAGGGAAATTAGCAAACAGTTTGGCTTTATATATTAGTAAAATACGTTTCATGTAGGTACTGAGTATCGAGGTACTTATGTCTTAAACGGGTCTGATATTATCCATTAAAAGTAAATATTGCAACAGCACAGCGATAACAAGTACTTATATGTATATACTATTTCCAAGTTTACTAAAACTATAAAAAGTATGAAAAACGTTTTTTTTAAGGTCGGCAAAAATTAAAAAACTGGAGAATAAATGAGAGTTTTTGCTTACGAACTCATTACATAAAACAATAAAACTTAAAGAAAGAATGTTAGAAAAATAAAATTTTTAAAACAATTGCATACAGAGTAACTAACTCGAGGTTTCTAATGAACTCAACGACCTAATTTCACTCTTAACACTAAGTTTACACCACATAATTAGAGAGCTAATACTGTGGTCTAAGTTAATTTCTAGAAATTATATTTTTAAACTAAAACGCGACATGTTCCCGTTCTTTAAAAGTAGCGCATTCTCCAGGTTTTGCTCAGTGCTTCATGGATCTAAATTTATAACAGTTATGATTTGACCCTGGAAAAATAGGGGAGCCGAATGGACGAAAAAATAAAGGCAGACACTTAGTGATGAGATTGCGATGTGACCTGTGGGTGCAGAACTAGCCGGATTTGGGGATGACTAATGACTTGTCAAACATGCTAAATTTCATTTATCAAAGAAATATAACACATTTTTCATTCATTATACCACTCGTATTTTCGTAGGTACTTCAAAATTTTACATTTAATATTTGTATTTCAGAAGTATATCTTTGGTTTGCTAGTAACTGTATAGACTGTTTGGAAAAAATGCCGTAGTCTTGAGAAGATAGTACAGAAAAAAATTCAGCGGGAGTGAAAATTAAACGTTTTTACCTATCGAAATAACTTTTTTATAGGTTTTAAAGAAAATTACTATAGCAATTTGGCAATATTTATATAAATAACATACATTTTGAACTAAAAATAACTTTTGTCTAAATAAAAAAACGCTTATTTCTTATACATCGATTCCCTAGCTTGGTTTACATTCTTGCTCTGAGACGTTTAATTTTAAACTTTATATCTAAAATATAAGGTTGCTAATAAAAGACTGAACTCAAGGGCATACAAGTTGAAACAATGAGAAACTAAAAGTTAGGATGTGTGACTTGTCATTAGGGAGTTAGCTTTTATTGATGCGGTTTGTTCGATCTTGTAGTTTAGCCTCCACGGATTACACTTGCTCTAAGTTCGAGATACGAGTACAATATAGTGTGTATTTCGTGTACGAGTTTATAAATTGAAATTTCTGGTAATTATTATATACTAGCTTTTACCTGCAGCTTTGCTTCGACATTTAATACTTTATTTTGCCTATTCATTTTGTTAAAAGGTGCCGAAGGATTCAGATAAAAACTTATTTAATACTAGCGACTTTAACCCTCGCTTCGCTCTGGTTCGTGCAATCGATTTTTAAATAAAAGTAGCCTAAGTTACTTCCTATAACATCAGCTATCTGCCAGGGAAAGTCCCGTCAAAATCAGTCCAGTCCGTTTCGGAGATTAGCCGGAAAAACAGACAGACACACAGAGATTTTTTTTAAATTGCATTTTTCTTATAAGTATCGTATATAATTTCATTTGACATTACAAACAGACACTTCAATTTTATTTATCTGTATAGATTCTTTTATTTATCTGTATAGATTTCTTACAGTTTGCTATTTTCTACTCCTACGTTCTTTGATATAAAGGTTACTTCAAAGTACGTTGTTTAGCGAAAATGGACGCCTATATAGATACGCTTTCTAACCACGCTCTATATATTGTCTTCTTTTTGGTATATACTGTACAGTGTACAGTACAGAGATGTTATTATTAATCAATTAAAAAAAATCGATTTTGGAGATTGGAGGACCGATTTCTGTGAGCTCCAGAAGCTACATGCGAGATGCTGGTGCTTCTGATGCTGGTTGAGTGCTTAATCTCTCTCGTACATTTGCTCCATTCTGAATTTCATTTAAACCCCTTGAATTATTACAGCGTGAAGTGATAAATACAATAATACACTATATGTACTTATATTAGGATTTTTTTAAATAAAGTTCTTAAAAAGTGCATTAAGCTTGACTGGCTATACACAAACTTTTACTGAGTGGAAAACTTTGTTCTAAATAAAAACAAATCTGCGTCTTGAATTCAATGGAAATTCAATAAAGTCAGTATTACTATGTATATCGGATTTTAAGATAAATTCCCATTCTATTTTAAACTTTTAATACTTTTTCTTTTATCTGACAGTATCGGTAATAATAAAGCACCGAAATGCGATGTCGATTTTAGCTATTTTTTACTGTTTAAGGAAACTGTCTTTTGTCGTTTTTCGAGCTTTTCATTTATTTTTTCTATAGGTTTTCCGTAGGACTATGCGCGTTTCAATTGTGTATTTCATTATAATGTATAGTCTATGTGTTACTCTGATATATGAGCTTTCATATATTACTGTCAAGTTTCATCAAAATTTGTTACGTAGTTTTTACGTAAAAGACTTACAAACATACAAACCTTAATCCTCAAACTGTCGCGTTTGTAAGGTTTCGATATTAATCTGAATATTTTTTTTTTATGAACTCAACGCGTACATTTACCACCAAAATTAGCTACGTAAGTCAAATTAAAGTAAAATGCCCTTGTAAATTATAAAAGCTGTGACCATAGTTTAAAAATTAGCATGATTTTGGAATTTGCAGACATGATTTTTGGTAGCTTAAAACTAGTTATAGGTTGGCACATTTCTGCCAACCATCGATTTATGGGACGAAAAGGCAAGAATAAGGCTAACTCAGCTAACACAAGCAAAATACCCTCCTCTCAGTTTCTATATTAGCTTTATAAAAGCACATTTGTCTCCTTAAAAAATATTCTCTTAAGATTATTTATCTTCTCGTAAGCAAAATATTTATGAAAATGATCTCGAAACGCTTACGTAACGCAGAGAAATAATAAACGCGGTATATTTTAATGTTATTTAAATTTATGCAACCTAACCTATTTCCGGGCTTGGCGTTGAGTTTGAAGTAGATTATTCTTATTAGATACTTACATAATCAGGGTAAATAAGATATTACGTCTTATCCTGGTTTTGCTTTAGTACTATCACATTACTAATATATATTTTTTTAATATGTTGGGGCATTAACACAGCGCCATCTAGTTCCATGGTAAGCTATGAGGCTTGTGCTATGGATACTAGATAGTTGATACACTACACAAATATATCTTGAAATACATACATATTATAAATATAAACACCCATGACTGGAGTACAAACATTCGTGCTCATCGCACAAATGAGTGCCCCCAGCAGGACTCGAACCCGCGACCGCTGGCACAGCAAGTACCACAAACTGAGCTAAACGAAATACGAAAGTTTGTGTGTGTGCTTATGTACGTGCGTGAAGGTAAGTAGCTAGTAATATTATATGCCCTATTGGCTGTATGAACGTGAATGGTCAGATTCAATCGCAGTACGCAAAACGTGTGGAAATGTAAGCAAAAATAACTTTTTAAAATAAAATGTATGGGACAGTATAGAAGTTAGCTAGGTAGTTTAGAATATTACGTTTAACGCTAGTCTGTGATGGACAGACAGTGTATGTTATATTATTATTATAATATATTAAAAAATACTAGTAATAATAGTAGTATTAATAACATATTAAAAGTTAAATTTATTTCATAAATATCTAGAAATAAATAAATGTAATTACGTATTTAAAACAATCATAAAGCTTTCGAGCTTTAAAAATATTTTTGACGAGTGGATTATGCATGTACGCATGAAATTTTTAGGAGCTTTTCGAATAAGATAACGTGAGTTATTTAAAATTGAATCATGTTTAACAAAACGTGACATAAATGGAAAGAATAACCTCGACAGGGAAATATGAAAATATTATTTTGCTTATCAAAAGCAAGACAATTAGAAAATCCTATTAAAATATTAAGGTTTAAAAATTTTATTCTAAAGCTTCTCCTCGTGGATTCGTCTGTAAATATGATGTATACCGGTTCTTTTAAATACTTTTAATTAATACTAGCGGCTCACACTCGTTTCGCTCGGCTTCGTCTCTAGCACGCATAGTGCAAAGCACAAACAGATCTATCCCCCGGAAACCGTTCATTTCTCCGGGATAAAAAGTAACCTGTTGTTTAACCGGTAATATAAGGTATCAGCATGCCAAATTTTACCAAATTAGGTGCATACGTTGTTGTGTACTAACCTGTATAAGTTGTTATAGTTTTTTAACTATCCCACGGGAACTGTTTGATTTTCCGGGATAAAAAGTATCTAACATATTGACTGGGGATATAAGGTACTACCATGCGAAATTTCATTTAAATCGGTCCGACATTTTCGGAGATTCGCAGGTACAAACAGACAAACAGACAGAAACAAAAAAAATGAAAATATCTGGATTAGTTCTATTTTTCTTCTTAGATCCTCCTGACTCGGTTTTTAGCGGTTTTTTTTTTCTATGTACAGACATTCGACCTATACAGTTTATATAGATATGTTAAACTCGTAGTAATATCTTCAGAATATTAAAAAAGTTTTTAAGAGTTTTTTTACAAATGACAACATACATTCATACACTACTACCCATCCATACACACACACTCTTATATTACTATCGAAAATAATTTATACCGTTTCCTGTTTCACATTTGTACAAATTTGGTAAATTCTATTTGGAAGGAAAAACCCTGTAAGGCCATTTGCACCGAATGGAAACATGTTTATTAGGCCATACTTATGAATAATGAAATACATAATATATTTGTATGTTATTTTTAAAATGACCTCCTTATACATAATGTATTTTTATACATATACTAAGGACTCACCCCCGCTTCGCTCGGGTCCGTCCCTATGTATATACATATGTAATCTATACATATAATAAAATTGTAACTAAGCCGAATCTGTACATTAAATATTTGTTGGAAAATCTTATTGAAATAGACATTAATTTCGATACAGAGGCTGGATACGTATAGTTTTTAGAATTTTTGTTTGTCTGTCTGTCTGTTACCGCATCACGGAAAAACCACTGGAGGGATTTTGATGAAATTTGGTATGATGGTAGCTGTTTATCCGGGTCAACATATAGGGTACTTTTTACTGTGGGAAAATATCTCACTTCTGAGAAATCTTTACTAAAGGTCGAAACGTAAGTAGGGACGAACCCGAGCGGAGCGAGGGTGAGTCGCTAGTGTAATATAATATAGTTTTACAATAATGTATGGAAGTCTGTGCGATTTGTTGAAATTCATGAGCTCCCTTGGGTAGTAGGATGACAATATATAACCTATATATAGCCTTCCTTCAATTCGGATGAGTAGTTCCTGACATTAACGCGTTCAAACAAACAAACAAACAAACAAACCAATTCTCGGTTTTTTTAATATTAGTAAAGATAGGTAGCACCATTTTTAGGAATATTTTGTTACTGTGTAACAGTAACTTATGCGTTATATACTCCAGGGGATAGTCTGTCTCGCCCTGATGCGTTGACTGCTACGTCTGGGAAATTAAGTATTTCTGAGCTATTTAAAATACATTGATACACAATAACTCAAGATATACAATTAGCGTCTCAAAATATTCTTATATAGAAGCGCACAACTCGAAATTGAATTGCGCTTTTTTCAAATCACTTTTGTTCATTGCTTTTCAAAAAGTACTTTATGTGGTTTGCGTAAGTTAGATTTTGTATTAAGACAATTAGAACTTCCGATTTTTGAATTTTATTTTTTGGTTTGACTTAACGTCACGTGTCGACGCCACTTTTTGAACAGATATTTGTTAGGAAATGTGTATTTACTATGTTTTATGTATTCATATTAAAATAAAATTATCTCTGTTTTTCATAACTTCTTTATAATAAGCCTTACTGAAGTTAAATTGAAATCAAAATACCTTATCCATTAACACAATATGTTTCATGCTTCAAAGATTTCCTGTTTCATATAAAACCCTTAAAAACTCGTTATCCTGGGATTTTTCGTGACAGTGGATTACAAATTTACAAAAAATGTGCCTTTTACGCCACTGTACAAACATAATAAATACTACGAATGTAGAATTAAATTCATTGTATTTCGCAAATTGTAAGCCGATTTTAATGAGTTTTCAGGGATGGTCTTACATAATTTTTAAGAAAAATTCCACTCATAAGGGTCAGTGTACCTTTTAAGTTAGCAAGTAATTTTATCATCGTAGCGCCTGCAGGCAGGGCCGTAGCCGAAGGCAAATACCACTTACGTATATAAGAGATAAATTCTAAGTAAAGGGCACATAATTAATAAAGTTTATGTTTTAACATTTGATATAGTATAGGATCATTATCCCACACGAATTATAAAGGTAGCCCTTGGGATATTATGTAGTTAAATTATTTTGACGCGGGTATACCACTGTCAAGATAATAAACTGATTTCGAGAAATATTTGACATAAACGCTCTAACCGGAAGTTCATTGCTTTAATCACAGAAATGTTTGTCATATTTAACTCCCAGGTTACGATAGTCTTTAAGCTGCTTATATAAGCTTTAAGTAAGCATCGAACTTGTATTCCTTTAGAAAGCAGTGCGTTTTAGTAATCATATAGTTAAATAATGCCTAGTTGGTCTAGTGGTTAACTTGTACGACTCGAGCTCCGAAGATTATGGGTTTGAGTCACGGGTCACTTGTTCCATTTTAGATGGCTATATTTTTTTATTCTCCTCGCTTAGATACATTTCCAATTCTGAACGGATCTGTATGCCTCTGGTTCTAATGGTTCAATTTTAACAATTAACTGCATAAGTATGTAAATATCTATATGCATATAAGCAAAGATAAACCAGTTCAATACCTGTTTCTCCTCTGTTTGTCAATCGATTTGTATTTTTTGTTTAATAGCTATTGACAAGTTTTAGTGTTATTAATTAAAAAAAATTGGAACCAGCTTTTTTATATAGCCAGGTAAAGAATTTACCTATCTATATAAATTTATATATTACTAGCATTGCCCGCGTGTCCGCCTGCGTTCAGATGGCCAGAAACCAAATTCTTAGGTTTTACATATTATTAGTATACTCTTACATTGCAGTTTTTGTATTTTTTCTCAGAAATGAGACATTTTCCCGCGGTAAAAAATATCCTATATGTTGACCCGGATAACCAACTATCACCATACTAAATTTCATCAAAATCCCTCCAGTGGTTTTTCTGTGATGCGGTAACAGACAGAAAGACAGACAGACAAAAACTCTAAAAACTATAGATTCGGCCTCTGTATTAATAATAATGTTTATTTCAATAAGATTTCCAAAAAATATTTAATGTACAGATTAGACTCAGTTCCAATTTTATTATATGTACCTATAGATAATACGTTTTCCTCAAATTTTCAACAATGATTATTATCGAAGTCGAAGTGCCAAATTTCGATCACTGGGCGAACACTAGTTATAAATATTTTCTATAACACTAAAATTGAAACGGATGATTAAGACTTATAGAAAACACTTCGTAGTATAAAATTATAGGTTTGTAAGGGTACTTGCTGCGATGTGTACGTCAAAAGCGATAATTATTACCTATTTAATTCAATAGCAATTTTCCACCCATATTTATCAAAAGGATCGCAGTATCCGTATCGTAAAGCCGGCCATTATGCGAAATGCCCGACAATTGCAAATGGAAAAACGAATGGAACAGCAATCTATTTCAACTTATTGCTTGTCCGCGTTTCACACATTTTCTTTAAGCATTCCCTCTAAAGTACGGGTTTTGTTACACGTGTATATTATGGCAGAGTAGACTCCATTTCAGTAAATGGAACTGGTTAGCTGGTGGACTATTTCTGGTTAGATTTATGTCGGAATATGTTATCAAAATCAGTATGTAAGGCACTAAATTAAAAATATAAAGCTGGGAGATAAAATTTCGGAGAATTTAATCTAGTTTGTTGAGTAGCGCCAAAGTTGACAAAATACCATATTTGCTTTAGGAATACGTACAATCATAATAGGGACGGTGATAACAACCGTCTTTGCTTCTTTGCCCGAGGCCGAAATATAGTTTAGGTTATGAAGCTACGGCTAAAAATTAAGTAAGGTTAGGCGTAGGTATAGACGAAAGGTTCTAGATTCAAGTCTCGGCTTCGGCAAAATATTGATTGGGCTTTTTTTTCATGAAATACTCAGTAGCCACTCGGATTTAAAAATTCCCTATGGCTCGGAGGGCACTTTAAACTGGCGATCCTATATCTTATCGACATCAGACCAATAAATGAGTGTACCTACTTGTGTCTGCGCATACACTTATACGCTATAATTTGTCAAGCGCGGTTGACTAGTTTCAGTGAGATACCGTAACAGAAATCGATTAGAAGGACATCATTATTAGTTACCCACATATATACATATTAATATATATAATTCTTCTGTACGTGTGTTTGTTAAGCTACTCCTCTTAAAGTACTGGACCGATTTGGATGAAATTTTTGTGTGTATATTTCAATGGGCTCCTGGTTTGAAAATACAAATGAACCCAGTAGATGGCGCTGCAGTCGGTGTGCCACTGATCATCTCCTAAACGGCAGGGACGATTTTGATTATATTTTTATGTTTATTAGAGTGGGTCCCTGGGAGGTTTGAAAACACAAATGGACCCATTAGGTGGCGCTGTAGTCGGTGTGTCACTAAATTTTTATAAAAAATTGCATTTTCCGAGCAATAAATAAATTTAAGTTTAAATTTTAATTAAATAAAATAAGAATCAATGTGTGTATGTATGTTTCTTATGTAATCCAAAGTCGCTGGAGCAATTTTGATGAAATTTTCAGGTAAATTTTCAAATTAGCCCAGCGGGTGAATCTGTGTATTTTGTTAGCGATCGGAAGTTTGGACGCGGGCGAAGCTGCGGGTACTGCTAGTATACTTATAGATGTTTGTCCCGAACAAGTTTAAATTGGTGGAGTTGGAAACTACGTAAACACCATTAAAATTTAGCCAAATGCAGACGACGGAGTGGTAAGTTATGCTGACGTCATATGTTGATTGTGATTCACAAAGCTTATTTATTACTGCCAAGATAGGGCATCGCACACGGATCTGCTCGTATATTATAACTTAGCTTATACCACCTGTAAAATGATGCTCACAAAGTCAGTATCTTTATCAGTATTCTTCTATCCTCTGACTTAAAGGAACTATTTTCACAAGTATAAGTAATATAATTAATAAGTGTTTTTGGTTGTTAAATATGGTGCTTGCTTTACCCTGTTATCAGGATGGTTGCAGGATGGAACGATTGAATGGCTTCATACTTTCCTTTAGATCCTTATTTAGAGTTTCTGGGCAAAAAATCCCAGTAACTATATTTGGTCCAACGGGAGACAAATGCAATCAAGCAGTTTTCGGATTTAAAACCGTACAAGCTAGCTAGTTGTACAACTATACCAACGAGGTGATTATTTAATAGGTAGGAAGAACGGAAAGCATGTTGTATTTGTCAGAGCTAGTGTACTAATTTCTATATATGTACATATAGCATCTTGGAATACAAAACTACGATGCACATATACTAAATTAAAATTAACACAAGGGCCATATTGACGCATATTATCGTGCCACAATTATGTCCGATCATATTTCATTTCTTTGATTCTATTCCACAAACATTGTCTGTGTTCTATTCCCTCAATATACAATCTCATATTAATTACAAGAAGTAGTTTATGTAACGTACCTTTATATTAAGCTTTTTAATACTCAATTTAAGTAAGATTAATGTTAGTATGTTGGATATTTCTCTCTCGTAGAAAATATTTAAGAAACTGGAATGCTTTTGATAAACACGAAATAAAAATATAACGTGGAAGCTCCCGTATAAAATTGAGGTCAATTGAAGAGTCTAGTGTTGCTTGTTATTTTACCATTATTTTGTTGTATATTTTTAACCGATTTTAGCGAAGAAGGTGTATTTTAATTGAATTGCACTTTTATATGTTAGTTTTACAATGTATTCATCGGCTGTACCCAAAATTTTAGGTTTTTATTTTAAATTAAATAAGCTATATGTCAAGAGTGATCCAATATAATTTTTAAAATAGATTTGCATTTACAGGAGGTTGAATAGTTAATGTAATATACCTTTAATGTATAACACAAAAATCTTTTTACTTTAAATGCCCACTAAACAGGTAACCAACAATACATTATATTTACATATAACACACTACGCTCGTGCCCTCACGCTACTATGTAAAAGCTAATTGATCAACACAATAAAGCAAAACTTAATGAAAATGGTCGAAAAGTCTAGCAGTATTCTTCATTTAACATCACATTATCATCTCACTTAAGAATAAAAAGAAATATGAAATAGTTTTAAGATTTCTTGATCGCTTTTTGGACTTACAACGAAATGAATTCAAAAACTTTTGTGTATACTATCGCGGAAACCACTAAGAAAGTAAGTCTTCGTTTTGTCGCCTCCACCCGCTTCTAAGTTTGCCTTGAACTTTTTGTTTTTCTAACTTTCAAACTTTGAGACTCGCTCGTCTTTTAAATAGAGAGATTTATACGAATATACTTTTTATTACAGTATAAGATTGAATAGAATATATCAGATGTATGTAAGTTGACAATATACAGGTTTTGGGTATATTTGCGTTTGTATTTTACTGTTTCTTATTACACGAAGAAATGATTGTTTTTTTTTATTACTAGCGTCTCAGTAGTCCCTAGTTACGTTTTAACGTTTAGTATATATTTCTCAAAGAAATAGAGATATTTTCTTGTAGTAAAAAGTATCCTATATGTCAACCCGATCATTATACAAAATTTCATCAAAATCCGTCCAGTGATTTTCTCGTGATGCGTTATCAGACAGACAGACAAACCGATAGATAAAAATGCTAAAAACTATAGATTCAGCCTCTGTATCGATAATAATGACTATTTCAATAAGACTTACCAAAAAATATTCAATGTACAGATTCGACTCAGATCTTTATTATATGGTTAGACTAAGCAGGAATCGTGGCACTATTGATATAATTAAGAAGACGATAATTAATTTGGACTGACAATAAATAATTACATACCGTCGATGTACTTTCATTCACAGCGATTAAGGCAACATTTTGATTTCATTTTGAGTCTGTTTATATATTCATAAACATGAAAATCTTTATGTCAAGTTTAATATGAACAAATTTTTTTTTTCACTTTTTCGATTTTTGACTATCGATATTTCGATATCTCGAAAACAAAGCGAAAAATCAAAAAAAAAAACCTTATTTTTTGTTTTATTTATTCAAGGTCTTGAATTCATCGTCAAATTACGGCGCTAGGGAAATTAAAATATCCCCATGACACAGTTGCGCGTTGGGTTAAACTCGTTATTACCTTTTATATTGTACATCTTAATATTCCGCTAAACCGATAAAAAGATATTATAGTACAATTTTCAATACATATTTAGTTATTTCCTGTAAGTTTATAGTATTTTTTATTTATTGGGAATAAAAAACTTTTATGACCATAATGTGAATGATGCAATAGGGGTATTAGATATTTTTTTAGGTTATAAGATCAGCACAAAAAATCATTTAGATATAAGGTAAAACGATTGAAATAAATCAACACATGGTTTGACGATAGAAAATGCTTTGAACAATTAAACGCATGGAAGCCTTCCAATATTAATACGCTCATGGCAGTATGCAGGCATAATTGGTGGAAAGACCACAGCTCAGTAGTAATTGAAGTCAAAAAAAGTATTATTGTTTAATCTATATATATAATAAAATTGTAACTAAATCGAATCTGTACATTGAATATTTTTTTGGAAATTCTTATTGAAATAGACATTATTATCGACGCAGAGGCAGAGTCTATAGTTTTTAGAATTTTTGTCTGTCTGTACATATGTCTATCTATCTGTCTGTCTGTCTGTTACCGCATTACGGAAAAACCACTGGAGGGATTTTGATGAAATTTTGTATGATTATAGTTGATTATCCGGTCAGTCAGGATACTTTCTACAGCGGAAAATAATCTCATCTCTGAGAAATCAATACTAAACGTTAAAACGTAAGTAGGGACGAACCCGAGCGAAGCGATCTAAAGTAGAAACTATATGTATTAAATTATTATATACAATAATAGTTTTTCAAATATGTTATTCTGAGGCGATCTTAGTAAACTCGACAGAAGTATGCCAAAAACTTATTTGAAATTTTGCTCCCTGAGGGAAACTCTGAGGATGGTCCTTTCTAAATCTTACTTGGCGACTTCAAGTTGCGGAACTATTCGTCTTAGGGGTGTTTATAGCTATGGAGCTTAGAATTATTCATGTAAACTGTTTTATAAATTCTAAATAAAACTATCTTTTCGGATTATTTCGCGGATTCATTTTGATTTTTGGTTCCTCGACGTTTCGAATGCTCACACGTTTGGCTCAGTTTGTAATGACCCTACTTGCTGCGCCAGCGGTCGCGGGTTTGAGTCCCGCTGGGGGGCATTCATTTGTGTGATGAGCACGAATGTTTGTACTCCAGTTATGGATGTTTATATTTATAATATGTATGTATTTAAAAAAAAGTTATATATGTATAATGTATCAACTATCTGGTATCCGTAACACAAGCCTCGTAGCTTACCATGGAACTAGATTGATGATGACTGAGGTGTTGTGTGTTAATGTCCTGACATATTATATTATATACTTATATATATATATATATATATATATATATATATATATATATATATATATATATATATATATATATATACATACATAGGTACACGTGTTGTTTATATTGTGTTAAATAGTTTAGGTATTGCCCTAGGAGTTTCTCTTATACAGGGTCATTTTTAATTTACTGAAAACCTTTTGTATCTGTAAGAAAAAAAAAATATTTCTTAAATTTAACACAAATAAAAATAATTTTACCGCTCCTTCTAAACGGTATTAGTCCAGCATTAGCAAAAGAAAGTGCGTGACCGGTGGAGGGGGAGGGGTGGAAGGGTGTAGGTAGGAAGCGGCCCTTACACATTTAAACTTGGCTAGAGGCTAAAAATTTTCCGTTTAGAAGATGCAATAAAAATATTTTTATTTTTGTATGAAAATAAAAATTTAAGAAATATAATTTTTTCTTGTTACAGATGTTGTTGTTATGATGTAAATAGTATATTCCCAAAAGGTTTTCAGTAAATTAAAAATGACCCTGTATAATAAGGACCTATTGACGTATTGCCGATGTACATGTATATATGTATATGTATAATTTCTTATGTGTTATCTTCATTTATGTAGACAGATTGTTTCCGCCAGCTTTGACATATAACCTTCTAACCGATTTTCGATTAGGGCATCCATAACATTAAGACTAGATCTATTATAGTGCACAATTATAAGTACTTTTTAGCCTCTATTCCATTATGTTATGGTCCAAAGGGTCTGAATCTGATACAATAGAAAAAAGAATGGACGCAAAATGGACGATTTTAGATGCTGCACACATAATAATGTACCTAAACTTACTAATGAATTATAACGATCATGTTATGAGTAAAGGTGTAAATATTATTTCATAATTTCTAAAACAAAACTAGTTTATTTTCAGACTAGCGACTTAACCTCGGTTCGCTCGAGTGCGTCCCTACTTTTAAATAAATAATGAATAGTTATTGCAAGTGTATCGTAAGGTAGATTTAATAATATGCTACTGCATATTATTAAAATAACATATGTGATAAAGGATAAACTAAAATAAAAAAATAATAATAAGGAATTAATAAGCTCGAATCGCAAGTCGATTGTGATTTTAAAACTATCCAATGTAATTTTTGGAATCGTACTTTTTAGACCTATTAGCAATTAATACTTTAACCCTTATCATCTTGCCATCTAATAGAACATTTTTTCCGTATGTTTATATTTGGCCTCACGCCCATCTCATTAAACGAGTATAGATGCTGGAAATAAAAACGAGAATGATGATATGAAATCGTCGGAAAAACCAACTAAGAATTAAAAGCTAAGAATATACTAATACAAAATAGTGCTAAGTAGTTGGTCCCAATCTGATAAGGAAGTGACATATATCTTAAATTCAGTTAGTATGAAGATTTAGATAGCCATTACTAAGGCGTTTATGGGCCACTATATCCATCCCTTTTGGGGTAGCGTTAATCTTAACTCTAAGGACGCTATGGACAGACACTGTCTATTTACATTATTAATTTAATCCCATGAAGAGCAATATTATGTTTTTAATATTTGTACATAAAATAGATATTTTAAAAAAAGCCCTTCGTACAACAAGCGGTTTTTAGTGTTCTGTAGTGTTGAATATTTGTTAGAACACTTAAACGTTTAGATAATAAAGGTGGTCGAAGTGCATGCCGTGGTAGGCCCATACTTTAAATTTAATAAGTATAGCTTCAAGTATTTTAAAACCATTTGTGTGAGGAGTTCGAGAAAAAAAAATCTGAAAACAGATCTGACTAGAAGAATGTTTTTGACCTGATGAATCAGCCGCCACCCACGGCTTAAGACCCTTAGATGATGATGATGATGATGATGATGATGATGATGATGATGACTGTTTTTGTATGTATGTAAAAACATTTATTCTTACAATATAATGCAAATATATATATATTTTCAGCCTATCGCCGTCCACTGCTGGACGAAAGACTCACCCACAGAACGCCAACCATTACGATCTTATATAGTTATCTATATATCTTTTTGATTTATTTTAATGATTCATTTATTCAGATTATATTAAAAAAATGTCATTGTCGCTACTGAATCGCTTGATACTGAAAAAATTAAGTCCATTTTAAGAATAATGACAAAAAAGTACGAATATACTTACTTACAAAAGATTTTTACTATATGTGTATTAAAAATAACTTGAAAGCTAAAATCTTGAAAGACATAGCCATAAACGAGACAATGTATATTACTGTTTCTACCGGTGATAAGAGGCTGGCTTGTTTTTCGTTAAAACAATCGGTACAGATAGCGGTTCAGCGGTGGAATGCCGCTATCATTGTTGCCACAGTTTCCTGCGGGCATGACGTGTACATTAATTATTTTAAATGAGTATATTTTCTTACATTGTAATAATTTCTTGTAAATAAAGTTTATGAGCAAAAAACAAGGAATCTCCAAAAACAAAAATAACATAACTTCCCCAAAAAACAATACAGCTTAAATTGTTCGAAAAAAATAATAATAGAACTAAACTAATACCATTCACTCCATACATCTGAGGCCTCAACATTAAATTGGGAACGAGGGTGAAAAACTAATAAAGGAATATCCGATAAGTGCGTTAAGTCCTTTAGTTAGATCTGGAATGATCGTGCGTGCTCAGAATTCCAAACGCGTCTTATCAACGAATATGTTACTAAAATTTGATTCTATTATACGATCTTTTGTCGCTCTTAGAATTGGCAGTTGAGTGCTAATAAAATAATGACTAGACTAGATTAATGTTCGAATTTGTTTAGTTTGTTTCAAAGATCCTCCTTTAAGGCAAATGTTTCAAGTAAAACGTTTTTTGTTTATCTATAATTGATAGTTAGTTTGTTATTTTCGTTCAGGCTATTTTCTTTCTATTAAATAAAATTGTTCTCGTACAATATTGTTGTTAAAGACGTCGCTAGTCATACTTTTTCTATCATAAATACGAAAGTTTGTGTGTAGCGTGTGTGTATGTGTGCGTGCGTGAGTGCTTGCGTACGTGCGTGCGTGTGTGTTTTTCTCTTTCACGCTGCAACTGCTGGGTAGATTTGAATGTTTAGTACACAAATAGCATATTTTATGTTACCTGGTGTAACCTGGTGTAATAAAACTAAGGTAAATAAGAAGCGTAATCATAATCATGAACACTATTATAGGTCGTGATTTTGCAAAGTATTCTATATGTAATTTTGATTAAAGTACCATTTTAATACATGAAATGGAGTAAACAAATATAACACATATGTATCTATTATTATAACCATCACTAGTTATCTATACTTCTATACTAATATTATAAAGAGGTAAAATTTGTGAGTTTGTGACGTTGTAGGGGGTAATCTCTGGATCTACAGAACCGATTTAGATGAAATTATGTAAGAAGATAGTTTGAGACCCTGGGAAGGATATAGGATACTTTTTATCTCAGAAATTATCCCTTAAGGGGGTGCAAATGGGGATGAAATTTTGTATGTGGAATCAACCTAGGGACGAACCCGAGCGAAGCGAGGGTAAGTCTCTTGTTACATATATAGCAATAATCTCTACGTCTTCAGATGCTAATTTACAATCCTATAAATAAGGTTGCAAAGCCTTTTAAATTCAGGGATGATGTGATAAAATATTCTACCCTTAAACTTAAAGACAAGCTTAGGAACAATCTTGAAGCTTTTATTGTTCTTATTATCTTGTGAATTTTGTTTATTGCCCTTTGCAGTAGAAAAAGTTGAGTTAAATTTGTGGATCCTTTAGAGATTTAAGAGTAAGTTATAAAGAAAATTTGGCTTGTTTATGACTACGAATAATTTAATAAAATTTCTTCTCAATTAATTATTTACTTCAGCGTCATGAATATGCATGACGGAAAGGATACAGTGGATTTAGTTAGTATTTCTGTTTTATTAGGATATTTCCATATAATATGTAACAACTAACATTGAATGAAGGAAGGCAGGACTTACGTATTAAAGTTAAACTTAACCAAATATTAAGCAGAGTTTTAGTGATTTTTAACCCCTCTCTCCCCTTTGTCTGCAAACGTAAGCAATGCTTTTCCTCTCCTCTCGGTATATATAAAAGTATATATATATAGGTACACATATTTTTTAATTTGTTCAGTTTTTTTATTGTTATTCATAAGCAGCAGTTATCAAATCTAGAAATAAGGTATTTATAGGATACAGAGGAATTTAATGCATAATATTATATTGTGATTGAACAAATCCGAATGTACTAAATTTTGCTGAAAATCCAAAAAATTAAATAAATAAATATTGCAGACGCAATCATCATCCAGACCTCTCCGTCCTCCATGTCACCAAAAATATAAAAATACCCCCCTCCCCCCCTCCCCTCCCCTCCTCACTCTCCCCACCCCTTGAAGTTTACGTAATACTTGAATGGTCCCTAACGTAATTATGATGTGTGAGCTAGAAGTAATATTTGTTTTATAATCTTTGTTTAAAAAAATATGTCTATTTCATTCTTATAGAATAAAAAAAAATCATATGAAAATATTTGTATACGAGTATATTGAAACATAACTTCTTTTCAAGCTTCTTTTTCCAGCCACTGACTACGTGTTGTTGAACAATTTCAGATTTGAGCAGAAAGTTTTGCTTATGCTATCAGTGTAGTTTGTAGGAAGTGCTGCGAACATATGTTGTTGAGAGGAAACTTGGCTTGCATTTCCACAAATATCTAACGTTTTTCATAAATAAATTGTGCTAATAATATTATTAAGCTAACAAAAACCACCAAGTAATGTAGTAGCTTTGACTGACATTGTCCACTGAATCAGGAGTTGTAGGTTCTATTCCTGTGGTCGAAATTCGATCATAATCATAATTGTAAATTTAAGAAAAACATATATGAATAGAATTTACCTCACTTTATATGAAAAAAAGTAAACGTTTTCAAAACTGTCAATAGCTACTAACAAAAAAACATTAATATCGGTTGACGAACAGAGGAGAAAAAATGAAAATATCAGAGGTGCGAGACCAGGGATTTGGACCCGCTTCACTCGGATTCCCAATCGAGCGCGTTATCACTGGGCTACCACTGACTTCCTTTTATTATATGCTTAAAATCGAAAAACAAGGCGTGGAATCGTTATAGTACAATTAGATTGTGAGGGACAGACTATTAAAAATGTTCTGACCTATACTTGGTATATTATACACTTTTACCTTTAAGATAATGCAATATGTCAATGGAATGTAATGGCAGATTATCTGACTGTCTGATATTTGGTTGGAGATAGTGCCTTGGATACTCACAAGCATCTCATGTCTATTAATTATTATTGTCATACTGCATCGCTCCCTTGGTTAGTAGCATGATGATATATAGCCTATAGCCTTCCTCAATAAATGGGCTATCTAATGCTAAGTTACTTTTTCAAATCGGATTAGTAGTTCCTGAGATTAATGCGTTCAAACAAACAAACTCTGCCTCTTCATAATATCAGTATAGATGATTTTTAAACAAAGGTTGTTGACATTTTTGGGTCTTAGCCTTGGATTCAAAAAACTTAAGGGATTTTTGAAATACAAAAAGAAACTTTTTACTCATAAAATAAATTTTAAAGTTCACTTGTTATGACTGCTTTTCCAAATTGTATTCAATTTTTAAAACAAAAATAGAAATGACCTCTAAAAATCACAAGAAAAAGTGGGTGTATACTAAAATTTTAATGAACACGTTTTCTATTCGCCCGGAGATTGTAACACAATTGTCCTTGTAACGACCTTTTAAAGGGACACTCAACTTGATCTCATTCTGAATTTCAGCTTTATTGAATACATTTTTTAGATAAATTCGTAATGATATCGTAAATGTAATTCTTACTATAAATGGGAGCCTAAAAGCTCTCTAAGGGAGAAATAAGCGTGGTTGTCAACTTCACCAACAAAAGAATTGAGATCTAAATGGGTGTCAAGTTTAGAAGATAATCCTCAATTTTTTTCATAACAACATACAACATTCTACAATAAATTTAAAACACAATTTCTTGCTTTTTTCTGCTACAAAAGTGTTTGCTATTTAGAAATAGAACTTCTTAAATTTGAACAGTCTAATTATTTACACAGAGTAGATAACATAGAATAAATTGAAGTTCAAGATTTGACTTGGCTACTTTTTACCAGTAAAGCAAGTTTTTAGAAGAATGAAACATGTTGACCTTACAATATTAATTGCGTATAGCATAAAAAAGATATAAGTAATTAGCCGAATATAAGATAACTTGTATGTAAAACTAGCCAACGTCTTATACGTCTCTTTTTGGAATTGAGTACTTCCCCTCTTGAAAGTTGGTTAAATACTATGCAAATAACTAATAAAATATAAGCCCAATGTTTCACTGCACCGCTCTAATTGACACTGATGTATTATAATTTCATCCTTCGTAAAACAGCCTTACTATTCTAAATGACGTCAATTAAAATGACAAAGACCGGAAAATGTGAATGGAAAGAGATAAAAGACTTGAAAAATGAGACCAAATCGTGTAACAAAGTGACAAAAGATACTTCGTTAGTCAAATAGCCCCGTATAATGGATTCAGACGCATAATAGGGGAATAAAATCAATTTTAAAAGCTTACAAAGCTAACTTTTTTTATATTGAAAAGTTCGTAATTCAGTTATAATAAATCCTTCACCTTATAAAATATAAGATTTATCTATACAGTAGCTTTTGTGAATGGCAATAACATAATTTGTATGTATTATATGTATGTATGTATGTATGTTATTAATTGCTTCTCTCCTGAAAGTCGTGTCGCTATTTTAGATAGCTTATAAACCTCTCTGTAAAATCTATATAACACAAATTGACCTTTGGTGGTGCTGTGGTTTGGTTATCTAAAAATGGCACGTGCTTATTTTTGTTCTTACTTTGTATACCTATGTATATATTAATCCAAATAAGGTTTTTATGGAAAATATTTTAAGAATTTGCCCGAAAAATAAGTAAATTCGAAAATAGACTCTTTATATAGGATTAGCTTTTCTATAGGATTTTTGTAAGAATTCAAAGATCTCAAACACATTGAAATTCAGACAGGATAATCTGCTTATCTATAATAATATAATAAACAGAAAAGATTAGATTTTTTGTTTGTTTGTACCGCATAGGCTCCGAAACTACTGAAAAGATTTAGATGAAATTTGGTAAGAAGATAGTTTGAGACCCTGGGAAGGACAAAGGATAGTTTTTATCCCGGAATTCATCTCTTAGGGGAGTGAAAATGGGGATGAAATTTTATATGGGGAATCAACATAAGGACGAACCCGAGCTAAACGAGGGTGAGTCGCTAGTTAGATATAAAATGCAAAAGAAATGAACATTTTTTATTTCTGTTAGCATCTATACTCAAAATCACTACTTTATAGTATATTGTAGTAAACAATTATTTTACTTAGTTTATTTTCTTAATTTAATCATAGTAAGTAATTTCATTATAGCATGGTGCGGGATACTTGTCTGTACCTTATGAATTGGGAAGTGACAACATTCAATCAATGTTATCGATAAAGATTTTCAGGCCAAACTCCCAAAGAAAATCAGTCACATAGAACGTTCGGACGTTGTTTATTTTTTTGTTTTTAAATTGTTATTTATAAAACAATCGATAAAATAGCCTAAAAATGTACTTTCTATCTAATGAATATCGACAATCCATCCATTCATCACTAAGACGTTACGTTACATGTAATATAATCATTTTTACTATTTTGAATGTTCTTAAAAATAGTTGCATAATATTATAAATTAAATAGGTTAAATTTCTTTGACTTTATACAGATGTCAATAAATTAGTAGAAACACCTGACTCATAAGAGCGAGCTCTTACCGCTCAATCTCATTCGTGTCTTCCTCACAAAACGTGACACTGGCAGAATGAATTGCGTTTGTCAACACAGCTCTAAGGCATAAAGAGAAAAAAAAATAATCTCATAATATTTAGGTTAGAGTTGAAATATTAGGCCATGTTTGCAATTGATTGAAACATTTTATTAGTAAAAACTAAAAAGGAACGGTTTGGCTAATGTCATCCGCACCATACGGTAAAAATATTATAACAATAATTTCTATAGGGTATATAAAATATTTACTATAATAAATGTTTGTACTAGAAGAGCCAGAGGGCTTAACCATGTTACTTATCTACAATCGTTAACCATTTAGAAAACTAAGGAAATGTATGGGCATTACATATTTTAAACGTTATGTCACGTGGTTAATCAATCGAATTGAAAATTCGTAGTCAAGTGTACAAGGTACATTGTTCGTTCTAAAAATAGAAACGAACTGAGTGAGCGATTCAACAATATTTAACACTGAAGTGTTTCCAATAGAATTCACTGACATTTTTTATCACGAAATAAAACATATTTTAATTTTTTAAACAAGACAGTGACTTTGACGTGTATAGGAACGCTCACAATAGGCTATTTTTCGATTCACATTATAGAATGAACGATTGACACCGTAGATACTAGTTTTGTTGAGATCGCTAGCACCAAATCGTTTTCTAAAATAGCCATCGACAATACGCTACCAATGAAAGAAAAAGATTAGATAGAAAACGTTTGTAACATGGCTTAGCCCTCAGATCTGTATAAAAATATTTATGTCCTACATATTTAATTTTTTTTAGTACTTCAAGACTGTATCGGAAGAAAGGATCGTTATAGATTTCCGACGAAACCGTGTAAATCTGCCCTTGACCGTGAAAAATGAATACTAACTTAAAGCAACATTTATATTCAAATATTTTATCCTACCTTGTATGAATGAATAATTTTTTTTTAATCTATACATACTCGTATAATAAAATTCTAACTAAACCGAATCTGTACATTAAATATTTTTTGGAAAATCTTATTGAAATAGACATTATTATCGATTCAGAGGTCGAATCTATAGTTTTTAGAATTTTTGTCTGTCTGTCTGTTCGTTACCGCATCACAGAAAAATCAATGGAGGGATTTTGATGAAATTTGGTATGGTCCTAGCTGGTTATCCGGGTCAACATATAGGATACTTTTTACCACGGGAAAATATCTCATTTCTGAGAAAAAAATACAAAAACTGCACTGTAAGAGTATACTAATATGTAAAACCTAAGAATTTGCTTTTTGGTTATTTGAAAGCGGGCGGAGCCGCGGGCAATGCTAGTGTATAATAATGTTAAACTATTGACATTTTATATTACATACTCATTAGTAGTAGATTTTATTTGAATCTACATATTGTATTAATAGCATACCACTCAAATTTGCCGAAAGAATAAAAGCCAAGAGCAAATATGTACGTTAAAATATTATAAAAATCTAACATTGATAGGTATTTTTTTATTTCATAACTATTAAAAAGGATTTTTTTACCAAATTTAATAGATTTCAATATTTTACTGATAAACAATATAATGTTTTAAATTGTATATAATCCTATAGGTATTTTTATATATGTAAGCGTGTCAAAGCAAGTACACCGCCTGCCGTTTTTTTAATGTTGCTCCTCAGAAATTGTGCGATAACACTGCCTTCTGTGCATTTTTTCTTTGTGTTTTGTGTTTTTGTGTCTTCTTTTGGTGATATTATTATTACTAAAAAGAAACAGGAGTAAGTCTTTAATAAATAGGTTATACCCAAAGGTCGTTACCTAATAAATTAATATATATATATATATATATATATATATATATAGGTATATTATTTTTGGAAAGGTTTAGCATTTTCACAATTACTTTTAAAATATATTTTTTAAATCGATGGACCTTACGGCGATTAGTGTAGAAGCAATTATTTTAAACGTAATGGTAATGTAATTATTTAACAGTTGTTATCTATACTAATATTACGATAGAAAGAGGTAAAGTTTGTGAGATTGTTAGTTTGTGACGTTGTAGGGGGTAATCTCTGGATCTACTGAACCGATTTAGATGAAATTTGGTAAGAAGATAGTTGAGTCCCTGAGAAGGACATAGGATACTTGTTATCCTGATGACGGAAATCATCCCTTAAGGGAGTGAAAATGGGGATGAAATTTTGTATTGGGAAGCAAGCTAGGGACGAACCCGAGCGAAACGAGGGTGAGTCGCTAGTAATTAATAAAAGGGTGTGTCGGCTAGACGCATAAATAAGGTATAAAAGATTTTATTTTACTAATATAATTTTAAGAAATTTCATTAGTAAGGTTTCTTTTAATTTTAAGAATTAGCTACGAGATGAGTAATGGCTTCAGAATGCAAGAATTTAATTAAAGTTTCATATCGTTTTATGAATCTCACATATTTTAAGATGTATGGTTTCAGAATGAATTTTTTATCTATAATATACATATAATAAAATTGTAACTAAGCCGAATCTGTAAATTAAACATTTTTTGCAAAATCTTATTGAAATAAACATTATTGTCGATACAGAGGCCCAATCTATAGTTTTTCTAATTTTTGTCTGTCTGTCTGTCTGTCTGTCTGTCTGTCTGTCTGTCTGTCTGTCTGTTACTGCATCACAGAAAAACCACTGGAGAGATTTTCATTAAATTTGGTATGGTGATAGCTGGTTATCCGGGTCAACATATAGGATACTTTTTACCGTGGGAAAATGTCTCATTTCTGAGAAAAAATACAAAAACTGTAAAAAATCTGTAAGAGTTTACTAATATGTAAAAATTTTCTTATTGGACATCGTATATTCAATCAGTAAATATTTTAAAATCTTAACTGAGCTACAGTTGATTAAATACTTTATTTATTTCGGCCAGATTCGAACGAAACGCATAAAAAGGATGCTATAAAATAAATATTTAATGTAAACCAAAATAAACGCAAACCAAGTTATATCTAAGACTAGCGACCCACCCTTGCTTTGCTCGGGTTCGTCCCTAGGTACGTTTTAACGGTTAGTATGAAATACAAATCTTTGAATTTCTCGGCTTTTCTGTACTATAATATGCATGTATTATATTGTATACATATAAACATTCACCTTGCATCACTATTAAAAACCGCATCTAAATCCGTTGCGTAGTTTTAAAAATCTAAGCATACATAGGGACAGACAGACAGCGGGAAGCGACTTTGTTTTATACTATGTAGTGATGCAAAATAATTTTTTTTTAATTCGACAACCAGAACTTTTTACTTTAAAACATACATCTATCATAATCGTCGCGATGGACGTATCTTTTTTAAAGTAAAAAAAATAATACTGTAAAAGGTTCATGTATCGATAATAATTAATTGATTTAATTAAAGTAATTATTTTACATTTTGGGGTGTTTTTTTTTAATTTATACGGGACCATTCTTGTGGTATAATTTTTTATGCTTTAAAAAGATTTTCCCATTAACCCTTAATTTGGCAGAGATCCAAATTGTTTTATTTTATGAAATAAAATGTATTTCTGAAGTCCTAGGGTTAAATACAACTTGGGAAAAATAGATAAAAAAATATTTTATTTACAAGTTTTCAGGAAATCAATGTTCATCACAGTGAACACTGCGAAATACATTGAGAACAACAAGTAATTTGTAATGTTTGTTAATGTTCACTGTGGTAAACATTATCAAATTAGTGTTGTTTATACAGGTTAAATAAAAATACTTTGTATATCAATAAATCAAATTATTTATTATGGAAATGTTAAAAACAATTGCGAGGATTTTTTCCCGTAACGAGGCAAAGTCTCATATTGCATTTTATACAATATACGTTGTATTTTTTGGCGAAACTTGCATCACCCCATGTCTTCCTTTGGGCGGAATAATGTCCTGTATTATCGAATCTGATGATGCTTGTAGTCCTGGCTGATCTTAGGTTTATAATTTTACATTCCTGCATTTTATCATGAGGTACAGAACGGTTCTCTTTTGTTAAACTCAAGCAAATATCATATCGAAAGATTTTCAGTGACTGTGATTTTTGTTGATTTCTACAACAGTTACGTTTATACAATAGCCAAGCATTATTTATACATACCTATATATAGCAATTGAATAAATATTTCTATGTATCACCTTCTAGTTTTAAACGGAACATTATACAATGATATCAACATATCAATCAGTAGGTATACACCCCCCATATGTACTCGCGAACAATTTGCGGACAATCAATTTCTATCTTTCTTCTTTGTTTCTGCTCTTTACAATACCTATTTGTTTTTTGTACTGGTTCAGATCTAAGAAATGAGTTTATAAAATTTACAGGTTTATTATTATTCCAGCGTTCAATAACTAATTTGTTTTCATTACAACTTCCATTTGTAAGAAAGAGAAAATTTTGAAATTTTCTTCGATTTCTTGGCAGCTGGAGCTATCTGCTTTTTTGCTCTAATTTTTCTAGTATAAGACGTACCGAGTGTTGGTGATAGTATCTCAGATGGAAGCGATATTATTTAAGATAATGATGGAACATTATCGAAGTTTAGTTCTCTAGATGGTGTATCAGGGAAAATTTTCTGCAAAACTAGAGTTAATTGTAGAGCTTCGGAGTGGTATAAATCGGATGGTTCTAACGGCTGTTCATCATCATTTTGAATATGTTCAGATTCAGGACTATTATTGAGGTCTAAGCGTTCTAAACAAGAATTAATGGAAGGCGTAGAAGATGAAACTGGTCTTGGAGAAGGTGGCGGAAATTCGTAGTCACTGTTATTTTCAGATTTATCACTATTGTTGGATTGTGTATGCTTGACAGGAACAAGAGCTCGTATTCTATGAGTGCGGTTTTGTATTTTATTCTGTTAATCTGTAAAAGCTCACCACTTAAAAGCATATTATTTGTAAATAAAAGTTATACCTAATTTGGCAATGTTCATCACAATGAACGTATCAAATTGACAATACTTGTTCGAGTATTTGGCAGTGTTCACTGTGATGAACAAACAAGTTTGCCTTCAAAAAAAAGTTACCAAAAACATAAAACATTACATAAAACCCATTCCAAATCAAAGCATAAACATTTTTTAGTAAATTAAAACCAGAAAAAAGTTTGTTTAGTTATGTAAAACATCTAAAATAAAAACATTTACCCTGCGAAGATTCGAGTGCCCGCGCCTCGCTGACATCTTGTCTCAATTATGACAGATAAACGATGCTGCCACTAGTTGAATTATTTTTTATACCGATAAATATACTTTAAACTTGCTATAAATAAAATAAAAACCGAGAAATAGTGAATAATAGTCGCTCAGTATTTATTTTTTATGAATGTTTATCACAGTGAACACAGTCAAATTAAGGGTTAATTAAAGTATATTTAAGGGTTTTATGATTAATCACAAAAAAACCTACAGCTAAAATGAATACCTCATTTTTAAATTCAGTTAAAGTTAAAAAGTGAATTCAATTATAAATAAATAAGCTATTTTCATTATTGCACTACTCAGTATACTATTTTAAAGGCAATAAAGCAAAGCAAATAAAACGGTGGCTAACCTCGCACCGACTTACTTAGATGGCGTCACCTGAGGATTACACTAGATTTATACTTAGAGCTTGTATTTATGTTAAGCGGAATAGGAGATAATTTTTTGTTACCTGCGAACACTGGGCTTACTTGCTTGAAATTGTTTGTTTAAATTGTGAGGTTTTAGTAATTTAAATTATTTAACGTGATATGTCTACCATTCTATTTTTTAGAAATTTCTATATGTTTTAGAGTCGATTAGAAATCCTACTACATAACCCACTGCTTGCTCAGTGGTTTAGTGGCTAGCATGTACGGCTGCAAATCCGGAGGTCTTGTGTTCGAGTTCCGGATCGGGCTAAGTTTAGTTATTGAGTCTTTCTGTTAAGAAAGTTCCAGTATCAAGCCAGAGTTGGAAATTTGGCGGTTTCCACCCTCATGCCTAGGAGAGCACATAAAGCTCGTTCGTCGCTCACCGGTCGTGTCAAACTGTCGTTAAACCAGAGTATGCGACTCACAAGAATAGTGTCTGCGAGCATATTGGTTTATTATAATATCATCTGAGTTGGCTAGTCTCAATGAGATGGGATCAGGAGGAGGTCTTCATCAGCATCATCATCATCGCTTAGCTTACATGCATCTAATATATGTACTTGTTTTGAATGTTTTTATAGGGCAAACGTTAGTAAATTTCATTAGATTACCTTTAAAAGATTAAAGCTATAGAAAAATAACTACCCAGAAAAGCAATTTATTTTAGACAGCATCATATTTAACAAGGTTCACTATACTATCCATCAAATTAAACCTAAACACAAATTTCAAATTAAATTCAATAAAACGAAGAGTAAATTATTACAAGCTAGTAATTACTATCAATCAGTGTATCACAATGTCTGCATAAACTGTGTTAATCCTTTGTTAAGCGTCCAATATGAATTGCCAGACAATGGCCATCCAAATACATGTTATTGGTTACGTGTTTCAAATACAGAGTTAGATGAACGTTTATTATCAACTAGCATTGCTCGCGTCTCCGCTCGCGTTCAGATGACCAAAAACCAAATTCTTAGGTTTTACGTATTAGTATACTGTTACTTTACAGTTTTTGTATTTTTTCTCAAAAATGAGATATTTTCCCGCGGTAAAACGTATCCTGTATGTTGACCCGGATAACCAGCTATCATCATACCAAATTTCATCAAAATCCCTTCAGCGGTTTTTCTGTGATGCGGTAACAGACAGACAGACAAAAATTCTAAAAACTATAGATTTGGCCTCTGTATCTATAATAATGTTTATTTCAATAAGGTTTTCCATAAAATATCTAATGTACAGATTCGGCTTAGTTACAATTTTATTATATGTATAGATAACTAGATAGTGCTGACATAAATTAACGTTGCCATATGGTTTTGCTTCTGATGTACGTTTTGAACTTACATTTTTGCATGTCAAGCTCAGGATTTTTTCGCTGGTACTCCAGTCTGGAAGTTTTTAACTGTTACAATTTTAAAACAGAGCCTCGAATATTTTTTAAATAATAATAATTATTTATTTCAGAATTTTTCATATTTTGTTAGTAAATTACTATACTTATGAAGAATATTTTATTTTAATGAAATTTTATTTACTTTAATTAAATTATAAGCTGGTAATTCGAAATTTACCTGTATGTAATGCTTTTTCAATTATTTTAGATTTGATTCAGCGATTCACTGACAGATAACCTACAGCCTTCACTGTTGGATATGCAAAGCATGGAATTTTTTACGAGGGCTCTTCAATAATAAAGGTGAGAGTGGTTAAGATATAAGGGATAAAAGTTTATAACAAAGTTCCTCAAATTTGAAAGTTAAAAATATGGAAATTAATGCTTACATTACTCGTTCATACATCGAAAATTCATATAGAAATGATGATGGGGTAAGAAAGGTCGATAATAGTGCTAATGATGCATTGTGATACTTGAGTGTAGATAGTAATGAGAGGGTGTAAGCTTATATGAGGGTTGTAGGTGATACTGTCTCGTTGGTCTAGTCACTAGTGGATACCTTGAAAGGCTGCAGATCCGGAGGTACTGGGTTAGATCCGGATCTATTTGGGTCTAAGAGGCCGAAGAAACCAGCTTTAAATATAAAAAAATTCTTTCCAGATTATATCTATCTACTATATTATATATACTCCTTACATAAATTTGAATGGATAATGTTCTAATTCACTAACTGTTTATAAAATTAAAAATAAGAATGCCCAACTTTTTTTTCTAGTCTTTATAGCATATTATTTGTATGAAGCGTCTGGCAATCCAGCCAGGCGCGAAGCCAAGAAACGCACTGAGTCTTAGTAAGTAGAACTGGACTTTTAAGCCCATTAGCTCCCACATAACCACCAGTATGTACGCATATGGTATGTATTGCTGCGTGAATGCATTTCCCATCGTAAAAAAGGTTAAGGGTATTAAGAAAAAACTTGGTAATAAATGCCGTCGGACATATTTCATTGAGCGAAAAAATCTCTATCACTCTAAAAATAGGATACCGGATATTCCCAGCCTTACTATAAATGTGAAATAGAAGTAAAAATAAAGCATTACAGGCTTACCAGCAACGAACACACGCAACATGAAAAATAACTTTTTGTGAACTTAATTTTTGCTAGTTAAATAAATTGCAAAGTTTTACTACAACAATTATTACAAGTAGAGCCCACTTTCTGAGCAGTTTAGTTTTAAGATATTTCGTTGAGAAAAATTTCCCATTCGTTTATAGCCCACATCTTAGGCTTCTGTTTTATTTTGCTCCTATTTTTTAAGAATAATAGGCAATATGCGTGAGATTTAAATAAAGGTGAATTTTTTTTTATAATCTTTATTGCTTTGGAATTAAGGCCATTTCAATATTTTTTTATGTAATTTCTTTTTGAATAAGAAAATAATTATTAAAAAGTGCAAAAGGGAAATTGAAAGTAGTTGAATCGAACGCCTTTTTATCAGACCGAATATGTTGATGTCAGCCATTTTGTCGCTACAAATTGAGTCGTCATTTTTCTGTGTATATCATACTGTGACGTCACGCCAAACGCGCGAAATGGCGAGCGTTTAAAGTATCCGTATCGGTATGATATTTTTTTTTAATACTAAATTTTAGTTTTTTTTTGGAGTTGGATATTTTGTTTGACAATTATATAACGATGTAAGCTATTGCATAATAATTATAAATTAAAATTTTAAAAGACCCCCTATGCGAATTAATTGTCATTTAATGATTATACTGGCGCGCGTGAAGCAGTTAATCGAGTAATCATACGCCAAAATGAAAATGAACGTACACACTAATTTTATGAATGTGCATTTATACAGTTGCAGAACGCACATCGGAAACCGTCCAACCGTTTTAGCGAAAAGAAGACAAACACACTGTTTCGGACGACCAGAACCAGGGTATGTCTAGTACCCGGAGGTCGACCTGGGACAATCTCCCAGACGTTCTTGGCGTACACGGCAGTATGTCCGTTCGCTGGTAATGTACGCCACCACGCACCCCTGAATGCGTAGCTTGGGTCCCGATCCACTAGGGTTTCTTCGTTGACAGGAGACTATACTTAGAGGCGATGAAATAAAAACACAATTTTTCCTTTTTTCTCTCTTGGTTTCGGTTCTTCCTTTTCCTTTTAGTTGTTGCCTCTTCGGTGGCTGTCTTGCGACTGACCCGAATCGAGAAATGGCTCGCCTTTTATTTGGCCCGTTAATAGGTTACAGAGAGCCGCGTACTTTGAGCTCATTTTTCGAGTAAAATTTCCCTAAACCGAAACCTTGAGAGTCCTTTTATTTTATGTTTTCAGTAAAACACCTTACACATATTTATTTATTTACATGCCTTACATACTATTATACAATATTAAAACATAATATTCAATATATAATAATTAATTAAAAAGTCTTAAAACAAAAATATCTAACTTTCTAGGTTGCTACATTTTTACTATACATTTTCCCTTATAACTTTTGAACGGATAGTCCTATCGACCTAATTCTTGTTTTATTATAAGTTTTATAATAAAATCTATTATTTAAAACATAAACTATTATGCTATTGCAAGAAACAAAAAATCTCATTTTCAAGTTACGTAATTATATGCTAACATTTTACTTACGTACCTATTCCTTTCAAATTAATGTTAAATAGTCTTATATGATTCAAATAAGCAAAAAATACTCTAAACTAACCTTATTACACTAATTAGAACTTATTTTAACATAATAAATCTAATAAGAATGAGATTTCATATTTACAACAATTATTCATAATACGCTAAAATGACATTGTCCCTATATGTTACTCGAAGATAGGTTTTCCGTCGCCGACACACACAGACAAACTTACATATTTATATATAATTATAAATGATTCGATCTTTGTCTACTTTGAACCGATTTTAAAGATTATGTGTTACAAAACATTCTTATATCTGGAGCATATCTCAATCACATGTTTAAAAAAATTGTACCCCTAATGTCAGGGCAGTATAGTAATATAAGTAATAATACATTATACATACAGTAATTATTTTTTTAATATAAAAATATTTACTATAAAAATTCAATAAATTCGTTTCGCGCTATCGCTAGCAATACTTAATCGACGTATTCGGCTGGGCTTCCTACACCAACTAGGTCACTCTTCCTAATGCAATATTTGCACGTAATCGGAAAATTTAAGAATCACTTTAATATTCCGATCCTATTTCGCCTTACCGCATTCTGTTTGTATCCGGGGAATTTTCTTGTATGTGTTACCTTAACATTATAGAAAATGATTTGTTAATTGTTATAGTATAAGTAACGCGCTTGGGTTTTAGGGGTACAAGCTCCTGGTGTCGCGCGTCTGATATTTTCACGTACGATTTGATTTAATTCAAAAAATTCAAAATTCAAAATATTTTATTCAGCATTAAAATATTACATTTTTTTACTGAACGTCATGAGTCTACTACCAGTTCCGGAAGAAGAAGCCTCAGACCTGAGAAGAACTGGCGAAAGAAGCTCAGCATGATATTAACACTTGTCTTACGGTGAAAGAAAACATCGTGTGAAAACCTGCCTATTTGAGAGAACCCAACTAGTTATGGAAGGACATATGAAGTCCGTCAAACTACGTTTGTCCAGCATAATTGTTGAACGTGGTGGGCAGTGCCTTCTGAGGGAAGACCGTGTCCAGCAGTGCACGTTATAAAGGACCGAATTAGTAATTATATAACTTAGCTTATGTTTTTCTATTTTATGCTTAGTTTTATCGTTTTTAGTTGTGCCTATTGAGTGCAATTATCGCCATTGTCGCATAGAGTTCTTATATATATATATATATATATATATATATATATATATATATATATATATATATATATATATATATATATATATATATATATATATATATATATATATATATTTTGTATTTGTTATTGTCAGGAGAAAGTTCTTATGAAAGAAAAAAAGTTAAAAAATTGCGCGGAATACTTATTTAAGAATACTTAACAACCATATTAAAATTTATATGGCTAACGCTGGGTAATAACTATTTATATATATTTAAAACGTACCTATTTATATATATGTAAAAAAAAGTGAGAACTCAATTCTTTTTCTGTTACAGTTCAAATTCATTTTTTAAACGTCAAATTTATACAATAATTTTAAAAGTGAAACAAACAGCGTGTATTATAGCCATTTTTGTCTATATAATAATAGAAAGAATTCCAAACACAGAGGATAAAACAATCGGTCCTAATTTTCTATGAATAGATTTTAAAACAACCTTTCAGCCCATTAAATTGTACTTGAACTGTTAAACTTGGAAAAAACGTTTAAAATTCATGAAGTAATTTTTCCGCGACACCGGAAAAACATACTGGCAGATAAATTTATATAGTCGCTTTGAATTTTTTAAACTGCACTTCAGGAGAGTGCGAATATATGAATGAAAACAAGGAAGTACGTGTCCGGCGCACATTAATCTGCCTAAAACAAATTTCATAAACATAGCAAGCTTTGTATAATATTTTTAGAATATTAAGTTGTATATATTAAAAATTATGTGTACTACAATTGTTAAGTTATTCTATACTTTTGCTTAAAATAAGCAATAATTTGAATAATTGGTGTTTCATAATTTAAAGTTCTTTTTACTGCCTCATTGGTCTAGTAGCTAGCATGAACGGTTGTAAAATCTATGTCTAGATTGGAATCAAGTATCATTATTGAAATTTCTGTACATGGCGTTTCTAAAGTTGTTATTATCTTTGTGTATGGTGCAAAAGAGTGTTGTGTGGAAAACTCTTAATCTTATGCTTAATCTCTTATTGAACGTGGTGACTCCAAAAGAATATAAGATAAAATGAATAGAGGGTGCACTTGTGTTTATGCACTCTCTAGTATCACGTCTGATTTCGTGGCTAGGTTATATCGCTTGTTTATTCGAAGACATCAAGTACGCCTTCATACAACCTCTGTGGTGTTCGTCTACGCAGGTGTCAGGCAGGCAGGAAATGTATGACGACGAGGACATATTGATTGACGTTTGGGCGGGACGTATGATTTTCTGTTGTGTATAGAAATATTATTAACTAGCGGCTCACCCTTGCTTCGCTCGGGTTCGTCGCTAGGTACGTTTTAAATAGATATAAATAGTTATTAGCCAGCGTTAGCCATATACATTTTAATTTTTTTTGTTAATAATATTGACAAATATTGACATTAATATTTATACGATTATAACGTCACTCAATTGCCATCAATGTTTTGCCTTCCCGGAACCTTTTCACTAACACTTAAACTTTATGGTATGGTTTTAAAGTTCAAATTGACTTTTAAGTATTATTACGAATTTTTTGTATGGGAGTATAGAAAAGTGTTGTTTTTAGACTTTTCAGGCAATTTTTTAATTTTTTCTCTCCGTAAGAACCATCCTCGTACTTCAAGGAATATTATAAAAAAAGAATTACCAAAATCGGTTCAGCTGCTCTCGAGATTTGCGCTTACCAACACATTCAGCGATTTATTTTTATATTATAGATTACTGTCAATATAACGATTATATCAGGAAAAGTGTTTCATTGTTTTACAATATATTTTATAGAATGCCTTTATGCACCAGAGCAAATTCTTGTTATTTTAATCACAATAAAGAAAATTACAAATATACTTAATTATATATACAAAATAAATGTACACTTAATTCTTACTGTACAAGTCATGTCCGCGTGGAATAGTGGCAAAAATGCTAGCTGCTAGTAAATTCTTAGTAAAACTTTTAACAAGATGCCATGCTTTAATTAACCTCACCCTTACACGCAACCGAGTCTCTCGATATTTACGTTAATATCGAGTAATTATCATTGCTATTAATATATAGAATTTTACTATATAATTTGTAAATATATTAATGTAATTTATTATTAATATTAACTAGCGGCTCACCCTCGCGTCGCTCGGGTTCGTCACTAGGTACGTTTTAAATAGATATAAATAGCTATTAGCGAGCGTTAGCCATAAAAATTTTATTTTTCTTTTCGTTAATTTTTAATTTTTTCTCTTTATTAAAACCTTTCGTAAACCTTAAGGAATATACAAAAAAAAATTTACCCGAATTTGTCTAGCCATTCTTGAGTTATGCGCTTAACAGCATTCATTTTTATTTATATAGATGTTCTCATGTAAATATAAAATATGTAATATAAAAACTTTTTTAGTATATCTCTTGGAAAAAGAAACTTCTTTATGAGACAATAAGTTGACAGAGGAAACTGAGTTTGGTAATTTTGATATTTTTTAATTTATGTTTACTATATAATTATTTAATTTTTAATCAATGCGAAAATAGTGAAGACCGTATGAGTGAAGCTGAAGTCTTGAAAGCAAAACCTATTAAAACAGAGCAAGTATTATTAGAAAATGAAAAAGTGGAAACTACTATTGTCATTGAAAAATCTCAAAATAATAATGATAATTTAGATAAAACTCACGAGACTAATACTAAAAATAGATTACAAAATGATACAGTCCCTAATGTAGTACTAGAAGATGTTGTAGAAACAGCTAGAATTGAAGAAGAAAGCACAGAGTTACATAATGCTCGTAAAAGTCGTAAAATAACACACTGGATACAATATAATCGAGGTTAAATACATTTTGTTATAATAAATAATAATATACAATTTTTAACATGTTATATACTAGTTATCATAATAATAAACGTTATTTTAAAGATCATTAATACCAAGTTTCGAGTAATTCTGATCATAAATATTTTTCGAAGTGACTATTTGTACGGGTACTGGACGAAAAAATTATATTTATTCGTACATTTATTCATTTTTTTTTAAATTAAAAAATGAATTGGATGATTATCTGTGAATATTTTTTTATTTATTATTCGTCATATCTTGGTTAGGTTAGGTTAGAACAGTTAAGATTATTTATTTATTATTTGTCATATCTTGGTTAGGTTAGGTTAGAACAGTTAAGATTATTTATTTATTATTCGTCATATCTTGGTTAGGTTAGGTTAGAACAGTTAAGATTATTTATTTATTATTCGTCATATCTTGGTTAGGTTAGGTTAGAACAGTTACCACAACGCACGAGCCGAGCGAGCGAAGCGAGCGTGCCGCGGTAGCAGCCAGCGAGTGCCATAAATGACTAGAAAACTAGAAAATTCGAATTTCACGCAAAGTATAAATAAAGACATAATCATCTGGAGATCATTTTGACAATTGAAAGTGACGTTTTGACATTTCCAAGTGTCTAAATGGTTGTAATGTCAAAATAATGTATGGAAATGTTGTACCCGTATTAATAATTATAAATTATTCGTACGGTAACCGTATTAATAATTATAAATTTTTCGTACGGTAACCGTATTAATAATTATAAATTTTTCGTACAGTACCCGTATTAATAGACTCAGCCAATATTTTTTTGGGTTGTATTATAACGTATTTTCTATTGGGAATGAGATAATCTCCCGTGGTAAAAATTATTCTCCTTCTCCAGCCCTTTAACTATCTCCACACAAAAAATCACGCCAATCTGTCACTTTGTTACGACGTAAAAGAAGGAAAAACAAACAAACTTTTAAATTAATAATATTAGTATGGATTCTTTATTGCACTTATATATTAAATACAAAAATTAACATACAATAAAACTAGTTAGCAAAGGTGGACTTATCTCTAGAAGAGATCTCTTCCAATCAACATAAGTGAGAGAGAATTAGTATTAAAAAGCGGGCTAACGTGCAGTTACTCAAATATAAACACTTAAATAAATATATTATATATATGTTTGGTATGGTATGTTCGGGCTATTTTCTGCAACTCGACGACTATGCGCCTATTTTGCGTGTGTGGGAATTTTATAAAATAAAATATTATACATTTTTTAACAGACTTCCAAAAATTAGGAGGTTCTATGTTAGTCTGTACGGTTTTTATGGATAGTGATGATTAAAGTTTAACTGTTAAATTTTATGTCCAAAGCATACAGCCAAGGTCAGGGTCAAGATCAACCTGATCGACCACATCAGAACTTTGGACGTTTTGGACCATATGGAGGAAATTATGATGCCGAAACTCCTATATACTATGAACCTCAAAGTCGGAATCCCTTCATAAAACTAGTCTTTGCTATATTGTTGATTATGCTTACTACTACTGGTTGTTACCTTTTCGTTGTTTTGATAATGTAAGTTTACGCTGTAATGTCATATTTTATTTGCTATTTTAATTGCTTTTTGGTGGCGCCATTTTCCCTCTTCTATGTTAATATTATAAAGAGGTAAAGTTTGTGAGTTTGTGACGTTGTAGGGGGTTAATCTCTGGATCTACTGAACCGATTTAGATGAAATTTGGTAAGAAGATAGTTTGAGACCCTGGAAAGGACATAGAATACTCTTTATCTCGGAAATCACCCCTTAAGGGGATGAAAATGGGGATGAAAGTGTGTATTGGGAAGCAAGCTAGGGACGAACCCGAGTGAAGCTAGGGTGAGTCGCTAGTTTTTTATAAGGTGTTATTTTATCTCCCTCGTGTTTTCTTCATTCAACGTGACATTGGCAAAGTAATAACTTGCACATTGATGAAGCCATCAATAAGAGAGTTGTATTGAAACGCCACAATATCTCAGCAGGATCAAAAAGGATTCTTAATGAATAAGAATGATTAGTTATTACAATTTTAATACAAAACTTACAAAAGGAATGTCATATTGACAGATCTTAAAGTATACATAAATGTAGGTGGGGTGTATTCTTTAAAGATCAGAATTATTCAAATTTAAATTCAAAATATTTTATTCAGCATTAAATTATTACAATTTTTTACTGAACGTCATGAGTCTACTACCAGTTCGGAAAGGAGAAGCCTCAAACCTGAGAAGAACTGGCGAAAGATTAAAAAGTACAATTTGAAGCTATCATATTGCATTTTTACAAACCTACATCTGCTTGCAAAATTTCATGTGGTCCACTAGGTGAACAAATAAAAATTAAAATTAGAAAATTTTGCTTTTGAAGAAACAAATACATATATACGAAAAGATAAATAAAACCGTTTTTACTGAATACTTTTTTGTTATTTATTAGTGTCCGACCGAAGGTCTATTTTTGGCCGAAGCCGAAGCCGAAACCGATTAATCGGCTATCGCCACAACCTTCGGCCGAAGCCGAAGCCGAAGCCGAAGGTTTATATTCTCTCAGCACTCAGTAATTAATTTTGTATCAATACCTCAAATAACCTCAATATTGAAGATTTATATTGACTGTCTCATATAGAAGTTGATGATATATCATAGAGATGGTTGGTTTAGAGATAAATAAAAGTTTGTGATTTTGTGATTTACCTACTGGTAAAAAATAATCATTTCTTTATTATGTAATTCACAAATTACAATTAGACCAATCAGTCTTTGTTTTACTCGACTAGACCAAAACTAGACTAATAAATAAAATAAACAAACACTTACTTCTTAGTAAATATTTAAATGTTGGTCAATTAAATGCACAGTTTAGAAAATATTAGAAATTTCAAAATAAATGCAACAATAACAATAGAACTAATGACTGTTTTGCAAACAACAAGTTATAAGAATAATATAATATTCTATTTTACTAAGCATATTTGTACTTAACCTTCTCTCTCAAAAACACTCGTTTAAATACACGTACGAACTTGTTTTGATGCATGCAATGTGATATTTTGACAGTGGCTCCCCGCCGCCTCATGACTTTCGTAACAGTTCGTTCAATCTCGACGGTCGCTCGGACCTTCGGCGAAACCTTCGGCTTCGGCCGGGTTTTGGGCCGAAGCCGAATGTTTCGCCGAAGGTGGATTTTTTGGCCGAAGGTGGCCGAAGCCGAAGCCGAAGCCGAAGCTTCGGTCGGACACTATTATTTATTGACTATTTAAAACGGCCTGAAATAAAATATTTAAAGTGTATAAGTTGTAATATTATCCATTTGTAAATTATTCTGTCTATTGACACTGTTTAACTATATTATATTTATTTTTACAGACCCTCTTTGAAACATTTCTATTTAGTAGCTGGTATGCCGATGATTATTTGTTCCATGTAAGTATGAAACGTATTGTACACAGCTATTATTAAGGAGAAAAAATTGTATTTTTGTATGTTTGTAACGAATAAACACAAAAACTACTATACCGATTGCGATAAAATTTGGTAAGAAGATAGTTTGAGACCCTGGGAAGGATATGGATAGTTTTTATTCCGAAAATCATCCCTTAAATAGGTGAAAATAGGGATAAAACTTTGTATGGGTAACAACCTAGGGATGTACTCAGCGAAACGAGGGCGAGTCGCTAGTGATGTACTATATCGTATTTTCCCACGCTGAAACGGCTGGATAGATTTGGATGAAATTCACTATATAAATAGACTATGACCAGAAAGTCTACCGTTACATACAGGGACACAACCGAGCGAAGCGAGGAAGGTATTAGTAAAATTAATGAGCAAAAGAGTTTGTTTCTTGCATTTTGGCTTATTTGAAGGCGCTCCTCTCAGGAATTATGAGATAGAACAAAAAAATTCTACTTGCATTTATTGAAATATTGAGGTTATAACTTATAAGCAATTTAATATAATTTACTATAAGAAGTAAAGCAATTTTACATAAATAAACTACATCCTAGCGACTCACCCTCGCTGCGCTCGGGTTCGTCCCTAGGTACGTTTTAACGGTTAGTATGGAATAGATAAGAGTACAATATTTACCTATACATATAATAAAATTCTTACTGAGCCGAATCTATACATGAATTAGTTTTTGAAAAATCTTACTAAAATAGACATCATTATCGATACAGAGGCCGAATCTATAGTTTTTAGAATTTTTGTTTGTTTGTTTGTCTGTCTGTCTGTCTGTCTGTCTGTCTGTCTGTTACCGCATCACGGAAAAACCGCTGGACGGATTTTGATGAAATTTGGTAGGATGATAACTGGTTATCCGGGTCAACATATAGGATACTTTTTATTGCGGGAAAATATCTCATTTTTGAGAAAACTATACTAAAATTAAAACGTATCGATATATATAAACGTAAACGATGGTGATTCTCTAGTATAATATATACATAAGTATGATGAGTTCTTGTGGGTTGTATTATACCGTATTTTTCATTGGGAATGAGATAAAGTCCGCGGCAAAACGTAGCCTATGTCACTCTCAGCCCATCAAACTATCTCCACACAAAAAAATCACGTCAATCGTCACTCTTCGTCGACGTGAAAGAAGGATAAACAAACAAACCAACGAACAAAGACACTTTCCCGGTTATAATATAAGTGTAGATGTTAGGGTTAATACTTTAAAAAGTTCATAATATTTTAGCAATATTTTTTAAGATAAATCATAAGATGTTTACTATTGTTTTCAGGGTAATTTTAATGGGGATGAACTATGTGATGATATGTTCAACGTGTTCGAGAGTACCACCTTGTAATTTTGTTACTTTATTCATAGTGGTAAGATATTTGATCTATACATATAATAAAATTGTAACTAATCCGAATTTGTACGTTAAATATTTTTTGGAAAATCTTATTATAATAAACATTATTATCGATACAGAGGCCGAATGTATAGTTTTTAGAATGTTTGTCTGTCTGTCTGTGACCGCATCACGAGAAAACCACTGGACAGATTTTGACGAAATTTAGTATGATGATAGCTGGTTATCCGGCTCAACATATAGGATACTTTTTACTGCAGGAAAATATCTAATTTCTGAGAAACGTAACTAGGGACGCAAAATAAATGTTCTTATTTCTAATTTTATTCTTCCTAGAATATTCATTTTTATATCAAGTTAAGTTTAAGATAAAATCTCTTACCGATACAGTTATTTGTATGATACAAATGTCTACACAAAATCAAAAGGCGAAAAAAATAAAACGAACTTTTCGGATGATTTCGCAACTTTATATAGAAATATTACATCTCAAATAACTTGCAATTTTCCAGGTTATTGCGATGAGTAATTTAGTAGCTGCTATCTCCGTGAGATATAGAACACATATTTTGATATTTGCAATCGTTGCTACAACTGTCACTGTTGCCGTTTGCTTGTTATTGGCTTCCAGCAGTGTAAGCTTTTTTAAGAATTTTGTAGAATAAGTTATTTTTAATTAGTCCACTCATTCAATTTGATAAGATCAAAGATAATTTGGTAGATTTTCGCATTTTTGTATCGTTCACATTTTGAATTCACGACATTTTATGGTAAAAATTGCAGCGACAATAATAAGTTTTTCCAAAGTGTATTCGCCTCAGAATAAACTTAGATTTAATTAGCTATTACCGTAGAGTAAGCCTTATAACTTTTGTAGAAATATAAAAAATACGAATCCATACTAATATTATAAGTGTGAAAGTGTGTTTGTTTGTTTGTTTGTTTGTTTGTTTGTTTGTTTGTTTGTTTGTTTGTTTGTTTGTTTGTTTGTTTGTTTGTTTGTTTGTTTGTTTGTTTGTTTGTTTGTTTGTTTCTTTGTTTCTTTGTTTGTTTGTTTGTCCTTCTTTCACGTCAAAACAGAGTGACGAATTGATGTAATATTTATGTGGAGATAGTTGGAGGGCTGGAGAGTGATATAGGCTACTTTTTACCGCGGGAGATTATCTCATTCCCACGGGAAAACACGTTATAATACAACCCAAAAAATTTTTATGATTAGAATTACTTGAAACATGGTATTATTACTCTTCAAAATAATTAAATAGATACCTGTTTTAGCATTTTTCGACATTCATTACATAAGGGGATAAAATAGGGGATGAAAGTTTGTATGAAATCTACCTATTCAAAGGTAAAAGTAGTAGTAAAGGTAGTTGCGAGCGGAGCCGCGGGTTTTGCTAGTATTTTATAAATTATTAATTACTAATTGAACATTTCTTATTATTTTCAGTTCGATTTCACTGCATGGTATCTTTACATAGTAGCAATTATCGTTGTATTCACTGTTGTGTCTCTGATGGTCTCGATAGCGATGCTTGTCATGAACGTAATGTACAAGCCGTTGCAAATAGTAATGCTGTTCATAGCAGCCATTATAAACGTGGTGGTAAGTTGAAAATACTTAAGTGTGACGACACGTTTGGCTCAGTTTGTAGTGACTCTACTTACTGTGCGAGCGGTCGCGGGGTCGAGTCCCGCCGGGGGCATTCATTTGTGTGATGAGTTTGTACTCTGTAATACGAATGTTTGTTGTCTCACTTCAGTCCTGGGTGTTTATATTTATAATATGTAGAGTAAGTGTGGCATATATGGACCACCATAAGGATTTTCTCAAATATAACTCCGAATTTTAAAGTGTAATCAGTCTTTTTTTATTTCAAACAGTTCAATAATTATTTGGTACCAAAGAGGGTTAATAAAATTCTTAAAAAACATCAACATCTTAGAAATAGTTAACATTTTCTAAAATATGTCATTTTTATGACCTTGCAAAAATGTGAACATAATATGGACCATGGTCAAAATAATAGAAAAAAGTCGTGTTACTTAAAATTAAATCATTATTAAGGTTTAAACTAATCATTGGTACAAAATTCGCACATATAGAAGTCAACCATATCTTCTATGCCACCACGCTCTACATAAGCCATTCGGTTATAAGGTTCACATCGGATCTATTTCTTTCCATGAACATCTTGTTTAGAAAAATGACTATCACAATACAAGCATTTAACATTTTTATTTTGGGAACAATCAGGACTTTCATTTGTGCTGTTGACCGAATAATCATTCTTATCAGAACTTTCAGGAGATGATTCTTTGTCTTTTGAGATCTTTGTTATCTTCTGGGCTGTTTTATTTGGTGCTTTCTTTAATTTATTTTTTACATTCAACGGTTTCTTTTTCTTCAATTTTTCTGTTTCTCCCTTCCTTTTTATTCTTCTTTTCATCTTTCAATTCACCTACGTTATATTATTTTCTCCGAAGTTCACGGTTAGTAATATCATTAAGTGATTGGTATTCTATTTTTGTTAAAAGCCCTTTTTGTTTTTTCGTACAGCTTTAATTGCACCTATTGCATTTTTATCCCACGCTTGTCTGCTCTTATCTTCTGTTTTAGATGCCATTCTGAATTATAAATATCAAACATAAATGACTGTAATGTAATATGGACCACTAGTCTATATTCAAAACATACCGGTGGTCCATATTGTAATATTTATATATTTCGAGGTTAATATTATTGTTTAGAAAATTATAATAACTTGAATAATCGTAAAAAAAACCACCTTTCCCCTGGTTTAGTCCACTATCACTACGAGTAATATTTGTTGAAGTTATGATCTTACATAGTTAGCTAAAAAATCACATCGCAAGCTAACGAAAACGAAAAATGGTGTCCGTCAATTCGCGTGTGCAAGCTGCCTCACTGCAAGCGGCTGGCGAGCCACGGGAGGGGTGAGCCTTAGTGTGCGCTGACCGAAGACTCGATACAAAGAACATTTTTCGAGAAAAGCGGGTGGTCCATATTATAAAACTGGTCCATATATGCCGCACTTACTCTATGTGTTTAAATTATATATGTGGTATATCAATCTGCCTATTTTGTAGTTTACCATGGATCTAGATGGTGTTGTGTGTTAAGTCCCACTATATTTATTTATTTCTTGTTTAGATATTTTTTCTTATTTTGAAACAAAAAACGATAGATAGAGATAGCGCTATAAGGGGATGTGCTTTTTATATCAAGGCCGGGTTTGGAGAAATATCGCATTTGAGTAGCAAATACGATTTGAAGGTTGTTCCACGTTATTGACGTGACTAAACCTCGCAAATGAGCAATATGTCCAAGAATCTTAACCGTTTGTATTTAATTTAACCATGTGATGTTTGTGTGAGACTTATAACATTCTAGTTTCTGTAACAGTTATGTTTTTTTTTTAAATCCAGACAACGATTATGGAGTGAGGCGTAAAAAAAAGAAATATTTAAATATAGTTTTGTTGTTTGGCTTTACCTCTATTTAATTTTTTTCAAGTGAGAGTCATTTCTGCATTATTTTACGTATCTGACATTTTATATAAAACTATTTTTGCTTTTTGGCTCTCCAAGTTTTGAATGATTTAATAATAGCAATCATGTCACAGTCACGGGAGTCCGAGAACTCCCGCAAAAAAGCATCCGCGTGAAAATCCGGAAAGATAGTTTTATTTGAAATTATACATCTTTATTATTTAGTTTGAATAATGATATTTTATTTTTTAAGGTGTTGATCATGGAATTGCAAATGATCTTAGGTGGTAGATCGATAGAGATGGGAGAAAATGACTACGCTTTAGGAGCCTATTTGCTTTATAATTCAATAATTAACCTGTTTTTGAATATAGTGCAGATCATGGGACTGATGGATGAATAAATTTGTAGAATACTTGTTTTATATTTATTTATAGTAAATATTTTAGTACAAAAAATGTTTTAAATTTTTAATTAATTTATAAAATTATTAATTTTATTTAATACATGAAAACTATAAGAGAAAAAGTGGTCTACGTTACTAATAGAAGTAATCTAATAATAATCTTCAGAAATTTAGTCACATTTTCATGTCAATTTGTTGTATCTCTAAAAGGACAATGGTGAGGCATCAGACAGAGACATCTGTGTTTTACTTCGAATAAATGATTTAAGTAACATTATGATTTCGTAAGAATTGCACAATGAAACATCCAACCTAAAACTCTAACTCTAGATGAGTAATTAGAACAACGTTTGCGGACGCAATGCTTTTGTTCAATGCAGCTGGGAATGTATTACAGGCATGAGCAATTTTGGCAAAGCAAAACTTGCCAAAGAATGCGGTAATATTTAAATTAAAATATTTGATTTAGATGCAATAAAAATAACACTTATTTAATGTCTGCATCTCCTCAACACAGGAACAGTAGTTATACCTACTATAAAAAACCTATATACCTATATGTCGGCTGGCACCGACTTCGAAAATATCTGATTGGGTTCGAAAATATCTATTCTAAATGAGAAAAGTTTAGTTATATTTTACATTTTAGTGCCTGGAAGTCGGTTTTTTAAGTTTTTATTTTTCCATTTTTAGTGCAGACGTTATAAGCAGGTAATTTGTAAGAAGAAAGTTTTTTAATAACATATTCGATTAAACAATTTATTTAAAAAAAATATTTTTTTGTTGATTTTTTAAAAAATAAAAAAGATAAAATTTATATGGGACCACCTGTGAAGTATACTTAAAACAAAAAAAAATCCAAATCGGTTCAGGCGTTTTCGAGTAATCGGTGAACATACATAAAAAAAAAGATTCCGACGAATTGAGAACCTCCTCGTTTTTGGAAGTCGGTTAAAAGGAATCTCAATATCTATCAAAGTTAATGATTTACAGTTGATTTTTAACCACAAGGCGATCACTAGTTTTAATAAAACCTCCAAAGTCTAAACTATTCAAGCTTCATAATTAGTTGGAACAACAGAAGCCGGCGCAATATCACTGGGAATCTATTACACGCATAAGCAATAAATTCGGAAAAGCAAACCTTGCCAAAGAACGCGGCTGTAATGCTCTGAATAAAAGTTTCCGTAAAGATCCAGTTATGAATATTTTAAATTTAATTTTTGCTTTTTAATATTTAAATAGCAGAAAATGTATTTTTAAAATTATACAAGGTTTTTCTCAAGGTTTTAGTAACTCTACATCCATTATATAATATAATAAATGTGAAAGTTTGTTTGTTTGCCCTTCTTTTACGTCGAAACAGAGGATATATATATATATATATATATATATATATATATATATATATATATATATATATATATATATATATATATAATACAAAAAAATCTAATCGGATTAGTAGTTCGAAGTTAGAGCGTTCAAACAAACAAACAAATTCTGCTTCTTTATAATATTAGTAGAGATATACCCACTAAAAGTATATTATACTTTATCTAGGACAGTCGGCTTAAAAATACTTAAGTCATTATATTATACATTATAGTAGATATACATACAAGATGAACTTCTAAAAACCTTTGTTCATAGAAGTATTCATGCAAAAACTCATTAATATGTAACATGTAATGAATACCGTCCCGTCGTTATCAAAAGAGCAGCTAATTATTACGTACATAATACAAATGTATGTAACATATGAAATAATAACAAAGTGCCCATTTTTACCGTCCCACAGCTGGATTAGGCAATAAACCAACACGCTGGCTAAATACTGTCTTCTGTAAACTAGTTAGGTTCTCTCAAATACGCAAGTTTTCTCATGAAAGTGTTTTTGAAAATAATCTATATTAATATTTTAAAGAGGCAGAGTTTTTTGGTTAGTTAGTTAGTTAGTTAGTTAGTGAGTTAGTTTGTTTGTTTGATTGAACGCGCTAATCTCAGGAACTGCTAATCCAGTTTAAAAATTCTTTTTGCATTAGATAGCCCATTTATTGAGAAAGTTATGGGTTATATAAGTCAACAAATCGGGTAGACTTCCATAGAATATTTTAAAACTGATGCGTATAATCAAACAAATTTAACGTGGGTGAAACCGCGGGGCACAGCTAGTTTTCTTATATAAATTGACTAGCCATAGGCCACCTGGTTCTCTCTCGGTCTCTAATTGCCATATTTTTCTTCCAACAAGAATTAATTTTTACAAAATTAGTTTCCAGCCGTAACAACACATATATTATTGTTATATAAATATTATATTATATAAATATTTGTTTTATGCCTGTATTTCGTATGGGGCTCACCCCATACCGTCGCACCATAATTTGATTTTAATTGTTAATGTGATAATACATCGTAGAAATTATGCCTGTAGATTACGTTCCTTTTTAAAATTTTACGAAAATGTCTACATTCACTGTCAGGATATTTGAAGCTGACATTATTCCAAATAAAACAGTAATAAAAGGTAATTAATAATATTATTGTCCACGATGACGTTACCATCGACTCGGTATGCAGTTCTACTTAAAAAATCACCAGATTCAAAAACCACTATTTACGACATATTTAAACAATCTTTGTCAGAAAGTTTTCTTATTACTTTATTTTACGTTTAAGTTAACTAAATATACACGTTATCGGTTTTGTTTCTAGCCGTACAATCACATACTCTAAGAAAAACGTAATCATTTTCTAAAAGGTCCTTATTTGACAAAGTGGCTGGTTCGGCCGAAATTCAATTTCCTCACACATAATTCACATGGAACTCAAGATCTCGTATAACTTTTACATTTGCCAAGATTTATTAGGTACGGCCGCTGCGCGTTACGTCGTCTTGTTTTATTGATGTTTTTATAAAACGAAATATTTAAGTACATATAACTTGGTTTTTCTTAAATTTAAATAAAGGGAGTTCTGTATGACCTATTGTGTATGATCAAATGAATAAAAGGATCAAGTTTGGCATTTACAGAGATTTTAGGAGTTGGGATTTTCAAGATTTTTCTGCTATCTTGGAATGGACCTTCATCGTTTATTTCAAAGTAGCTGCGTACTAATAAATACTAATAGACTTTATTTAAATAAAATAAAAGTTTGTGTGTACTTATGTACGCACGTAAGAAGTTATACTCCTTTGGCGTAACAGAACAAAAATAGCTAAAGATTTCATCCCGTATGTCACAACTCTGCAGTAAAAGCAGTCTCTGTTTGTAAAAGCAATGCAGCTAACTTCATCATGTCGCTTTTTGGCTGTCGGTGGCGCATCATAAAAATTTGGCTCTCATATTTTTTCCATACATCCTAAAAGAAGAATAACTTCAAAAAAGTATATTATTAACCTGCATTATATTACTTGAATAATATTCACTTAAACATATAATTATTTTATTTGGGTTTTAGTGCACCATATTGTTCATATTTTTCTTTATGCTCTATCCTTTTATACCAATTTCAAAATAACCTTGGATGGCAAAACCACGTAGTTCTTGCTTCTACTACTTGTACTGTATGTGCAGTTCTCTGAATCTAAGGTGGAACATCATCACCATCACCATCACCATCACCATCATCAACATAATCAGCCTGCTTTCTTCCATTGCTGGACATAGACCTCTCCTATGGCACACCACTGAACTCGATTTTCAGTTCTACGCATCCAACTTCTACCAGTCTTTTTACGTACATATGTATGTATGTATATCATCGTTCCACTTAGCTGGAGGGCTTCCTATACTACGTTTGTCGAGCCGTGGTCTCCGCTCTAGAACGTTTCGCGACCAATATGAAAAGCCCACTGCCACTTCAGCTTGCTAATTCTTTGGGCAACAGGTGAAACATATCGTATGTCAATCGTAATTTTGAGGCAAACAAATAATCTTGTAAGGATTTCACCTTACTTTTTTATCAAAATTATATAGACAAAGAAATACTGGTGGGCGTATCAATGTTATTTCTAATTTATGTAACAGTTTTTTTTAATGTACGGAGTCCTTTTACATGTGGTATCAACTTTAGATGAGCTTGTTGCAGTCCTATATAAGAGAATCATAATTGTTCAGTTCAAATATTGTCTGCGAATCTCAATTTTGAATATAAATCTAAGAAAACTAAGTCAAATCAGAAGTTTGAAGAGAGATATCATAAGGAAAGTCAGTGAAATATTAAAAAGAACCATTCTTGTATGGAAGTCGAGTACGCCCACAGGCTATTTATTCTACGAGGCAAATGACCGAGACGTTTGCTCAAAGTTGAAAAATGAATATTATTTGCTTAATATCGTTTAATGTCGCTTTAAACATAACTTGGACATTTCGAATAATGTAATATAAACAAATTTATTTGAAGCCAAATTGCTTTAATATGATGTTATATTTTCTAAAATCTTAAGGTTCTGTGTTTAATTTATATAGAATGCAAAAATATTAAATATTAATTCTCTACAACCACAACATTTATTATTGTACACGCACATTAACGTTATCAAGTTTATAGATTCGAATCTCGGATCAGTTCAAAAAGATCTTTAATTTATAAATTAACATAAATAGTACTAGAAGCTGCTACTGAACAGCTTCGCTCACTTGAAGAGTTTTTTCTTTCTATTTTGGTCAATGTTAATTTTTTTTATGTTGGGAAGTGCATTCATGCATACCACCTATGATTTACCATAAGTAAATCACTTAACTATGTCGCCAATGGTAGACCATGGGGTTGCTCCCTCGGCCCATTCTACTATCAGAGAAGTAATGCTAATGAGAAAATGAGTAGAAGAAGAAAAGGCAAGCAAACCACAAATAGCACATGCATCATATACTAGCTTTGCGTGTAGTCTAGAATTATTTTAACATTTAGTGTTAAGAGATGTTTGGTAGCCACAACAATGGCTTTAAACCTTATGGATATGTTTGTGTTTATACTATTCTCTAAATGTTAATTTCGTGGCTGCACGTTTGGACGAGCTCGCCAACAAAACAAGCTTCAGGGCGACTGACAGAACAATTCAAACTGACTGAATTTTGTATAGTAAAAACATACGAGTACGTATATGTATACTCATTGAAAGTTTTTAATCTATACTGATATTATAAAGAGGTAAAGTTTGTGAATTTGTGAGATTGTGAGTTTGTGACGTTGTAGGGGGTCTCTGGATCTACTGAACATAAAAAGACATAGGATACCTTTTATTCCGGAAATTATTCCTTAAGAGGGTGAAAATGGGTATAAAAGTTTGTATGGGGAATCAAGCTAAGGACGAACCTGAGCGAAGTGAGGGTGAGTCGCTAGTATAAAATAAGTCCAAAATGAAAATATTTGTTACATAAAAATAAACATCCATACAAGTTTCGAATCCTTAATATAAAGATTCTACATCAACGGTCCCAAAATTATATTCCAATCTGATCTGGCTACATTATTTTCTAAGTAGAAAAATTTACTCTAAAATTTTCAGCATTCGACGATATTATTCGAGCTATTTCCAAAAGTAATTTCGGTAATATGTTTTAGTGCGTTTAGCGTACAAGATTGATTGGTCCCATTTCGAAGCCAGCGATATTTTATAAAGTGCCATCGATCATTCCGATACGAAACGTGACCGATGTGTCATGACGAGATGTTCATGTTCTTTACTCATAATTCTTATATTGTTTAAGTAGTTAAAAATTTAAATGTTTTTATATTTCCTTCATTAGTGCTTTTCGTTAGCTTTTAGATATATGATTGCTTAGTGGGATGTGAAACAGGTTATAATAATTTGAACTATTGCGTAAAAATAAGCATTGGCAACGTGATTTGGAAACAGAATGAAGGAAGTGTCAGTAAAATAAAGTTAAATTAACATTATTTTACTGATTATTAAAAATTCTGAAATGATTCGTATTTCATATAAGTATTGTTAGGGCAAGGCTGTTGGTTAAATTAATTTTATTATATGCAAAACAATTTTGCAATACTTTTCAATATTTTACTACATAAAAAAAATAACTTCGAATTTTAGCGATCAACGCCATCTATTGTTTATTTAAGAAAACAAAAATAGCCTTAATTGAGGTACGCAGTAACATTATAATATAATATAAGGTATAAGCTAACATAAAATATACGCGGAAAGTCGAAGAAAAAACCTTATAGATTTAAATTCACAAATTTTTGTACATTTTTTTTTATTTTTATTATACAAACTAACGACTTAACCTCGCTCCGCTTGGGCTTAGTACAGACAGACAAAAATTCGAAAAATTATGGATTCGGCCTCTGTATCGATAATAATGTCTATTCCAGTAAGATTTTCCAAAAAATATCTAATGTACAGATTCAATAGTTTGTTTTAATATCGTTACGTTCTATGAGTTCTGAGATCGGAAATTAAAGTACGTCTTTTGAACAATTGATGTTTTATTGCTTTTGGTTCACAGGAGTCAGTTATAGTGGGTCACAACACACGCAGAACATGCACAGTTTTGAGTTAACTCAGTCTCTGAGCTGTACTTGCACTATGACTTTACTTTTTCTTACTGTTTTACTTTTTCGTATTTCTTCTCTTTTTCGAAATTCAACTGAAATTTCTGGTATTCTAAAATTAAACAAAGTACTTTCTAGTATTCAAAAATTCGAAACTTTTCTAGTAGTTTCAATTCCTTTCTGGAAAATGTTTGGTTCCCATCTCACGCACGGCAATTTACAATTAACTGTTCTTTTCGTTAATTGTCAAATTCTCAGTATCGAATTATCGTCTCACCGAACTCTGCGAGTGAGAAAGAATAGAGAGTGCACTTATGTCTGTGCGTACATTTGTGTGTATAACATACTAGCTACTCACCCTCGCTTCGTTCGGGTTCGCCCTTAGCTTGCTTCCCAATACAAACTTTCATCCCCATTTTCACCTCCTTAAGGGATGATTTCTGGGATAAGACGTATCCTATGTCCTTCCCAGGATCTCAAACTATCTTCTTACCAAATTTCATCTAAATTGATTGAGTAGATCCAGAGATTACCCCCTACAACGTTACAAACTCACAATTCACAAACTCACAAACTTTACCTCTTTATAAAATTAGTAGGTATAGATTATAATCAGCAATCGCTAGCTTTAATAAGAATAGCCACCGAAATTCTTTAAGGGGACATTATTGTTACCAACGTATCAAATACTCTTTACATTTTGTATAGAAAATAGTGAATATTCCCATATTATATCCTTTCTATACTGTATTTTTTGCAGAAAAGCGTAAGCAGAAGGAACGTCACTTAACGTTCATTCTCCATAATATTTATGTATCTGCCATTCATTCATGCATGGAACAGCACCCTTACCCATATTTAATCAGCCGCGAAAGGCTTATTCAAAATGTGAACCAACGGAATTCCATGATTCAATGGGATTTAATGTGTTGGAATCGAATTTACTTTATGCAAAGTGTGAAGTGTAAATAAATAACAAGGTATAAAATAGGTGCTATTACGCTCTGAACTATACACGATGCTTCTTTTATTAGGAGTGCGTAGAATTGGAAGACCAAGTTGTAACTTTGAAATACTAGATTGATTAAAATTTACCTGCAAAAGGAGGTACTTAATTACACGTTTTTTTATAATTTTATTGCACAAAAAATATCATGAAAATAAAAGAAAATAAATAAATTTATGTTGGTCTATATTCTATAATTTTTTTAGAATGAGGTTTTGGCTGCTTTTTGCTCTACTAATACAAATTATTTTTTATTTTAAGCAATAAAAATTTCAAAAAAAAATCCAGAATATTTTATCCCACATTAAATTATTACAATTTTTTACTGAACATCGAGAGTTTGAACCACCGGCTTAGAAAAAAAGCCCCAGTCCTGAAAAAATGTCGAAAATTTTAGTAACATGTTACTAAATAACATAAGAAAATATACGAGAAATTGAGCGAATTACCAAGAAAGTAATAAAACTAATCTAACCAAGTGCTCTCTACTACGAATCTCACACTAGAAAAGTGATGGATGCTAGGATTATAAGTTTTGATAAAATGAAAATTATCAATCATTTTTGTTCTGGATATTTTTGATGTTTATAGAGTAAATATTCCACGTTGATTTTAGAGATTCAAATATAAATATGTAACGCGTCTATATGCATAAATTATGTTGTATACACACAATGAGTTTTTAACACGCTGTCGACGGGCGTTTGTATCGCTACGAACGCAACTAATCTTATTAAAAGTGTGTTTTGGTGCATTTATTAAATATGGTGTGTATAGGCCCTAAACTATACTTCATGCTTTTTTTTTACAGAATTGTACTACGTACTAATATAATATGGAAATAAAATATACTAATGATGTCATCCCAACCGATTTCGACTGGCCATCTAAGCAGGAGATACAGCACAAATGTGTAGCTTATGTGTGCTCTCCGAGGCAAAGGGGTAAAACACCGCCAACTTCCCAATCCGGACCGGAGACTTTTTTAACAGAAAGAATAAAACTTGGCCCGAACCGGGTCTCGAACTCAGGAATTCCGGATCTGCAGCCGCATATACTAGCCACTAGACTACCGAGGCCGACCGAGTAAAGGGAGGACCGAGTTAATAGTATACTACTATACATATTTTGAAGTACCATGTTCAAAATAAGACTATGGACAAAACTCACAATGAAACGTTGCTTTGTAGCTGCGTGAAAAAAAATCTAGAAACACTTTTATATTTATGACTAGCTTTGCCCGCGGCTCCTCCCGCGTTCAAATGACCAAAAACCTAATTCTTAGGTTTTACATATTAGTATACTTTTACAATGCAGTTTTTGTGTTTTTGTATTTTTTCTCAGAAATGAGATATTTTCCCGCGGTAAAAAGTAGCCTATATGTTGACCCGGATAACCAGCTATCATCATACTAAATTTCATCAAAATCTGTCCAGTGGTTTTCTCGTGATGCGGTAACAGACAGACAGACTGACTGACAGACAGACAGACAGAAAGACAGGCAGACAGACAGAGAGACAAAAATTCTAAAAACTATAGATTCGGACTCTGTATCGATAATAATGTCTATTTCAATTAGATTTCCCAAAAAATATTTAATGTACAGATTTGACTTAGTTAGAATTTTATTATATGTATAGATGTTATTAAGTTTTTAAATAAATATTACTTTTAAAGTATTAGCGTTAGAGTGACTGCCTATTTTACGCATCATAAATAATAAAAATGAATAAATATTGATATTTACTACGAGCTTTGTTTGTTTGAGCACTCTCTTCATTGCTTATTATTCAACTAAAATGAAAGCAGTAAAGTTAGTGCACTCCACTATATGAAGCCATGAAAGTAAGTAGTAAAAAATGCAAAAGTACAGACGGGTCACGTATCAAAGAGTTTGAATGTTCTAGACGTTTTTTGTTGACGCTTACAGACGTACTCGAATAATAGTTGGTTTTGCCCTCGAGATTTTGTCTAACTGTTTTTTTGTGAAGTACTCTGACTGTCCATATACTGCGCTAGTGCTTAGTTGCAAAAATATGTACACTTTGCTTTCTATGCATTTCTAAATGTTATGGATCTATATCGGACTACTATTATAAATGCGAAAATGTGTATGTTTGTGCTTACGTCTGTTATTCTCTCAGGCTGAAACGGCTGGACGGACCGATTTGGATTAAATTTATATGATATTTTGTACTTGAATTTGCACCTAGGAACGAACCGAGCGAAAGTCTCTAGTATTATAAAAAATCAGATAAAATTATACAATAAAGGTGTGTAGGCACTTTGTACATACTTTTTATACTTTTTATTTGCAATTATGAACTCCTTTGATAGCCATTTTAAAATGTACTAGCGACTTACCGTCGCTTCGCTCGGGTTTATCTCTAGCTACGTTTTAACGGTTAGTATGGAATAGATAGACTATATATTATATGTATATAAATAGGTACAAAATAAAAAGTACTGAACTTTTGACTTTCCAGCAGTTTTTTTGGGTTTTTTCCTATTTTTTTATACTTAAACCACCCCTGACACACCCCCAGCACAACAAAAAAGTATTTATTCAAATCGGTCCAGCCCTTTTTTGAGGTTTAGCAAGACTAACGAACGGCAATTAATTTTTGTATATATAGATTACTTTTTGACACATATTAAAAAAATGTAATATAAAAGAGGAATATTAAAAAACTTGAGTATAATTAGGTATATATAATAACGTTAATTATATTTAGAATTGAATAGATATAATTCTATATTGCTGCAACGACTATACTGTGACTTCGATGTTCCTGTAAAATGCAGAGCGAAAAATTTGAAGACGCCGAATTAGGGAATCCGTTCCGCGATACATCGACTTCTGAGATTCATAAGATTGGAATCCGAGTATTGTCATTGCAGCAATTTGTGTATTTGAATTGAAACAAGGATATTTGAAAAAATACCTAAATTTAAATTGTAGATTTAATAGAAGTAAAGTTAGATGTAATAGAAGTAGTACTCGTGTCAAATTGTCGTCTAACCAGAGTGTGGAACTGAAGTGCAGACGGGTCACGTATCAAAGAGTTTGAATATTATAGAAGTTTTTTGTTGACGCTTACAGACGTACTTGAATAAATAGTTGGTTTTGCCCTCGAGATTTGAAAAATAACCTGAATTTAAATTGGAGATGTAATAAAAGTTAAGTTAGATGTAATAGTACTAAGCTGCAGATCTGGAGGTCCTGGGATAAGATCCCGGGTCGGGCCAAAGGTGGTCGTGTCAAATTGTCGTCCCATCAGAGTGCGAGAAATAGAGAAATAGGTAATGGACAAGTATGTTTGCGCACATTTATGTACAGACAGAAAAAATGCAATTTATTGGCTATTTGGTAGGATCAAATTAAAAAAAAATCACTTGCGCTTGTAACACACTACTACTTATACTCGTATATGACTAATGGGATGAAGAAATTCGTTTATTACATTATGTACACTTTTTTGAGAGACCTAAGTATGGTGAGGACAATCTAAACTAAACTAAACAAAAAAATCCCAAAGGCATAGTCGCTTTCACATCTTGTTCTTGTTTTACTATTGATTAATTATATTATTCAAGAGAAGGGCTCAACACCCACTTTGGCGGATATTTGCTTAATGTCCATTAACATATTTATCCTACTACTACCACAGATCATATAATACTATACTAGTAATATATTACTTAAAAAAACATATTTTGCGTTTGCCTTCCAAGATAAAACGTATCATTGAGTGTGGCCTTGATGAAGGCACCTCTTGCCATATACTTTTCAGTTGCCCCAAAATTTCTGTATCCTATCTATGACTTCCTTCCTTCTAAAGTCCCCCGTCCCATTAATGTTAATTATTTGTTGATGTTTGTGTTTAGTCCATTATGTAGTTTTTTGTGTAAATAGATAAAAAGTAATAAAATCAAATTGCAGTTGTATGTAATATATGTGATTATTAGTACTAACAATTGTAAATTTATTTTATGTCATTGTTTCTGTATATGTATTGTGTTGTCTGTTGTTGGATTTGAATTTACAACGAATCGCTCTGTTTCTACGTGTAATCAGATCTAGTGTTTTTTTCTACTTTTTTTACCGGTCATTCTATATATAACGTGTCTTCTCTATTCTACGTGATATTGGCGAAGTAAATTGTGCCCTACTGGCACTTCTGGAAGCCACGTAATGAAAGAATTTAATCGCATGACAAAGGATCATGAGGGTATTTTTTGTAGGTGTTTGTATTGTGTATGCTCATTCGTGTAATTTTTATTTCCGATTTTTTAAATACTTTTCAGTTATTTGGATAGTCTTATAGACTTTTCGATTTTACGTATAATGGACAACTTAAGTGAAATCATATCCATCTGAAAAAAAAAACTTATATTAAAATAATTATTTATTAAGCAAATTTATTTTAAAATTTCACTGCACTTTTACTTTAGTGTGTACTCAGTAAGCATCTTTAAAAGCAAACTTGCAAATAAATGGCGCAGCATCGAGCGCCAATAAATATTCATAGATCAACTATTAGCATCTTGCATTTTTATAAGCTGTATAAATTATTATCTTACTAAGAACATTGGCTACTTGATTTTGAGCTTTATCTTAGAGAGCTTACTGTCAACATCAACGAACTTTGATCCACTTCCCTTCCTCCCTTTATGTTGTTTATGTAAATGTACATTATATTTTCTATATCGTTACTATGATAATATTAAAAATCATTAAAAACAGCATCTCCAGCAAGAACGGATTGCAATGCTCTCCGATTGTTCCACTGACAATTCATTAACATGAGAATTCTTTTAAAATGGACCAACAACACTGTTGTTATATTAATATGATTAAAAACTAATGAAACAATTGAATCTAGTGTAGAGTGGTCTAATAGGTAATAATAGACTTTATGGTGACTCATGATTAATTGTTATAAAAAGAAAAATAAGTAGTAAAAAAAATATTGGTCAAATAAATTAATTGGCTAAGCTATGTAAGCAAAAAATCACGAGGCCGTAGCCTATATGGGATAAGAAACCATGAAAATTATTAAAAACTAGCGACTCACCGTCACTTCGCTCGGGTTCGTCCCTAGGTTAAGTCCCTATACAAACTTTCGTCCCCATTTTCAAACCTTAAGGGATGATTTCTGGGATAAAAACTATCCTATGCCCTTTCCAAGGTTTCAAACAATAAAAGAAGATAGTTCTTACAAAATTTTATCTAAATCAGTCCAGTAGTTTTTGAGATTATTTGTTACAAATCTATAAAATAAAAAACTTTCCTTTTTATAATATTAGTGTTCTGTTGATTTTGAGCCAGTGGTCGAATTTGAAACAAATCATTGTTGTTTTTTTTTCTTGATAACACTCGTCAATAGCTACTACACACAAAAAAAAAGAAAATCGGTTGACAAACATGAAAAAAGGCACTGAACTGTTTTGTCTATGCCTATTTATATATCATTTAACACCAATAATAATTTTGTAATACAAATTAATTGGACGAGAATGTAAAATACTATATACTTTTCTTTCCTGATTTTTCGAGGGATGCTTAGTGTAGAAATCAACTATAAATAATTACAGATTGAACCCGTGACCTATTATTTCACAACATAGACTTTCTGGATACTATATCTTTATGTCATAATTCCCTAATTTTAAAAGATACGTTGATAATTAAATTAGATTCGATATCCTTATCGTATCTCACAAGGTTTTTTTAAGATTATATTAAAGCAATTTTACTTAGTTTAAGTGGCACTTTGAGTCGGTCAAGGCAAACGATAATCTCATTAATTTCTGAACGCTTTTCCTTATTTTTCTCGCCTAGATATGTACCTAGTGAAAGATATGGCCTTGTGCCATACAACTTGATCTATAAGATTTTTAAAAGAGAACTGGACTAATTTTTTTTTCCGAAAAAAAAAACACGATGTTACAAAAAAAAGCCGGGCGAAGTTCTGTCGCCCAGGTACTATTTATCATTGTCAGCGACAAGTAACAGCCAAACGAATATAATATTATAGATGATTTCAAGATCGATCAGAATTTACTCGTCACTCACTCGTCTCCGTACAAATTTTCGTTATTCTCGCACTTTTTTATCAGTAAGGATGAAAGAATCTAATAGCATACACTAGCATGTTACTTTATAAGTTACATTTTGATAAATATATTTAACAACAAATCTATCCCATGGGAACCGTACATTTTTCCGGGATAAAAGTACTCTCTGTGCTATTCCAGACTATAATCTATCTCTGTTCCAAATTTCATCCAGATTTGTTCAACCGTTGTGACGTGATTGAATAACAAACATCCAAACATCTAAACTATCAGATTTATAATATTAGTAAGATTGTAAACTAAAATTGATACATAACTTGAAAATATACTTAATTTTATCAAAAACGAGACATTGAAATACATCAATACATTCATGTATTGAAAGTTTTCAACTTGGTTTGTTTACGTCATTTGCCTAAGGATCTATGCGGTGGCTGGTGGCATGTCGCTTGGACAGAAAGCTATAAATCCGTAAATTACTTGTTGACTTGATCAAAGCACGAGTTAGTGTATTATTGAAGACCGTTTCTAAGCTTCAGTTCAATTTTAGTTTTAGACCTAAGCGAATTTGAGGTTTACAGTTGCTTTGTATCATTTACGAATACACATGTGGTTAAACGTAGGTACTATGTAGTTACTTGTACACGTGAAAGTAACATTTTATTTTTATTTATTAATTGGTGGCCAGTGGTAGCCTAGCGGTGACGTGCTCGCTTGGGTAACCGAGTGAAGCGGGTTCAAATCCAGGGTCTCGCACCTCTGATATTTTCATGTGCGAATCATTTCCAACATGATTACCACTTGTCTTACGGTGAAGGAAAACATCGTGAGGAAATCTGCATGTCTGAGAGAACCTAGCAAGTTTTCGAAAGACATGTGAAGTCCGCCAACCCGCACTTGGCCAGCGTGGTGGACTATGGCCTGATTCCCCTCGTATCGAAGGGAAGCCCGTTCCCAGCAGTGGGACGTTAAAAAGGGCTGAATATAAATTTATTAATTAGCTGATATAACAAATATCTCTTTATATATATTTTCAGTCTATATACTATTGCATGTAATATTTACATATTATATATTTATATACCAAAAATATTTTTTTATATAACACTAATGACTTACCTTCGCTTCGCTCGGGTGAGTCCCTAGGTAAATTTTAAATAAATATGAATAGTTATTGCGAATGCACCTTAGGAGAAATACTTATGCTATTGCAGGTTTTTCTGTAGGCCTTACTGTCCTACAATTTTCTAGTACATTGTTTTGACGTATCTCTTAAGGTTTAGCCAGTGTTGAGACATGTAAATTTTTAAGAACAACTGATCTAACCAATTATTGTGTTTTGCCGTGTAAATGAAAAATTTTCCTGTAGTAAAAGTATTCTAAATGTGGACCCGAGTAATAACTTATCAATTCACAAAATTTAATTAAGATAGGTTCAGTGTTTTTTGCGTAAAACGCGCACATCGATTTCGCTAAGTTACTGTTTTATTATGTGTATACATTTCACACTTGCCATTGTAAAAATCCTATATTTTATAAGGAAAATAAATGAGGCTTTATTATTATACATTTTCGATCTAAGCGGCTAAACCGTTTTTTTGAAAATTCGTATATAGGTAAATACAGTTGAATTAATTAACGCCTTTTTTTGAAATAGGTTAGTAATATAAGAGTTCGTTGTACTACATACTTACTAGTAAAGGGTACCTTAAGACAGTGTTACTGGCAGTATCAGTATACATACAATTACCTAGCTCGGTCTTAAGCCTATATACCAGAATTGGCATTCACTTCTAGGGATTTATGAGATAGACTTAGCTACTTAGCTATATATTTGTGTTTAGTTGTAGATTGTATGCAGTTTTAGACTATTTATAAAATAAATAGGTAGTTTATTTTCAAAAACAATAAAAACAACAGAAAAACAAAAACAAATCTATCCCTCGGAAACCGTATATTTTTCCGGGATAAAAAGTATGCCTATGTGATATTCCAGACTATAATCTATCTCTGTGCCAAATTTCATCCCGATCCGTTCATCCGTTCTGGCGTGAAAGAGTAACAAACATACATCCATACATACAATCTTACAAACTTTCGCGTTTATAATATTAGTAGGATACACAAAATTTTCAAATAGTCGTTTTATAGTAATAAGTGTTCGTCCAGTGGTCGAAATCCGATCAATTAATCATTAAATCGAAAATGCGAGGAAAACATATGAATAGATTTATCTCTCTATATATAAAAGAAAAACTATTGCCATTTTTTTTATTCATAACACTCAAGCTCGTCTATACATATAATAAATCAATAATTAATATAGAGTAAAATACAATACCTAATAAAATTCGTACTCAGTCGAATCTGTACGTTAAATATTATTTTGGAAAATTTTATTGAAATAGTCATTATTATCGGTACACGGGTCGAATCTATAGTGTTTAGAATTTTTGTTTGTCTGTCTATCTGTTCGTCTGGGAATGCATCACGAGAAAACCGCTGGATAGATTTTGATGAAATTTACTATGATGATAGCTAGTTATCCGGGTCAATATATAGGATACTTTTTGTTGCGAAGTTTTTTAAGTAAATATTTAAATACGTGCCATATTAAAATACATCCTTAGTGATCGTTGATATGGCGCATGACGTGATGTCGATTTTCAACTGATGCTGGAATGATGAATCTATGTACGTCAAACTTTCGTAAGAGTATTAACACTCAGCACTAGTTATGACTCGAATGAAAACAAACATAACGTCATGTAAATGAATACCAATTTAGTTTGCATTACTCATTAACGAGAAAGGATTGAAATTTCATTGTATAAATTGAGGATTAGAATTTCCATTTCAAAACAAACATAAGCATTCGATGTAGCGAAAGCTTTCTGATACTCCCTTGTAATTAATAAATGAATACGATGTGATAAAGTGACAAAATATTTGCCTCGTGCAGAAAATGAACCTGTAACCTCCGGCGAAAAAAGTACGTAGTAGGTACATGCACTTCCTCAAACTTTATAATAATTGTATCGTACTAATATTTTAGTGTGAAAGTTTAGATGTTTGGGTCTTTGGATGGATGTTTGTTACTCAATGACGCCAGAATGGCTGAACGGATCTGGATGAAACTTGGCACAAAGATAGATTATATTCTGGGATAGCACATAGGCTACGGCTATATTTTATCCCGGAAAAATGTACGTTTCTTGTGGGATAGATCTATTTTTGTTTTTCTAGAGGCGAACAGGAGCGAAGTGAAGGTGAGCCGCTAGTATTGAATATAACACAATTATAAATAGCTAAAGAAGAAATTTATTTTAGAACCAATTTGTATAAAGAAATAATTCTTTATTAATTGCAAGTAAAGCTATGACTTAATAACATAAGTATCTTTAAGAAAGCGACATGAGAATAGGTCCGTGGGAATGTTAAATTATAATATATACTAAACATTAGTATAGATAATATACAGAGGAAATAATTGTTTGTTTGTTACTTTAAAAGTAAAAGTAATACTTGTACTCTTAAAAAAGCTACAAAATCTAAAAGTATTATATTTTAAAAGGTAGTGGTAGTCCAATGGTAACGCGCTCGCTTGAGAAACCGAGTGAAGCCGGTTCAAATCCCAGGTCTCGCACCTCTATTTTCATGTATGAATTATTTCGAACTTGATTACCACTTGACTTACGGTGAAGGAAAACATAATGAGGAAACCTGCATGTCTGAGAGAACCTAGGAAGTTTTCGAAAGACATGTGAAGTCCGCCAACCCGCACTTGGCCAGCGTGGCCTGATCCCACTCGTACTGAAGGGAGGCCCGTGACCAGCAGTGGGACGTTAAAAAGGGCTGTCTACATACATACACATATATTTTATTTTTGTAATAAAAAAGTTTACACCTTGAAGTATTTATCACCTAGGGATGCTTTTTAATATATTTCGAAATAAACCTCATTACATAACATATCATTGAAATTGATGGTGACATGTTTAACTTCTATAAAATTACATGATAAGATACCATATAATAAGTCATCAAAAAATGCCAATATCTGAAAAGAAAAATTTGAATTTCCAATAGAGCCGATGTTAATATTAAGATTGAAATTAGACTCTTTGTGAGGTCCATGAATATTACATGTACGATTCTATTCAGAAAAGATGATTTGCACATACTTAATATGTTATGTTTACTGATGGATTAACTTAGGTACTGTATTGAGACTTAGCTATTTAAATATTTCTGAGGAATTCTTATTACTAGTGGTCAAAATCCAACTATAATCATGTTAAAATTTCAGGATTACATATGTACCTATATGAATAAAATTTACCTTGGTGTATATAAACTATTTTTATTGAGGACACTAAAAGCCTTCAATAGCTACTAAGTAAAAAAAAAAAAGAAAATGGGTTGACAAAGACAGGATAAAAAGGTAATAATAATAATAATAATAATAACTCTTCATTGTACACCCAAAAAGAGAAAAGAAAATATACAAAATATAGGAGAAGGTGTAGGAGGCGGTCTTATCGCTAAAAGAGCGATTTCTTCCAGACAACCTTTAGCTGTAGGAAATTGTACTTAGAAGAGGCTATACTAATATTATAAAGAGGTAAAGTTTGTGTGTGGGGTTGTAGGGGTAATCTCAGGATCTACTGAACCGATTTAGATAAAATTTGGTAAGAAGATAGTTTGAGACCCTGGAAAGGACATAGAATACTATTTATCCTGGAAATCATCCGTTAAAGAGGTGAAAATGGGGAAGAAAGTTTGTATGGGGAATCAACCTAGGGACAAGCCGAGAGAAGCGAGGGAGAGTCGCTAGTTCATATATAAGGCTTCAGCGTTTGGTTTTTTTGGTTGATTAAACACACTAATCTCCAATTCTTACTCAAAAAACGTGAATAACTAAAATTCCAATATTTAATACCTTCGTTGTATTATTGTACGTCGAGAATATCGAGGCAGGTTTTTTAAAATCGTAAAATAACAGCTGTAGCTTAAACAAGATACATAGTTCTCTAAAGTATATTTATTATTTTTAAAAGTGCACAAAACGTGATATTGCCAGTATCTTCGATAAACTGAGCCATTTTTCTTTTAAATGTTCATTTCTTCTGTTCAAACTGTAAGTTAAAATACCAATAAGTTTTATTTTTTTATTCTCTAAAATACTTTCTTCAATTTATAAGGACTAGTGTTCGCCCGCAAAAGGAAATTGATTTTAAACAACTTTGTTTATTATAATTTTTCGCGTAAAATTGAAAATAAACGAGTTGTTCAATAAACAAAAAATTCACCTGCTCTTTTCGGATATAAATCGAAAAATTCTAGAAAAAAAATTGATAGGAATCAAAATTGTAGGATATTTAATTTTAAACTACTTTTATAATAACTATTTTTCCTATAAAATTAAAAATAAACGAATTATTCAATAAACAAAAATCAACCCTTAAATTCAAGATGGCGGATGACGTAACGGGTTTCTTACCGCGAAAATCTAAATTTAGACTTCCAGTTACCCCCTCCAAAGAATTCCGAAGGAAAATTGCTGTTGAAAATTTTCGTAATATCAAATCCTAATTCGACTGGGCTACACTAGCTGTGTTAAATTGTCGTTCCATCGGAATTTGAGAGTGACAGGAATAGAGAGTGCACTTGTGTCTGTGCGTACACGCGCTGCACTATATCTCCTGCAGTTCGCTAGTCTCATTGAGATCAAGCATTATTGTTTAGGACATTATTTTATACAAGTAGTGCCACCTTTTGGCAAATTTTATTACTAACAGTAGTCTATCTCCTAAACATTCAATTCCATCTGGTCAATAACAACAAACATAATGTGTGTACTGTGTGATGTTCTCCTGACCGATTCCGGCCACGGCGGCCAATCTCATTGGCAACTCAAATATTTGGAGTGTACTGTGTATGTTTGTACTGTGTGCATACAAACTTTCGCAATTATAATCGTTATACATATAGTATTGTGATTAGACAAATTCAAAATTAAGCATCGTAATAAAAAGCTAATGCGTTTTTAATTAATTCGCTCCCGATTAAATTCTCTCGTGTTCACGCTTCAAAATGGTCCATAGATAATGAGTATGAAAATTGCATCAGTCGAGGGAAGAATGAAATCAATAAAGGAAATCATACTTTTATTATTACTGCTGAAGTAATGTCAGCTCAAACTTTAAAAAAGTATACATAAGTTATTTACTGCAACTTCATTTCTATAATATTATTTTACTAGCAATTGACCCTCACTGCGCTCGGACTCTTACCTACTCGTAGTTACGTTTTAACGTTTAGTATTGATTTCTCAGAGATGAGATATTTTCCCGCAGTAAAAAGTATTCTACATACCTATATGTTGACCCGGAGCTGTCATTATACCAAATTTCATCAAAATCTGTCCAGTGGTTTTCTCATGATGCGGTCACAGACAGACAGACAGATAGACAGACAAAAATCCTAAAAACTATAGATTCGGCCTCTGTATCGATAAAAATGACAATAAAATTTTCCAAAAATCTTCAATGCATAGATTCGACTCAGAATTTTATTATATTTATAAACTAGTTAGTTCGTATTTCATAGTTATTAGATTTTCTTCTCTGGTTCATATATTACTAATGATATACCCTCGTTTCACTGTGGTTCATTCATAGAATAGAATAAAAGGATAACTATATCGCTCTAGAGACTTTGGACTATTTCCATCCAAAAATTACAGAAAACCATATGAATGAATATTCTTTGTGTTTTAGTTTAATTTTTACGTCTTTTAAAAAAATTGTTAATGTCACACTGAAGACAATAATTAACAGAAGACAGAAGAAAAAATTAAGTAACAAAGCAAAAAACACACTTTCGCATGTATAATATTAATATATAATATGAAGTATGGATTATGATATGAGCAATATGATCACGAAAAAATAAATAATTTAAAGTTCTTTTAGTTATATTTATATTAACATATATTCAAAGGAAAGCCTTATTAAACGAAATAGGTTTTAAACACCTTGCATATAATTAAGTAAGAAGCTATCTAAATGAGCCAAATATGAAAGGCATTAGAATTTGACTAAATATATTTGGTCAAAATTATATATTTGGTCAAAATCAAGTGTGTTACATAGTTTTTTTAATAATAAAAAAATAATATTCTGCTTCATTAAAGAAAAATAGATGTTGTAAATTTCATTCCAGTTTAACAATATCCAATATAGAAAATTTGTGTCAATACGAATCGTAAAGCGTAAGCGTAGTTGTTCAAGAACCATAGAAAGTTTTAACAGAGTTCTGCATCGCTACACCCTTTTAAACTTTAAAACAAAACCAATATTGGATTCAACCAAATAATTATAATAAGTTCTTGATACACAGATTATTCTGAGCAAATTTAAATAAAATTTTATTTAGCAATCATTATGTTAATTATATTCAAAAATCCAAACACGTAAAATACTCCCGCAAATCTAAAAGCTTTTTATCCTGAAATATTGCGTATTCAAAATGGCTGTCGGTCAATCAAAGGTTAGGGAACCCTTTGGGATTGTTGTCGAAAGAAAATATATTTTACATCGCATTATATAGCACACTAGCGACTTTATTTTTTATCCCCGCTTTGATGGTGCATTCCTAAGTGCTCTTTATTTTTATTGGGACATTAACACACAGCACCATCTAGTTCCATGGTAAGCTACGAGGCTTGTATTATGGATACTGGATAGTTCATACACTACACATAATATATAACTTTAAATACGTACATATTATAAATATAAACACCCATGACTGGAGTACAAACATTTGTACTCATCACACAAATGAATTCCACCAGCGGGACTCGAGCCCGCGACCGCTGACACAGAAGGTAGGGTCTCTACAAACTAAGCCAAACGTGTCGCCAAATTTAAAATTATTTACTGGCAGCGCTGCCTTTTGACAATTTTTATTACTAACAGAAGCCCATTTGTTACTCCAAGCCACAGTCTCACCTTGCTGTATGGATATCATTAGCGTCCGGCAATTCAGTCAGGCGTAAAGCCAAGAAATGAAGTAGGAGCCGGGAGGTAGTCCAATTCAGTGGGCGTTGTATCAGCGGGTTGCTCCTGACACTTCTCTGACGGCAGATTGGACCGTGGGAGCAACCCCATGGTTGTTGTGGTCTGCTTCGGCAGATCTGCCGTCGGGGCGTCGTCGTTGAGTGCGTAAGCTATCCTGCGATGCTCGTTCCGTTGAGTTTTAGTGGGTAGCACTGGCTTTTCTAGCCGGTGAATCCACGTAACCACCTGGATGTATGCAGGTGGTATGCGTAAATACATTTCCCAAAGTAAAAAAATCTCATATTCATATTTATAACTATGAATCAACGTTTTGACAAAATAAATATTAAATATGCTTCTATGAACACAATCTTAATCGATCAATCGTTTCGAAGTTATACGACCATAAACACACATACACACATAATAATAGATATAAAGATTTTACTCGGCTAGCAATGCATATTATATAATAAGAAAATAATATAGCACATAATAACATGACAATATCATAACATTTTTGATGTAACATTTTAAATAATATTAAATTAGAATATCTTCTTAAATCCAGTGAACGCGACGCCTCACAAAAGCAAGGTAAGTAAAGAGGGCTCAGGAGGTAACATGAACTCAAATATTTGGAGTGTACACGCTCCCCTGTTACATATGTTTGGTTATATGAAGCTATGAAAACATCGGATATTTTCCGACATCGACTTTGCAAATCCGAATCTTATTTGGTGAAGTGAGATTCAAGACTTTGTTTAATTTTAATCTGATACGTTAAATTTGAAATAAACTTATAATCGCCTCTGGTTGTTCCTGTAAACCTCACCGTCGGTCTTATACTTAGCTCATATGGCTAGATTATCGAGATGGGTTCAATTCCTTGTCAGACAAAACCAGTTCTTGGGCGTTTCTATTGGAAATTTCTCAGCATAAAATCATGTAAATTTTATACTTGATTATTAAATTTTAAATAGTTTAGGCGACAGTTTTTTCTTTTCATCTTTCAAGCTAACATTATTTCTTCTTTCACTAACTCATAATGATTTCTGATATGACGTAAATACAATTCAATTCAATTCTGTTGTTAATGGCTTTAAAGCGTGCCAATTGAACATAGATTACTTCGTCACGTAAAATTGAGAAGAGACGATGGAGATTGGTCGGTAAAATGAGATTATTTAATGACATAAATACATACAGGCCAAATGTCGTACAATGAAGAGCGATGCCAGCTTCCGGCTAAATGCATATATCTAATTATATTTTATCTTACACTAGCAGAAGCCGTGCCTTCGCTCGCGCTAAAACTACAAAAAATCCCTGAAAAGGTATTTTCATACAAACTTTCATCCCCTATTTTACACCCATATAGGATGAATTTCAAAAAATGCTACAACACGTGTTTATTTAATTTTATTGAAGAGCATTAATACTAAGTTTCAAGTAATTCTGATCATACATATTTTTTTGGATTGTATTATAACATGTTTTCCTATGAGCATTAGATAATCTCCCGCGATAAAAAGTAGCCTATATCACTATCCAGCCCTCCAACTATCTCAACAGATAACTACGCCACACCGTCACTCCGTTTCGACGTGAAAGAAGGACAAACAAACAAACACACTTATAATATTAGTCTATATTCGCTAATCTCTAATTTTGATAGCCTATTTAAAGTAAATATATAAGCTGTTTTTTACTTTAGCATTTTTTTATTTACAGAACATACTATAATATATACATGGTTAAACCGATTTTAATGAAACTTTCAGAAGTATTTCATGTATATATATATATATATATATATATATATATATATATATATATATATATATATATATATATATATATATATATATATATATATATATATAGGTAAAATATTGGTGAAAACGGCCATAACACGTTCCATGGTGCATAAACAATGACTTAAGATAAGATTTTATTGGTAATTATAGCTTCATCTTAACGACTGATGCGATATAAACTATATTATAAAACTAATTTGTAGTTATTAAAGCCCGTCTCTCAAGCAACGCTCTTGCAGTAAACTAATAAACGATATATGAACGTACATATAAGGTAATTTACCTAAAGCTTATCAAAATATAAAGGCACAAGCTTTTATCCAGGATTTGCTGCTTTAATTTTTAAAATTACACATTTGAGTAACTATAATAAAATACTCGTAAATAAAATAATAAGTTACGTAAGTATTCAGCCCTTTTTAACGTCCCACTGCTGGGCACGGGCCTCCCTTCAATACGAGGGGGATCAGGCCATAGTCTACCACCAGCCAAGTGCGGGTTGGTGGACTTCACATGTCTTTCGAAAACTTACTAGGTTCACTCAGACATGCAGGTTTCCTCACGATGTTTTTCCTCCACCGTAAGGCAAGTGGTAATCATGTTAGAAATAATTCGCACATGAAAATATCAGAGGTGCGAGACCCGGGATTTGAACCCGCTTCACTCGGTTTCCCAAGCAAGCGCGTTACCACTGGGCTACCACTGCCCTCTGTTACGTAAGTACAACATAAAAATTATTTTGAAAAAATAAATACCGCGTTTGCCAAATTATAAGAGAGTATAAAGTGGAAAACTGTGGTTTTGGTTGTCATATGTATTGTATATAGTCAGTCCTTTGTAATAGCCCATTGCTGGGCATTGACCATCTCTCAATTTGAGGGGATCTAGCTACCACACTAGGGGGATATAGTTTACCACGTTGGCTAGGTGCGGGCTGGCGGACTTCGCATGTCTTTCGAGAACTTGCTACATTTTCTCAGACATGCAAGTTTTTTCACGATGTTTTCTTCATCTTAAGACAAGTGGTAATCATGTTAAAAATTATTCACTCATACAAATATCAGAGGGCAAGACCCGAGATTTGAACCCGCTTCATTTGATTTCACAAGCAAACACGTAACCGCTGGGCTGTAATATTTTTTATAAAGTAATGATCCTCAAAAAACCTATACATTAGAATAGATAATTATCTAAATATCCTAAGAACGAACCTAAAAGCCTATTTTACATACTTTTTTTTAACTATGTATTTATTTTAAGGACCTGTCTATGATATAGAATCACATGATGAGAGTTGAAACACTTAATAAAATAATCCCGTCTCGAAAATATTTTATTTGGCAATTCTACGTAAAATACCTTGACTTAACTACAAACGCTTAAATCGTTACAAATGAGTAGTTTAACATGAAATCAAGATAGGCTATTAATTTGCGGCAACTCGAACCGTCTATCTGATTGAAATGGCTCGCTAGATAATGCGTATCACTGACCACGCATTAATTAAGCAATCGTGCCCCTCTATAGGTGCATAATGGGTCACTAAATTTCAGTAGGATTAGTAAATTATTTCTAAGTTTATGTATGGTTTCAATGGGTTTCTTACTGGTTTTACGTCTAAGTGGTTTTAGTAGTTTTCTTACTGGATTTACGTCTAAGAAACGTGTAGAAAGAAATGGTGCTGAGTGATTTTGCCTATTACTCTGTGGTTTTAAAAACGTGTTACATGATTTACTCCTAATTGTGATGTCAACTTAGTATTAAACAAATTATAAATTATACTATAGTATTATAATTTGAAAGAACATAATAAATGTATATATAATATGTATTTAACATTTAATAACGAAAAATGTTATAATAAAAATAAATAAATATTTACTTGTTGAGAGAATCGAACATGCTACCCTTAGCACAGACTTTTTTATCATTTTTGAATTTAGTGTGAGTGAAATAAGTGCCACTAATAATTATTTCTATGCTAAAATGATATCTTGTAAATTATTTACAGAATAAATATAAACAGTTCGTTGTTTAATTATTTTTTTGTTTACTAATAAAAGATAATATCATAGACAATTAAAAAAAAATAAGGGCCAGAAGCACTTTATTTTAGTATTACCATAAATTTAACAAATAAAGCTTACCATTCACGACCAATCCTCATAACCTGGGCATATAAACTTTCTTAGCCACGTAAAAAAGTTTAAAAACGCTCGTATACGAAAGTGGATATAAAAAGAGAGACTGTATCTATTACGAGTCCTGTTAAGTTTTCCGCTTCGTTGGACCGGGGAATTACCGGCCGGGTTGTCATTTTGGTCTTTATTTATTCCCCCACATTACAGACACTTTGAAATCGCTGCCGTAATTACGAGCTTCTATCGCTTGTGCCTTTATTTATGCCTTTGTTACTATTTGGCGTCCACATTCTGATAACCAGGTAATTCCCGCAGTTCAACAGCATAGATAAAATTGGACCCAGTTATGCAAAAAACAGCCATGTGCGTAAAAGTACCAACAGAGTTATAAGCATTTTTCTGTCGATAGTTGCACTTGGGTTATGTTTTGTTTTTCTGGTTATTTTAAAATTGAACAATATTTATATAAGTATTGTTTATTTTTTATAATTATTTTATTTTTTATAATAAAATGTTTATAACTCTGTTGGTACTTTTACGCACATGGCTGTTTTTTTGCATAACTGGGTCGAATTCCAATGCAAGCAATAAAGTTGCAATACTAATCATCTACAACATCCTAGTTATATCACTGTTCTCAAAATAGCTCGCAAAGAAAAACCTAAAAAATAAATGATAATTATAGCCCAGTCATGTAGTTTTGAGCCATGATTGATCTTAATAGATGACACTAGCGACTTACCTTCGCTTCACTTCGGGTTCGTCTATCTAAAACAAATATATCCTACGGGAACCACAGATTTTTCAGGGATAAAAAGTAGCTTATGTACTATTCCAGACTATAATCTATCCCTATGCCAAATTTCATCCCGATCCGTTCAGCCGTTCTGGCGTGAAAGAGTAACAAATATCCATTCATCCAACCTTACAAAATTTTATAATATTAGTAGGATGTGTCTTCTAATTTTGTGTTAATTTTTTCTAATTTACAAACTCAAAATTTACTTTATTTATATGAATTTTGACCCACCATGGAATGGAGAAGGTACATGCGTTGATCGCAACAGGTTTACTTGGGCTTACTTTCTTGTAGTCGGGGGTTTATAAAACATTTTATTTAATCTTTTTCTATAACAACTTTTACATCACGTTTTTCAAAAATTTTAATTTCGATTTTTTAGGGATCTGTAGTCAATAAAGAACCCTTATAGTTTTGCCATGTCCCTCCGTCCGTGAGTCCGCAGCTTAGCTCAGAGACTCCTAGTACTAGAAAGCTGTAATATGATATGGATATACATATTATTCACACGAACAAAATGGTAAAATAAAATCTTGAAAAAAAAAAATTTTTTAGGGTATCTCCTCTACACTTAAAGTTGAGATGTTTTTTCTCCCGCCAGCTAAATTGTTATTCTTGTATTTTTGGATATGTGAAAAAATTCATCTTGGTAGTATGTAGCTATATATAACGTCGAAGTTAAAAGGAAGTAAAAATTTCTTACAAATTCCATTGAAAATTACTTATATTACCTTCTCACTTGTGTAAAACAGGCAGTAAATATAAGTTTATGAACCATGTAAAAATACACAAAAATAATAACATCCTTATCATTTTTAGACGTTATGAGCCGCCGAAACCGTTAACGTTAAATGTTCATAGTATGAAACAACAAAAAACCCTTTTCTTAATCCACATTATTGTGATGCGCAACTACGGAACCCTATATTGCGCGTGGCGCAATACGCACTTGGCCGGGTTTTTTTTATTTAATCTTTTTTCCATAGTAACTTTTGCATTCGTAGTGGGTTTTCAAAATTTTAATTTTGCTTTTTAGAAGTACCTTTAAGAAACATAGTACACCATAGTGTACCATAGTGTAAAAATAACATCATAATGTTATTTTTTAGAATAAAGCATACTCTAAGAGTTGGCTGATTATAATTTTTTTGTTTTAAGTTATTTATTTTCCTACTTACCTACACGTCGATAGAATGACAAACTTATATAATTTCACGTTATTATTATAAAAAAGATAAATATCGTTTAGTTTGAGATTAGTATTTATTTGCCAAAATGTTGAAAAACAAGGACTTTATGACACAAACTTCTAGCCAAAGTCAGGTAATTAGAATATTACAGTAAGCCTTTAACTTTTATCGTTTAAAACATTTCTTTGGCCTATGTGAAGTGATGTGGGTTTTTTAAATTGGTCAAAACTATAAGGTGTATATTTTTATGTTATGCGATATTTCATCCAATAGTTGACCGATTTTTCTGTTTTTTTTTAGGAAAACAGAAAGATTTCTCCAAATAATTAATTAAAAAAAATATTACATCTCATGTGATTGATGATGATTCATGTAAAGATATAATCATTTAAAAGTGACTGGCGATTTTGCAGATAGCTTGGTAAATACTTTCAAACTTGTTAAAACTTTTCGGTAACATTGAAGTCATTTTCTTTTAATATATCTATACATTTCTAGCTAAAAGTACCTATATCAATGTAATGTCTTAAAAGTCATCCAATTAATAGACAAAACGGTTCAAATACTTTTTTCTCCTCTGCTCGCCAACCAATTTTCTTTTTTTTTTTGCTTTGGTTGAGTTTGGTACGCTTTGGTTTCCGTACAGAACGGTTAGTTAATCTGTGCTTTAGTGTTATTAATAAAAAAAATGATTATTGTCGAATTTCTACTACTGGTCGAACACAAGTTTTAAAAAGGACATAAAAAATACAGTATACCTGTACTAATAAATGGAGAGCAGATCTTTTTGTTCGGTTATACTGCAATAACTAGAGAACAAATCAGAATAATACTCATACCATAAGATACAACGCTTTGGGATAAGGTTTTAGTATATGATATGTTGGTGATTAGTGTACTATGCGAGCGGAGCCGCAGGAAAACGCTAATATTTACAATATTTTGTCTGCCTTGTTGGTCAGTGCTTAATCTTTCAGCAGTCGCGTCAAATTGTCATAGCGTTTCATTTTGAAAGTATCGCAAGTGTATTGCGTACAGGACCTACCCTATAATATCTCCCGGGCAAATGGATAGTCTCTTTCAATAGAACATTACATTGTACATTAAAAAAATGTATACATATAGTAAAATATTATATAAAGACCGCTTTACTTAAACACAAAAATATTTTAAAAGTTATATGAGTAAAGTACGAAGTAACTATTGAAATGATAGACGTAAATAATTTATAACGTTTCTAAAAGGTTTTTTATGAGTACTGAGGATGATTTCTCATCACAAAGACCATTGTGGGACCTTAATGGATGTTTAATAGAACTTTTCTTTTGTTATCTCCTGTTCTTAACTGATATATACTTTGTTCATTAAAAACAAATTCTAAACAAGGTGGCGTTCTTTTGATAAAAAGTCTCTTTGCAGCTTATAGAACTTGATAAGCTGTAGATTGTAGCCGGTTCGATAAATAGAAGGGTCACTTCTATGGATCTAGGAATTTTTATAATAAGTATATAACAGCTTGACTATGACTTTGACTGCCTCGGTGGTTAGTGGCTAGCATGTAAGGCTCCAAATCAGGCAACCCTGGGTTCGAGTCCCAGGTCGGGATAAGGGTAGTTAGTCTTTTTGTTAAGAAAGTTCCAGTAACATCCCGTAGTTGCGAAGTTGGAAAGTTGCCAGTGTTTTAACCACGTGTCTCAGAGAGTACGTAAAGCCGTCAGTCCTGCGCCTGAACTCTCAATGGTTGTGTCGAAATATGGTCCCATTGGAATTTGGGAATGAAAGGAATAGAGAGTACTAATACAGTACTTGTGCATAATAGTATCACACTTGGCTAGTTTCAGCGAAATAGACCGCTGTGACCAAAATTGGTCAGAAGGAGTTTCGGTCATGTACGAGTATATATAATATGTATGTATATATGCATGTCCTAAAAAATTAATTATAAGATGAAATATTCCTTTGAATAAATAATAAGGGTTAATTGTTAAAAATGCTTAACACACATTTTAACCAATAGTGTTTTGGCTAAAAGTTTGATTTCTAATCTTATTTCAGAGTGACTATTAATATATATTTTTTTGAGCGGAAACATAATTCTTTTTCTAAAATAAAAGTAGTATAAATTACTCCTTATAAAATCAGCTATCTGTCAGTGAAAGTTTCGTCAAAATAAGTACAGCTGTTTCGAAGTTTAGCCAGAAGAAACAGACAGACAGGCAAAAAATTAAAAAAAAAATATTTTACTGATATAAGTACCTACCCTATATAATTTCAAATGCATATAGTTAAAAGATTTTATTTCGATATTGCAAATAGACAATTCAATTTTATTTATCTGTATAGATACGTTTTGACTTTCTTCTTAGATATATAAACATATATAATTCACAGGTTTCTATACATTCTAACATAGATAATATAACACCGCCATCTAATTTTAATTTTTTTATCATCATTTTATTTTCATTGTGAAAGTCAGGGAAAAAAGACCCCTCACTTGAGACTTACAATTTTTGTACAAAATAATTTTGCTCGATCTTCCTTATAATGAATGCGTGACAAAGAACGCATCCGTTTCAGAATTAAATTAGTGAGAAATTTTCTTACAAAATCTGTATTCTCCTCTCTGAATGGATTTGTTACTGTTTATTACCTTTTCTTTAGGTACATTACAAAAGAATAATAAAACTTTAAAAAAAATTGAAGATCATATTTATATAGTTTAACTATTTCTTTAACATATTTAATATTTACTAGTGATCGGCCAAGGTTGAAGTTCGACGGTAACCATTATTGAAAATTTAAGGAATACATATGTAGATATATCAATAGGATTTACTTATCTATTTAAAAAAAACACTTTTCCTATATTTTTTTTTACTGACAACACTAAAGCTCGTCAATTAAAGCTCTACTAAACAAAAGAAAGAAAATATGTTAACAAACAGGAGAAGGAGTGTTTTGTCTTTGCCTATATATATACGTACAAGCCTCTAAACAAACAAAAACAAATCTATCCCACGGGAACCATAAATTTTTTCGGGATAAAAATTAGCCTATTTGTTATTTGATGTATGAATTATATTACTGTAAAGTTTCATTAAAATCCAATCAGTAGCTTTTGAGTACTAAGCTGTATAAGTTACTATAGTTTTTTAACTATCCCACAAGAACTCTTTAATTTTCGGGGGAAAAAAGTATTTAAAACGTTGACCGAGGATATAAGGTACCACCATGCCAAATTTCATTTAAATCGGTCCAACAGTTATGGAGATTATACCGTACAAACAGACAAACAGACAGAGAAACAAAAAATATTAAAAATCTGATTTGTTCTATTTCTCTTCTTGCATCCCTCTGACTCGGTTTTAGCATTTTTTTCGATGTACAGTTTTTGTAGTAGATAGTGGTTTTACAACTCGATTTCTACAGTTTTTTTATATGTATAGATATAGATTAGCGACTTACTCGGATGTGTTCATAGATGCGTAACATTAGCATATATGCTACTCTATGTCATAACTTACCTACATAGTTCATACCAGTACTTTTCACCCAAACCCTACAGCCGTTTCAACCTGAAGGAGTATCAAACCTCCACATATGTATAAAACATACAAAATTTCGCATTAATAAGAGTAGTTCGATTTTGTGTATTTTATAACGTATAATAAATAAATATTATGTTCAGTCAAAGGCAACCAAGTACTACGAGTATGAAAACTCTTAATACGCACACAAACTTTAGTGGTTTGGAAGTTAAGTCATTCTACTAGTTTAACAAAGGCTACCAGAATTTGCCTGAAGAAGTTATTAGCATTTATATGAGCCCTTAAATATAATGGATATTTGGCCATTCGAAGGAAACCCATATACGTATAAGATTAGTACCTTTCTTGAACTTAATATTTTACTATGATTTGCCACCAGTTTTGCTCGCGTCTAGAAAACTGCCATATTACTAGTAAAAAAAGTGTATGTCTGCTTATGTACGTACATAAGAAGTTTTACATCTTCGGCGTAACAGAACAAAAAAAGCTAAAGATTTCATCCCATATGTCACAAATCTCTGTTTGTAAAAGGAATGCAGCTAACGTCATCATGTCGCCTTTTGGCTGTCGGTGTACACGCGCATCGTAAAATTTTACTCTCATAATTTTTCCAAATGTGCCAAAAGAAGTTTAACTTTAAGAAACATTTTTACTTATTTTATTGCATTTTTATACTACGAAAGTACAGAAAAGTAAATTTGTATGGTGACAAATGAAACACCATCAATTAATGGTTATCTCCTAGTTAACATAATAAAGCTTTCAGGCATAGATGATACTTAATCATTGTTCTTTTACAGAATTACCATATTGGCGTGAATCTTGAGCGTGTTAGCAAGTCTAATTAAAGCAGTACTTAGACTGTGTTAGAATCTGTTATCATTATTCCTGAACGACTTTTTTTAATTGGGTGTTTCCCTTCGCGTAACTTTTGTATATATTTATAGCGATTTACCCTCGCTTTGCTCGGGTGCGTCGCTTGTTATGCGGATTTTGTCACAATTTCATGGGTTTTAAGCCAAATTTTTTCTTAAATAAAAGTATTCTAAATTACTTCTTATAGCATTAGCTATCTGCCAGTGAAAGTCTAGTCATAATCGGTCCAGCCGTTTCTGAGCTTAGTCAGAACAAACAGACAGACAAACGGAAATTTTAAAAATATTTTTTGTACCGTATATATTTTTATATGAATTTTGTAAAAAGTATTTATTTTGACATAACAAACAGACACTTCAATTTTATTTAGCTTTAATTTTTATATATATAGCGAGGCAACACAGCTAGTTTTGACGAATTTTAGTACTAGCACATAAGTTATGTGCTATTCTAGGTCAAAGTCTATACTAAACGTAATAAACATCAAACCCGTCCAGCCGTTTCAGCGTAAAGAATTATATAAGTATATAGTAGTATTTGTATACACTGTATTTTTATTGGGTAACACTAATTTATGAATCAAACAAAATCGAACCCACGGCCTTAAATAACATTCATCTAAGCAAAATTGTTATAGCTACTGTAATAGCAGTAATAATAATGCTTACTCCTGAACTTTCGGTGTACAATGGAAACATTTACCGCGAATATGGTTGCTAACGACTTTAGCCTGCATAGGTTCATTATAACGTTGCCTGGTAATTACACGCCTATTCAGAGCAAAATGAGATGTTGCGTTGGAAATACACGCAAATGCATTAAGAATGCACATTTATTTTTCTCAAGAATATGTAAATTTTAATTGTTAAAAAATATAAAATAATGCAAATATGGTTTTGAAGATAAACATAAATTTTTATTATTACCTTTATTTTGCTTTGTTTTGTTTATTTCCATTTGTTTTACACACCATTTTTTCAACATTTAACTATGTTATAGGAGAGACAAGCCTTATGTTTTTATCCTGGTAACCAAATTCCCTTGGAAAATTAAATCGATGCAAAAAGCAAGATACACTCGCTAGTTGGGGGTAAATCTATAAGTGTATGTAGCGTATAAACCTAATTAATTTTGAAATCTAGAACCTACGAACCTACTTTTGTAGGTTATATTACGTTTTGTAGGTGGTTACGAGGCTCCCCTAACGTGCGTTCACCTTGTCGTGGTGGGGGGGCTCAGTAGTGCCCGGCAATACAGCCGGGCGCGAAGCCAAGAAACGCACAGGGAGGTGGCCCACTTCGGTGGGCGGTGGGAGGTGGCCCTCTTCGGAGGGCGGTGTACCATGCGGGTTGCTCCTGGTACTTATCTGATAGCAGAGTGGACCTTGGAGCAACCCCATGGTCGTTGTGGTCTACCTGGAGACCTGCCGTCAGGGCGTCGTAGTTGAATGCGTAAGCGATCCTGCGACGCCACATTAAGACGTTTAGTGGGTAGTACTGGCTTTGCCGGTGAGTCCCACACCTCGTGCGTAAATGCATTTAACAACGTTAAAAAAAAGGTGGTTACGAGGCAGAAAACCTGAATGAATAAAATAAATAATGTATGGAACAAATATTAGACATAAGTATGCTAAGATTGTACTGCGTAGAATTTTCTTTTCTCAGATTTGTTCGTGTACTATAAAGCTTACCAACAAAATAATATATTATGTATGTCAAATCTATTGACTTCTAAGAGGGAGAGTAAAATGTTTCTTTATGGGCTTCAATAAAAAGGAGAAGCTACTCGATTTGATTGTATATTTTTTTTAGGCTTTGTATATTTTGTAATACTTAGGTTAATTCTTAATCGATTTTCATATTTTTATCATTAACTAATTACACTTTGATACTGTTAAATGATGATCTTATAAATTGAAATAAAATCCATCTGTTAGGGCAACATTTATAAAAAAATAATAATTTGCCGTCTGGTTGATCTTTTCATTTAAAATAAAAAAAAAGAATCAAACGAAGTCGGAAATTTATGCAGCGATAAAATGAAAATACTATTAATCTATTAAGTTTATTCTGATGTAAAACAATCCATTTTAATTAGGCATGTCACGGTTAATAAGAATTAATCGATGTGGTATCTCCGTTATGTACGCCAATAAAATGTTATATGATAGTAATAAATCCTACTAATATTATAAACGCGAAAGTTTGTAAGAATGTATGTATTGATGTATGTTTGTTACTCTTTCACGCAATAACTACTGAATGGATTTTGATGAAAGTTTACAATAATATAGCTCATACATCAGAATAACACAAACTACTTTTTATCCCGGAAAAATGATTCCCGTGGGATAGATTTGTTTTTGTTTTTCTAGAGCCGAACCTAAGCGAAGCGAGGGTGAGCCGCTAGTAAAAATATTTATTTTAGTATAAGTCTTAAATAGTTGGCATAATATATTATCATTTGATTAATTTTCGTAAGTGCAGTTTAGATGCTGTAGAAGGTAGGTAGTCTCACTTCTCTGGTAGAAAACAAATGTGCTCACTGCTCAACTAGCATGTTTTGAAACCACTAACTTAACAAGTTACGGTAACAATTGAATTGAAATGATTATTATCTTTTTGTTATAATTGTATATGAATTACATATGTATTCAGCCCTTTTTAACGTCCCACTGATGGGCGCAGGCCTCTCTTCAATTACATATATGTATGTTTGACTGCCTCGGTGGTTTAGTGGCTATGACGTACGGCATCATATCCGGTGGTCGTGAGTCAGGCCAAATACAGCCGTTAGGACAGAAATAGTAAAAAATATTCAGTGATAGCTTGGAGTTGCGAAAATTACACTCTAGTACTTTGGAGATCACGTAAAATCATCGTGTCAGCACCTGATGTCTCATTAGTTGCATCAAATTGTCATACCACCGTATTTTAAGAAAATAAGAAACGGAAAATGACCTGTATCTGCTGTTGGATAATCTCAGTGGGATTTTTAGTATTATAAAAATACATCTTCTATGTACAAAAACCTGTCTAGATTAATGATAGATGAGCGTATACAAAACCGACGACATATGTGATTTATAAAACTATAGTTAGAAATTCTAAAATACTGACACTCGAGTGAAATATGAACCGTAGCAAGTACAGATATATGAGTGGGCAGAATTTTCCACCGCTTCGTTTTCCGCCTCGACAGTTCAGTGTTTTGATGGCCACCGTACTGGAGTCTTCTCTTACCACTACTATTTACTGTATGCGTTTTTTTGTATAAGTACCTGGGTGATGCTCGGCGTTTTTAGTAGATATAAAATTGCGTTTTTTTCAGAAAAGATATCTTTATAGATAAACTTAAAAAACTAAAACTTAAATAAAATAACCTAAAAAATTTATTAACTTAAAATCTAAATATAAAATTTGATCCAATTCGTTAGAGCTATTTTGAGATATACGATTTTTTTTAATGTTTTTTTTTAATTGTTTATTCAAGAATTGCTTATTTAAAATATTCTAAGATAAACTAAGAGGAAATGTACATTGGTTAAGGCATCGCTTGAGAATGGCTGGACCAATTTAGTTAATTTTTCTTCAGTTGCCAGAATTTGAACATTTTGTAATATAATTTGGACTACTCACGAATATCTGACCTGATACTTATCATTTTTTAAGTGTGCGATAATAGGACTAAGAAAAAATATCATTCAAATTGTAGGACAATGTGGCCATTCAATAATTCAAATGATAATGAAGAGCAGTATAAAAATTACCTACTGGTTAGTAATATTTTATTTTGGCTTTATTATGGTACATATTGATTTTTGTTTGTATATTCACAAGTTCGGACAATCACCCATTTGAAATTGTTTTAATTTCCAAATGATTTAATTTACGAGTTATATGGTTGCCTAATATTCAATTAACTATATAACATAACGCTTTCGTAAACATCATGCTTTTAGCAACAGAAACTATTTGGAATAAATGTTAAACCGAATGATGTTACATAATGTAAATCTTGTTGAATATTGTCGTGGATTGTAACAAATAAAGAAAAATTTAAATAAATATGGGTCGCGACTTCTGGCGCGGGTCCAATTCATTCACAAACTACTGTACTCTCTAAATTTTTCAATAAACAAAAGTATAATTTATATGTGGTGTTTAAACTTTATAGAAAGTTTAAATTACGAAAATTCAATAAACTCATAAATAATCCAAGTAACATTATATATTAAAAAAAACGTGTGTGTGTACTAATGTACGCACTTAAGAAGTTATACTTCTTTGGCGTAACAGAACAAAAATAGCTAAAGATTTCAACCCGTATGTCACAACTCTCTGTTTGTACAATAAATCCGCGAAATAATCGGTTAATATATCATAATCATAATATATAATGATCGGTCGAAAAAACGGTTAAGTAGCTTGTAGCTAATCTTTATGCAAAACAATTCAATCTGTTTCATTACCTGAAAGTGCGTAAAAGAAGGATAAATTAACACACAATCTTATAATAAACTAGCATTGCCCGCGGCTCCGCCCGCGTTCAGAAGACCAAAAACCAAATACTTATGTTTTACATATTAATATACTCTTACATTGCAGATTTTGTATTTTTTTTCAGAAATTAGATATTTTCCCGCTGTCAAAAGTATCCTATATGTTGACCCGACCAGCTATCACCACATCAAATTTCATTAAAACCCCTCCAGCGGTTTTTCTGTGATGCGGTAACAAACACACAGACAGACAAAAATTCTAAAAACTATAGATTCAGCCTCTGTATCGATAATAATGTTTATTTCAATAAGATTTTTCAAAAAATATTTAATGTACAGATTCGACTTAGTTAGAATTTTATTATATGTATGGATTTACGCATACCACCTGCATACATACAAGTGGTCACGTGGAATTCACCGACCGGAAAAGCCAGTACTGCCCACTCAAAGCCAACGGAACCTTCCCCCTTAGGGTTCCACCTTAGGATCCCATACGCGTTGCTCGAATACCTCTGAATATTTATATTTATTTATACGAATCACATTAATATTACGCATACATCAATATAAAGCATACATACGTTTGTCAGTACGTGAGTTTGCTACTTCTTTTTACTGTAATAGTAAGAATTTGAAATGGATCTAGATTATTTTGGATTAATATATTCCTACTTTTTTCGTTGGTCAGCCAGCAGGTGTGGCTGTAAATCCAGTGGTCCTGGGTTCGAATTCGAGCACTTCATATTGAATTATAGCGATAAGATTAATTGTTATCAAGTAGATGCCATGGAACAACAGCTTGCTATAAAATAATAGGTACTTAGAGTATACACATATTATACATCACATAATATCTTGGCTAAATTACATACATCAGAAATATTTATCAACAAAGCGTTCTTGTTTAAGTACTTTAAGTACAAAGTTACATATATAATGTAATAACTCTCATAATATTTATTTTATTAGTTATATAAGGGTTCGAGGATAAATGGTAACGAATCGCTCACCGCTATTCCTCGTTACGTTTTAAAAGGAAATTTTTCTATTTCTAACGGCGTATAGCGTAAACTACAATCAGACAGCACCTCTACAGAAGCACTCGCGTCAAGGTTTTGAGTTAAACTCGAATATCTGTATAATATAAAAAAAACTTATAGTATAATATATAATACCTAATTATTAATTAAAATGTATGTCTGTTATTCAGCCCCTTTTAACGTCCCACACCTGGGGACGCTTACAAGGGGGATCAGGCCATAGTCAACCAATCTGACCAAGTACGGGCGGACTGAGCATGTCTTTCGAAAACTTGCTAGATCTCTCAACATGCAGGTTTTCTCACGATGTTTTCCTTTAACGTAAGACAAGTCCTAATCAAGTTGGAAAAGATAATTAGAATAATATTAGTAATACTATATGTATTATAATTGTGCATCTCTAAAATATATCTCAAATGGCTGCACAATCCCACTAATATTATAAACGCGAAAGTTTGTAAGAATGTATGTATGGATGTATGTTTGCTACTCTTTCACGCCAGAACGGCTAATGGATTTAGATGAAATTTTGCACAGAGATAGATTATAGTCTGGAATAACACATAGGCTACTTTTTATTCCGGAAAAATATACGGTTCCCGAGGGATAGATTTATTTTTGTTTTTCTAGAGGCGAACCCGAGCGAAGCGAGGGTGATCCGCTAGTAGTCTGTGTGGCTACCAAGAAGTAGTTTGAAAAATTCGTGCCTTCGGCAGGTCAGTCGCAGATTTTCTTTTAAAAAAAGGAATAAATCTGGAGACCTAAACGAGAGTAACCATGTTTCAAATACCGTTAGTTTTTAAAAATAGCTAAAACTGTCCCTTCCACACTTTCAAGCGATCGTTCAGCGTTTGGTTTTTCATTCAATATTTTTAATCACGACTGCATACTGCATAGCTCTGGTGATTAATTGTGTATGATGCGTCAGTGCTTATAAGTGTGTATGTTTGTTATGCCTTCACGCTGAAATAGCTGGTTCGATTTGGATAAAAATTTGATACACAGATAGACGATATGTATACTAATATTATAAAGAGGTAAAATTTGTGTGTTTGTGAGCTTTTAGCATTGTAGGGGGTAATCTCTGGATTTACTAAACCAATTTAGATATATAAGAAGATAGTTTGAGATCCTGGGAAGGACATAGGATACTTTTTATCCCGAAAATCATACGTAAAGGGTAAAAATAGGGATAAAAATTTGTATGTGGAATCAAGCTATATTTGAATAAAATGTAGGCTTTATATGAGTAACAAAATTTACCAAACTTAAATTGTTTAACAGATATCGATCGAATATCGATCAATCGATCGTCTTAAGATTTTTTTGATTTGACAAAATAATTGATTAAAAATATGTCATTCAAATGTTTCACATCAAGTGGAAAAAATCGACATATTGGTAGTAAAATAAAGCCATAATAAAAAGCGCTTGGAAAATTGACGTCGATGCTACAAGTGAAATTTGCAAACCATTCCCTAGATGATTTTATATTTGAAGAGATAGATTTTTATAGTTTTTGTGTAACGTATACATTTTCTGTTAGGTGGCTTTTTATTTTAGAGTGCGACCTCGTTTTATACGTTAGAGCAAATCGTTGTAAAATACATAGTACACAAGATATGTATTTGTAAATATAAAGTACCATAATAGTACTCTATCATAAATTTATAGTTCAAATTCAAAATTGTTTAGTTAGAATATAATACTTTCTTAAATTTACGCGGATATTTGAACATTATGAATAATACTACTAACTATACGTTCAAAACGGACGTGAAAACTAGGAACGAACTGAGCGGAGCGAGGGTGAGTCGTTCGTGTAATATAAAAGTAAGTAGCAAAATAAACAAAATTTACTTCGTTTTTTTTTTTTTTATGGGACTAAGGGGGCAAACGGGCAGGAGGCTCACCTGATGGAAAGTGATCACCGCCGCCCATGGACATCTGCAACACCGCAGGGCTTGCAGATGTCCATGTCCATGTCCATCTTCGTTTTAGTATTGTAAGAATATCATCTATATTATTGGATAGTAAACTACACAAAGAGAACTGTTGAAAATACTACGTAAGAGCTTCCTTTACAATTCATCTTAACAAAAGTATTACTTCGTTGCAAATTTTAAGAAACGTCTGGAATTTTAGAGTCAGAAGACCACGATAAATTTTGAATTTAATGTTACGTTACAGAAAGATGGCTTTGAGGTTTACATTTTATGTAAAAAATCTTATAAAAAAACTGGCAACTTTTTCGTCATCATTTGTTTAGATGTAGATTATTTAAACAAAATGCCTGTAGATTTTAAGACTAAGCAATTTAAACAACGTGACTATTTTTAAAAACAATCCACATCAAATAGATAGACTAATGGTTTTTCACTAAGCAACGTTTCAGAAATTTAAGTTGATTTAACAATCTAAATTGATAATTGTATTACATAAATCGGATTTAGATCAAATTTTTAAAATCCACATGTAATTGTTACTTAAAATGACTAAAAATGGATTTGTGATAGCGTAATCAGATTTCATCTATATACTAAGTGCGTAAGTAGGCGTGTGTAATATAAAATGTGTCAGCAATTATGCTGTAATTATACTATATAATACTTTTTAGACAGTTTTTTTTAAAGATAAAAATCGCGTAACTTTATCACTGCTATCACAACATGGATATCATATAGGGGAGAGCGGGGTTGGAAGTTCCGATTTTCAAATAACATGTAATTTTATTATAAAAATGAAGGGTTTCATTTTTAACATGTGCAAATATTGAATGGATGTTTATTGGTTTTTGTAATATTATAGTCATTTATACTAATATCTCAATAGTTTTTTTTACAGAAGCAATTTTTTGTCAAATTTCGGAGCGGAACATTCAGCCCCGCTTTGGGGCGAGTTGTTCCATCGTTGGGGCAAATTGTTCCACTTAGATTATAACAATAATCTGTCCGAATAACATAGGTTTTATAAAATAAAACAACCATTTGTATATATTTATGATGTAATGTTTAAGTTATGCAAAAATAAACTTAAAAAAAATAACAAACTATTACTGGTACAAAACATTACTGGTCCAGATAAACTTTTTGTAACGTTAAAAAACAACAAATCCTAAATGGTGAGCTCCAGATAAACGTTTCTTTACTTAGTTAACATATAATGGAGATCTATCAACTTATAAATCTTATCAGATGCATAACTTGACTTCAAGAAACAACAAAACATAATCTCCAAATAAACTTATTTTTATTTGTTTAAATTATTAATCTCATCAGTCTTACTTTCATCAGGTGTAATTAAATTTGGCAATCTCCATTCTCATTCATCAGGAATCTTATACGACACTCATTTCTTCATCTGACTCACAGTTGGGACACACATAAGTACGCCTCTAAACATTTGATACGAGCCCAATTTTTACACATGATACATTCTATCCATTGTTCTCTTGGACGAAAATTTGAATATGCATCACAACAAATTATGCCGTACCATTCTAGATCGTGCTAACATGTCAGTCTCGTTTTCTTGTAACACTCTTCGTTTAGCTTTTCCTTGAGATTTTCCCTTCCCTTTCCCGTTGGTTTTATCTTTTCCTTTACTATTTTGTTTGTTTTTCCTTATCCTTTCTTTGCAATGTCTTCATTCTTTTTTGTCTTCTTCTTTGTCTGTTCTTCAACTAACGCATTTTGTCTGGCGTGTCAGTTAAAATAGATTTTTTTCTTATATCCAGTGAAACAGTCAGCTCCAGCAAATTTCAGGTTCTCTTGCCACAGTTTATAAAAATCTCGGAGGAGTCTCGGAGGTTTTACCTTCCTCTGTCTTATGCTTGTAATTTCGCATCCTTAAAATGAAAAAAATGGTCTAAAGTATTTTAGGTATACGACGAAGGTAAATTGGGGTAAGTTGTTCCTGGGAACAACCAGCCCCGTCAGGAAGGAACTTATTACCCCAAATTACGTTTATATACGAAGACTGACATACTGGCAAACTAATATAATAAATTATAAAAATACTTATGCGATAATATACCTTACCAATATCACTACAATTTCGGAAAGTTACGTATGAATCGGTTCATAATAAACATAGATAGACCAAATAGTTTAAGCACGAAAAAAATTACTTACGTGACGTTTTGACACCTACATGCACACAGCCACTCAACCTTCGTCGCCGGAGTAACTAAAATGGCTGACGGAGCAGCGCGTTATCTGATGCTTTAACGGCGCACTTCACATCTATTGCTATGTCTATCCCTTACAAAGTTATTACCGTCGGAACTACTTACCCCGGTAACTTCCAGCCCCGCTCTCCCCTAAATATAAACATATTGGGACATTAACACACAACACCATCTAGTTCCATGATAAGTTACGACGCTTGTATACACCATGGATATTGGTACAAAACAATTATCAATTATACATAATATAATGATATTTGATCCAAGGGATTAGATATAGTCCGATATATATGTATATTATACCAGGCTCTTAAGTAATTATGAAAAGATTAATTTTTAGCACTTTTAATGCATAATTTCTAGTGCAATCTGTAAATGCTCTTTTAATTCATGCACTAATCATAAATGCGAAAGTTTGTAAGTGTGTATTGTTACTTTTTTCTTTTTCGTGCTGACAGATGCATTTGGATGAAATTCACTCGTCGTAAATCTGGGCTCTTACTGGGACTTTCTTAATTGAAAGACTCAATAACTAAAGTTGTCCCGACCCGAGACTCGAATTCAAGACCTCCGGAAGTGCAGCCATACATGTTAGCCATTATACCACCGATGCAGTAACATAGACAAAAGGACGACCTACAACTGCATTGTATATTTTCTCCAATAAATACTAGTCGTTCAAAAACTGTAAATTTGATTTCTGTTACATCGAAAGTACCTTAAAATACATATTCCAAAGCTTCTTTACATATTTGATTTATTAACATAATACGAAAAAAAATTGAAAACGTTTTTGTTTAACATTGATTTAGTAAAGAATATTTGCCATTCGACTTTAAAAGTTGCATAGTGAGCGAGTCTTTGGTTAAGATTGCGTACCACATCGACAAGGAATCTTGCTGTGTAATCACTTTCGACAATTCGACTAATCTCTTAGAACGTTTCAGGAAGGTTGGTGTTTCACTGGCATCATTAGCTTTTATAATGTAAATTATAATATTGTTTAATTTGTATTTCTTGTTAATAACCTTTCACATATACATTTTTAGGTAAACAAAATGTTATATAATCATACTTCAAAATATAATAAACACGTTATTTATATTTGTAACAAAATTCTCAGAAAATAGGTATCTATCTCTAAATACTTCGACTATTCGTCACTTTTTCAATATTATCCCATGAGAAATATTTAATGTATGGGGATAAATAGAATAGGTATATATCAGCCATATTACCTCTGACTAAAGAAAGACAAACAAACATAATATTTTATTATATTATTATAATTTAATAATCATAAGAAATATCTCTGTAGTAGATTATTAACCTAATTGAAGCAAAGCTTTCGAGTAAATCAAGAGAGCACACCGACTCAGCATTCAACTCGTGTTAGTTGTGAAACTAACGTTCTAATGGTTTGTAAGGAAATTGTCTTCGAACATCGGTTGCAAAACTATTGGAACAGTCCAGTAATGGTTCTATGTACAAAGTATATACTATTATATATTTAAGGGTATGCTATATATTTTATATAATAATATCTAGTTATTGATCTTCCTAATGCTTTAAAAGTGAGTGTTTTCTCTAACTGTTATCTATACTAATATTATAAAAAGGTAAAGTGTGTTAGTTTGTGACGTTGTAGGGGGTAATCTCTGGATTTACTGAACCGATTTAAATGAAATTAGGTAAGAAGATAGTTTGTGACCCTGGGAAGGACATAGGATACTTTTTACTCCGGAAATCATCCCTTAAGGGGGTGAAAATGGGGATGAAAGTTTGTATGGGGAACCAAAGCGAGGGTGAGTCGCTAGTCTTCTATAAGCCAATGCACTAAACTAATTTTGGTTAGTCAATTTATATAAGGAAAATAGTTTAATGTGTTATAATTTAGATTTCATTTTTAAGATGTGATAGGTACCTGACCTATAGCTATTTTTCATTTTGAAAAAATCATGAATTTTCTCGGGATAGGTTATAAAATTTTTATCTGTATAAATATTATAAATGTGAAAGTTTGTGAGTATGTGTGAATGTTTGTGACTCTTTCACGCCAGAGATTCCGAAGTGTTATCTTTTATCTTTACGATGATTACTATCTTCTATTACATTGGTCTACTATAACTATTATAATGGCGAAAACTCTCTGAAATCGTTAGACAAATTTGGATAAAATGTAAAATACAGATAGATTATGACCTGGAGTAACACATAGACTGTCAGATATCTAAAGACGTACCTGAGCGAAGAGAGGATGAGTCGCTAGTTTTATTATAAAACAGCTAATCCCAAACTAGCAGTTATATGAAATACTTGCATTGACCACACACGGCAGGATTATTATAGGTCACAAAGGAATTCCACTACGTGATGGCAATCTGAGCTATTTAAGGCTATTGTTATATAACGCACGTGTATTTGAAATTTCAGCTCAGTTGTTAAATATTTAGGAGTATTTAGGAGGACATATTCAAAGTGCCTAATTATTTAGGCAGGTAGTAAAATAATGATTGAATTTTGGTCATTTATTGTTCGATAGGACGTACATAATTCAATACTACTTTAGAGTAGAGCGGAGTCACGAGAGTATAATAAAGTATTTATTTCGACCGCTTTGTTTCTAAGGATTGAAAGAAATGTTCAAGAACAGATTTCATCTTACATGAAAATTAAACTTATTTCATGATATTAATATCAGTTATGTAAGCTTGCCACTATATGTATACTAATTTTTACTACCTAGGCTTTCTGTTACAAAATGCTTAGCATTCATTAGCAATGTTTGTATTGATCGTACATATTATGTACGTTATGTATTGACGACACGTTTGGCTCAGTTTGTAGTGACCCTACTTGCTGTGCTAGCGATCGCGGGTTCGAGTCCGCTGGGGGCATTCATTTGTGTGATGAACACGAATGTTTGTACTCCAGTTATGGGTGTTTATATTTGTAATATGTATGTATTTAAAGTTATATGTGTATAGTGTTTTAACTACCTGATATCCATAACACAAGCCTACGAGGCTTGTTGTCATGGGTGTTTTTATTTGTAATATGTATGTATTTAAAGTTATATATGTGTAGTGTATTAACTATCTGGTATCCATAACACAGGCCTCGTAGCTTACCATGGAACTAGATGGTACTGTGTCAACGTCCCGACATATTTATTATTTATTTATTATATATGTACATATATAGTATAAGAACTACAAAACAACTTTAGCAAAGTAAAAAATGGGTACAAATATATAAATCTCATCTACGTAAAAAGCGAACATAAAATTCTTAGAAACAAAGCAAATTGACATAAGCACATAGTAATGCCCTTCTTTTGGGCTTCATCGTAGTCGGGTAAAAATAATTTACAAAATAAAAATATTTATCCTAAATTTAGAACCGTTTAGATTATTCATTTTAATTATGTTTATAAAACCATAAGTGACTTTTTATGAGTCAATGCTCATAATCGCATGGGTCATAAAGACCTGATGCCACCATAAAGTGAGGTTCAAAATATTATGGGATTCAGTAAAAATGTTTTATTTCACCCCAAACTGGGTCACCTCAAAATTATATTTGCGGGACATTTTATTCGCCTATCATTAGAATTTTTTTGAAGTTATTAAAAAGAACGACTATTGTAGATGGTTCTGATTCATAAAAAGGTTATCTTGAGAACTGACTTTAGACTTTTAAGATGCTGTTACGATAGATTCTATTATATTTTAAATTAATTTTTGATATTTTATTGTTTTGATTACAAATTAGTATTTGTTATATAGTAATAAGTTTAAGATATTTTTTATTATTAATATTGAACTACCTAATTTTTAGAGAATTCCAAAATGGGGGAAATATTCTATTCGAGTTGTGTTTGTGTCTTATTACAAAAAATTGTTTTTGACTATGAGTAGCTTTTGTTTCTCTTCCATTTCCCAGGATGAAATCTATGTCATTGCCAAATTTCATCGAAATCTGTTCATCGGTTTAAGCGTGAAAAGGCATCAGACAGGGTTACTTTCACATTTATAATATTAGTATGGATAAATTAATCGGCTTAAGCGTGAAAAGGTATCAGACAGAGTTACTTGTAAATTTATAATATTAGTATGGATAAATAAATAGTATACATTTTTAAATCTATTTAAACCTATAATTTCAATTTTAATACAAATATCTACTAGTGTATAGTAAAATCAAGATGATCTATCCAGTAAATATTATTTCAAATGATGATTTATAGTTTTAAACTTCATTGGAAAATGTTTCCATCGCGCTATAATAGTTGCAAAGTAAGCGTTCGTGTAAAATATACGGCAGTAAGTTAATTCGCATACTCGAGCAAGTGTGAGACGCCAAGTGTGAACCGCGATAACAGACACGACCACGTTATATAAGGCCTAGTACATACTATTTAATATTACATTAAAAAAGTGTTTAATTGATATTTTGTTTCAATTCAATTTTTGTGTTAAATGCATGCGAGTTGAGCACAGATTACTTACTTCGTAAATGTCACGTAGAATGGCCAAGACGTAATGTATTGAAATTAGCTTTAACACCTCCAGGTAAATTTCTAAGAAATTAATTAATTTACTAAGAAATCTATTGTTAACTGTAACGCCGGCGTGTCCGCGGTCGTTGAGGGATTATCTAATTATAGAATTAAATAAAAATAAATTTTGTTTATTGCAAAGGAACATTTTGATTTTTTTGAGCGGAACCCTAATTCTTTTACTGAAATAAAAGTAGCCTAAGTTACTTCTTATAACATCTACTACCTGCTAGTGAAAATCCCGTCAAAATCAGTCTAGCCGTTTCGGAGATTAGCCGGAACAAATAGACAGACACACAGTCGGACCAAAAAAAAAGTGTTTTTCTTATAAATACCGTATATCATTCCATATGCATTTAGTAAAAAGCTGTTATTTTGACATTACAAACAGACACTTCTATTATCACTATAAAAAAAAGACAAGTTCAAAAATGTTCATTTGAAGAAAAAGAAACGATTACATAATTTATCAAAATAATTAACAACAAATTAGTAAGCATTTCTACGAATATAACCTTAACGGTTTTTTTCGTGATGAAAAAGATTTCTAGTACCCTGTTATTTGTATGGCTGCTTGGAATAAAACTTTCTTGCCACAGTCAAGCTTCATGTTATTGTTTTAATATTTACCTATTATTAATATTTTTCATATTTATTGATATTTTTTATTATTGTTCTTGAATATCGTTAATTCAACCTTTTTTAACCCACACCTGCGCAGGAGTTGCACAGCCTCTATTGAATGAAACGGGCATCGATCTATAGTTAGGGTTAGAGCACTTCACAATATCTCTTTCGAAAACTAGGTAAGTTCTTTCAGACATGCAGATTTTCTCACGATGTTTTCCATCACCTTGAATATCAGATGAAAAGTTATATAATATAGTAGGTTACGTCAAAAAATGTATAGTTAAATCTCGTAGATATTCACTCGAATCGAGAATCGAACCCGATATCTCGAGGTTACTAACCAGAGGCGTCAATTCTATAAACAAAATAATTTATATTTAAATAAATAACAATTTTACAATATTTTAAAGAAAACGTGAGAAAATTCGCGAAATATCCGAAAATATTGTTTTATTAAAAATGTCTAATGTTCGCATAAATCTAAGAAAGTATTAATTCAATGTATATTTTAATTTCAATTTTACTATATAAGTTATATAGCACAGTAAACACTCGGCTTAAGAAACTAGGCTGGGCAGTAAATTAAATTTAATGTACTATTCAGAAGGCGCTAATTATTGAGGTGAACCCTCACTAATTAATATTCCTCTCCAGTAATATCACTTAGAATTCCTCCTTCAACTGAAACGTGTTCAAAATAATACTGTAAAAATGTTCCAATTATTTATATTTCGACGCCTGTGGTGTAACAACAATATTATTATTTAAAACTAGCGACTCACCCTCGCTTCGCTCGGGTTCGTCCCTAGCTTGATTCCCCATACAACTTAAGAGATGATTTCCGGGGTAAAAGCACCCTATGTCCTTCCCAATGTCTCAAACTATCTTCTTACCGAATTCCATCTAAATCGGAGATTAACCCCTACAACGTCACAAATTCACAATCTCACAAACTCACAAACTTTACCTCTTTATAATATTAGTATAGATTAAATTGAAGTTAAAAAAAATAAGATCAAACACCGTTTACAAAAAATCTGGAGAGATTTGTGTAATGTGTATTTAATTAAGTTTTTTTTATCAAATTAATTTATTTCAATCTTTGTTTTTGACTGACTTTTAATAGAAGGTACTCAATTCCAATTTATGTGGTTTTGTATGTTACGAGATATTCCAATGGCAAGCTGCTTTTCGTGATTTTTAATTAAGAAATTATACTTCAAGAGGAGTTCCATACAAAAGAAAAATCTCACTCTCAAGGATGTAAAAATAGCTTTTCTATGCGTTTTCAGTTATAAAGTTATCATTCGGAACTTTCAAATCTATTTAATTATTTCAATATACTTTTATTCATATATTGTCTATTGGTCTGTCTTTGGGAGTAATTTTAAAGTTGCCACTTGTTGGCTACTTATATTAAGATAGCCATGCTGATGCTATTTCGGTGTGATCTGATGTTTATACAAAAGGTTTATTTATGAACTAGTTATTGTTAAAATGGTTCAAAAAATATAAAGGAAATAAATAAAACTGATTAGTTTATTAAAAACTAGCGGCTCACCATCGAACGGTACATTTTTCCGGAATAAATTGTGGTCTGTCTTATTCCAGACTATAATCTATCGCTGTGCCAAATTTCATACAAATCCGTTCAGCCGTTTTGGTGTGAAAGAGTAACAAACATCTATACTCACAAACTCTCACATCTATAATATTAGTATAGATTATTATCTACATTACGTATACTTTTTAAGTCCCGACGAAAAAAGAGGGATGTTATAAGTTTTTCTACTATGAACAACTTCTTAGGATATGATGTATATCAGATAATTTAATCCAAGAAATAAGTGAGAGCAAGTTAATTCAGTTAAGGCAGTGGTAGCTCAGTGGTAACGCGGTCGCTTAGGAAACCTAGTGAAACAAGTTCAAATCCCGGTTCTCGCACCTGTGATATTTTCATGTGCGAATCATTTCTAACATGATTACCACTTGCCTTACGGTGAAGGAAAACATCGTGAGGAAACCTGCATGTCTGAGAAAACCTAGCAAGTTTTCGAAAGACATGTGAAATCCACCAACCCGCACTTGGCCAGCGTGGTGGACTATGGCCTGATCCCCTCGTATTGAAGGGAGGCCCGTACCCAGCAGTGGGACGTTAAAAAGGGCTGAATACAAGTTAATTCAGTGTAATGTGGTGCTTTCGAGGAGACAAAGCTAATTGTTGAGGTCGCAACGAATCACTCATTAATATTCCAAGTTATTTATTAAATTAAGACAATTTGCTTCTAAATTACATGAATTTTCGTATCAGAATTGCTTGCGCTCGACTTACTTGCAACAATGAAAATGATTTGGAGAACGTTAAGGCAACGTGAAGTTCGAAATGTATGCTTTATTATATATTTTTTACCTTACGAGCTTTTCATTTTGAAATAATCTAAATAAGAAAATTTTATTTATATATAAAAAGTGGATGATTTTGTTATTCTTCTAGGTATATTGGTATTTTTTTTATATTGAAGTTATACTTCTTTTGGCACGTTTGGAAAAAATTGTGAGAGTAAAATTTTTACAGGGCTCGCACACCGACAGCCAAAAGTCGACATGATGAAGTTAGCTTCATTCGTTTTATAAACAGAGGGCTGTGACATACGGGATGAAATCTTTGGCTATTTTTGTTCTGTTACGCCAAAGATGTATAACTTCTTACGTGCGTACATAAGTACACACACACACACAGACGTTTTTTTTCTGATTCCATAAAGTATCTAGAGAAATAATATTATATCGACTGAGTGAGGTGTATGAAGTAAAGTTTTATACAAAAAGCCACGAACATGAGGTAATAACCCTGTAAAAAAGTATACACATATTAAGTTATAAAGTAAAATTCAACCGGAAGGGGCTTTTTCCACCATTTGTTGCGAATTTAATCTGCAACCCCTAAATGAGACAATTACATGGGGTATTAGTCATTTGTGATTTAAATGAGGGGTCACTACTGTAGTTCAGTACTCCTCAAACTAGTAGCTCTATATTTTCCAATACCATTTTTTAGCGGATTTCATTTCCTTTTATAATAAAAATATTAAAACTACTTTGTAAAGGAAAAGCGTTTTTGTTTCATCTAGTAATCGCTCCGTGGTCCAAAATGGACCATAATTCATTAAGTTTCAATTATTATTCGTTATTGAGGTTCTTTTATTCAAGTCACAGAGGGAGCCTGTAATGTTTCTTCATAAATCTAATATACATATAATTTGTTTTCGTTTATTGAAAAAGACAAATTTATCCCACGGGAACCATATTTTTTCCGGGATAAATAGTAACTTATGTGTTATTCCAGACCATAATCTATCTCTGTGCCTTTCATTCAGATCCGTTCATCCGTTCTGGCGTGAAAGAGTAACAAACATCCATACTCACAAACTTTCACATTTATAATATTTATACAGACTAAGAAAAAATAGAGAAGAAATTATTAGAATATAGTAAGAAGTTTCAAGGTATGAAAATACATGTATAAGTAAGGTATGGGATAATTTTTTATATAGAAGGAGCTTTATTATAGTTTAAAATTTAAGAAGTACAAAACGGTTTATTTCTAATCGGAATAAATTTATAACTTTTTAGTTTTTATAAACAACGTTTTTTTATATGAATCAATTTTATTAATTGTGTATTTTATTAGTACTTACGTAATAATACACTTTGAGAAACCATGGCTTACCGCATCTGTGGGTTTTATTAAAGAGGGGACACGTGTAGGGGAATTAGTAGTACAAGGGGAATTAGAATCTATCAGCGTATTGAATGTAAGAAGAAAATAAGAATATATTTTCTGTATTGGCAAGGACTTTCTGAATCCAATTTGTTTTATGCGCAAAATGTTGTATTGGTGCATATGGTTTTGTCGAATTTGTTTATAGTGAGGTATATTTGTAGTAGACTTATAACCCTTGCCTCAATATACACGTTTGGTTCAGTTTGTAGTATTTGCCATGCCAGCGGTCGCGAGTTCGAATCCCGCGGGGGCATTCATTTGTGTGATGAGCACGAATGTTTGTACTCCAGCCATGGGTGTTTAAATTTATAATATGTATGTATTTAAAGTTATATATGTGTAGTGTATCAACTATCTGGTATCCATAATACAGGCCTCGTAGCTTACCATGGAACTAGATGGTGCGGTGTCCCCCCCAACGTGCGTTCACCTTGTCGTGGTGGGGGGGCTCAGTAGTGTACTCGCGAAGCCAAGAAACGCACAGGGAGGTGGCCCGCTTCGGTGGGCGGTGGGAGGCGGCCCTCTTCGGAGGGCGGTGTGCCATGCGGGTTGCTCCTGGTACTTCTCTGATAGCAGAGTGGACCGTGGAGCAACCCCATGGTTGTTGTGGTCTGCTTCGGCAGACCTGCCGTCGGGGCGTCGTAGTTGAATGCGTAAGCGATCCTGCGACGCCTCATTAAGACGGGGGAAGGTTTTAGTGGGTAGTACTGGCTTCGCCGGTGAGTCCCACACTTCGTGCGTAAATGCATTTCCCAACGTTAAAAAAAAAAAGATGGTGCGGTGTGTTAATGTCCCAACATATTTATTATTTATTTATTTGTATAACTCTTGGGTCAATTATTGCTTGATTTTAATGTTTAAACTAGCATTGCCCGCGGCTCAAAAAACAAATCTTAGGTTTTACATATAACTATAATCTTACATTGCAGTTTTTGTATTTTTCTCAGAAATGAGACATTTTCCCGCGGTAAAAAGTATCCTATATGTTGACCCGGATAACCAGCTATCACCACCAAATTTCATCAAAATCCCTCTAGTGGTTTTTCCGTGACGCGGTAACAGACAGACAGACAGTCAAAAATTCTAAAAACTATAGATTCGGCCTCTGTATCGATAATAATGTGTATTTCAATAAGACTTTCCAAAAAATATTTCATGTACAGATTCGGCTCAGTTAGAATTTTATTATATGTATAAATTAAATGCTATATCCTTTTAATAAGTTAAGATGATTAAGCTATATAATATATTTTAATAATAATAATAATAGAAAATTTAAGACTGTGTAATAATTATTATATGTATAATATATATGGTTGCATATAAAAAAAGAAATGTGTATAATAAAATATTTATTTCATATAATACATATCTTTATTTCGTAGTTTTTACATTTATGTACGTAAAAATATCTAAGACAAAAATATTAGGATAATACTTTTTATTATTTTTTTGCTTATCCTGCAAAATAAAGGATAAAAAATATGCAGCATTTAGTTATGTTATTTATTGGTGGATACATGCCTTGAACCAAGAAGTCACGTTTTTCTATATTCTTCTGAAGTAAAATTTAATAAACATCTTTATAACATCTACGTGAGAATAGAACCAGCAGATTATCTTTCAGAAATAAGTTATGTGTGTTTAATGTAAAAGTTGACATATTTACTTATAACTTCAAGTAGATATTTGTAGGGTAGTGATAGTTCAGTGGTAACGTGTTCGCTTGAGAAACCGAGTGAAGCGGGTTCAAATCGCGGGTCTCGCACCTCTGATACTTTCACGCGCATCATTTTTCAACATGATTATCACTTGCCTTACGATAAAGGACAACATCGTGAGGAAACCTGCGTGTCTGAGAGAATGTAGCAAGTTTTTGAAAGATATGTGAAGTCCGCCAACCCGCACTTGGCCAGCGTGGTGGGCTATGGCCTGATCCCCCTCATATTGAAGGGAGGCCCGTGCCCAGCAGTGGGTCGATAAAAAAAATATGCAAATACAAAATATTTCAGTGCCTTTTTCTCCTGTTTAGTAGCTATGGGCGTGCTTTAGGGTTATTAATACAAAAAATTGGAAAAATTTAGTTTCTTATGTTTTCCTTAAATTCTCAATAATGATAGTGTTTGAATTTAGAACACAACGCGAAAAATTATAGTATGTAATATTAATAAATATGTTAAGACATTAACACCCAGCACCATCTAGCGCCATGGTAAGCTACGAGGCTTGTGTTATGGATACCAGATAGTTGATACACTACACATATATAACTTTAAATACATACATAATACATTTTATATACACCCATGACTGGAGTACAAACATTCGTGCAAAAAATGAGATGAGTCCCAGCGGGTCTCGAACCGGCTACCGCTGGCACAGCAAGTAGCACTACAAACTGAGCCAAACGTGTCGTAAAAAATACATAATTATATAATAAATTCTATTCATTTTTCACAAACAAACGACCCCAAAAAATATCAGGATACTCAATTAAACTTTATTCTTCTCAAGTCACCATGAAATAGCATCATTTATTTTGCCTTCAAACTTATCAAACGAAGAGAAAGATTACATCGCAACCCTTTCAGTGCGATGTTATTGGAGAAAGATTAGACGTTTATAAATGAAAATAGCAAGTAATTTTAGTAAGCTTTGTACATTATAAACGTTTTTCGATTTTTGTTTTGTTCATACATAATCTTTCTAGGGGCTTCGACGAGATGTCATTAAAAAAGAGCAATAATAAACATTATGATTCTATGACGAAACGAGTTATTTTATTACAATACTAGCGGACCCGACAGACGTTGTCCTGTCTACACGTCTTTAATTTGAAAATTTCAAACTTTTTGGACAAAATTGTGAATCTAAACCATTCCCAGATCCCCTTGAACACACACACAAAATTTCATCAAAATCGGTCCAGTCGTTTGAGAGAAGTTCAGTGACATACACACTCACAGAAGAATTATATATATATATAAAGATTTATTACTAGCGGCTCACCCTCACTTCGTTCAGATTCGCCTCTAGAAAAAACAAAAACAAATCTATCCCACGGGAAACGTACCTCTTTCCTGAATAAAAAGTAGACTATGTGCTATTCCAGCCTATCGCTGTGCCAAATTTCATTCAGATAGGTTGAGCCGTTCTGGCGTGATTGAGTAACAGACATCCATCCAAAAATCTAAACATTCACGTTTATAGTACTTACTAGCCCGCGGCTGCGTCCGCGTTCAGACGACCAAAAACCAAATTCTTAGGTTTTACATATTAATATACTCTTACATTGCAGTTTTATGTACTGTTATATAAATATTTAATGTACAGATTCGGCTTAGTTAGAATTTTATTATATGTGTAGATTAATAAGATTCTGCAACGATTTTTGAATAACATTTACAATATCTTGTCTAAGCCATTATGTGATTATGTGGAGAAACCTTTCTAGCGTTAATAATTATTGGTAGGTACTAAATAACATTCGAAAGGCAGACGACTTGTATTGGATAATAAACCATTGGAGTTCTTTTATAAAATAAATGCAAAAGTATATGTGTATGTTTGTTGCTCTTTTACTCTGAAATGGCTCGATGAATTTAGATGAAACTTATCACACGGATAGACTACGACCTGGAATAACGTATAGGCTGTTAGTCACCTAAGGATACACGAAACGAAGAAATATCTAGTATCAGTAAGTAATTTATATGTACAAATGGCCATATATAAGTTATAATGCCCTCCTTATCGGTTTCACCCAAGGCGGTTAATCTCATTGAGACTAGCCATCTGCGCAGGAGATATTATAGAGCGTAAGTATGGACGCAAGCACAAGTGCATTCTCTATTCCTGTCACTCTCATACTCCGGTGGGACGACTACTCAACACGACCGGTGAGAGTTAAGGTGGGATCGACGGCTTTACATGCTCTCCGAGGCGCGGGGGTGAAACACCGCCAATTTCTTTACTCCGGGCTGTTATTGTAAATTCCTAAATATTAAAACTTAATAACTAAACTTGGCTCGACCCGGGACTCGAACCTAGGAGCTTAGGATGTGCAGCCGTACATACTAATCTCTACATCACCGAGGCAGTATAAGTGTGTATGTACATATGAATAAGTTATAAGGGTTCTATATTTATTGAATATCTAATAAAAGAGTAAACTTTACTTATACCAAACAAGTGTGGTATATACGCCTTTAGTCTCGCAGTAGGACAGTCACGTTCTACGCACTTCACCAAACTTTTATTTGAATGATGATGTGTCTTTGAAACACGATAACTTATACGAATATAACAATGGCATCATTTATAAAATTGATATAATTTAAATATATTTATAGATTTGACGACACGTTTGGCTCAGTGTGTAATGACCCTACTTGCAGTGGCAGCGGTCACGGGTTCGAGTCCCGCTGGGGACATCCATTTGTGTGATGAGCACGAATGTTTGTACTCCAGTTATGGGTGTTTATATTTGTAATATGTATGTATTTAAAGTTATATGTGTATAGTGTTTTAACTACTTGATATCCATAACACAAGCCTCGTAGCTTACCATGGAAATAGATGGTGCTGTGTGTTAATGTTTCAACATATTTATTCAAATTATGTTTCGGATGAGGAATTCTATTTTATAATAGTAATAATTTAATTTTACAATAGTTAATTCATCTACCAAATCTCAAACAACGGATAAAACGTTCTCATTGCCAGTTATATATTGAATGCAACATGCAACTCAATATTGTGGCTAAACATTAAAAAAGCCTTAATTTTAAATGAACCCCATAGAGTGTATTTTAAATTTGTATGTTACGGTATATTCGCAATGCAAATCGATTACAATGATTCTTATTTTATAAAATTGATTAAACCTCGAGGGTGGATAAGTTTTAAAGAAAAATTCGTTCTTATGGATAGATTTTAAAGTGATTTTGAGGTCAGTGTACTGTCTTTTCTTAGTAAAAAGTTATTCATACTGACACTTCTATATAACTATTTTTTCACTGTTTCCTAGACATTAATACCCATTGCCCAGTGGTAACTCGCTCGCTTGGTATTCCGAGTGAAGCGGGTTCAAATCCCTGGTCTCGCACCTCTGATATTTTCATGTGCATCGATTTTTTATCCTGGTATTATTCGAACATGATGAGTTCAATCATTTCGAACATGATTACTACTTGTCTTACGGTGAAGGAAAACATCGTGAGATCTGCATGTCTGATTGAACCTATCAAGTTTTCGAAAGACGTGTGAAGTCCGCCAATCCGGACTTGGCTAGCGTGGAATACGGCCTGATCCTCGTCGTATTGAAGGGAGGCCCGTGCCCAGCAGTGGGACGTTAAAATGGACTGAATACACATATCATTCCTACAATACGTTATAGCAAACAAAATCTCTAAGTTTTTCCAATCATTCCAGAACATAGTCCCAGATTTCCAATATATATTTAGATAAGCAAAAACCTTTACATAAATTTCGTTATCAGAACAACACCTGAATATATTTGCTACTGCAAAGGCGTGCTGATATCCCGTCACATTGAATTACACGGTTGGTATAGTCCCGACAGGCCACACCTGACGTATCTGTGTCACACTCGCTATGGGTTGAACCACTATCAAGAAGTACTTGCTTATGGAGAAGGAAGAATAATTTGATTAACGCTCACCTAACAATATTATAGATATAATATGTTTTTAGTTTGTTTATTTATAGCAGACATATACAGATATAGGTATAAATTACTTTGTGTTCTCAAAATGGTTTTACCTACTTCCACGACCGCGGACACGTCGGCGTGTCAGTTAACGATAGATTTCTTAGAATTTTAATTAATTTCTTAGAAATTTACCTGAAGGTGTTAAAATGAAATTGCTATTACATGATGTTATCAATATCTGAGACAATTTTAGTACGAATTATTGTTTTATATAAAAATCACGTTCTTAAAAGGGCTTAAAAAGATTCTAATAAAGGTTATTACGAGAATAAATTGAATTGCTAGCAATTATAAGATTATTAGAGCACAGAAGGTTCACGAATTTTCTTCAACTTAACAGATCTTTATATATTAATTAGCGAGATTCTCTCACTAGAGATATTATTCTCTAGGTACGTTTTAACGGTTTGTATGGAATAGATAAACTCTATATATTAGTATATATATATATATATATATATATATATATATATATATATATATATATATATATATATATATATATATATATATATATAAATCGGTTCAGCGGATTTTTAGTTTATCAAACATACAAATAAACTCACAAACTTGCAAACATTATCTCTTTCTATTATTAGGGTAGATTATTTCATATTTGTATTAGTATAAAAGTATTACAGATTTATATAATATCCTACTTGTTCTAAACTTTCTAGATGTTAATAGTTTTGTCAATTAGTCGTATGTCAGGATGGCCGAGCGGTCGAAGGCGCCAGACTCAAGGTTTTCTTGCCTACTCAGTAGGTGCGAGTTGTTCTGGTCCTCTCTGAGGGTGTGGGTTTGAATCCAACTTCTGACAATTGGTAAACTAATCAGATATTAACCAATTTTAATTGCTTTTTTGTCCTCCCGAAAACCTTTTGTAATTCAATTATATTAATTTACATTATAACTTTTTGATAGCATAGTAGGTTTTCCAAATATATATTTTTCTCTATGGCTTATTTTAATTACCATATAAAATGTAATATAGAGAGACAGACACTGTCGAGTCATTTCCGCATTTATATTTTTAACATATACCAACTCTATTGCTTAGCAGATCTCACTTCTAACTCGTATATTCCAAACGTAGGTACCATGTAATACGACCACTTCGTATCGACTGTTGTCAAGAGAAGTAAGTAAACTAATAATTTTAGAAGCTATCTATACGTAAATGTATAAAATATTTATTAGTTGTTAGTATAAAAACCTTCCCCAAAGCAAATGCTCCTGAAAGTCAATGGAAGTGCCAACTGAAAGGGAATATTATTATTATTCATGATTTTTTATGTCTGTCCCTTGGAATAATAAATATTTAAGATGTATTTGGACTTTTCTTCTTTTGTTAACCAATGTAAGTGTTCCTTTATTATTTAAATCTTTACTTGTCCTGACTTAGTAAGGTAGACTAAAAGATGCTGTTCCGTAATGGCAAGTAGTTAAAAGTTTTTATTGTTTTTCAGTAGCCCAACTCTTGATTAAACCAATTTTTTATGAGAAATATAATATTTTAACAACGAGTGATAAGTTAAAAATAAAAAAAAAACCTGACCATCTTGGACCGATTTCAAACAAACAAAAAAAAAAAACAAAATGAAAATCGGTTCATCCCTTCAGAAGCTACGATGCCACAGACAGACACACACATACAGATATAAACTTATAAAACCCCGCCGTTTTTGCGTCGGGGGTTAAAAACTCTTAAAAAGATATTAGAAATTGCAGACAAATTTCATGTGACCTAAAATTACACGTAAAATTGTCGATTCAAAAATATTTGTAAGAGCCTGTTTGAATAAACTCTTTGAAAAAATATAATGTCTTGAATATGAGTTTAAATTAAATTATATTTCTTCTTATTTCTTCTGTGACTTTCTTTCTATGTGGCATTGGCAAAATAAATTATGATCATCTGTCACATTTATATATGAGCAATGAGCATGACGTAAAAAAAAGTTTTAGTCCTAATTTTAACTTCTTTCATATTTTTGTGAGGTATAATTTATACTTATAATAAACTTGTAACTAAACCGAATATGTACATTAAATATTTTTTGGAAACCTTATTGAAATTAACCTTATTATCGATACAGAGGCCGAATCTGTAGTTTTTGGAATTTTTGTCTGTCCGTCCGTCCGTCCGTCCGTCCGTCCGTCCGTCTGTCTGTCTGTCTGTTACCTAAAAATTCTGTTACCGCATCACAGAAAAAACACTGGAGGGATTTTGATGATATTTGGTACGGTGATAGCTGGTCATCCGTGTCAACATATAAGATTCGAATTTGAATTTGTAAATATTAATGTCATTTAATTTTTAATGTCATTTAATTTTATTACATTTATTTAATAATTTTAATAATAATTTAATAATTTATTTATTATAACACAACAATAAAAACTATAAATTAGATAACAATATACATTTACATTTGAAATAAAAATTAACATATAATTAATTGATTTATTAAAATTTATTTATTTATTTCAAATCAAATCAAAATTTCAAATTTTGTGGTTGAGATCCCCTTTTAAGCAAATAGATAGATAAGATACTTTTTACTGCGGGAAAATATCTTATTTCTGAGAAAAAATACAAAAATTGCAATGTAAGAGTATACTAATATGTAAAATCTAAGAATTTGGTATTTGGTCATCTGAACGCGGGCGGAGCCGCGGGCAATGCTAGTATACTATATGAGCAATGAGCATGACATAATAAATTTAAAAGTAAATTTAGCTCTAATGGAGTAGATCTCTTGTTAATTTTTTTGTGGTTATAACCTATTAATAAAATAAAACAATCGGTTTTCGTTCTAAGGCTGTTCTTGCACTGGGCAACTTGTTACAATATTACTGATTTATATTATGTTATCTATACTACTACAATAAAGAGGTAAACTTTGTCTGTATGTACGGGGTAACCTCTGGAACTACTGAATCGATCTTTCACTATAAGAAAGCGAGATTATCGTTGATGGATATAGGTTATTTTATTTTGATTTAAACAGTTTTAAATCTTAATATTTGCAAAACAAGTTAGAGTGAAATGCGCTAAACATTAAATAAATATGTTGGACATTAACACACATCACCATCTAGTACCATGGTAACCTACGAGGCCTGTGTTATGGATACCAGATGGTTGATACACTATATATATATATATATATATATATATATATATATATATATATATATATATATATATATATATAACTTTAAATACAAACACATTATAAATATAAACACCCATGACTGGAGTACAAACATTCGTGCTCATCACACAAATGAATGCCCCCAGCGGGACTCGAATCCGCGACCGCTGGCACAGCAAGTAGGGTCACTCTCACTACAAACTGAGCCAAACGTGTCGTCAAATATTGCCTTTATATGAAAATAATGTTTATAATTAGGGACGAACCTGAGCGAAGTAAGGGTGAATCGTTAGTATTTTATAACGCACACTACTTGTCCATAATTGAATGAAACATGAAAAGAAAATAATTTTGCCTTATAAACTGGCGAAAGAATTATAATTTGAGACATGAAGCGGGATAAACGTTGTATAACCATAACAAACGCCCTCGGAATTAATATTCAGACACGTAATATTAAATAAATTAACCGCAAAAAATACAATTTCATTAAAAATGGTTACACCAACATTTAATCGCAAAATTTCTTACGAAGCCAACAAAAACTCCCAAGAGAATTCTTCATAACCGCATCCATTCAACTTTCTAATTAACTAATTTCATATCTACCTGCCATAAGGCGAATACACTGGCACACGTTTAACAACAGTCACCCTGAGGCTCCCTCGTCGTAAAGTGAGCTCTCATTACATGTTTGAAACTTATTTAAAGCCGATATTTGAATATTTATAATACAATACTCAACTTTCAAATTAGTCTTTTTGGTAAAACTAGCGATTCATCTAACGACTAAGCTAAATCTAATATAAATTTCTCAGAGATGAGATATTTTCCCGCAGTAAAAAGTATCCTATATGTTAACCCAGATAACCAGCTATCATCATATCAAATTTCATCAGAATCCCTCTAGTGCTTTGCCGTAATACGGTCACAGACAGACAGACAGACAGACAGTCAGTCAGACTGATAGACAGACAGACAAAAATTCTAAACACTGTATTGATAATAATGTCTAATAAGATTTTCCAAAAAATGTTTAATGTAGAAATTCGGCTTAGTTACAATTTTATTATATGTAGGTATAGAATATATACTATTAAATATTATTTACAATTACTTCGCGTCTCATTGCGTATTCAATTTATTTGGTGCTGACATTGAAGTATAAAATAAGTATAATTTACTATGAAAATACTGATTAATCCATATCCCAAAATATGCACAAAAATATACACTCAAATTGAAATCCTCCTTAATTGATATCTATCTGTCTTGAAATATTTACAGATTTTTTAAATGTCGCGTAATATTGGTTTATGGAAACAAGAGTTATCATGCTTTTGTAGACTTCCGTAAGTACGCAATATGTAGAAATGGAATCTTTTTTAGATATTACATATTGCTTCCCCATACAAAAATTCATCCCCATTCTCACCCCCTTAAAGGATGATATCCGGGATAAAAACTATTTCACTCACTCACTTTTCATATCATGAGATTTAAAAAAAAATATTATTTTAGTAAAAAATATTTTTTTTTTTAATTTTCTTCTATACAAAACTTGTCCGGATAATAACAAACACCAAAAAAAGAAATATCCAATTTGGTGCGTCCATCGGGAGTTATGCGCGTACATATATTTCGGTGATTCATTTTTATTTATACTCGTTTATAGATATGCGTTAAGTATGTACTATGTATACAAAAATTTAAAAAATACCCTCAGTCTTAGAACTCTAAAGGCTGCAAATAGGGAATGCGAATAAATATTTAGTACAATAATAAGAATCCATGGATAAAATGATGGCGCACTAATGAAGCATAATTATCACTATAATATAAAAAAAATGATATCGTTTGGATTTTTGTGTATATTGTACACTATATATAAAAAAGTATTGTCAGAAGTGGGATTCGAACCCACGCCCTCAGAGAGGACCAGAACAACTCGCACCTACTGAATAGGCAAGGAAACCTTGAGTCTGGCGCCTTAGACCGCTCGGCCATCCTGACAGTTGATGGGTAAGGTGAAAATAACAACAATATTGTAATATTTCATATGATTCTAACAATAATTTTGAATATTTTTTTTTAACTTCGTCTGTCTATCTATCTTTCTGTTTGTCCGGGATAATCTTTGGAACGGATTAACCGATTGTAATGGGATATTTATTTAAAAATAGATAGAGGAGGTTTTAGGGCTACATATAGTGTATGTTTTATTTCGGAAATTCATAGGATTCCGGCGCGAAAATTGAAAACCCTTAAAAAT